>JAEOAD010000035.1:2500000-3100000 GCA_036365145.1 Orientallactaga sibirica
TGCGGCTCTAACAATCTTTCCTCCCTCTCTTCCACAAATTTCCCTGAGCCGTGTTGGGTTCATTCAGAGTAAGTATTTTCAAAGATACTGACAAGTTCATATAATTGCATCTATTTATAGTCTCGGAAAACTTCAAATGAAATTGAACTAGAGCTGCCTACATGTTGTACACCCCTTACATGATAATACAGATAGCTTCTGAAAATAGACCATACATGAGATGTGTCAGCTGTCTCCTCTGGAAGTGACAGAGAGGGATCTATTAGAACATGAAAGTTCCTTTTTTACAACATTGCTAAGATGACGTGAACATCAGCTGTGTAACTCTAAAAGTTGCCAAGTTCCGTCCACCTGAACGGGATTTTCTTTTTCTCCAACCATGGGATCAGCTGTGACATCTGTCCCATTTTAAAATTCAGGGCTGGAGGGCTGGAGAGGTGACTTCAATACAGGCCTCAAGCCAACCCGAGAGCTGCCATCATAACACACACGTCACTGTGGCAGTAGTGGTCTCATTTTTCTTACCTGGTCAGTTGTGCGGCTTGCAGGGACCACTGATGCTCTAGTTCAATTTCATTTGAAGTTTTCCAAGACTATAAATAGATGCAATTATATGAACTTGTCAGTATCTTTGAAAATACTTACTCTGAATGAACCCAACATGGCTCAGGGTCCATTGAAGACTTTTCTCCCTCACAAGGCAATATAGAACTTTCCAGCGCTGTGACAGCCAGTCAACTTGATTTTTTGTGTCCTGCAATGGAAGCATGTGGTGTTTTTGGCAATAGGGGACACAATCTAGTTCTGGTGGCATGGTTTTAGGGACTCTCATGACAAAGAGGGCTCTGAGTACTGTACACTCTGGGAGTCAAAGGCTCTAAGAAAATAAATAAAACCTGAAGTCACCTTGATGAAGAAGCTCCACTATGAACTTAATTATTTTGAAATTAAATGATAGAATAGTCCACATTTAAAATATGAATTGGAGCATCTATTTTAATAATATTCCTACAATCGTGAAGATGGGAATCTATTATTAAGCAGCAAATTGGTCTTTTGAGAATGTGCCAATTCTCCTTCCAAATTTGCTTGTGGGAAAGGTAAAAGGGTCGGGCCAGAAGCACACAGTCCCCTTCCAGCTGTCCTGCTCTGTCGGTGTCCCAGGTCCTGTCCGTCTCACTTTGACTGTACATCAGCCTCTGTCTCTGACTCAATTTCAGCCTTGTCTCTGGTACAGCTCATCGCTTTTTTAATCTCTGTTGGATTCTACTACACCTATGCCTGCCAGAGACCCACATCCATGCCCTGAGGCGGGTATTGAAAGTTGCTTAGAACATGCAGGGCTATCAACACCGCGCAGCTCTCGTAAGTAAGATTCTGCCTCTAGTTTGACATCTCTCAACTCCTCACAGCTCCTGACTCTGACAGGGCCTCCTGAAGTCTCTTTGCAGGAGATCCCACACACCTGCAGCCCTACTCTCTGTTAAGTGGCTTTACTGTACTAACTTTCTTCAGAACTCATTTAACCCAAAGGAAGGTCCCACATCTTTGTCCCCTTGTATCTTTCACATTCCAATCAATGTCAGTATGGGCTTGCCAGTGCCATCTCCTCTCCTGGCTGTGTTGTCACTCTTCAGAAATGGCATTTTCTCGGCTTGAATACACTTAGAGGAAAGAGTACTTCAATAAGACAGTTGTTGTCAGAAGCAGTTTTCTGTTCTCTCAGTCCATCTCATCTCTAGAACCCTAATTCATGTGATGGAAAAAAAAAAAAAAAAAAATGAGAAAAGCCCAAAACTTCCAAAGGTGGTGATGGCAAAAGATGGTGGTAAGGTGATGGTGGTAAGCACAAAAGAGTCCCACGGTGTCCCTGACCCACGTGCGTCCTCAAGACAAAACAGAGGCCCACAGTGTCCCTGACCCACGCGTCCTCAAGACAAAAGAGCCCCACGGTGTCCCTGACCCACGCGTGTCCTCAAGACAAAAGAGCCCCACGGTGTCCCTGACCCACGTGCGTCCTCAAGACAAAACAGAGGCCCACGGTGTCCCTGACCCCCTCAAGACAAAACAGAGGCCACGGTGTCCCTGACCCATCGTCCTCAAAAAAGAGTCCCACGGTGTCCCTGACCCACGCGTGTCCTCAAGACAAAAGAGTCCCACGGTGTCCCTGACCCACGTGTCCTCAAGACAAAAGTGTCCTCAAGACAAAAGAGCCCCACGGTGTCCCTGACCCACGCGTGTCCTCAAGACAAAAGAGCCCCACGGTGTCCCTGACCCACGTGCGTCCTCAATACAAAAGAGTCCCACGGTGTCCCTGACCCACGCGTGTCCTCAAGACAAAAGAGCCCCACGGTGTCCCTGACCCACGTGTCCTCAAGACAAAAGAGTCCCACGGTGTCCCTGACCCACGCGTGTCCTCAAGACAAAAGAGCCCCACGGTGTCCCTGACCCCGTGTGTCCTCAAGACAAAAGAGCCCCACGGTGTCCCTGACCCACGTGTGTCCTCAATACAAAAGAGCCCCACGGTGTCCCTGACCCATGTGCATCCTCAAGACAAAACAGAGGCCCACGGTGTCCCTGACCCGTGTGCGTCCTCAAGACAAAACAGAGCCCCACGGTGTCCCTGACCCACGCGTGTCCTCAATACAAAAGAGTCCCATGGTGTCCCTGACCCGTGTGCATGCATCAAACTCTTTGCACTTGATTTAACCATGTGACTAACTCTGGTCACTGCAAGATGGGTGGACAAGCTTGGGCAGCGCACGGTAACAGAACCACTTGCGGAAATAACTGCTCCTAGAAGTCCTGAAAGAATTTTCTGGTTCAATTACAAGTCTTTCTTTTCAGGATGTGAAATGTTTGATGTCCTTGTGTCCTTTCTGCAGGAAACAGGAAGCCCTCTAGCTCCAAATACTATTGCTTTTGTCTACCTGTTTGGTGACCCAAACAGAAGCCCAGTGTCTTGCCAAGCTCATGCCACCATGGGGAAAATGCCTTGAAGATGGTGAGGAAACTGCTTGGGTACCTCCTAACACGATGCCTTCCTTCCCTCAGTCCAGGCTCTTTCGCTGTCTCTCTATAACACCTCTATTCTGCACTGAAGATCTCACCAGCATTATATAAAGGGAAAGTGTAATGTTTTAGTAACTAAAATACACAAAAAGGAAGAGGAGTGGAGGGAAGGAGAAAAGAGGTCCAATAGTCACAGCTCAAATTCTGAAATGTCCCCTGTAACAGCTATGTAAGGGCTAACCTCCCCTCACGATATCTGCCTGGTTGTAAATAATGAACATTTTTCATAATAGTTAATAAAGGGGTTATATGATTCTATGGTTTATCAGATTGCTGAGGCTGGATCCTGTCTCATCACCATCTCCTGTCTACATGGCCTCTGTGGTCTCCGAGTATGTGGCGGTGAAGGCCTGTATGCTCTGAGGAAAGCAGTCTTGCCCTAGTTCCTGTGAATGTTTTTCTTTAACTAAGGTTTCTTAACACAAGACCATATAAAGTACAAACGCCAACATATAATAATTTTACCCACAAACTATATTTAATCGCAGCATAGTTACCAAATAAAATAAGACTACAGAAACAGCTTTACTGCCTAGGAAAAAAAAAAAAAAGATGTATGCTTCCAGAACAGTTAACCCACAATCGCACAGCTGACAACATCAAATGAAGGCCGCCATCCAGTGAGCCTGTAACTCAATTTTACGTATGCTTGGTGTGGTGTTTCTTGTCATGGATCGAGTTTCTTTGCTGCTTTAATTGTCGATTTTAGAAACCTTCTTCCTGCAATTAGTATAATGGAGGATATAAGTGTGGAAATAGAAGACGTTTTCCCTGTTCACCTAGGCAATGAAAACGTTTAAAACCATAAATAGTCCCCAGGTCACACAGAGGTCACATCCATGATGCTTTGGACTCCATAGCTGGGCTCATGTATAGAGAGAGAGGTTCTTGTTAAAAAATAGTCCTGACCACAATCCACTTAGACCCAACCCACTGCCCATCAACCAACAGAGAGTCCTGGAGGAAAGTCTTACACTGTCCAGAACCTGCTTGGCATGGTCTGTGCAGTCTTGTACTGCCAGCAGGGAGCAGCGTGCGCCGTCTGGTATTATGGCGGTGAGGACAGTCCTTCAATCCCACCCCATTCTCTGCCTCAGTATGTTTGATTTCCCAGCACCAATGGCTCCTGATTCATGACAGTTTAGCACTCAAAAAAAAAAAAAAGACACCTGGGGGAGTTTCTCGATTGGTAGAGTGCTTGCCTGGCATTCACAAAGCTCTGTGTTCAATCTCCAGTGTGGCATAAACCATGGTGCGTATCTGTAATCCCTGCACTCTGGAGACAGTAGATGAGAAGTTCAAGGTCTCCCTTGGCTACACAGAAAGTTGGAGGCATGCCTGGGCTGCAAGAGACTGAAGAAAGAAAGGAAGGAAGGAAGGAAGGAAGGAAGGAAGGAAGGAAGGAAGGAAGGAAGGAAGGAAGGAAGGAAGGAAGGAAGGAAGGAGGGAGGGAGGGAGGGAAGGGAGGGGGGAGGAAGTTCATGCTTCTTTCTTAGGGACTTTTTAAATAAGTAACTAAGGTGAGTTATTTCATTAAGTTCTGATAATTTAATATGTAATAAATTTCATATATTACTATCAATTAACTTAATTTCAATAAAATTGAAATAGTCCAAGATACCTTGAAAAAATTCATTTCTCTGTGTTAATAAGTTTGGAAAATACCATTCCACATCTTATTTCTTTATAGAAATTAAACATTCTCAGGAAGAACAGTATATTAAATTATTATTAAGTAGGAATAGTGAAAACATTTTGGAAATCGTGGGAGAAAGACAATAAAAAAGAGGAAAAGAAGAAAAGAAGTAATAGTTGAAGAATGCAAAGGAATATTTTTAAATGACTAGTTGGGTTTCTTATTCTAGTAACTCCAGAATGTACCAGTCTTCATCAAAAACTATACAAAGGTCTTCACTGTGTAGTCCAGGCTGGCCTCACACTCAAAAGAAGTCCTCTGGCTCATTCTTCAAATGCTGGGATTATAGGTATGAGCCACCATGCCCAGCTAGAAGAGAAGAAAAATACAGAACACCGAAACTAAGTAAATTTGTTGACATGTTCTTGGAGATGTGCTTGGGAAGAGGAGGCTTTTATAGAACTTAGATAATAAAAAATCACCAGGTCTTGGGTCATCTAACATGTTCTGTGCATTCACGTAGATTTTATTAACCCTCAAACAACTCAGTGACATGAGTTTCCCTATTACAAAAGAAAAGAGAATGCTCAGGAAACAGAACTTCTAACCACATCATTACTTAATCACGAACCTGAACACTTCCATCACCCCCACCCATCTGAGCACAACACTGCCTATGGGATTGTGAACGTGACTCTTTACCTCTGATCCAACTTGGTGACTGCCGTGTAATTCACCACCCTACCACAGAACTCTTTTTCCAGAATCAACTCTAATAGCCACTTGAATATTAACATAAGTAGGGCTGGGGAGATAGATGGCTTAGTGATTAAGGCACTTGCCTGCAAAGCCTAAAGACCAGGGTTTGATTCCCCAGTACCCATGTAAGCCAGATGCACAAGGTGGAACATGCGTCTGGAGTTTGTTTGCAGCAGATAGAGGTCCTGGAGTGCCCATTCTCACTCTCTTTGTCTCCCTGTCTCTCCACTCCTCTTCTTTCCTTTCTCTCTCTCTCACTCCCTCTCACTCTCTCTCCCCCTTTCTCTGTCAAATAAATAAGTATATATATACATACATAAATAACGTGTTTGAGTCTCAGAAAACTGATTCTAAGGAAGGGCCAGAGGCTTACCCTAAATCTGAGCTTTGGTCCTCCGAACATTTGAGCTGGACGAGCTGGGCAACACACAGCATCTTCCCCAGCAGGGACAGCCCATTCCCAGGATCCTCTTTTGAGCTGGTGGTGAATATCCAGTCATTAGTGCTGGCAATGGACTCAGCACCTAGGGTGTGAGCCAAGGCATGATTTCATGTAGTCACTGTTTATTGTTTGTTTCTGTTCGTTAGATTAAGAGGAAAAAAATTAATATGAGCAACTGCGGTGAGCACACACGTCAGTCTGCATGCAGGGCAGGCGCTATAGGGTTGAATCAATTTATTGTAAAGTGTGCCCTCACAGAATTTATGAGATCCTTGGCACACATGGTTAAGGGAAGACAGGCCACACTGACCTTCCATAGTAACCTGTGGAGCATTTCACTTTGTGGACTGAAGAGAGAACTCATTCACACTGACATCATGGGACTTCTACTGAGGACCTTTATTTGACTTCTTTTTTGTACAATTATTACTATTTTTAATTAGCTTACTAAGTAGCAGGTCTCCTTACTGCATTTTTGTACATACCTTCAGCCCCCTCCTCTCTTCTCCACCTCTCTCCTCCCCATCACTGCTTAAACCCTTTCACTCCCAGCATTCCCCTCCCACTTCCAAATCACGTGTTCTCTTAACCTCCCACCCCTCTCCCTTAAGACATCTTTTACCTCTCTTGTATCCTGGCCTCTATACATACCCCCTCACCCATAAATACAAATATATAAAAACTAGAGACTGGAAACTGGGATCCACATATGAGTGAGAATGTATGGTGATCCCGTTCCATCTATTTTCATACAAATTGTATAATTCCTTTTTTTTAACATCTGAATAAGATTCCATTGTGCATATGTGTCACAATTTCATCATGTACCCACTGGTGGACAGCTAAGCTGATTCCAGTGATTCTAGCTGTCATGGATGTGCAGGAATCTCTGTGGAGTGTGGACAGTGGATTTCCAGGAGTGGTGTAGCTGTGTCATATGGTAGATCTATTGGTTTTGTTTTCTTTTTTAATTTGAGAGAGAGAGAGAATTGGCACTCCAGGGCCTTGGGTGCTGCAATCAAACTCCAGACTCTTACGCCACCTAGTGGGCATGCGCAACCTTGCACTTGCCTCACCTTAGTGCATCTGGCTTAC
This sequence comes from Orientallactaga sibirica, assembly GCA_036365145.1. NCBI lineage: Eukaryota > Metazoa > Chordata > Mammalia > Rodentia > Dipodidae > Orientallactaga > Orientallactaga sibirica. The sequence goes on from JAEOAD010000035.1 coordinate 2,507,005, forward strand.
TTGTGATCTGGAGAGTCACACATGAGTCCTTAGACTTCACAGGCAAATGCCTTAACCACTAAGGCATCTCTCCAGCCCTGATAGATCTACTTTTAGTTTTGTGAGAATCTTCCATACTGATTTCCACAGTGGTGCATCACCAACTCAGATACCCCTTGCTACCTCCAACAAGGTCTTTCCCATAACCCTCAACAAGACAGCTAAACATGGGTTCCTACCAATGTCCTCACACTCTTGGAACACAATGCAATACAGGTGTAGTTGCACAGTTAATCTAACAATGCATGGGGTGCTTCTGCACCGCCAAGACTCACTCTTTGCTTTGACATGTGTCTATCCCTTTATTTCCAAAGTGCAACTTGTCTCTGGTTAAGAATGAAGATGTTGACATAGGCCCACATGGGCACTTTTTATCCCAGTGAGCAACACTGGGCCAATTAAATTAGTGCATGCCCCCACAACTGAAAAACAGGGCGTATTTAAAGTTGGTTCTAAGAAGGAAGGAGCAAGCATACGTGAACCAAACAAACTGTAGTTTTACTCAATGAAGAGATGGCCATTCCTCATAAATAAGCAATTATCAAAAGGAAAACTACCCACGAAGGCTAATCTGCTCTACCCTCTCTTTTGACCACAGTAAATGTCCATCCATCCACTGCAGAGATAGGAGACATACCTTTTAACCAGGTTTCTTTCCCTCCAGAAAGAAAACACTGACAACACAAGCGCTTTTGCCTCAATTCTCTCAAAAGTTTTGCACTGAAAATCTGGAGATGGCTTATTGCGTTTATCTTAACCTCTCACCTGGTTTTATGATCAGATTTAACCTTAATGTTGGAAGTCTGAGTAGCCCAATTCTCTAATTTGATAAATAAAGGAATCCAAGAGAGGTTGAGGGAGCGAGGTGGCCTGACTTCAGCTGTCCCATCTCACATCCCTTGCAAAGGGGGACAGAGGACTCTCAGCTGTGAACAGAGGGGAGCCGTGCTTTGCTTGGTTAGCACCCCTCATGGGGAGAGGGTGCTTGGGAAGCGTTGCTAGCTCCTGCTGAGCGTGATGAAGTCACTCTTTGTGGCCCAGGGTCTTCCAGGACCACCTTGGAGTTGAGGGTGGAGCGAGGGCTATGTGGCTGCAAAAGAGGAGGAGATAGGCTGCAGAACGACTTAGGTGGAAAATGAGGATGTGTGTCCCTAAGGTTCCTCTGAGCTCCCTGCAGGGAAAGAGGGTTCTTTCTTCAGGTGCATGTAGTCGGGTCTCTGGGGTCTTTCGTTTTCTGGGTGATGATTATCTTGTTTTTCTTTTCCTACATTTAAAAGAGAGAGAGAGAGAGAGGAAGGGGGTACTGTAGCTGTTTCTAGCACCCCTTTGGAGCCACCCATGAGACTGCTTTGGTGCGTGACGGACAGTCTTCGAGCGCCCCCTGCCGTTCACATTCGGAACACGGCCTTTCCCGGCTCCTTGAGGGTCCTTTCCCATCTCCATTCTAATAACAGAAGGTTACGGAGGTATCTCTGCAGGCTGTGTGCTTCCGTGAGTTCAGTAGGAAAATAGCAAAGTAAGCTGATAAAGTTTGTTTCCTGTAGGAGTGTCTCCTAATTCAAGTGGAATGTGGCTCACCAATGAGCTTAAATAAACCTTTCATCTTAAATACCCACTCTATCATGAAAAGGGTACTGTTTATTCCACTGGCAATATCTTGTGTCGAAATCTAAACAGTATTTCTTCTCAAACGGGAGCGAGGCAGAAAGCCTTGCTGCTCAAACAGGAAAGAGAAGCCTGCATCAGACAGCTGGTCTCTGTTTCCAGGGATAAACCCATCTGCATTCACAGGTTGGCTCCAGTTTCAAAAACAATGCCCAAAGGAGAAGTCTCAACCAGGGAAAGAAAGTTCCAGGTGCTTGCTTCATCTCTTTTCTCTGTCACGTTCTGTTCTTCTTGTAAGCAGAAAAGACAAAAGGCTGGCATGATTCATGGTTTGCTTAGAGGCTGAGGAATAGCTAGAGAACTAGCTAAGGAATGCATCCTCTTGAGCTCTCCGATTTGCAAGAGGCCTACAGTGCTTCAGTACACTTGGGCACCCTGGTGACCCTTGCTCACTCTGTGGCAGCCTCCAGAAGCATCCAGAAACTAACAATGACTCATCTTTTTGATACTACATGCTGGTTGCCATCCTTAAGGGGAAGATGTTGCTGAGGGATATGCCTGCATGATGATGCCCAAAGGGTTTTTAAGAAAGCCTGAATCTATTTGGCATAACTACCAAAGAGAGGGCCCAGTATCTCTCTGGAGTTCAGATAAACATGGGCTTTTGCTAACAGCACATAACCTGACCATAGAGCAGTCCCAATAAGGGGACTCCACCCACCCAAGGGCAGTCCAGTGAGGGGCTGGCTTGATGATTCCCTAATCTAGTTAGGTTCTGTGATCAATAAACACTACATATAAAACTTTAAAGGAACAACTATAAAATGAAACAAAAATAATCATAATGTGGGCCCTGAAAGTGTTTGCCAATGAATCAGTTTTCAGCTACATTTTCTTTCTCATTTTTGAGACTTATCTCATGTAGCCCAGGCTGGCCTCAAACTCACTACATTGCTGAGGATGAATTTGAATTCCTGATCTTCCTAAGTTCACCCCCACTTTCGTGTGCATTGTAGTTCCTTCCCTTTCCCCTACCAAAAGCTGCACGTCACCAAGCAAGTCTCCCCCAAAATCCCCTTTTCTCTTAAGGCTGCTAAATCAGGTGACTCAGGAAACTGCCAAGAATTTTCCGGTAAGACCTCGTTCTGCCAGGAAGTAATGTGCAGACAGACTTCACACAAAACCTTCTTCCTATTCTAACTCACTTGAGAATCCCCTTGATCTAAACAATGCCAAAAACAAATCACTCCTTCTTGTTGAAATTTATTTTCTTAATTGTAATACAGGGAAATTGTCTCCCTCCCTGTATTCACAATTTTATTTGGGCTGACAGAAGGGAAACAACATTTGTGTTCTCTAAGTAAGACACCCCTTTTTCAGAAGGGAGAAGGAATCTTGAGACATTTCACAATTATTTCTAAAACATTTAGCTCACTAAATCTATGATATCCCAGGTATGTAAACATGTCAGATGGAAGAAAGCCTACCTGTTTTGAAAGACAGTCACCTGAGACAGAGAATCTTTACAACTTCTTTTTAAACTCACTTTGGTGTCTAAATGTACCACATGAACAGCACCCAAGCTTAATTCCTGCTTAGAGATGCTCAGGACCAGTCATCAGGCGGAAGTTCATGTCATGACTGACCTGCCCAGTGGTAGCTGCCTTTAGGACAACCTACTACCAAGTAGCTACAAAGACAGGATTCTGATTTGGCCCTTTCATCAAATAATGGTGTCAGAAAACCATTGGACCATTTATTCACTGGCATTCTTTAACTAGGTGGTGAGGTGTTCTGGAGAAATTACTCTTAAATTTTCCCCTAACTCCTCTCTCCCTATCCATCCTAGCAGCATGGAAAAACTAAGATCCCGTCAAGCTGTGATGACCTGTTGTGTGTCTTTGCAGGTCTCTTGTTCTGTCTCTCTGCCTGCTGACCTCAGAGGCACGTGATGATCTTCACTGGGAAGTCTCTCGATCCCTAAGCAATGACTGCTTCCATCTCAACGCTGTCTTGGCTCCAGCACTCCAGCATCATTCACGGGAAACACTTGGGGTGCTCCCTACCATTGCAGAATCCCAAGCCCCACCCATCTCTGCTAAGTCAGAGACTCTGAAGGGGAGGCGGAAATCTGCATGGACTCAACTCCTCCTGAGCTACCCTGCCTGTGATTCTAATGCAGATGTTGGCAGTGCCTCCCTGCACACTGAGTAATAAATAACTCCAGCAGCTAACAGCTGCTATCCTCTTATTCCTTGCCAGGAGCTGTTCTGACCACTTCTGTCACGTATTGACTCATTTCATGATCACTGTACATTTTTAAAGAAAGTACAATTTTTAAACTTTTGAATTGACAATTCTCATAGGTATATATAATATAGTTTGATCATAATCCCTTCCCGTTGCCTTCTTTCCACCACCAACCCCCACCCATACAGCTTCAACCTCATTCAGATGTTGGTTTTTGTCTCGGAAATAGTCACATGAGGAGACTTGCCCAAAAGGCCACAGCTAATAAATGGCAGAGCAAAGATTCAGATGCAAGCAGTCTTGTTCCAGGGCATGTCAGGAGATCAGTAGGTCTGTAGGTCTAAAACAATCTTTCATCCTGTCTCCTCTAGTAGGCTGGGAATTTATTACATGTAAAAATGTTCTTTCTGCAATTTAGTAACTGTGGCATTATAATACATGATGTACTAATTTATTTAGGATGCAAGACCAGGACTGGAGATGTAGTTCAGTGGCAAAATGCTTGCCTAGCATGTGCGAGGACCTGAATTCCATCCTAGCACTACAAAAATTTTAAAGATGGGCTGGAGAGATGGCTTAGCGGTTAAGGTGCCTGCCTCCTAAGCCTAAGAACGTTGGTTCCAATCTACAGCGGTTCCAATCTCCAGGTCCCACGTTTAGCCAGATGCAAAGTGACACAAGGGCGCAATGCCGCATTTGACCACAAGGGGACTCACACATCTGGATTTCATTCACAGCAGCTGAGAGGCTGCTAGCATGCCCATCTCTGTCTCCCTCTCCCTCTCTCTCTCTGTCTCTCTCCAAAAAAAATTAAAGAAAGTAAAATAAAATAAATAGAAATAAAAGAAGACACCATCGTGTCTGTTTACACGGATACTATACTTTTAAAACTTATGCCACCAAAAAAACAAATAACTAAAAGTATTTTCACTTTATTTATTTATTTGAGAGAGAGAGAGAAAAAGAGAGAGGGGGAAAATGGGTTTGCCAGGGCCTCTAGCTACTGCAAATGAATTCCAGACACATGCACTACCTTGTGCATCTGACTTTACATGGGTACTAGAGAATTGAAGCAGAGTCCTTAGGCTTCACAGGCAAATACCATAATCGCTAAGCCATCTCTCCATCCCCAAATAAACAATTAAATGCTAGCATTGCTTTGGTGAGACATCGGCGAGGTTCTGTCTTTGTAAGTCGTAAGTACAGTAAATCAATTAATATGAGAAACCAAGATCTACCTACACAGAACCACAGTGTCATACCATAGAAAGCAGACCTCAGGCTCAACTTGACGTCATCAAGGAATTACAAGTGAACCCCAGAGTATCTTCATTTCACATCCCCAGGTGGAGGTGCCACTCCAAAGACTAAAAACCCACATCCGTGCACCTTCGGTGCTTCGTTTCAAGGACAACCCTGTCACAGTTCTTCTTCACCGGGCACTGAGAACTGAAGCCCACTGCTTGGCTGAGGAGACACCTTTCTGTCCATGGAGAGAGATCAGCTTCACAGCAGGGGGGGCAGATGAGGGCAGAGAACCTCTCAAGCATGGCTTTGTTCCTGAAATGGCAGAGGTGTCCATTCTGTCCCCAACATGACAACATGAGTAAATGCACTCAAAGGTATTTAAAAATGCCAGAGGTGTTACCAGCCACTGCCTAGCAAGGAAAAAAAGACCCTAGTCCTCAAAGAGGAACTGCTATGTACAGAACTGAGGTCAGGGCTCACATGCCTATATCTACACTTAGCCCAACACGATGCGTTAGCTACTCAGCTCTGTGCAAATATACATTTGCATACACCCATATACCTGTGAGTAACAAGGTAGATACTTTCCTATTTGTTTGTAATGCAGATATTTTGGACAGTATAACAGATCAAACTCAGGGCCTCATGTAGGTAACAGATGTTTACTCACTGTGTGGCATGGTTAATCCTAAGTGTCAACTGGATGGGATTTAGATCACCATGGAAACACGCCTGTGGGTATATCTATTCAGATGCTTCATGGGGAAGATTCACCCTGAATGTAAGTGGCAGCATCCCTGGACTGGGTTCCTGGACTGAATATCAAGGAGGAAGCGAGCTGAGAACCGGCATGCATCACTTGCTCCTTCCTGACTGTGGTTGCGATGTGACCAGCTGCCCCCTGCTCCTGCTTGCCAGGACTTCCCCACCATGATGGACTTCACTCTCAAACTGTGAGCCAAAATAAGGCGTTCTTTCCTTCTTTCTTTCCTTCCTTCCTTCTTTCTATCCTTCCTTCCTCCTTTCTTTCTATCCTTCCTTCCTCCTTTCTTCCTTCCTTCCTTCCTTCCTTCCTTCCTTCCTTCCTTCCTTCCTTCCTTCCCTCCTCCCTCCCTCCCCTCCTCCTTCCTTCCTTCCTTCTTTCCTTCCTTCCTTCCTTCCTTCAAGTTCCTTCTGCTCAGGTATTTTTGTCACAGTGAGAAAGTAACACCGTGTATGTGCACAAAAGGTCACAGTCCCCAAAGGTCTACTCTGTGGCTTCACCTCCCACGTATTTTGCCTTCTTGCCACCCGTTATGGTTAGACCGTGAAATGGCCCCCATAGGCTCGTGTGATTGAACACCTGTTCTGCTGCTTGTGTGCTGCGTGGGAAGGTTGTAGCACCTGTAGGAGTTAGAGCCTTGCTAGAGTATGTGGGTGTGTGAGAGTGAGCCCTGAGGTTTTACAGCCTGGCCTCACTTCCTGTTCTCCCCCCGACTATGGCTGCAATGTGACCAGCCACCTCCTGCTCCTGCCACCATGCCTTCCTTGCCGTGGCGGACTGTGTCCCAGGAACTATTAGCAGAAATAAACCTTTTTTTATTCCTTAAGCTTCTCTCATCTTGCCATTCGTTGCAGCAATGAGACAGTAATTAATATGCCAACCATCCAGGGTCATAAGAACCTACAGGTTCATCTTCTCCACCTGTAGTGCTGGTCCCGACAGGCTCTGCAGATAAGCTGAAATGGATCACTCATCTTGGTCAGCTGGGAATCCCCAGTAACAAGTCTCTAGGTCCCAGAAAGTGAACTTCCTTCTCCTTCTAGACTTGCTAAAGAAACATTTTCTCTTTTTTCAAGAAAATGTATACACGTTACCTCATGAGAGCATGTGTCATCTAAACTGTTAGAGTGTCAGGGACAGCTTACTGCTTGTGACTTAGACGTCCAGAATAAACAGTCAGAACAAACAGAACGTTCCAAGACAAGCTGGTGGCAGACATGCATCTAACAGCATGCTGTAGGAAGCCTCCGGTTGCAGCCTCAGGTTGTGTTGGAACAAAGAGCCAAAAGCAGCCTGGCCTACTCAGAGAAGCAGGCTTGTCAGCAGCTCCGTAGCTTTTATCGCTGGAACCTTTATCTCCCCTTTTTCCCTTTCTGAGACGTAGCCGCTATCATCTCCTCCAGGACCTGCGCTCACAAGCAGAGATCACACTGCTGAAAGTAGGATTTCATACGATTCCTGTTTCCTTGTGTGATTTGCTTCCATACACGCGGGCCAAGGAATGCGATGGCTTTATAAACAGTGACATGAGGACGGAGCTCACATTTCCCTTCGCAGTCACAAGCGGTTTGGTTTGGACCTGCTGAGGTTCCCTCTGACGGCTCGCTCGGTTCAGCTCTCCTTCTAAGGAAGTCTTACCCCTCAGCGTCCGCAACCACAAAACACAAAACACAAAACCATTCACTTCTCACGTGAGATCTGCGCCTGAGCCACTCAACACCCCTAGCCATGGCGAGCGTCTCTCCACTCAGGGATGCTTTCCTCAGAGCCAAGCACAGTTCTCCAAATGCTTCACGTGGAGAAAGGAAAAACAATGAGAGTCACAAGTGCCTGGAACGGTTGTCTTTTATCAAACCCTAGTGGATCTGTGGTTCCGTGATGATTTCTAGTATGATGACTGTGTGAGGCTCAGCCAACAGTCAGTCAAGGACATAGTGCTTGGCTACTAGTACCGTTATGATTGTACATGTGGGGTGATGGCTTCATAAATGTACGTGTGCCAGGGAAAAGGACAGAAGTACATACATCTTCCTCTCCACAACAAGAAACTGTAATGAACAAACACTCCAGCTGCTTGAGAACCTAAGGTCTGTCCTAGCTGCTTCTCTCATCTGTGTGACCAAATGCTTGGCAAGAAGCAACTTGAGGGAGGAAATGTTTATTTCCACTTACAGTCTGAGGAGATACAGTGTCGTGTCAGGGAATGGAAGTAGAAGCAAGAACAGAGCTGGTCACCTTGGCAACCCGTCAGGAAGCTGAGAAAGAACAGGAAGCACAGCTGGACCATAATCCCTCACTTCCTCCTGGACTTCCACTTTCTGCTTTTCAACCTCCCAGCGGCGCCACCAGCTGGAGATCAAGGGTCCAAACACATGAACTTATGGAGGTCGTTTCTCATTCAAACAACAGCATCCTGGTCTCATGTAGCTTTCTCAACAATGAAAACCACTGTCATGCCAGGCAGGCATGTTGGCACACACCTTTAATCCCAGCTCTCGGGAGACAGAGGTAGGAGTGTGAACTCACTGTGAGTTCAAAGCCAGTCTGGGACCACAGAGTGAGTTCCAGGTTGGACTGGTCTAGAATGAGACCCTACCTAGAAAAAAGGAAAACAAAAAGAAAGGAAAGAAAAAAAAGGAAAAAGAGAGAGGGAGAGAAGGAGGGAGGGGGAAGGAAGGGAGGAAGTAAGGGAGGAAGGGAGCCCACTGTCAGGGCCACAGAGTTGGAAGTCTGAGATCCACCAGGGAATAGAATCTGGACCACAGCCAGTGGAACCCAAGACTGGTGTGCCCTGGCTGTTGTGCCAATCAAGCATCAAAATGCATTGGCCATCTTTGCCTTGTTCAAAGATCTCTATGTTTTTTACTTGAAAAGAGCTACTATTGAAGCATTCAGGAGGATGGGGCATGAGGGTTATGAGTTCAAATCTAGTCTGGGGGCTGGAGAGATGGCTTAGTGATTAAGGCACTTGCCTGCAAAGCCTAAGGACCCAGGTTCAGTTGCCCAGTAACCATGTAAGCCAGATGCACAAGGTGGCATATGCATCTGGTGTACATTTATAGTGGCTAAAGTCCCTGGCATGCCCATTCTCTCCCCCTCTCTCTCCTCAATAAATAAATGAAGTATTTTTAAAATATTTTTTAAAACATTGATAGTATAGGTCAGTGGTAGACCACTTGCTTAGAATACAGAAAGCCCTGTGTTTGATTCCTAACACTGGGAAGGAAGGAAGTAATAGCCTCATTTGACAGCCAATAGTGTTGATCTGATTATGCTGATGAGAAAATTCTGCCTCAGAAGAGCTGGGCCTTCCCTCACCCCAATCACACATCCTGGGAGTTCAGATCCACACTTAGGCCTGCTCTCTCCCCACTCTCCCTCAGCTGTGATCACTAACATGGCACTGAGTGCCAGAGTCACCATGGAATAGCCACAGAGAGAGAGCTGCAGAGTTCCTTGGGAATCGCAGACCAGGGTGGGTCACAGAAGGGAGAAACCCTGCAGCTATTTGTTTAGTGTCAGGCACACAGGGACGCCCTACTTCTGTTCTCCAAACCTACTACCAACTAGATCATTCTAGGCCCTTCTGTGTCTAGCCCTGGTTAGAATCAGGAAAGGGAGAAGGTAAACTTGCACTCAAGGCAGAACGTCTTCCTGTCAGGAGCTTCAGGCAATATATTTCTAAGGGACAGATAGTTGGAGCTTGGCAGGTGGAAATGGATTCATTCATCTTCCCAGCCAATCAACCAAGCATCCAGCCCGCCTCTCAATGAATGTGCCAGGGAAGATGCACTGACCCACATAAGCCTGACCCTGCCTTCAGCGGACTTAGAAGTAGGCAGAAATGGCCAGCGTGCCACAAGTACACAAGCAAAGAAGTCATTACAGATAGTGGGAATGACCAACATGAAATGAAATATTAAATAAAACAACAAAAACAGGTAAAATAATAAAGGATGGGACCAGGGACATGCATATGTGGAATATGGTCAGGAGAGAGTTCTGTGAGGTGAAAGAGAAGTGTTTAAGCTGAGGTATGGGGAAGGAAAGGACGGGGTGGGTGTGATGGCAGAAAAGAGCTTGTGTGTTAGGACTCAGAAGATGTGACCACTACAGTCAGTGTGCCAGGAAACAGGGAGAAACCGTGCACCTTAGGATCCCTGAAAGGAGCCCAGGCTGGACCAGAGAAGTTCTGCGGGTCCCCTCCATGAGTAGTATTTTATTTTATTTCAAGAACATGCAAATACATTTTTCAATTATTGTTATTTTTTTGGATACGCATGTGTATGCATGTACATGTGTACATAGAGGCAAGAGGTCAGTATCAGGTGTCTTCCTCAGTTGCTCTCCACCTTATTTTTTGAGGCACAGTCTCTCTCTGCACCTGACTCTCACAGATTCAGCTGGACTAGCTACCCAGCAGCCCCAGCAATTCTCCTGCCTCCATCTTCCCTGTTCTGGGACTGCCAATACATTCTATTGCACCTAAGCTTTTCTGTGGGTACTGGGGATCTGAACGCAAGTCCTCAGGCTTGCACTTGACCACCTGAGCCATCTCAGCCCTTAAGTGCTTACTCTTAGCCTGGCCACCACAGGGAAGGAACGAGCACGGGGGTGCCTTTGCTCTCGTGCTAACAAGGCACAGTGTGTCCCTCCCTCATCTATAAAGGAAGTGAGATCAGGCGCTCTTAACCATGCCTGCTGCTCTACATGAATTTGATCAAAATAGGAAGCAAAGGAAGTCTTACCCAGTCGGGTCTGGGTGCTTACCTGTCCTGCTCTGAAGACCACGTGCTGGGAGAGTGAGGCAGCGCATTAGCAGTGCGGGCTGAGGAGGCCCACACGGCTACCCACTGCCGCCACCACCGCCGCCTTGCCTGAAGAGCCAGGTCATGAAGATCCAACCATGATGATTGCACACAGCACTTCTTTCCCAAAGTAGGGTGGCATGATAGGTAACTGTCATTCTAAAGACCTTTTCCCCAGTGAGACCTGGAACTTAAGCTCAGAGGAAGCATGTCCAGTGTCCACGATCAGGGAGAACCAGCCCAGAGTAAGGTAAGCCTGGGTTGGTTTGGACCTCAGAGTTGAAATTTGGTCTGCAAACATGAGGCAACTGAAAGGTTTTTCATCTAAAAAAGGCATTTGCCCACTTGGTGCCAAGCACAAGGAAACACTGGCCATCCACCATCACCATCTGCTGTGGGTAAAGAATGTGAGAGTGGGCACCTAGACAAAGCTTGATTCTACTACTTGATCCTGCCCCTGCCAGAAAAAAAGACAAAAACAATTAAGCAACTCACATGAGCTAAATCAAATAAGCCCACCAACCTCTTAGTAAAATATACAGGTATTCAGCCAGGCTGTCTTGACACATGTTTAAAAATTATCCACCTTTCAGAGAAACTGAGTGCATCAACGTGACTTGTGTGGCTTTTGTAGGACATTCCAAAAGTGTAAATGTCATTCAGTAGTGTCATTGTCTACCTTCTGTTCAGAAAATCTCAGAAGCTAGGGCTGGAAGATGGCTCAGAGATCTACTCACCCCACTTCTAACACATACGTTTCAGAGACAAAATGATTCTGAGAGAAATGATCCATGAGTCGGAGTTGTGGCTTAGCTACTGAACCCAGTTGGAGAGATCAGGAGTGGTGGTATAAGGCCAGGGGGCAGGCGGATGTGTCTGATCCTTCACACCTCCTTACTTTTCTGAGTCCTCAGCCACTCACTAGGTGTTCTTGTTTGTTATAACTATTCTCTTTTTCTGGCATGGTTTCCTAGGCAACCAGCATGTGTGTTTCCTGGTCTCCCGAGTGCTAGCTACTCCCGAGTGCTAGCCATTGAGAAAGCAGATGGGCATAGCGGTGGGAGGTGAGGACAGGGGTCAGGTAGGTGGCTGGCTCAAGTACCTTTCACATCTGTGCAGAGGACACTCAGCACTGTCCAGAAACATCAGAGAAGGAAGAATGGACATTTGTTTTCTAAGTGCTGGCTGCCCAAGCATGAGGCTCTGACTTTGGTTCCTCAGCGCACACAGGCAGAGTGGTGTGGGCCTTAATTCCAGTGATGGGGAGGCAGAGACAGGTAGAGCCCTAGTGCTTATTGGCTGGTGAGGCTAACTAAATTGGTGAGCTAGTTGCAATGAGAGGCCCTTTCTCAAAACATAAGGTGGATAGGGATTGAAGAGGACATCTGGTCAACCTCTGGCCACCACACACAGTTCTCCCACGCACACAGTCATCTGTACATATATGTGAGGAGCCCATATGTGTGCACCCCATGCACATGAATCCACACCAAACAAGATTACTCTATTTAAAGGTTCTAGACCAATTTGCATGCATAGTTCATTCATAGGTTGTATAAAAAAGGAGGGGCAGAAGGAGGAGATGAAGTTTGAAAGGGTTTAGGAAAAGAGAGGAGGGAGGGAGGGAGGGAGGGAGGGAGGGAGGGAGGGAGGAGGAAGGAAGGAAGAGTAAGGGAAGGAAGGAGGAAAGGAGAGAGGGAGAGGGAGGGGAGAACCTCCACATGTAAGCATGCAGAAGTGTAGTAAAAGATGCATTACTTGGTTACAACTGCTTTGAAGGTTAGGCACCGGAGCCTATGCTTCAGATAAGTTCTTTTTGGTCCTCAAAAAGGATAGACTTTAGTGGGGAAAGGCAGTAGACTGGGGGAGGGGAGATGCTCAGTGGATAGAGCATTCACCACTTGATTCTAATCACCTAAGGTTGATCCAGAGACTCCAGGTCAAAGCCAGAAGCCCCGGCAGACATTGGTCACCCCACCACTCTAAAGGCAAGATGGGAGGCAGACAGGCGAATGCCTTCTTGCAAGCACAGCACAAACAACAACCACAGAGTGAGATGGAGAAACCCTGACTCAAATGAGGTAGAAAGGTGGGGATGGATGCTAAAGCTATCCCCTGACCTCCACAGATGCACGGTGGCATGCGCACCCCCACACTCAAAAACACGTTCACATATATAGACACAAGGACATTAAGAGGGTAGACACTGGACAAACAGTACAACAGCAACAAAAAAAAACTCAATTTTTTTTTCACAATTTCTAGAGGCTTAGGAAATCTCTCCCTCCCTCCTCCCTCCCTCTCTCTCTCCCTCCCTCTCTCTCTCTCTCTCTCACTAATGTAATGTGGAATCACCACTTAGCCAAGGGGAAATAAACACTGTTTGGTGATTGGCTCTAGGTCTATACCCAAGGCAGGTGAGCAAGTCAGCTGACCACTGCACCCACCTGAGCCCTCAAAAGAAGCTACTGAAGGAAATGAAGAGACTGACTTCCCTTTGCCTCAAAGAAAGGTGGATAGCATCAGACACGGACTGATTGCCTCTGCCAACTGTGTGGCTACTCTCCCCAAAAAAAAAAAAAAGGTAGTTAAAATCCACGTGAGGGCTGGAGAGATGGCTTAGTGGTTAAGGCATTTGCCTGCAAAGCCAAAGGACCCCGGTTCGATTCTCCAGGACCCACGTAAGCCAGATGTACAAGGGGGGGCACATGCATCTGGAGTTCATTTGCAGTGGCTGGAGGCCCTGGTGCACCCATTCTTTCCTCTCTCTTTGTCTCTATCAAATTAATTAATTTATTTATTAAATGTATTTTAAAATCCACATGAGACTTCCCCTCTCCAACCTCATCGAGATGGACTGTTCTAATGTGTCAACTTGACCCTGCCAAATATTTACATGCAAGTACTGCACATAACATCACATTTAAACTTGCATTGTTTTATTTTTATTTTTATTTATTTATTTGAGAGCAACAGGCAGACAGAGAAAAAGGCAGAATGAGAGAGAGAAAGTGGGTGCACCAGAGCCTCCAGCCATAGCAGACGAACCCCAGATGCATGTGCCACCTTGTGCATCTGGCTTACGTGGGTTCTGGGGAATTGAGCCTCGAACCGGGGTCCTTGGGCTTCACAGGCAAGCGCTTAAGTGCTAAGCCATCTCTCCAGCCCTAAACTTACTTTGTTTTGAGGAGAAAGAAAAAGCAAATATTTTGGAATCACAACAGTGGAGGTATGTAAGAAAATAAGTCTGTCACAAGAGAGTCAGCAGAACTCTGTAATTGGGAGGGCAGCTCTTCGTTTTTCCATAGCAGCATCTACATGACACGTCTGGGTGCTCTTCCAGGTTGTTAACTAGACACCCCACAGCATCTGGGCTTGGCAGGCGAAGATCAGCACACGGAACTGCCGCCAACACCACCTAGGAGCCACGTGACTGAAGACAAGTCTCCATCAGCAACAAGGTAATCAATTAGCAGCCTGGCCTTCTCTAACTCAGCAGATCAAGACGCCTTTACAAGCCCAGCTGATCTTTGTAAATGAACTCTCTCCCCGAGTCCCTCCTGGGGATGTTACATTATAAGAAAATAATTGAATCATCTATATTTCTGGAAAGGACCCAGCATGTCCAGGTGTGATACAGATGGTGAACTACTTTTCGGGACGAAGGAACATCCTCACATGCACTCAGAAACACCAAATCCTGCTTGCTTCCTGCCAGGACTCCATACTTCTCCTCCTAGGTCTCCGAGAGTGTTAGACCCCATACCTACCAAAAACATCAAGAGAAAGATAAATTGAACAAATGCACAAAAGTACCCAATAGGATAGGTTAGGGGTCAGACTGCCTGGATTCAAATCCCAGTGCCATTTCTTACTGGTAGTGGGAAACTAGCTAAGTCTTCAAGTCCATTTCTTCACCTATAAAATAGTGACAATACGAACATCTTCCTCTTGAGACTGGCATGGAGATGAAAGGACCCCAGGCCTGGAAAGCAGCCAGCAGGGAGCCTGACACCAAGTTTTATAGTCAGGCTCTGATTGCTAACCTATCCCGCCACCCGCCCCACAAAAAATAAATAAAAGGAGGGGAGAGGAGGGGAAAGGAAAGAGGGTGAAAAGAGGTCTAGTTTTGGGGGCTAGGGAGAAGGTTCAATGAATAAATGCCGAAGCTGCATAACTCTGAGTACTTGAGTTTGGATCTCAAGATCCCCTACATAAAGGCCGGAAGCTGGGATGGGCTTCTGTAATTCCAGGGGGCCTACAGCAAGAAGAGAAGCAGAGACGGGAGAATTTCCTAAGCTCACAAACAGAGCACTGGACAACAATAAAAGAATCTGTCCCAAATGAGGTAGGACACCCGGCCAGCCTGAAAGTTGACCTCTGACCTTCACATGCACGTCATGGAACTCACTCACCCACATTCACACACACAAACAACAGCCCCAACCCATACACACCCTAAAATGATTTCAGATAGTCTCTTATTTCTGTGATGATGAAAGAAAATGTGACCAAGCATCTGTAGGCTGTGTCACAACCAAGAAAAGGGAGGTGCTCTTCAGAAGGGGGAGACGAAAGCGAGGAGGAAAGCTATGGCAACGGGCTCTGAATACCGTGACGTACTAATTGCTGTGCACATGTCACCTCACTTTCCCAGGAAGCATGCGCTCTGGCACCTACCTTGTCTGCCGCATCTGACCCCCTTGAGCAGCACAAAGTTTGAACGCAGATCTAAACCGTCTCTAAGATTCTCTTTGCCCTCCCTAAAATATTCATCCACTGCGGAAGTAGCAAATTTGATATGAAAACTATTTACATGTTTTAGGCAGTGATTTCAATGTAAATTTCCCCCTGAGGATCATGTGTTGGAAAACTTAATCCCCAGCTGGTCCAGTGTTCAGGACAGTTGTGGAACCAAGTGGGTCACGAAGATGGGCCTTGAGGTCCTATAGCCAGGCCACACTCGCAGGTCTTCCTCGGTTTCTTCCCAGCTGATGTGACAATGTGATGAGCTGGTATCTGCTCCTGCCATTCTTTTTCCACCATGACAAACTGCCCTCCAGAAGTGTAACGAGAATGAAACCCTTTTCCTTCCATAAGCTGCTTCTGATCAGTTATTTTCTTCCAGCAACAAGATAGTAACTGATTCAGTTCATTTTCTTCCTGGTGAGCTATCCCTCCAAGCAATACTGCTGGAGAGAAAAACCCGGCTGTAGTTCTATTTCCACTGAGTACTGGGTATGCTCCCTGGCGCTTGAACTTCAACTCTGACTAAAGAGTTGGGTTGTTCTCGTTGTTGTCGATGTCAGATTCTGATAAAAAGGAGAAGGGCTTGCCATGTGAGTGTGAAAACCTGAGTTTGGATCCCTAGAACCCATGAAAAAGCCAGAAGCCACGGTGGGTTTTGGTAATCCCAGTATTCCTGGCATGAGAAAGGAGGCAGAAGCTCACAGGCCAGCAACCTGGCCAATACAGCAATGAACCACAGGGAGAGGCCAAGCCTCACAGTGGAAGGTAAGGACCAACACAGGAAGTTATCCTCTGACATTCATATGGGTACCATAGCATGTACATCACACACACACACACACACACACACTCTCTCTCTCTATAAAGGAGGAATTGAATACAAGGCATTTGGGTTCATTATGAGCTCTCCCCATGCATCTTCTAAGCTTCAAATTCATCCAGGTGTTCAACGGTCTGCAGGCAGAAGTCTAGAACAGTTGGCCTGTTCTCAGTAATGCCATAGGAAAGGACACAGGGAGGGCGATCAGAGAGGCATTCGGTGCCCCACAGCAGCTGGTAGAATCCTCACCCTGCTCTGACCTCCAGCCTGTATGCCTGCCTACCTGCACAATGGTCAAAGAGATCTTTCTATATCTGACTATGCCATCCCCCAGCTCAAAATGCTGGAGTGTCTATGCACTGCCCTGAGAATCAACAACAGTGGAGGTATGTAAGAAAATAAGTCTGTCACAAGAGAGTCAGCAGAACTCTGTAATTGGGAGGGCAGCTCTTCGTTTTTCCATAGCAGCATCTACATGACACGTCTGGGTGCTCTTCCAGGTTGTTAACTAGACACCCCACAGCATCTGGGCTTGGCAGGCGAAGATCAGCACACGGAACTGCCGCCAACACCACCTAGGAGCCACGTGACTGAAGACAAGTCTCCATCAGCAACAAGGTAATCAATTAGCAGCCTGGCCTTCTCTAACTCAGCAGATCAAGACGCCTTTACAAGCCCAGCTGATCTTTGTAAATGAACTCTCTCCCGAGTCCCTCCTGGGATGTTACATTATAAGAAAATAATTGAATCATCTATATTTCTGGAAAGGACCCAGCATGTCCAGGTGTGATACAGATGGTGAACTACTTTTCGGGACGAAGGAATATCCTCACATGCACTCAGAAACACCAAATCCTGCTTGCTTCCTGCCAGGACTCCATACTTCTCCTCCTAGGTCTCCGAGAGTGTTAGACCCCATACCTACCAAAAACATCAAGAGAAAGATAAATTGAACAAATGCACAAAAGTACCCAATAGGATAGGTTAGGGGTCAGACTGCCTGGATTCAAATCCCAGTGCCATTTCTTACTGGTAGTGGGAAACTAGCTAAGTCTTCAAGTCCATTTCTTCACCTATAAAATAGTGACAATACGAACATCTTCCTCTTGAGACTGGCATGGAGATGAAAGGACCCCAGGCCTGGAAAGCAGCCAGCAGGGAGCCTGACACCAAGTTTTATAGTCAGGCTCTGATTGCTAACCTATCCCGCCCCCCGCCCCACAAAAAATAAATAAAAGGAGGGGAGAGGAGGGGAAAGGAAAGAGGGTGAAAAGAGATCTAGTTTTGGGGGCTAGGGAGAAGGTTCAATGAATAAATGCCGAAGCTGCATAACTCTGAGTACTTGAGTTTGGATCTCAAGATCCCCTACATAAAGGCCGGAAGCTGGGATGGGCTTCTGTAATTCCAGGGGGCCTACAGCAAGAAGAGAAGCAGAGACGGGAGAATTTCCTAAGCTCACAAACAGAGCACTGGACAACGATAAAAGAATCTGTCCCAAATGAGGTAGGACACCCGGACAGCCCGAAAGTTGACCTCTGACCTTCACATGCACGTCATGGAACTCACTCACCCACATTCACACACACAAACAACAGCCCCAACCCATACACACCCTAAAATGATTTCAGATAGTCTCTTATTTCTGTGATGATGAAAGAAAATGTGACCAAGCATCTGTAGGCTGTGTCACAACCAAGAAAAGGGAGGTGCTCTTCAGAAGGGGGAGACGAAAGCGAGGAGTAAAGCTATGGCAACGGGCTCTGAATACCGTGACGTACTAATTGCTGTGCACATGTCACCTCACTTTCCCAGGAAGCATGCGCTCTGGCACCTACCTTGTCTGCCGCATCTGACCCCTTGAGCAGCACAAAGTTTGAACGCAGATCTAAACCGTCTCTAAGATTCTCTTTGCCCTCCCCTAAAATATTCATCCACTGCGGAAGTAGCAAATTTGATATGAAAACTATTTACATGTTTTAGGCAGTGATTTCAATGTAAATTTCCCCCTGAGGATCATGTGTTGGAAAACTTAATCCCCAGCTGGTCCAGTGTTCAGGACAGTTATGGAACCAAGTGGGTCACGAAGATGGGCCTTGAGGTCCTATAGCCAGGCCACACTCGCAGTTCTTCCTCGGTTTCTTCCCAGCTGATGTGACAATGTGATGAGCTGGTATCTGCTCCTGCCATTCTTTTTCCACCATGACAAACTGCCCTCCAGAAGTGTAACGAGAATGAAACCCTTTTCCTTCCATAAGCTGCTTCTGATCAGTTATTTTCTTCCAGCAACAAGATAGTAACTGATTCAGTTCGTTTTCTTCCTGGTGAGCTATCCTTCCAAGCAATGCTGCTGGAGAAAAAAAACCCGGCTGTAGTTCTATTTCCACTGAGTACTGTGTATGCTCGCTGGCGCTTGAACTTCAACTCTGACTAAAGAGTTGGGTTGTTCTCATTGTTGTCGATGTCAGATTCTGATAAAAAGGAGAAGGGCTTGCCATGTGAGTGTGAAAACCTGAGTTTGGATCCCTAGAACCCATGAAAAAGCCAGAAGCCACGGTGGGTTTTGGTAATCCCAGTATTCCTGGCATGAGAAAGGAGGCAGACGTTCACAGGCCAGCAACCTGGCCAATACAGCAATGAACCACAGGGAGAGGCCAAGCCTCACAGTGGGAGGTAAGGACCAACACAGGAAGTTATCCTCTGACATTCATATGGGTACCATAGCATGTACATCACACACACACACACACACACACACACACACACACACTCTCTCTATAAAGGAGGAATTGAATACAAGACATTTGGGTTCATTATGAGCTCTCCCCATGCATCTTCTAAGCTTCAAATTCATCCAGGCGTTCAACTGTCTGCAGGCAGAAGTCTAGAACAGTTGGCCTGTTCTCAGTAATGCCATAGGAAAGGACACAGGGAGGGCGATCAGAGAGGCATTCAGTGCCCCACAGCAGCTGATAGAATCCTCACCCTGCTCTGACCTCCAGCCTGTATGCCTGCCTACCTGCACAATGGTCAAAGAGATCTTTCTATATCTGACTATGCCATCCCCCAGCTCAAAATGCTGGAGTGTCTATGCACTGCCCTGAGAATCAAAGTTAATTTTCTTTTGGCATGTGCATGTGTGTAGTATTTGTGGTGTGGTACGTGTGTGCTGCACACACCTCTTGTGCATGTCTCCAGAGGCCAGAGGAGAACATCAGGGGTCCCTTCATCCTTCATTCATCTGTTTAGTTCCTTGGGAAAGAGTCTCTTCACTTAATTTGTAGATTGCCATTTTTGTGAGCCAGGACTGGAGTTGCAGGTGTATGAGGCCATGCTCAGCTGTTTATGATGTGGGTGCTGTTTATGTGGGTGCTGTTTATGTGGGTGCTGGAGAATAGAGCTCAGACTCTCAGGCCACCTAGGTTCTCATGATTTGAAACTTTAACTTTTTTTAAGTCTGTACATGTTCTATATAGTCACCTTGTTCTTTTTTTAATATATATTTTTTTTTATTTATTTGATGGAGAGAGAGAGAGACAGAGAGGGAGAGAAAGGGTGCACCAGGGTCTCCAGCCCACTGCAAACAAACTCCAGACTTATGTGTCCCCTTGGGCATCTGGCTTACATGGATCCTGCAGAATTGAACAGGGAACCTTTGGCTTTGTAGGCAAATGCCTTAACCACTAAGCCATCTCTCCAGCTCCTTTCTTTTTAAATATTTATTTGTTAGAGAGAGAGAGAGAATGGGAGCACCAGGGTCTCTAGTCACTGCAGATAAACTCCAGATGCATGCGCCCCATGGTGCATCTGGTTTATGTGGGTCCTGAGGAGTCGAACTTGGGTCCTTTGGCTTTGCAGGCAAATGCCTTAACCACTAAGCCATCTCTCCAGCCCAGGTTTAACCTTTTTAAAGGCCCCCTTTGTATGGCCCAGTATAATTTGGATCACACTGATCATCTAGGTCTTCAAAAGCACAACCAAATTTATTTTTCATGATCAATTTGAACTAAATTTTTTCTGCTTTAAAACATTTCAATATGTTGAATGCATTGACCATCCTACTAAAACAAATATCTTTCTACTACTGTTCCCCAACCCTACCCCCACCCCCACACACACACACAGGATCATATTCACTGGCACTTCTGATGGTGCATTCATCTTCAGAGATGCCTTCCCCAACCCATCATCCAAAGTACTGCTAAGTCAGCACATGTCTCTAACCCAGCTCCTCTTCTTGCCAGTCTTGGCTCTTCTCGTTCTTTACAGTAATCTTTACCACTTGAAACTTCAGAGCCTGGCACAGTGGCACACACCTGTAAACCCACTCCTCAGGAGGCTGAGATAAGAGGAACACCACAAGCTCAAGGCCAACCTTGACTACCTCGTAAGTTCTACACTAGCATGGGCTACATAGCAAGACCCTGCTCCCAAAATCAAAACCAAAAACAAGTTAAATCAGACACGGTGGATCATGGCTTTAACCCCAGCACTCAGGACTTTGGAGAATCTCCACAAGTTCAAGGCCAGTTTGTTCTACCTAGTGAGTACCAGAACCAGAGATATATAGCCAGATCCTGTCTCAAACCAAAAGAAAACAAAGTACAATTTGAAACTTCATTGGCTCCTCGGTGGCTGGGAGGGTACCCTGCACAGAAAGCGCTTTAAAAAAAATTATTGAGTAAATAAGCAAACAAACCAAGGTGTCCATGGCATCTTGTCCTCATTTTGCTTATCTTGAGATCTTATCATGCTTGCAAATTCCATTATTGGTTTATTTATTTAGTTAATCAGTTAGTTTGGAGAGAGACAGAGAGAGAGAGAAAGACAGATAGAGATGGGCACACCAGCAGCCTCTCAGCTGCTGCGAACGAAATCCAGATGCGTGCGCCCCCTTGTGGTCAAGTGCGGCATTGCACCCTTCCGTCACTTTGCATCTGGCTAAATGTGGGACCTGGAGATTGGAACCGCTGGAGATTGGAACCAGCGTTCTTAGGCTTAGGAGGCAGGCGCCTTAACCACTAAGCCATCTCTCCAGCCCTCTTCATTTTTTTTAATTGTCTGACTCTCCCAGCAGAAAGCAAACTCCATCGGACCAGAGCCTTTGGTGGGCTCATTATTTTATCCCTTGTGCCCAACACAGTGGCTGCCACATAACAGGTGCACAGTACTTGCTGAAGGAACAAAAGAATGGATTCTTCATCACTGCGTTCATGTGGAGTGGCTGGGTCAGAATGAATGTCTAACTAGTAAGTAAAAATGTACACTGATTGCTTTCTATGATTTAGAAACAATTAGATTGAAACCTAAACGGAAGCTTTAGTAAATGTTTTGCATATTCAAAGACAATGAAGATCAACTGAATTTATAGATGGTTCATTTATTTTTATTTTTTTTATATTGACAACTTCTATACTTACATACAAAAAACACATGATATTTCCCTCCCTATAGATGGTTCATTTTAAGGAACAGAGAAATACCCTCCACTTCCCTAAGCCTTTCCCATGGTCATCCTTTGTAGATTCTCCTGATAAGAGCTTCCGCATCACGCCATCTTCCTTAGAGCCACTGAAAATTAGTCTTGGGAGGGGTTCTGTTAAGACACAGAACTAATACACTCTTCAAACAGCTGTTTCATAACCAAATCCCACTTCTGCTCTTTTAAGTATTGCCTATAACACTCACAAAAGAAAACAAATCTCTCTTGACACAACATGTTGACCAAGTTCAATCTGGTTATTCATGTTATTCCAACTTTCTTTTGGTAGAAAAGATAAACATGGTCTCTGAAAAGGAAAAGAAAAAACAATCAAGAAAGCACCACCCAAGCCTTCACAAAGCCCTGCTCTGCTTCCCAGATGTTCCCTTCTTTCAGCTTGGTTTAATTACAGCCCAGATGTCAGCAACCCACCAGCTTCAGGTGTGATTCAGAATGCCCCAAAGCGTCAGACCATCTGCCAAACTCCCCAAGCATGTGAGCGAAGTTGAGAAATGTACGCCCTACAACAAAGCCCATCATTACAAGAGGGAGGCTTGTTTGGGGAGGAGCGGAGTGATTATCTCCCTCTCTGCCTCACATTTAGAAACACAGCAAAGATAACTTGGTTCACTTTCAGTCCATGCCTTAGATCAGTGACAAGGCTCTTGAGGGAGGCATGAGACTTCTGAAGTGTAGCTCCTGATCAAACTTGGCTTCTTCTCAGGCTCTGGTCAAGGTATGCAAAGGATGCTGAGAGCCCTAATGAGTCTGTACCCTGACACAGTGGACAGACCCCCAGCATGCTTGTTTATTCTTCTTTTTCCCATTGGTATGTCAGAGCTGAACTTTTTATAGTGCCTCTGGGTCCATACTTAGACAAAAATGCAATTAGCTAACAGAGTTTGCTGGCTGTAGCAGCCAAAAATTGAAAGATAATTCCCAACATGATCTAGTCACAGATGAAAACCAAACTCCTATGGGAGAAGAGGTGGAATTATTTTTGAATAAGCAGAGCCCTTGCCCCAGACCTAAAGCCCGGAGTGTGTGTGCCCTGCAAGGACAGCGAGAAGAAGCAGGTTCAGGCGGGTCCCCCTGGCCCATGATCTGAGATGCCAGCCTCCAGCTTACACCAATGGGAAGCTTAGTCAAAATTCTTAAGGATTTTTCTTCATGTAACCAAAACAACTCTGATACTTATACAAAACCAGAAGATGTAGACAACTCATCCTTGCAGATCTTGGAATTACTAGATATTTTGCTCTACTACATTTCTAAGAGATGTGGCTACAGGCCTTATACTGTATAACATTATAAATGAGCTGCTCATTAACATATATTTAGCCTAAAGGTTTTCCAGAACCACAGATCTGAGCAGTTCATTTCTTAAATGAGTGCATTGACCAGTTCTTTTCAGACTATAAGTCTGATGGTTCCATAGTGATGCACATGGGCTAAGGGAGACTTAAAGCTGTTATGGTATTGGTAACATCTTAGAACAAAAACAGCTAAAAACAAATATACAAGGGCTGGGGAGATGGCTCAGTGAGTAAAGTGCTTGCCATGAGAGCATGAGGACCTGAGTTGGCATCCTCAGCTCCTCTCTAACCCTAGCGCTGGTGAGACAGAGACAGAGACAGAGTAGCAAGCCTGGGGCTTGTGGTTATTCTATCTAGCCTAGTAGTTGAGCTCCAGGTTCAATGAGTGACCCTATCTAAAAAATAAGGAGGCAATCCATTAAGGAAAAGAACCAACATTGACCTCTGCACTCCATACACATGCACACCCATATACAAGTGTGCACACACACACACACACACACACACACACACAAAAGAAAAAACAAACAAAACCTGATGGTCCTGGATCTTGATGTGGGCTTATGTCACAGAAAACAGACCAATATACAACCAAAAGTATGATTTGTCAGTAGGATAAAAGATGTTCCTTAGAAATGCCAATGAAGGCTATCAGAATAATTAGATACTATAAAATTTGTGTACAACCTCAGCAAAAATTTGTCCCTGTGTGGTTGTAGCAAGGTGTAGTGATAAATGCAGCAGGAAAATTAGGAGGTAATAATTTTCCCAATACTATTCCTAGTTCTTTAAATGATATTTGACAAGCCACTTAATATTTCTGCTTCACCTTAAATATCTCAAAAATAGAAATGATATCATCTGACCCAGCTACCATTCAACTAAAAGATGATAACTGGAAACATGCTTGGGTGATAGGTCCATGTCCAGAAAAATTTGAAAGCAAGAACTATAACAGACACTTATCCATGGGGTTCATATCAGCATTATTCCCAATAGCAAAAAGGTTACAAAAAGCAGCCCAAGACTTCATCAACTGATGACCAGCTAAACAAAACATGGCCTTCACATAAAATGGAATATTATTCCACATTAAAAAGGAAGGGGATCCTAAGGTATACACTACAGCATGGATGAACCTTGACAACACTGTGCTAAATGAAGTAAATCACAGACAATAGGAAAGATAACTTACATGAGTTGCCCAGAATCAACAGATCCACAGGGACAGAAAGGAGACTAGAGGCTACTGAGCCCCATGGAAAGGAACATGGGAGGCTACTGTTAATGTGTATGTAGTTCCTGGGATGATGAAGAAGTTCCAAATATACATCACAGTGCTGTGTTAAAATGCCTTTTAGCTGCATCCTTAACACTGGCTAAAATGGATCATGGAAAAGAGTCCTACCCTAGGGTAGATGGGAGAGAGGGTATAGAAAGAATGTTTAAAATAATAACTTTTCTGATATGTGATTTTTTTACTGCAAGTTTTAAAATGTGTTGAATGCCAAAGTTTAGCATAAGTATAAGTATAAATGTTAAGAGTCCTAATGTCTCCTTGTGTCATCTTCCCAGCTTCATTCACAGATGGAATTCCCACAATTCAGGATTTTGCACCAAGAAAAAAAATGCTATCAGGTGCCCATGCTTTATCACGTGGTGAGAATTTTTTCATGAGTAGGTGTTATCAGCTGGAAGTATTGGAAGACACATAGCATAAGACCTAATTAGAAAAATCCCTTCACAACATTGCAGCAAAACCATGTTTTCTCTTGACTATCCCTATTCAATGGCATCAAAGACCCATTTACTAGTTATTTTTCTCATTGCTATGACAAAATACCTAAAAAAGAAGCTCTAGGAGGAAGGATTCATTGTGACTCACAGTGTGAGGGTAAAGTCCATCATGGTGGCAGAGTAATGGTAACAGGAACTTGAGGTTATCTTGTCACATTGCATTTACAGTCAGAAAGTATAGGAAAATGAATGCTGGTTCTCAGCTCACGTTCTCCCTTTCATTCAGTTCAGGACATCAGAACACAGAATGGTGCTGCCAACATTTAGAGTGGGTCTTGCTGACTTGCTGAATCCACTCTAGATACTCCTTCACAGACATGCCCATATATTCGTCTCCTAGGCAGTTCTGTAACCTGCTAAGTTGACAGTCAATATTAACCATCACAAGTCCATCTCCTGTCAAGTTGTCACACAAGCAGATTACTTTTAAGCCATACTTTCCACCCCTTAGCCTCATAGGTTCATGACCATCTCATCATTTAAAATGCATTCAAACCAACTTCAAATGCCCTCATAGTTTTTAATAGTTTCAACAAAGTTTAAAAACCTAAAGCACATGGAGAGAAGGCTTAGTGGTTAAGGCATTTGCCTGCAAATCCTAAGGACCCAGATTCAATTCCACAGTACCCACAAAAGCCAAGTGTACAGGTGGTGCATGCATTTGGAGGCCCATGTGTTCCTATTCTCTCTCTCTCTTTGTCTCAAACAAATCCTCCACACCAGAATGGTCCTTTAGCTCTGCTTCCAGCATTCCAGGGTTTCTCTAGACCACAGATCCAAACTTTTCCCCATTCTTCCTGAAAACACATTCCAAAAGACTATACACCATGTGATCAGGAATTTTCACAGCCATGACCCCACTCCTGGTACCAAGTTTACATCTTAGTAACATTTCTCATTGCTGGACAAATTCATGACAGAAATAACTTAAGGAAGGAAAGATTTATTTTGGTTCACAGTTTAAGGATACAGTACCTCATGATGGGGAAGTCATATGTCAGGACCACAAAGCAGCTGGTCACCTTTTTACAGATAGGAAATAAAGACAAAGATGAACCCTGGTGTTCAGCCAGCTTTCTCCTTATTTATTCTATGCAGGGCCCTAGCCCATAGAACAGTACCACCCACACTGAGTATGGGTCTTCCCACGTTAATTAGCCCAATCTATACACACATGCCCAGAGGTTTGTCTCCTAATTGTTTCTATAACCTGTCAGGTTGACAATCAATATCCACCCAATCTGCAGCCAGGTGTTTTTATAACTGTTCCAGCCAAAATCAACCAGAACAAACAAGTTAGGAGAAGACAGTAAAGGGCTTATAATGAATAGATATTTAGAAACTTTTTAAACTTTATTTATTTACTTGTTGTTGTTGCTGCTGGGCAGGGACACACCAAGGTCTTTTACTACCATAAACAAATGCCAGATGCTTATGTTACTTTTTGTATCTGGCTTATGTGGGTGGCTTGTGAATTGAACCCATGCCAAAAGGCTTTGCAAACAAGTGCTTTTAGCCATCTAGCCACCTTCCCAGCCCCATGAATAAATATTAAGGAAATAGAAGGAAGAAGCTGGACAAAACCTTTGATGAGTTTCTATCATCTCTTGTTTCAACTATTTTGGTGATCTCCCAAATAATATCCTGGTACATGGTTCATTTCTCATATGCTTTCTCCATACTCTGACACACAGTAGAACAGTGTAGACATTCATCAATGGCTGCCATGTCTTGTACATTCTTTATAAAGTGTTCTGGGTTAAAATCTATACCCCTACCACAAAAAAATATATAATTAATGCTTATTGCTAAGTGAAAGAAGTCAGTCAGAAAAGCCTAAACATTGTGTGATTTCACCTCTACAAGCTGCTCAAAAAGACAAAACTAGCTGGAGAGATTGCTCAGTGGTTAAGGCACTTACCTTCAGAGCCTAGTGACCCAGGTTCGATTCTCCAGTACCCACATAAAGTCAGATGCACATTGGCACATGCATCTGGAGTTTGTTTATAGTAGTTGGGTACCCATTATGCCCATTCTCTCTGTGTCTCTTTTCTCTCTCTCTGCTTGCAAATAAATAAATGAACATTTGAGCCGGGCATGGTGGTGCATGCCTCTAATCCCAGCACTTGGGAGGCAGAAGTAGGAGGATCACCATGAGTTCAAGGCTACCTGAAAATACAGAGTGAATTCCAGGTCAGCCTGCCTGAGCTAGAGTGAGACCCTACCTCAAAAAAACCAAAAAGAAAGAAAGAAAGAAAGAAAGAAAGAAAGAAAGAAAGAAAGAAAGAAAGAAAGAAAGAAGGAAGGAAGGAAGGAAGGAAGGAAGGAAGGAAGGAAGGAAGGGAAGACAAAACTATGAGGATAGTAAAACAACCCATGGTTGCACAGACTTAAAGGGGAATACAGAGAAGAGAGGACTTTGTTCTCCTCTTTGTATGTGTGTGGTTGTGTATGTATATGTTTGATTGTGTACAGATGCACATGTGTATGGGTGTGTGTGTGTTTATGTAGAAGTCAGAGAAACAATCTCATTCTATAGAAACACCAGCCACCTTTATTGAGACATGCTCTGTCATTAGCCTGGGCTAATCTGGCTAGTCAACAAGCCCCAAGGATCCACTTGTCTCTATGCCCCTAGGACTGCGATGGCAGGTGAACTATGACATCACATGCAATATGTTTATGGAGGTTGTCAGAATCAAACCTGGGTCCTCTTTATTGCCAGGCAAGCATTTTACTCACTGAACTTTCTCCTCCTCCCCTCACACCGAGGATTTTTAATGATGTAAAATAACTTTGCATGATACCATATGGAGGGTCTGTGTCATCACACGCATGTTCAAACCTATAGAATGTACAACACCAGGAGATAACCCAAATATCAACTCTATATTTTAGGTGATAATGACTTGTCCTGGAAGATGTGCCAATTCTCGCAAATGTGGTACTCTTGTGGTGGATGTGGTATAATGGAAAGGACTGTGCTTGTGAAAAGGCAGAAAATATACATGGTTTCTG
The DNA here is from genome assembly GCA_036365145.1 of Orientallactaga sibirica. Classification (NCBI taxonomy): domain Eukaryota; kingdom Metazoa; phylum Chordata; class Mammalia; order Rodentia; family Dipodidae; genus Orientallactaga; species Orientallactaga sibirica. The sequence goes on from JAEOAD010000035.1 coordinate 2,534,897, forward strand.
TCTTACTATTAATTTCACTGTGAATTTAAAACTACTCTAGAAGATGGTCTTTAAATAAATGGTTCCGAAAAGAATACAAAAAAATTCATGCCAAAAAAAGAATTTGTAAATGTGATCTTATTTGGAAATAATGTCTTTGCAGATAGATGTCTTTGCAAGCTTAAAGATGTCATACCAGATTCAACTGGTCCAAAATGCAAATGACTGTTGTCCTCATAAAGAGAGAGACCTGGACACTGGGACTCTCGCATAGAGGGGCAAAGGCCAGGTGAAGATGGAGGTGTAAAGTGGAATGGTGCAGATACCAACCAAGGAGCAAGGCTGGTTTGGAACCATGACATGGACGGAAGAATTAAGAACAGATTCTTCTCTGGAGCCTTCATCAGGGAAAAACCCTGCTGACACCCCAAGTTTGAACTTCTGGCCTTCATAACCCAAGAAAAAATACTTCTTTTCTTTTAAGCTTTCCAGACCTTGGCTATCTGCTATATCAATGCTTGGAACCAGGACTTTCAATAATCTGTTCCATTCTATCTCCAAAAACACCTGCTGTTTGTCACTACCCAAGCACAACCTAGAATTCCATTCTTCCATGGTTTGCCCCTTCTGTCCTCTATAGCCAGGATGCTTTCCCACCCTTTATGGATCTAATGTAATCATGCTCAATCTTCTAACTTCTGAGTGAACAAATTAACATTATCTCTGTAAAGTCCTCCAGCATCTGCAGAGAGCAAAGCTGGTCCCCCTTCTACACCACCCACGTCTTTGGTTTAGAGACTAAGTCCTAGTCAGGTTTGTATCCTCCATACCTAACACGGATCTTGATTAATGATAAGGAGTTTCTTCAGGCTAATTATCATCTAATAACTTTAAAAGAAAATAACACCCTCAAAAGGAGCCAAAGAAATGTCAACAAAACGTGAAGCAATACTGCAGTCTTATGAAGCCTCATCTGCATAATCATCAACACTTTCCAGCTATATAAAATTGTTTTGTAAACCATGCCTTTGGAATCTACTTACAAGTAAACAGGCCAACGCAATGATGTGAATGAATGAAGGTGCTTATTTCATAAGTGTATAGACTTCAGCGAGCTCGTGCCACTACACGTTCAACCATCTGGATGTACATGCTCAGGTGAGTGAAAGAGCAGATTGGACAAAAGACTTCTGTGTGTGCCCTGGTTCTTGTATTAGTTGATTTGTTTGTTTTGTTTGATTTTTGGCTTTTGCAAGGCAGGTTCTCACTCTAGCCCATGCTAACCTGGAACTCTCGGTAGCCACAGACTAGCCTTGAACTCACAGCGATCTTCCTACCATGGCCTCCTGAGTGCTGGGATTAAAGGCGTGCGCCAATATGCTTGTCTCCTATGCCCTGGTTCTTTGAATGAGTTGGTTTTGTGTTAGTTTAGTTTCTTCATTTAAAGAATAATATTCCTAAAATTGACCTTTGTTTTTTTTTATAACTTTAGATAGAACTTTTCACTCTCCCATATTTGCTGGCAGATCTGAGATGATTGCCTGTAATTACTTCTTTAGGAATGGAAATAAGAATATATAGATTCAAATAATATAATAATAATACAGGGCTGGAGAGATGGCTTAGCAGTTAAGGCACATGCCTGCGAAGCCTAAGGACCCCAGTTCTATTCTCCAGGTCCCACATAAGCCAAATGCACATGGTGGTGCATGCATCCGGAGTTCGTTTGCAGTGGCTAGAGACCCTGGCACGCCCATTCTCAGTCTTTCTTTCTCTCCCTGTCTCTAATAAATAAATAAATTAATATTAAAAATAATAATAATAATGCAGAGATTATGCTATTTGATTTTGGAATCCAGTCAGAGATGACACACCCAATCCTTGCATCCATACTCAATCACTCAGAAAGCCAGCCCTTGCCCTTCCCTCTGTCTGCTCTAGCATCCTTGTGTCTATGGTCCGAATACTCACAAAAGAGAATCAGTGCCATGCTGGAAGGCCCATGAGTAACTCACATAGCCCAAATGGTGACATCTTATGTGTACAGTAGCAAGTTTTGACTGCATCTGGTCTGGGAGCATAACAGTACCTTAGTCCAGACTGCTGTGACTAGACTGTATACTGAGTGGTATATAAGCAACCACAGTGCATGGTTCTTCAGGCTGTATAGGTGATGTCTGGCACCAGCAGGGCCCATCCTGTTCTTCTTCTTCTTGCAGATTGACAGCTTCTTCTTATATCTTCACATGGTAGGAAGAAAGCTGGACAGCACTTGGGCATCTCTTCCAGAAGGGCACTCCTTCTAGTCTCCTTCATGTGGACGAGACTCTATGCTCACTGTCTAATTAACTGATAAAGGGCACACACCCCAGCTCCATCACATTGACAGAGATTCATGTCAGTATTTCTTAATAAAAAGAAATAACCAAAACTGCAATCGAACCCTTTTTATGCCAGACGAAGTAAAAGTCAAATCACACAAATTAGATTCCCATTGTAGCAGTTACCTTCTCATGACTGGGACAAAACACCCAGCCAGGAGCAGCTTGTGGAAGGAAATGGTTTACTTCAGCTTGGTTTCAAGGGGAAGCTTCATCATGGCCAGGGACAGCATGGCACAGCAGACAGCAGAGCATCACATCTTGTCACATCATCGCATATCAGTGACAAGCAGTGGCAATGGTGAACTAACAAGCACTGGCCAGTGGTCTGGACAATAAAAGGCTCCACGAGCTGGGGATTAACTTTGAGGTCTAATCACAAACACATGAGGCTATGGAGGAGCCCTAAACCAAATATATCCACCCCCTCCATGAACCCACTTATTGCTTTAAAGAACAGGAAAATCTGGCTCAAAAATATTACAGGGCTGGAGGGATGGCTTAGTGGTTAAGGCCTTTGCCTGAAAAGCCAAAGGACCCAAGTTCAATTCCCCAGGACCCATGTTAGCCAGATACACAAGGTGGCACATGTGTCTGGAGTTCATTTGCAGTGGCTAGAGGGCCTGGCGCACCCATTCTCTCTCTTTCTCTCTCCCTCTTTCTCTGTCAAATAAATAAATAAATAATATTTTTAAATATATATAACAATATACATAACTAATAAATATATATAAATAATATATATCTATATAAAACAACATATTTCTGAATACATGTATGTATATATATATATGTATGCATATATATGGGCATATGTATACAATTACATATACATGATCTTATATAAATACTCAAGATGATAGAAATCAAACTCACAGCTTAGTGCAGAAGATATAACACTTGATTTTACACACTTGACCTGTTATTGAAACTGAACTTAAAAGTTAGGTCCCTACTATTACAAATTCTCATCAAGATCAAATTCACCTCATGTTATATTTTTTGATAGTGATATCCTTAAAGTATGCTATTCATGTTGATTATTTGGTATTCTATTATTGACAGTATTAAAATGCATTTTGATTGAAACTGAACTTAAAAGTTAGGTCCCTGCTATTACAAATTCTCATCAAGATCAAATTCACCTCATGCTATATTTTTTTGATTGTGATATCCTTAAAGTATGCTATTCATGTTGATTATTTGGTATTCTGTTATTGACAGTATTAAAATGCATTTTGTAAAGCAGAACAGTTAAATAGATTATTTTGTTGCAAAAAGTGACATATAGATTTCAAATAGATATTACTTTCAAGTATATATACAGATTTCAACTAAATATAAGGACTTACATAATCCTTAGCTAGTTTTGTAACCAGATGTGATATTACAAAGAAAATGCATTTTTCCATTGTAAACTCTATGTATTGCTCCTATCTCTTTATAATAACTCAAGAAAATTCCTAAATAATTTGACAACATTTAACTGATTATAATATTCAACTTTATGTCAATTTTAAATACCTCTTCTCTTTTACTAATATACTTGTCTCTTAGTCAAAATATGATAAAGCCCCCCAAATATGTTACTGGATCCCCATTGTTTCCCAGGCTCCTTTGATTTTTAATTTGGCAAAATATGACTATTAGAGCCAATGATCTGTAAGTTTACTTATCTAAAAGACTTTTACCCCAAAGTACTTAAGAATTATCCCCACCTATTCCTGTCCTTTCTGGGCCACCTCAAAGCCACATGTGGAGGTAAAGGAGCAAAGGGTTTCCAGCAGACTCGATGCTTAAGTAACCACCAGGAATGGTCCATTCTAGACAGCTCCCAGACTCCCAAACGCCTGCACACAATTGAAAAGTCAAGTTTGCGGTTCTGAGCCTCGGAGATAGTACAGTGAGGCTTATCACCACATCATAAGCCTGTCCTGACAAAGGCAGCATAGGAGTTCATTCTTTCTCAGCCTCTCCCACACCAGCCAGCATGGGAAGGGAGATCTGGTTATGATATTCCTTTGCATCCCCTTAGACTTCCATAGATGAAACAAAGGCACGCTAGCAAGGGCAGGCTCCTCCTGACACAGATGCTGTCCCCTCACAAGGGAGTCTCCTGACGGCTGATGTGCATGCTTCCCTTGGGATGTGTTTCTTTGCCACTCTGCAGCCACATCTCCTCTGGACCTACCTAAGAGACATGCTGCCAGCACCTCCCTCAGCTGTGACATATTCTTACATAGCCATGGGTCACCCTTGCTGTCTTGGGTTCAAGCCTCCTTATAAATCTCTTAAACCACATGTTCATTTCATGTGAATTGCTAGGATTCTCCAGCTGCCTTGAGAAAGGGTGAAGCTGCATCCCTTCTTCCCAGAGGTAGCATCATCATCCTCTCTCACCCCACTGGCATAGGATATTTCAGTAAGACCCACCTTTAGGGATGCCAAGGTGAAATAAGTGACCCAACCCCAAGTTCATGAGTCTAGACCCCAGCCCCATGCTCATCAGCTCACCTAAACCTGTCCTCGGGTGAACCTGCATGGTCTATATCACAGTAAACATCCACCAATGAACAAAATATAGTCTCCCCCTTGTAGTCTCAGACTTAATGAGTGCTTGTCCATCCCACTGGGAAAGGAAGACTGACATCACATGATGAACAGCACGGTCCCCCTTCCTCTCCCTCTTCCCTCCACTCTTTAGTCTATAGCATAAGGAGAAGGTAAGCAGACTTGGTGAGTGGAGGAGGCTGGTTCTGCCTCTGCTTCACAGGTTCGATGGTGAGGTCAGTTTCTGGGTCTGACTACAAAGAAAGTCACAATGTGAAGGACTTAATTCCTGTTACTATTAGGCTTGAGCCATTCGCATCAAATTCAGAGAAACAGGAAAAAAACTCACGTATCTTGCATATATGTTCTCCACTTCTGTAGGATCAGTAGTGTCATAACGTTGATAATTGATGCATATTACTATATGAATGTACACTATAGACTTACTCGTCTATTATGAAAGGTGGCAAAATGAACATGTGAGAGAACTTTTAGTAACATCATTCTTTACAAATGTACATAAGGGGCTGGAGAGTTAGCTCAGTCAATAAAGTACTTTCCATTCAAGCACGAGGACCTGAATTCAATGCCCAGAATTTGTGTAAAAAATAGTCAGGTGTGGTGGCACATGCCTGTAATCCCAGAGCTGGGGATGCACAGTTGGGTGAATGCCAGCCAGACTAACCTACTTGGTGAGTTTCAGGCCAGTGAGAGACCCTGTATCAAAGAAAAAAGATGGATGGCACCTGAAGAACTATGCCAGAGGATTCCCGCTGGCCTCCACATGCACATCCAAGTACATACACACCACACGAATGTAGTATGGAGGTGGGCAAGGTGGCCCATGCCTCTAATCCCAGAACTCTTGAGACAGATGCAGGGAAATCACTAATTCAGGAACAGCATGGGTTAATGAGTGAAACGCCATCTCACAGAGCCAAAAAATAAATAAAATGTATGTATGTATTAGTGAATATTTTAAATTCAAAGAGCAAAAACTTCTTCTTTTCCAAGTAATTATATACTTAGGCTCCACATGCTCTTCACAGATGTTCTTGCAGATACAATGATTTTCACATATGTGGAGATATTAAGAAGAGAGCTCTGTGCAACATGCCTGCCTACTCTCCCCTTGCCCCAGGTATTCTCAGGCTGGTCCTCAGGAAAAGATATTTAAGGTTTACAAGTTTGTCCTCCATGGTGTAGATCACAGGAATGGCTTAATGGGTAAATTATCTAACCACTATCCACATTTAAAGCTGCCCAGGAATGATCTTGTCTTTCTGGAATTTGAAGAGACTCTTCTGACCCTGAAATTACAGTTTGTGAGCTGTTCACCCCTCTTTCAATCTGAATTGCATTTCAAAGTTTCAGGGAACAGAAGTAACAGTAAACTGAAAATTCTACACAGCAAAGTAGAATCCTAGCCCGCTGTCCTGCGTTTTAAAAAGAAATCATTCTCTCTCTCTCTCTCTCTCTCTCTCTCTCTCTCTCTCTCTCTCTCTCTCTCTCTTTTCTCCCTCTCTCTCTCTCTCTCTCTCTCTCTCTGGACACGTGTGTATGTGCGTGCACATCACGTGTACATGTGGAAGTCAGGGGACAACTTCAAGTATCCATCCTTCCCTTCCACCTTATTTGAAGCAGGGTCTCTCATTTTTGTCTTCTGCATACAGCAGGCTAGCTGGCCCAAGAGCTGTTAGGGATCCTTCTGTCTCCACATCCCGTAGAGAACATAGAGATTACAGACATGCTCTGATCAATCCGGCTTTCCATGGGTTCTAGGGATCAGAACTTGGGTCCTTGTACTTACACAGCAAGTGCCTTTAGTGTGAGCTATCTCCAACACCCCAAATCCTTGCTTTCCAAACTCCATTCCTACATGGGTATAGGATTTTTCTATATTCTCTTTGCCTAATGTGAAAACTCAACTCTTGAGCACTTAAAAAAAAAAAAAAAAAGGGGCTGGAGGACAGAAATCAAAGAGGCTTGATTCTCCAGGCTGGGCAGATGGTGTGCATCGCATGTGGCAGGCCCCTTTAATCCCAGCCTATTTCTGTATCTCTCTCTCTCTCAAATAAATAAATAATAAATAAAATATTTTAAAAAAAAATAGGAGAGAAATCAAAGAGATTTCTGGGCATGGTGGTGCACGCCTTTAATCCCAGCATTCGGGAGGCAGAGGTAGGAGGATCGCCATGAGTTCGAGGCCACCCTGAGACTACATAGTGAATTCCAGGTCAGCCTGAGCTAGAGTGAGACCCTAACTGGAAAAACCAAAAAGAAAAAAGAAAAGCAATCAAAGAGACTTACAGATTAGAAGTAATTCTATTCCACTAACAATGGAAGTCACTGGAATCCAATCACTTATGTCCTAGATATTCTGAACACAGATAATGCATAAGCATTATTGAGTACCAGACAGTAAACTAGATAGCAATATTAATTCTATTTTTGTGATGTACAATACTGGCCTACCTCTGACAGATAAAAATGCTGAGGTATTAAGTGATTGCCTAATCTCTCAGCTACATTAAGTAAAAGAAGTTCCATTGAACCCTGGTTACTTTACTTCCAGAATTTTGTTTTCTTTCCACCATACCCCTCATTATCCAACCTTCTAATGTGCACCAGTAGTCACCTTGGTAACCAGCATGTGACTTCTCCACTGTTCCTCTCCTCTGACCTCAAGATGTAACTCTTGGGGACATAAAAGTCAGAGGTTGTAACTTACCCAGAGGATCTTCGGCTTTGTACTTAGACTGAAGTTGGAAACTCAGCATTTAAATTTCCCCACATCCACAAAAACTACAATCTAAACCAACAAGCCTGAGGGAGAGTGGAGAGAGGTTCTAAAGAGTTATAAAAAGGATACTTTCGGCTGGAAAGATGGCTTAGCGGTTAAGGTGCCTGCCTGCTAAGCCCAAGAACCTGGTTCCAATCTCCAGGTCCCACGTTTAGCCAGATGCAAAGTGACACAAGAGTACAATGCCGCACTTGACCACAAGGGGGTGCACGCATCTAGATTTCGTTTGCAGCAGCTGAGAGGCTGCTGGTGCACCCATCTCTATCTGTCTTCCTCTCCCTCTCTCCCTGTCTGTCTCTCTCTGTGCCTCTCTCCAAAAATTAAAAAAAAATTAAAATTAAAAAAGGATACTTTCAATATTTTAAGAATGCAAAGTTATCGAGATGTGTCCAAAGATTCGCTGTCCCCTAAAGAATGGGGACAGAAGAGATGAGCAGCAATTCTCCTCTCTTCCTTTATACAATCAAGTTTGTTGAATTTGAATAATTCTGTCCCTCTGGTACACAGTTTATGCACACCAGGGAAGGGCAGTATAACTTGTCCTATTTTACTCAAAGCATTACAGCCAGGATGTTTCAAATGGGTCCATCTCTCATAGCTGAACCCAATGAAAGATAAACCAGAACCATTTACATCACTGGAAATATGTGCCTGATGCAACTGGCTCTTTATAAAAAAAAAATCTAACGAAGTTTCAGTAAAGCAAGACAAATGAGTTCTAGAGATCTGCTCTATATCAGCATGCCTAGAGTTCACAATACTGTATTGTACATTGAAAAATTGTTAAGGGGGAGAGCTCATATCCAATGTTCTTACCACAATTTTTAAAAGCCCAACGTTGGATGAAATCAAGATGGGGGACATGTCAGAACCTGATCAGGACATTCATGAGTGGAAATCTGAGAGGTCTTCAGATTCTACTCTTAGGGGACCAATAATGACAGCCTGCCTGCCTGGAAACCTTCCTCTTTATGTAACGATGAAAGGTTATTTTTTAACGGAGTTGGAATTAGATACTAAAGGAATCTCTTAGCATCTTTTGTCAAAGCAGAGGGTTTCTGAAAGGTGACTGCCAGTCAAAGGCTTTTCATGTCTGTAGTGATTAAACAGAGGGGACAGGTTTAAATTACACCAGGAGAGTTTTCATGGCAACCTAGGAAAGAGCCTTTATAGGAATGATGAAATACTTACAAAGAATTCTGAGCCAAGTATGGCAGCTCCCATGGTTAGAAATATATAAGAAGTTAAAACAGCTGTCCTGGACGAGCGTCTCTGGACAGAGAGCAAGATAGAGTGTTTCTCCAAGGTTCTAAGAGGCCTGACTCCACAAAATGAACATTTCCCAAACATTTATGAAAGTAGTAGCTATTAAATGTATTTTGTCTATAAAGTTAAGACTGAAATTCAAATATAAAACCAATTCCAATACCTGTTTTGATTACACTTCAAAGTGACAAATTGGTTCTCTGAAAATCATTATTTGAAAGATAAACTTTAAAAATATTAATGTGGCCATGTGACCATGAGTTTTGCATGAATTAATTCATGCCTCTCCTTAATGGCGTGCCAAACCCGACTTACATAGGGTCATAAGAGTCTAGTACGCACATCTCTTCCCAGGTTCTCTTTTCAGTGTCTTGATGAGGGTGGTTTGAAATCAGTTATGGTGTAAATATTTACATCATAGAAACTGGCAAACACTTCTACTGGGGATTTTACTGTGGTTATCCAGAAAGCTAGTAGTTAAATGTTTACCAAGTGATCACTATTTCCCACTGTGTTTAGAAAGAGATCCATTAGTTGTTTGACATACAAAAATGGTCATGATGACATTTGACAGACTACTTAATCGCTGTAAGTCTTCTGAATCCTCGTCCTTCAGATGAACTTAGCAGCTCGTGTTTCATGGGATTGCTGTTAGTGCTGGTTGGGGTGATGCATGTGAGGTGTTAAACGTGGTGCCTGTACATAGGGAACAACTAGCTGTGTTGGTGATCTCACGCTAGGTGGTATGTTAACAATAGACATGTATATGGTGCCATGAGTGGGATCTGACCTGATAGTTAAAAAAAAAAAAAAAAAAAAAAAGGGCTGGAGAGATGGCATAGTGGTTAAGGCGCCTGCCTGCCAAACCTAAGAACCCCAGTTCCAATCTCCAGGTCCCACGTTTAGCCAGATGCAAAAGTGACTCAAGGGCTCAATGCTGCACTTGACCACAAGGGGGTGCACACGTCTGGAGTTCATTCACAGTGGCTGAGAGGCTGGTGGCATGCCCATTCTCTCTCTCTCTCTCTCTCTCTCTCTCTCTCTCTCTCTCTCTGTGTGTCCCTCTCAAAAAAAAAAAAAAACTGGCTCTTGGTTGTATATGTGTTCATGTGTGAGTAATGCAGGTACACGCATACCATGATGCATCTGTGAGTAATGCAGGTACATGCATATCATGATGCATGTGTGGAGGTAGAGGACAACACCAGCTATTGTCTTGGTCTTCCATCGCATTTGAGCCAGGGTCTCTTGTTCACTGCTCCCATCACCAGCCCAGCTGGCTGGCAGGCTTCTGGGAACTTCTGTTGTCTCTGCCACCCATCTCATAGAGACATGCTCGGATTTTAGATACCCACTTGTGTCTGGCTTTGTGTGGCTTTAGGGAATCTGAACTACAGTCCTCACATTTGCATAACAAGCCAGCCCTTTATCCACTGAGCCATCTCCCTGGCCCTGAATATTTGCTTTTGAATACCATTACTGTACATTTTAAAGCAATTCATGATTTCGACAACTCAAATTGGGATCCACAGCTTTCATACATAGTTGTACTTGCTTGGGTGTTTTAAATCATTGCTTCCAATTTTTTCAAATCATTAAGTATCACCTAAAGTACTTGCAGGGAAAAATTACAGGACATTTGATTCATGTGTGTTGGAACCACGCGGAAAGAGGTTAATGCACAGGTTAGTGGAGCCTAGCTAGAATTTCTGATATAGTGAGTCCGAGGTGTTACACAAAGGATTGTGAGGGCAATGCTGCCAGCCCCAGATCCACACTCTAGAACCACAGTTCTCTCATCATCTGCTCTTAAATGATCCATTTTCATGGGGCTACACTTGGACATATTAGCAGACCTTACTTTCAGGACATGTGCTATCCCAGGAAGCATCTCTGTGCTTCTAACACTGAATAACTGACATCCCAAAATTTAGTAGCTTACAACTATTATTTGGTGGTAGCTGTGTTGTTTGGGACATTGAACAAGTTTTCAGTAATATAATACAGAATTATTTTTACCTCAGGGCATGATGATATAGACCAGATCTCTAGAACTCATTTCTTGGATGTGTGTGAGAGAGCACACAAGGGTGTGCACCAACATGTGGAGGCCACAAGTTTACACTGTTGTGGTAGTTTAAACATAAAATATCTCCCATAGCCTTATGTACTTGGGATTAAGCCTCACTTAATCTTCAACTGGTGGAGCCTTTGGGAGATGGAGCCTTGCTGGAGAAACTATGTTGCTGGGGGCAGGCCTTGGAGTGTTATAGCCCAGCCTCACTTGCCACACTCAGCTCACTCTCTCTATTTCGTCCCTGCTGCTGTGGAGCCTGGAGCCTGGAGTCTGGTTGTCTGCTCCTGCCATGTATTCCTTGTCATGATGAAACTTCCCCATCAAAACTGTAAACCAGGACTGGAGAGATGGCTTAGTGGTTAAGGCGCATGCCTGTGAAGCCTAAGGACCCAGGTTCGATTCTCCAGCTCCCACCTAAGCCAGATGCACATGGTGGCACATGTGTCTGGAGTTTGTTTGCAGTGCCTAAAGGCTCTGGTGCACCCATCCTAACTCTCCCTCTCTCCCTGTCTCTAATAAATAAATAAAAATAAATCTAAAAAAACTGTAAGCCAGAAATAAACCCTTTTGTCCATAAGCTTCTTCTGGTTGGGTATTTTGTTGTAGTGACAGAAAGATCAAACCACTCTATTGGTGGTTTTTCTGTCACTACTCCACTTACTTTTATGAGACATGGTCTCTCACTAATCCTGTAATTCACCAATCTGGCTAGACAAGCTATCCAACCAGTCACAGAGATCCTCCTGAGTTCATCTCCCCAGCACTGGGGTTACAAGCTCAGAGCACCACATCTAGCTTTTGTTAACATGGGTGCTAGGCACCCAAACTCAGGTCCTCATGCTTGCATAGCAAGTAACTTTACCTGCTGAGCCATCTCCCCATTCCCAAACCCATTTCTGCTGCATAAGTGATCAGCGTCTAGGCTTACTCATGCAGCTGAGGTCAACTGACTATAAGTTGGCTGATCTCATGCTGCCTCCCACGTGGTGGTTAACTGGCTGTCATCTATAGTGACAAGGGTGACTGGGTTACATGGTGGTGATCATCCAGTAGCCAGCCTGGGGCGGCTCACATGGCACTGACAAGACTCTAAGAAGGACAACAGAAATACCAGTCATCTTCTGAAATCCAGGCTTAGACATCATGATTTCCTCTCCTCGGCATTCCATTGGCAAATAAATAAATAAATCAACAGTGCAGATTTCAGACATGAGGAGTTAAATCCCATCCCTTGACCAGAGGTGCTGCAGACTCACTTTGCAAGGGACATGGCTACAGAAATGGAAGGCTAGCTCATTTGCTACCCTAAAAAATGCTCAGATACATCTAAATACCAAGATAAAAACAGTCTGGAGTCTCCAGTGGTTATTCCTACTACCTAAGTTACAGCTTGTTATAATTACCTTTTTCCTTTTTTGGGGGGGGGGGGATAGTCAGAGAGAGAGAGGGACAGATAGCAAATGGGCGCGCCAGCAGCCTCTCAGCTGCTGAATGAACTCCAGACGCGTGCGCCACCTTGTGGGCAAGTGTGGCATTGCGCCCTTGCATCACTTTTGCGTCTGGCTAAATGTGGGACCTGGAGAATCGAATGGGTGTTCTTAGGCTTAGGAGGCAGGCGCCTTAACCACTAAGCCATCTCTCCAGCCCTTGTTATAGTTACTTTTATTATGACCAAATTCCTGACAAGAAGCAAATGAAAGATTTGGGAGGTAGAACAGCAGGTAAAGTACTTGTTGTGTAAGCATGAGAATCTGTATCCCCCATCACCCACATAAACTGTGTGCATGGTGGATGAATGTACAATCCCAGCATGGGGGAGGAGAAGACAGGAGGACTGCTCATATTTCTATCCAGCATCTCTGGCTGAATCAGTGAGTTCTGTGTTCAGTGAGAGATCTTGTCCAATGAAAATAAGGTGGGAAAACAGTAGAGGAAGCCCTTGGCCTCCCCACACAGCCAACATGCATGCATACATACATATAAACATGCATACACTCACACAGCCCCCCACACACACACGTACACACCCATATGCAGAAAAAGAAGAAACTTAAGGAAGGAAGGGTTTGTTTTAGCTTGCAGTTTAAGGGTATAGTACATTACAGTGGAGAAGGCATAATAGCCGGGGTGTGAAGGCCGCTGGTCACACTGAGTCTGTAGTGCTTAACAGCCAGAGTGTGAAGGCCGCTGGTCACACTGAGTCTGTAGTGCATAACAGCTGGAGTGTGAAGGCCACTGGTCACACTGAGTTTGTAGTGCATAACAGCTGGAGTATGAAGGCCGCTGGTCACACTGAGTCTGCAGTCAGGAAGCAGAGAGATGAAAGCTGCTGCTCAGCTCACTTTCCCTTTTCATTCAGTTCAGAAACCCAGAACATGGGATGGTGCCATCCACATTGAGCGTGGATTTTCCCTCCATAAAACCTCTCTGGAAGTGTCCTCAGAGATACACACAGAGGTGTGTATCTTAAGTGATTCTAAATCCCATCAAGTTGACAAGGTCAACCATCACACAGCTGTTCGAGTATGTTTGCCTCTTCACATGTACAACAATACAAAAAAAAAAAAAAAAACTCTAGAATGTAGTAACCATAGTCCTGGATGGCAGGGCCAATAGTCTTCCAAAGTGTACTTACACGTTGTCCACTCCTGCATGAGGACAAGAAACTACCTACCACGTAGTTAAGGTTTTCCTGGATTCCTGTATCTCTTTCCTCACTTTGCCCTTAAATGCATTTAATATTTTAACATTTCCTAAAGACACACACACAAAAAAAAATCAAAGGAGATTTTTTAAAGAATACTTTGGATCGTAATTCCCAGATGAAATCTCCCCAACTCTGTTGAACTTTAATCACTATGGCAATGCCATGACTCGTTTCTTAAGCAGAAATAATGATGCAGCACCACAGGAAGAGGTCAAGGAGATTCCAGGATTCAGTGAGCTGTTGCATGGCTATCCTGTGTGAAAAAATATCTTTTCTTCTTTATTCTTTTACTGGTGATATTAGCCTTTGAAAATGCTCTGAAGGATTTAAACTTATAGCCGTGTGCTGGGATTTACTAGAATATCTGTGGAAGCCAGAACTCATTTCTACCACTTTGTGGAACATTACCTCTAAGATTGGACTCCAAATATCAATGAGGCAAAAAAAAAAAAAAAAAAAAAAACCCTCCATAAATGAATGCACCAAGTCTGTAGCAAGCCCAGAGTAAGTTGGTGTATATTCCCATATCTTCTGAAGCAAACTCTCTTCTCTTCCTTCCCTGCACTCTTCCATGTAGTGTTGAAGAAAGAAACTTGTATTAGTCTGGGCATATGTGTCACTTTAAGCTATATTCCCATTCATGTATGCCTCCTTGCATGAGAAAAAAGTCATAAAAGTGCCCCTGTCACCTAGCATACAAAGCTGTGTGGGGAGGGTGGACTGATTCCTCTCATTTTATTCTGGTGATACATTGAAATGACAATATGTGCATGCTATATGTATAGTAGAAATGAAGTTCTTGCCAGGCGTGGTGGCACACACCTTTAATCCCAGCACTCAAGAGGCAGAAGTAGGAGGATCGCCTTGAGTTTGAGACCACCCTGAGACTACATAGTGAATTCCAGGTCAGCCAGGGCTAGAGCAAGACCCTACCTTGAAAAACCAAAAAAGAAGGAGAAGAAAGAAATGAAGTTCTTAATTACAAATGGCTGCAGAAGAAAAGCTCTATTTTCTACTGCTAATATCAAGTCTGAATACTCCATTATCAACTCAGAAACAAACAAAATTCTAGCATAACTCTAAACTGAAGCCTAAAATTGAGATATGAGTGAATTAATTCAAGCTGGTACATACCAGCACTCTCAACAATGGGAGGTTGGGGCAGGGCAATCATGAATTAAAGACCCTGTCTCAAGATGTTAAATAAATGATATAACTCAAAATTCAATTTCAGGTCAATTATTTTATTATTAAAGGAAATTTTCATTGATTTTTCTGTAGTATCGGGAAGCATGGAACATTTAGACAGCTAGGTATCAATCAGGGAGGCTCTGGGAAGAAGGCAGGCAAGAGGTAGCATGTTCTTGATCTTGGTATGAACCTTGAAGGGTTTGTCATAGGTTCCATCAAGGTAACTTGGTATACGTATGTATATCCTGAGCGGAAGCATGATCTTCCTCTAGTGGGAATGGTCATCCTTGTTCAATGAGATGCAGATTTGGGTGAGGCACACATGGAATGATGAGGAAGGAAAGTGACACCAGCCTGGAAAGCCAGGTCACCCTCATATCCCTGTGCTTGGTGTGGTTGCTCTCATGTCAGATGTATGGGACCTGACCACATAGGAATGGACACATTTACTACAAATCAGGCAGCCTCCTGAGGAGACCCAGCTGGACCCCTGTGCAGCCTCCTTGCCTTTGTGACTGTATCAGGAGGTGGCTACCGCCCACACTTCAGATGATGATTCTCTGCAGATCAGTCATTGGTGGAAGAGATGTGCTTTTCCTCTGGGTACCTTGGGCCCTAGTCACAGCTAACATCTCTGCTTGATACTCTGAATCCAAAGGAAATCTCATGGGTCCTGGCCATCCACATGAAGGTGCTGAATCACTCAGTGGCCTCTTTCTTTTGCTCTTTCTCATTTTCTATTTTTGTTTTTGGTGAGGTAGCGTCTCCATCCATCTCAAGCTAACCTGGAAGATAGTCCCAGGCTGGCCTTGAACTCACAGAAATCCACTTACCTCTGCCTCCCAAGTGCTAGGATTAAAGGTGAGCACCACTATGCCAGGCTCAGTGGACTCTTTCTTACCAACCTGCACCATCTTTATTCCCAACTTCATGAGGATTATAGGTCTCGCCTCACTCCAACATCTTCAGTGAGGTTTGTATGTATAGGACACGTGTTAACTTTTTAATTGAAAAAAACTTTAAAGCCATTATTATGGCTATATAACATAAGAGAAGTGAAATTCAAGATAAAACATATAAAGTTATAGATCCCCAAAAATTGTCAACACATGGGTAAAATGACAATTAAAAATAATATTTTTATAGGCTAGAAAGATGGCTTAGCAGTTAAGGTGCTTGCCTGCAAAGCCTAAGAACTCATGTTCAAATTTCCAGGTTCCACTAGCCAGATACACAGTAACACAAGCACACAATGTTACACATGTGCATTTTTATGGCCAGACATGATGGTGCATGCCTTTAATTCTAGCACTTAGGAGGCAGTGGTAGGAGGACTGCTATATTAGTTCAAGGCCAGGCTGGGACTATAGATGAGTTCCACCCTACCTCATAAAAAAAAACAATAATAATAATAATAATTTTTTTCTTTCATGATAATTCACATAAGTCAAGTGAATATTTGACTTGCTAAAATAAAAAGATCAGAAGTTCAAGGCCACATACTGACACCTTGTCTCAAAAACAAAAAGATGTATTTTAAAAAAATGAGACTTTCTTTTATATACTAGTTATAAAGAATAGACAAAAAATTTGACCAAACTGGGAGCTAGGGACATGGATCATTTGATAAAGGACTTATCACACAAGCATGAGGACCTGAATTTGGATCCCTAGAACACACATAAGAATGTTGAGCGCATCAGCACATACCTGTAGTCCCAGCCCAAGGGAGGCAGAGACAGGAGTATTTCTTGTGTTTTCTGGTCAAGCCATACTGGTGAGCTCCAGATTCAGTAAGAGACTCTGTTTCAAAAAACAAGGTGCAGAATAATTGACAAAAATACCTAATGTTGACTATTGGCCTCCACATACATTTATATATGTGTAGCCACACACATTACAAATACATATACATGCACAAAATAAATAAATGAATAAATAAATAGGTAATGAATAATTGGCCAAGCTAGTGCTTAAGGCTAGACAAAATGCCCTCATTTTGTCTTAACAGATTCACTCATAATTACTGTTGCAGTGACTTTTTGTGGCTGAAACAACACCCAAACAAAGCAGCTTATGGGAAGAAAAGATTTACTTCAGGCTGACAGAATCCAAGGGAAGCTTCTTCATGGCATTGTTGGGCTTTGCAGGCAAGAACCTTAACCACTAAGCAATGTCTCCATCCCAGGGGATTTTTTTTTTGTTAGGAACTTCAGACCCTACAGTTTATGGACTGGGTCTTAGTGGTTGAGGATGTATGATCTCACTATTGCCAGACTGTAAATTCCACTGGGATAAGTACACCATGTCATCCTTCCTCATAAGACACAGCAACAAATCCAAGACTGGAAACCTAGCCAGTGTACTAATAACTACTGATGAGAACTTCAAATCCTGAAAATTCCTAACGGGAAAGAAAAACAGACATCTTTCACTAGGATGATGTTATATCTGGGTCATATTCTTCTTCTTCCGTCAACACTTCATTTTTGAATTTATGAAAAGAATTTGTCTACATTGTGGAATTGGATTAAGATAAGAGAAAATAGTTGATGAATGTAACATTTTTAAAGAAAATATGGTCCGCATACAGATGTGGAAATCTCTACCCATGACACAAAATATGATTAGACCACATCAATGAGATAAAAATAAATTAATTAATACATAAATAATAAGCAAAGAAATGAGTCTTTCAACACAACATGGAACTTCATAGAACTTCAAAAATACTACAGTGCATAGCTTATATCCATTCATGTTCCACAGGCTTGTGAAATTGAATGGTAGAACTTTTGGAAAGAAGAATTGTAAACATGGGAAACAAAATTCTGTGCAGTAACCTTTATTATCCCTTTATTATGCTTGGGTAAAGACCTTTCCAAGGCCTAAATAGATGAATTTAAACTCTGTGAGCTCTCATACCACTATGTGTGGAACTCGGCCTTTTAAACTATGACAAGGAGACCCACGATGGAGTGTAAGAGAACGTGTCCAGGGAAACCTGAGGGACCAATAGCCGCCTGAGTTAAAGGGATGTCCAGACCAGGGAAACGGCAACATTGCACAGTCCACTGATGTCTGGACTGAAAAGAGGAGCTCAGAGATAAACTGAATATCTCGAAGTCTCTCAAAGGGAACTCAATGAAATGTCAAGTTGCCCAGGGATTATTTTTCTTCTTTCTCCATTCCCCCTCCCCCTTTTTTTTCTTTTAGACACACAAGTAGAGTCACAAATTCCAAGTTAAGTTTTTTTTAGTTGGCCTAAATACCTGGTTATTCTCTGATTTAATGTAATTTGTGTTATGTATTGTTTTATTTTCTTGTTAGTCCGCATCATGATAATCAATGATTTCGTGTAATTTTTATATGTCATTGTATTTGCTGGTCTGCCTATAACTTGATAGTCTTACCTTGTGTGGGGACTTGTGTGCAGAACGACAACTGGGGACTTGTTTGTTTAGTGGTGACATTTTACTTCTCAGTCAAACTATCTGGGTTTTCTTTTCCTTTCTGCAAGTTTCTTCTAAGAAAACCTGATATTCACGATTACTAAAGCACAGATGTTTAAGTACTATTATTATCAAACTGGTTTAAAACTAAACACTAAGAAGAGGAACATTTTAAAAAATACAGGTAACAGTGAATGTTCCTTCAGACTTACAAGAACAACACAAGGTTTTCAAGTTTGACCAGATAAGGGAGTAATCTTCACTTATTTCATTCTGTCTTCAATTGGATCCAATATTCCTTTTTAAATTGGCAAATTTATTTTTGTATTATTTTGTCTCATGACTAATATTTTATGTAAAAGTTTTATTATCTTTGGCTAACAAGTATATATAATTCTGTATACTCCATTTGGATATATGCTATATGATATGTTCACATAATATGTTTACATGATAAAGTCCCACCCAAAAGGAGTTCTGTTCAAATTGGCATATAAATAAGTATGTATTCACACAAAATGACCCAAATTCCTTTTAGTTAATAAGACCTAAACAAATGTATAATAAATAGGGCAATTTAGATTGTTAAGATGAAATTTAAAAAGTCCCTAGGACTGTTAACATGTGTTCTGCCTGTGTTTATATTTTCAGTTGATTGATGCTTAAGATATACTGTACATGTTTTCTATGTGACAAATACAGCTTTCTATGTTTTCACTAAGATATGAAAGGTTTATATACTATTAAAGTTTTAATTCAATAATTCTGTTTAAAAAAGTGAAACAAAGCCAGGCATGGTGGTGCATGCCTTTAATCCCAGCACTCAGGCGGCAGAGGTAAGAGTTCAAGGCCATCCTGAGACTACATAGTGAAGGCCAGGTCAGCCTGAGCTACAGTGAGACCCTACCTTGAAAAAAAAAAAAAAAAAAAAAAAAAAAGAAAGGCTAAACAAAAAGTAATAAGTAAAAATATATTTTTATAAAAAATGTTTTAAAATACTTTTAGATACAAAAAGATTTGGTATGATAAAGTAGTTTTTCTCTTATAGGGAAAAGATTTTTCCAAAATAAAAATAAAAGATAAAGATTAAAATCAAAACAAACCTATCACAAAACATCCAAATAAGTCACAGAAATGTTTGTAAGGGGCTGGAGAGATGGCTTAGCAGTTAAGATGCTTGCCTGCTAAGCCTAAGGACCCAGGTTCAATTCCCCAGTACCCACACAAACCAGATGCACAAGGTGGTGCTTTTATCTGGAGTTCATTTGCAGTGGCCACAGGCCCTGGTGTGCTCATTCTTTCTTTCTCTCTCTCTCTCTCTCTCCCCCTCTTTCCCTCAAAATAAATAAATAAATACATAATATTTTATTAAAGGTTTGGAAAAGATACAACTTAAAGATGATATATATATATAAAGTTAAAATATACAAAATAAAACTAATAGTTATATTTTTAAAAATCACATGGTCAAATCATGCTATTTAATCAGGAGAATTAGGAGAATGCTAGAAAATCAGGCAATAAGAACCATAGACACTCCTAAATCCATTTTTAAATTTGTCTTTTGTGGTTTTCAATAACAGAAACAAAACAGGCTGTCCAAAGGGGCTGTGGTAAATGATTACAGAGGATAGAGCGCAGGTGCATTTTACCACTGGGAAGCTACATTTTCTCCAGTAAATAAACCTGCCCCTCAGAAGAACCCCAGACAAAAGACAGAAGATTCTAAAGAGACTAATGCTTGTCATAGCTGTGATCAAACTGGACACTGGTCAAGAATGATCGTCAGCAAGGCTGTCAAATGACAGCTGTGTCCCCTCTGCAAAGAAGGAAACCACCATAAGGGAAGGTGCCCCAACCTCTGAGGGACACCGTCTGGCCTTCAGTTCCAATGACCATTGTTGCCCTTAAAGACTAATGCAGTGACCTTGGGATGACTCAGAAGGCACCATAGAGCTGAGAAGTGACAGAGGAGTGCTCAGCACTGAAACATCTCTATCACATCTCCCAAGGCTTAGGGTCCAATGTGGAAGACATGGTAGAAAGAACGTAAGAGCCAAAGGAAGGGTAGGACTCCTTACAATGCACTCTTCCACACACAAAATGGCCTGGATACCCATGACCTCACATAACCCGGTACTACCTAACAAGACCAGTATAAAGGACAAAAGAGTGATGATATCAAAACAAAAGAGAGACTAACAGAGAGGGAAGGATGTGATGGAGAGTGGGGTTGTGAAAGGGAATGGGGGAGGGGAGGGAATATCATGGTTTACTGTCTGTAAGTATAGAGGTTGTCAATAAAAAAATTTAAAGAAAAAAGAAGACTGGGAAAGGGAGAGGATATGATGGAGAGTGAAGGGGAAAGTGGAGGGAGGAATTATCATGTTTTATTGTCTATAATTATGGAAGTTATCAATAAAAAAATAATAATTTTAAAAGACTAATTTCCAATGTTTCCTGCAAAATTCACTTAAGCATCTGCAGATAGCCTAAGGTTAATCTGACAGATAGAAATATTAATTTTTAATATATTTTATTTATTTATTTATTTGAGAGACAGAAAGAGGGAGAGAGAGAAAGAGAGAGGGAGAGCCTGGGCAGGCCAGGGCCTCCAGCCACCGCAAACGAACTCCAGATGCATGCATCCCCTTGTGCATCTGGCTTACGTGGATCCTGGACAATCGAACTGGGATCCTCTGGTTTTTCAGGCAAATGCCTTAACTGCTAAGCCATCTCTCCAGTTCCAAAATATTAAACTTTTTTAGAAAAGAGAATTTTGAGCCGGGCGTGGTTGCGCATGCCTTTAATCCCAGCACTCGGGAGGCAGAGGTAGGAGGATCACCATGAGTTCAAGGCTACCCTGAGACTACATAGTTAATTCCAGGTCAGCCTGGACCAGAGTGAGACCCTACCTGGAAAAAAAAAAAAAAAAAAAAAAAGAGAGAATTTTGATAGCCCAAGACACCCTTCTAAGCACATTTATGTAGTAACTGATATAGATTAAAACCCTAAAATAGGGCTGGAGAGATGGCTCAGTGGTTATTAAAGGGACTTTCTTGCAAAGCCTGATGGTCTAGGATCAATTCCCCAGTACCCACATAAAGCCAGATGCACAAAGTGGTGCATACATCTGGAGTTCCTTTGCAGTGGCAGGAGGCCCTTGCATACTCATGTTCTCTCCCTTTCTCAAATAAATAACAAATAAATTATTTATTTATTTTCAAAGACTTAAAAACCTCAAGAAATGTGGGTTAAGGGGGAAGGAACAAAAATAAGGGGAAACAATGAAATTACTGTATGTTCATACATTAAAGTTCTCAAGTTTAAAAAAAATACTTGAAGCAGTAGCTGAAGAAATGGCTCAGCAGTTAAGTGTGCTTCCTGTGCAAGCATGAGAGCGTAAACAGCTGGGCACAGCCATGCACACCTGTAATCCCAGCCCCATAAAGGGGAGCAGAGACCAGGGAATCACCAGATTGCCTGGGCTCTCACAAAGCAGCAAGATACTTACAGGAAGAGAGTCCAGCTTAAGATGAGAACAGGCAGACCAGCAACGGAGCAGGACACTGGATATTCTATTCCAGCCACAGCAAATGAGTGTCACCCTCCCCAAAGCCAAGTGCATGGGACACTACAAGGGGACACACACATGCAAACACCACATACCTCACACACACCACATTACACATACACACAAACCCTAAAATGAAAGAAAGAAAGAAGAAGAAAGAAAGAAAGAAAGAAAGAAAGAAAGAAAGAAAGAAAGAAAGAAAAAAGAAAGAAAGAAAACGAGCAACTGGGGGAAAATGTCCGACATTGGTCCAAACAACTTGCAGTCTAAGATACCCAGCAGGAAACAACTTGACGTAATGCTCATACAAGTGCAGTAGTGGCAAACAGCCATGGTGGGTAACCAACTGCTCTTGATTTGGCTAACAGATCCACTCAGTGGAATAGAACTCATTGCTGGAACTGGGAAATAAGTCAAAACCAGGCACAAAAAATGAGCTCAGTCTCCAAGAGCAAGATACCACCAAATGTGGGCTAGAAGAGAGCCAACGCATATAAAATTCCCTCCAAAATATATATGTTCATCCCTTCTATCTAGTACTAACTTCTCTCTCCTTTGGAGAATTTGCTTATCTTTTTTCAGGTGAACAATGAACCTCAAGGGAGGATCAGCTAACCACACCTCACCAGGGCCCCAGCTGAAACCATAGAACAACGCAGGGGAAGGACAAGAGTTCAGCGTTCATGGTGATCACGACACCAGAAAAAGGCTGAAGGAGATAAACACAGAGAACATCCAACTCCAACTAAGCCAGATATCCAGAGACACAGAGGCTCCCAAAACCTCATCACTGAAGCAGAACTAAAATGACCCCAATGTGGCTCAGGGAAACTCATGGAAGAGGGGGCGGAAAGATTGTTAGAGTCACAAGTTGAGGCATTATGCACAGAGACTGGGGCATACCCCCCAGAACTCTTGACTACCCTCATAATGCACGACCCACATTCCCCATTGATGAGGGTCCCTTTGAAAGTGGGAGGACAGGGAGGAGGACAATGGAACCAATACTATGAATGTAAAATCAGAATAATATAAATAAAAAATATATATTTAAATTAAAAAAAAAGAGTTGGAGGGAGAGGACACACACACAATAAAAGGAAATAAAACCACAAAAAAGGAAATAAAACTCAAGAAAGAAAGAAAGAAAGAAAGAAAGAAAGAAAGAAAGAAAGAAAGAAAGAAAGAAAGAAAGAAAGAAAGAAAGAGGGAGGAGGGAGGAGGGAGGGAGGGAGGGGAGGGAGGGAGGAAAGGAAAAAAGGAAAGGAAAGAAAAAAAGAAAAGGAGAGGAGAGAGAGGAGAGGAGAGGGAGAGAGGAAGGAGAGGAGGAAAGGAAAAAAAAAAGGGAAAAAAAGAAAAGAACAGGAAAGGAAAGGAAAGGAAAGGAAAGGAAAGGAAGGAAAGAAAGGAAAGGAAAGGAAAGGAAAGGAAAGGAAAGGGAGAAAGAAGGAAAGAGAGAGAAACTTTAAAAAATCACTAAACTTTTAAGTTTTTCAGAAACTAAATGAGTTATTGTTATCTGTCCCAGCCTTAAAAATTGTCCCATATGTGACAGAATGACAAAGCAAGTCATTGGTAGTCCTTACCCAAAACCTAGGCAATAGTCCTGGACCTATTTCTAACTGTTTCCAAGGATATGGAACCCTGTTAGGCCAGGGAGAAAGATTTTTTAAAATAGATCTTCAATGATCAACAATCCTTAAGATTGAGATCAGCCTCTGAGGTGGTGACTGAGGCAGGAGAAAAGGTGGGGTACATCTCTTGTCTATTTGTCTGTGTCTAAATCCTTAATAAAGTCAGGAACTACTTCACTCTGGCTTGTCCTGAGAGCCTTTCCTGCGGCATAGTGAAGGATGTAGCTCTGTCTGAGTGGAGGTCCCTAAAGTGGAGTCCTCGGGATGCAGGGACCCTATCCCTGAGGGCAAAAACCAGATCATTGGCCACCACAAAGCAAAATTACTCTGGTGGCCTGCAGGTGACATGGGCTCACAATCCTGGAAAAATGAGCCAAGCATGACGGTACCCAGGTCTATGATGATGATAAGGAATCTGTTAAACTTCCTTGCGGGACCGCAGGCTGGTCACAAAACCCCTACCTGAGATTCCAACCACCACTCCCTCCTGGCCCCCAGCACATGGTTCATGGGGGTGCTGAAGTATGTGGAAAGTGGAAGACAGACTAGGGGGGTGGGACTCCAGTGCAGCACCTTTCATGAGCTGTCACCCACACTGTTAGAATGGTGATGCAGCTAATTTTATTGTCCCTGTAAGCGAGCCTTCACCCTGCTCTGTAAGTAACCTCCATACGCTCATTGGTTCACTGTACCATGATGGGATCATTTCTTTGGTCTGTCACAGCCCTACTTGAGTGAACAGGTGTCCCATTAAGTCTCCCCAGGAAAGGCCATCCAACAAGAACGGTCAGCAACATAAACGAAGGTGGTTCAGGCACTTAACCCAATCTCAGGTCATTCCATACCCACATCGCAAGCTACTGAGCTCACAGCTCTCCTCATCATGGAAACTCAGCAATCAGGCTCCTTCCATCATGCTGTCCGGCCACACTGGGATCCCGCCATTCCTGTGCCAGGCAGACTGAACAAGGGAAAACGAGTAAAGAAAATGCACCAGACGTTGCATGACCTCCCAGAAGTAACATACATGTTTCTGACTACCATTTCATTGACTTGCATTCATCACATGATCCAACCAATGTCCAAGGGGAGTGGAGACATGGTGATCCGTCATGCACAAGGGAAGAGAAAGTTTTCCTGAAGAAAGGTGCATACTGTAAACACAGCATTCATAATCTCGCTGTAATAGCCAGATTCTGGGGGGGAAAAAACTCATTTGCAGTGAAATGAGCACAACAAATTTTGGAGAGTTTTGAAAATATCTCTTTTCAGGCTGGGAAGCCAGAAGATTCTGGGATATCATAGCCGTTTCCTCCCGTTATCGTTTTGTCTGTGGTGGTTCTGAATTAGTCTGTAAGCTTAATTCTGCGTAAAATAGCAAACCATTGAAAAACTTTGTTTGGGTTTTTCTCAAACTTCAGAATAAAGTGCTGCACAAGGTTGTATTGAAGCATCCGGGCTCAGGAGGAGCAGGGGAAGGTGGAAAGGGAGGGTGATGAGTTAGAATAAAGTAAAATAACACATGCATATAAAAAATGTCATAATGAAACATGCTACCTCGAACACTTAAAAAAAAACATAAAAATCCTGATTGGGAACTCCTACAAGCCCTGTATCACATGTGACGCTCTAACATGGAAGACGGCATAATCTTCTGTGCTTTCCTTCAGTGACTGCTCCCCATGGGCCCATCATGTGCTTCAGGTCAAGTCCTTTCTATCTCTGGGACATATCTGTCACCCTGGTTTTGAAGGTCCATGGGACCACAAGCTCTTCCCTGAGATAGTCCGTGTTGAGTAGAATATGGAGTGGGGCCGGAGGAGAGAGAGGCGCTGACAAGCGGCCAGGATGAAGCAATCATGTAGCTGCACAGGAAGAGATCTGGGCACTTTTGTGTTGAGAAGGAAGAGGAAAGAGGAGAGTGCTTAGAAACACGAGTGTTTGATGCAGTGGGACTCTGTACAAGTTACCTCATCTCCCTCAGTCTCAGTTTCCTTACCCATAAAATAGACAGCAGCCCTGTGATGGGGATTAAATGAGAAAAGCATGCAGAACACTCAGTGCGGAGCCTGAATGATGCTGAGGGTAAACGCACACAGTGTGGTCGGTGGAGGACAAACCAGCACCCCTGGGAGTAGCTGAGGTAACGGATGAACAACGTCCAAGAACAAACTCGGGGAGGAGTGAGTAAGATGATGAAGGGAACAGAATGCAGAGAAACCACAAGGAGATAGCTAGCGTGGTGAGGTTTGGCCTGGGATGCGAGCAGACAGACAGTAGAGGGAGAAGCATGAACAAGGCTGCCTGCAGGAGAGCTTGGGTGAACTAAGCGTGCCCATCCCCACACACCTTGCTGTTGACAGGAGCTGCTCGGAGCTCCAGCTGCTCCACACTGCCAGAGGTGTCAGGCACAGGGCAGCAGCTATACAGGCTGGGGTCAGAGCCTCCTCATGCAAAAGGAGGAAGAGACAGAACTAATAAAGAAAGCTAGAACGAGAATGAAGTAGGGCTGGGAAGGTGGCTTAGCAGGTAAAAGTGCTTCCCGCGTAAGTGTGAGGGCGTGGGGAGTTCTAGTGCTAGCACTCCCAAAAAAAAAGCTGGCCATGGTTACACATGCCTGTAACTCTGACAGAAATCAGAGGCTCCCTGGGGCTCACTGGTGAGCCAGGCTGACTGAAAATGGCAGCTCTAGGTTCAGTGAGAAGGTCCATCTCAAGGAAACGGCATGAAAGGAGCAATGGAGGATAATTAATGTTCTCCTCTGGCCTTGCACATGTGTGAATGGGGTGCACACCGCACACAGGCACATACCCACCGCACCATCACCACACACACACACAAAGAAAGAAAGAG
The DNA here is from genome assembly GCA_036365145.1 of Orientallactaga sibirica. Taxonomy (NCBI): domain Eukaryota; kingdom Metazoa; phylum Chordata; class Mammalia; order Rodentia; family Dipodidae; genus Orientallactaga; species Orientallactaga sibirica. The sequence continues at coordinate 2,561,364 of JAEOAD010000035.1, forward strand.
AGTAAGGTACAGAGAGAAACAAATGTACTGATGTTGGCTGTATTAAATGTATGTCTTTAAATATATTTTTATTTATGTACTTGAGAGAGAGCAGGCATGCCAGGGTCTCTTGCTGCTGCAAAGGAATCCAGACACATGTGCAACTCTGTGCATCTGGCTTTACGTGGGTACTGGGAACTGAACCCAGGTCAGCAGGCTATGCAAGCAACTGCCTTTAACTGCTGAGCCAAATCCTAGAAGCTAAAGTCCAAAATGGCTGCCATACAACTACATTTAGTTAATATCAGCAAATGCAAATTAATGTACAAATATAATTAACGTTCATTATTAAACAATACCACTCTAGAAATCCACTGGTGCTTGCCTGATGGAATTATTAATTAGCAATTCAAGTGATTTAGAAAACCAAAATCCTAACAAGCAACCAATTTTCTTTTTTTTTTTAACTCTTCTTTATTTTATTTTATTGCTTTTTATTCTTAGTTATCTATATAATGTGCATAGAGCCATGAAGGTACCATCGTTAGCCTTCTCCCTGCCCTCCCCCCTCGGAGACTGTGGGTCTTGCTTTGTGTGGATAGCCATCAGTTATGGGGGAGAGACAATGTCTCTGTGCAAAATGACCCAACTTTCCTCTTCTGCGAATTTCCCTAAGCCATGTTGGGTTCATTTTAGGTCTACTTCAGTGACGAGGTCATGGGAGTCTCTGTGTCTCTGGATCTCTGGTTTGGTAGGGGTTAAGTGTGCTCTTGAAAATAATGGTAGTTATTAGTCCACTGCAATCTTTTATCATCAAATCAGTTTCAAAGGTTATGAACTAATCTTTGACATTCGGGATCAGAAAAAAGCAAATCCATTAGAATATCTCCATTGCTTAGGAAATATTGGCTGTGGGGAACAAACTCAGCTTTGCATCAGGCAATGCTTTGAAAAGGCTTGTTTGATTCTTTCAGTTTAGAACTCTGGGGCTGGGGAGATTGGCTCGGTGGTTAAAGGCACTTGCTTGCAAAGTTTTCCAGCTGCTTCAATTCCCTAGAGAGGTATAAAGTGAGACCCAAATGGGTGCATGTGTCTGGTGTTTGTTTGCAGCAACAGAAGACCCTGGCCCACGTATAAGCATATATTTGCATACACATGCACATAAATAAATAAAATTTTTTAAAGGAATTCTGAGATTCCAGATGGTAATATAAAATTTACTTTCAACTGTTAAAAACCAACAGGGAGGGCCTGGAGAAATGGCTTAGTGGTTAAGTGATTGCCTGTGAAGCCTAAGGACTCCAGTTCGAGGCTCAATTCCCAAGACCCATGTAAGCCAGATGCACAAGGTGGCACATGCATCTAGAGTTCATTTGTAGTGGCTAAAGGCCCTGGCATGCCCATTCTCTGTCTCTCTCTCTCTCTCTCTCTCTCTCTTCTCTCTCTCCCTCTATCTCTGCCTGTCACTCTCAAATAAAATAAATTAAGATAAACAAAAAAACAACAGGGATTATTTTATCAAATAATTAGAGATCATCTTTCTTTCCTGCAGGTATACATGTGTATGTGCGTGGGGTGGGGGTGGGGGTTGCAGAGGACAACTTCAGATGCTGCTCCTCTCAGTCGCTATCTCTCATAGGCCTGGAGCACACCATGCAGACTGACCATGCAGACTGACCATGCAGACTGACCATGCAGACTGACCAGTGAGTCCCAAGTGTATGCCAGCATTCACTGCCCAGAGCTAGGATTACAGGTGCATGCCACCATATCTAACTTTTTTTTTTATATGAGTTCTGGCAAGTGAACCCAGGTCTTCACGCTTGCAAAGCAAACACTTTACCAGCTGAACCAATGACTCTGAAGCAGAAGCCGGAGGGGGGCTCTGAACAGGCGCACTCAAAAGGTAATGCCCTCAGAGCGTGGGCACAGAGGAAGAAGCTATGGAACACAGACTCCAGAGGAAGGCATTAGGCCCTGGGGAAGAGAGAGCCTGTGCGGGTATGGAGCAGGACCCAACGGAGGCTTCTCTGTAACTGCATGTAAGCCAAGCCTGCCCAGAATAAAGGAATGCACTCAGTCTGGGAAACTGAGTTCATCCCGTGACTAGAACAAGGTTGTGCCACATGGGAGAGACATGACCCCATAGGTAGGTCTAGAGTGCTCTAGTGTGGTGGCAAAGTCAACATTTTTATACAATTACATCAGAAAGCCTTGAGTCTTGGCCTGTAAATATGGGGAATCCTCCTGAGGGCTGCAAACCTTTATCGTTATCAGAGTGTTTCCAGGCTGGTGAACACTTTGTTGAGTTCAGGTCCTTTTTCAGTCTTTCTACATGTCTAATTAAATCCATCTGGCTCTGATGAGTTGACAATTAACCTGCCAAGCACCGCAGAGTCCAAGCTTCCCTGAGCCATCGTCTTGCTCGAAGGAGAACACAGAAGAGCGCTGAAGGCAGACAAGTGTGCAGGGAGAGTGATGTCGCTGGGGGGCTGAGGCGTCAGGAGGCTGCGTGGAAGAAAGTGAATGTGGGACAGGCTGGAAGGAAGCCAGAATTTATATTTCTTTCTAGCCACCCCCATGTTTAACAATGTCTTCCACATGATAGATGTTTAATAACTATGTGTTGATTGAAAAGGGGGCAGTGAGGAGTAATATACTTCTCAATAAATCACCAACAGTGACGTCTTTGAGATTTCAGTTACTGGAAGCATTTGTCAATGATCATTCCAAGGTTTCAGGGTCCCTTGTGTCCCAGGAAACAAGTACGCCTCCCTAAGCATCTCACAATCAGCGGGCGAGGAGCCAGGATGCACCAGCATTCCCAGACACCTGCCAATCAATCGGCAAGCTTACAGAGTGACGATCTAAGTCCTTCCTGTGTTTGTGGTGGGCGAGGGAGGAGAACACTGAAGACTTGGTGATTTGATACAATCCTTTAGATCCAAAAGCCAGGTGTGGTGGCACATACCTTTAATCTCAGCAATTGAGAAGCAGAGGAAGGAGGATCACCATGAGTTCGAGGCCACCCTGAAACTACACAGTGAATTCCAGGTCAGCCTGGGCTACAGCGAGACCCTACCTCAAAAAAAAAAAAACAAAATCATCATGTCCCTTGGCAAGTGCTGTTTCTTTCATTTCTCTGGCTGGTCTCATCTGTTTCTAGCATTGAATCTCTGTATTCTACATCTTGGATGCAGAGTGACGTCATGTGTGACAGGATAAACGGAAGTGCAGCAGGACGGGTTGGACACTGACTTACTTGCTCACTCTTGTTTTGCCATTTCTCAGACCTAGCTTTGTTTATGCAGACAGCATGCGCAAAGACACAGCGGTGCTCTGCCTCCTCTCCTTGAGCTTGACAGATCTGTCTCCAACGTCACCAGGGGTTTGGGCCCTTTTAGAAGAAAGTACCCTCTGTGGACAAGCTCCTCAGTCTAAGTCCCTCTTCCTTGTGTTCTGGCACTGCCCAAGCTTCTGCCATCCACGGATTCTCACCTTACATGATGTTTTGCTCATCAGCTGCAGTCATATTTGACCATTGTTTACAGATTAGTGACCCCCAAGGCTACACCCGTCTTGAGATTATACTGCTGCATTCTAAGTGATTACTGAGCAAGTCTACCTAAAGTCCCATAGCCACATGTCCAGCTCAACATCACCAACACGCTTCCCTTGCCTACTTTTTTTTTTATTTTTGGAGACAGACAGACAGAGAGGGAGAGGGAGACAGATAGAGAGAATGGGCGCACCAGCAGTCTCTCAGCTGCTGTGAATGAAATCCAGATGCATTCGCCCCCTTGTGGTCAAGTGCAGCATTGCGCCCTTGCATCACTTTGCATCTGGCTAAACGTGGGACCTGGAGATTGGAACTGGCTTCTTAGGCTTAGCAGGCAGGCACCTTAATGGCTAGCCATCTCTCCAGCCCGCCCTTGCCTACGTTTTTCTTTCTGTTTCCAGAGAGAAACTTTTACCCAGCCATCACTTGTCTTCCCTACCTCCAATACATCACCGAGTACTATTAACCCTAAACGTCCAATGTCTCCCCAGACCAACCAATTTTCTCCATGCTTAATGTCCCCACCCAGTCTCACCTTCACTACTGCAAAGGGGTTGCTGACGTCCAACAAGGCTCCACTCTCATTCCTATCTAAACCTGCTCTATGCCAGAGACAATGTGGTCTTTACAGAATATGGAAAATTCAAATGTGATCAGATCTAATACATACACACACCACCACCACCACATCACTTTGCTTAAAACTCTTCTCTCATTCCCTAGAGGTAAATACCAAAATTCTTTGCATGGCCCTGAAAGCCCTGAGTGGCTAGCTCCTTCCTCCCCTCCAGTCTTATCTCCCAACTTTCCCTATATGGTCGTTGCCCTTAGATACAGTGTTCTCTTAGTACCTCTATCACACTTATGTTTCATATACCCACAAGGCCTTGGCACATACTGGCTTAGCCACTAATTTCTCCTCTCCCAGCCTTTAAGTTAATTCTATTTACACTGCTTATCCCAGTTCAAACCTCCCTCTCTCAAAACAATTATTCTGAGATATAGTCCAGATTAGCCTCTCCATTATGCACACACAACCAGGTCCTCCTACTCTGACAGCTCATACCACTCACAGTTCTATATTTATCAATGATTACTTCACCAATAAATCTCCTATCAAAATATAATATCCATGAGCAGGGATTATATCTGTTTTGCCATTATTTCTTCAAAGACTAGGGCAATGCCTAATCCATTGCCCATAACTTATTAACATGTGACAGACTGATGGATTATGTATGCCTCTTCCAAACAGCATCCTTCATATTCTTCCCTCTTCTCCATCCCCAATCCTCAATGCTCAGAGCTTAGTAACCTCTCCAGAATGACTTATAACAGTCCTCCCAAGTTCTTAATGCTTCTGATTTTATAGTATCACCATCTAACCTATATGATTTGAGAAAAATAAAACTCCTCAAATGAAGATCTGAGTATGGCTTTACCTTGTCTAAAGTACTTTCAATGTCCCTAAAAATGACGATGAGGGCTGGAGAGATGGCTTAGGGGTTAAGGCGCCTGCCTCCTAAGCCTAAGAACGCTGGTTCCAATCTCCAGCAGTTCCAATCTCCAGGTCCCATGTTTAGCCAGATGCGAAGTGATGCAAGGGCTCAATGCTGCACTTGACCACAATGGGGCGCACACATCTGGATTTCGTTCGCAGTAGCTGAGACACTGCTGGCACGCCCATCTCTGTCTTCCTCTCCCTCTCTCTCTCTCTCTGTCTCTCTCTGTGTCTCTCTCCAAAATAATAATAATAATAATAAATGACAATGATTCATAGCCATCTCTTTGTTCCTGAATCTCCTTTTCCCTTTCTTCCTCCCACTTGTCAACATTTTTCAGGTCACAGAATACATTTAAAAATAAGAATATTTGGGCTGGGTGTGGTGGTGTACGCCTTTAATCCCAGCACTTGGGAGGCAGAGGTAGGAGGATTGCCACAAGTTCGAGGGCACCCTTAGACTACAGAGTGAATTCCAGGTCAGCCTGAGCTAGAGTGAGACCCTACCTCAGAAAACCAAAAATAAATAAATAAATAAATAAATAAATAAGAATATTGGGGCTGGAGAGATTTTTCAGTGGTTAAAGGCACTTACTTTCAAAGTCTGATAGCCCTGGTTCAATTCCTCAGTATCCATGTAAAGCCAGATGCACAAAGTGGCTCATGTGTCTGGACTTTGTGTGCAGTGGCAAGAAGTCCTGACATGCCTATTCTCTCTTTGTTTCTCTCTCTCTCATAAGTAATTAATTTTTTTAAAGAGAATGTTTACAGAGCATGTCGAGGTGTGTGGAAAAGGCACCAGAGCCTAGAAGATGAGGAATTTGATAACTTAACACACTCATAACTTACATGCTCTGTTTCCCAGATTGGGACAATCTGTCTTAGGAAATACTGGTGAAATAGTCAAGTCTTGATGAAGGCAGGCTATGTCTAGGAAGCCTTTTGTTTATTTTATGATTCCACTATTGCCTGGAAGGCTCCTTAATAACCCTCTGAATGCTGTGTTTATTTATACTCCAGTCTTTTTGTGTGAAATCAAACCCCATTTGAACAGAAAGCATAGCTTACTCGTCCATAGCTTACCCAATTTTTAGGATGCAGTGCTAGTATCCAGCTGGATGAACAATGAAGAGAAAAGGAAACTAGAAATGTCTAAGACATACTCAGTCCAAGGAGCTTGGATGGTTGTTGCATGAATTTTCCTCAATCATCACTTTATAGATAGATAGATAGATAGATAGATAGATAGATAGATAGATAGATAGATAGATAGATAGATAGATAATTTTTAAAGAAAACTAAAGAAATTCCTTTGGTTCCATAAGTCCTTCTAGTTGCAGATAAGCTTCCAAACTACACTATGACTAAGCAAAACACTGGTGTTTAAAAATAGAACTATCTCCAAATGAAAAATGTGGCTACATTATGAAACTGAGTCAGAAGTACCCAACAGGCCATTGTGCTTTTGGCTGCCAGGACAATTACTGTTGATTGATGCTTCCAAAGTCAGATGTTTCTCATCAGCCTGAAGAGAGAGTCCAGAAGGTGGAGAGGTTCTAAGTGCATTGAAAAATGTCAACATTTTTGTTTCAAGCTACGATTGAAATGAGTATAACCTCATATTTTAAAATGCTAGGAATGCTCTTGATGTGGTGAAAAAGGCAAAAAAGAAAGCCAAGCTTCCAGAACAATACTTTGATTTTTCTCAGATGAACTTGACAGCAAAATGAGCATGGGCCAAAGGTCATGAACACACGGAAGTTCCATGTGCTCAGGAGCTGCTCAACTTCACAGAGCCGGTAGCCAGTCCCAAGGAGGCTCATTCAGCCCCATGCCATGCAAGAAAGGACGGCTCCAAGCAGTATTGCCCAATCACAGCAATTGCCTTCAGACTTCACTCGAGACTGTCACCTACTGTTACTGACCTAAAAGACAAGGAATGCTTTGTGGCAGTTGTTGTCCTTTCCTCTTTCACAACCTCGTGTCCCTTGTGAGTAAATATTCCAGAACTCTCGGCTGTGAAATTATATCATGGTGTGATGATGTCATGCTTATCTCTCAAGGTCATTGGGAGTGAGTGAGAAAAGAACCACAGAAGCACATGGATCTGCACGTTTCTTCCAGTAGAAAGGACACAGAATTCTGCGGGAAAATGTAGTAGCAATCCAGGCTCGTAGTCTTCCATCTGATTGTCGGTGAAAGAAGGATCCTATGAGGATGTGGTGGGTGGACTTATACTGTGTCACCTTAGGGAAGATAACTGTAGTTCTCTGAATTTCCTTCCCTTCATAGTACCAGATTATGACTGGGAAAGAAGAAAGAAAGAAAGAAAGAAAGAAAGAAAGAAAGAAAGAAAGAAAGAAAGAAAGAAAGAAAGAAAGAAAGAAAGAAAGAAAGAAAGAAAGAAAGAAAGAAAGAAAGAAAGAAAGAAAGAAAGGGAGAAAGGGAGAAAGAAAGGGGAGAAAGGGGGGAGGGAAAGAAAGAAAGAAAGAAAAAGCAGGCAGGCAGGCAGGAGGGGAGGGAGGAGGGAGGGAGGGGGAGGGAGGAGGGAGGGAGGAAGGAAGGGGAGGAAGGAAGGAAGGAAGGAAGGAAGGAAGGAAGGAAGGAAGGAAGGAGGAGAGGGGAGGGGGAGGAAGGAAGGAAGGAAGGAAGGAAGGAAGGAAGGAAGGAAGGAAGGAAGGAAGGAAGGAAGGGAGGAGGAGGGGAGGGAGGGAGGGAGGAAGGAAGGAGGAGGAGGAGGAAGGAAGGAAGGAGGAGGAAGGAAGGAAGGAAGGAAGGAAGGAAGGAAAGGAAGGATGGAGGGAGGGAGGAGGGAGGAAGGAAGGAGGAGGAAGGAAGGAAGGGGAGAGGGGGGGGGAAGGAAGGAAGGAAGGAAGGAAGGAAGGAAGGAAGGAAGGAAGGAGGGGAGGGGAGGGAGGGGAGGGAGGGAGGAAGGAAGGAAGGAGGAGGGGATGGAGGAGGGAGGAGGAGGAAGGAAGGAGGAGGAAGGAAGGAAGGAAGGGGGAAGGAGGGGGAGGGAGGAAGGAAGGAAGGAGGAGGAAGGAAGGAAGGAAGGAAGGAAGAAGGAAGGAGGAAGGAAGGAAGGAAGGAGGAGAGAGGGGGAGGAAGGGAAGGAAGGAAGGAAGGAAGGAAGGAAGGAAGGAAGGAAGGAAGGAAGGAAGGAAGGAAGGAAGGAAGGAAGGAAGGAAGGAAGGAAGGAAGGAAGGAAGGAAGGGGAGGAAGGAAGGAAGGAAGGAAGGAAGGAGGAGGAAGGAAGGAAGGGAGGAAGGGAAGGGAGGAAGGGAGGGAGGAGGAAGGAAGGAAGGAAGGAAGGAAGGAAGGAAGGAAGGAAGGAAGGAAGGGGAGAGAGGGAGGGAGGGAGGAAGGAAGGGAGGAGGCCTCAGTACATGCTAGAGCCAGTGTAGTTACTAAGTTGCCCAAGCAATAGGATCCCAAGTTGATTCAAAGTCTTCTGTTAAAATGTTCTAGAATACGATCATTATAGCAGCAAGCAAAAATACATCTTTTAGCTGTAAATCACAACTTCAGTGGTTCAAGCTTGCTTCAGAGTAACTCGGCTGAACAGTAATTATTCAACCTTGTGAAAAGTCGGGATGGACTGAGGAAACTGTAGGCTTGAGCACCTTGCAAAGGTTAAAGGAATGATGCTGCCTACAAAAATTCATGTTGAAATTTAATATTCAGTGCAACAGTATTAAGAGATGCGGCCTTTGAGAGGCGATTAGGTCAGGAGGGCTCTGCCTTTATAAATAGGATTAGACCCTTATGAGAGAACCCCAACTGAAGAGACCACCCTCTCGTCTTCCCAAAGTGTGAGCACTTCTCTGCAGAGGGGAGACAGGTGCCTCGTGAAGACAGAGCGTACCTCTATACCAGATCCAAAGCTCCTGGCAGCTTGATCCGAACCAGCCAGCCTCCAGAACTGTAGGACATGAGGTTCTGTTCTTTGAACATGACCAGTCTCGAGTACCTTTTATAGAAGCACAGACAAACTGACCCACGTCTTAACTACCAATGGTGCCAAAGATGGGCAAAGCAATTGTTTTTGAGTATTTGAGTTCTTCACCCATGGGCCTTTTTACAGATGACAAAAGCCAAGCCTCAGTACTGGCGTGACCACCCACAATCATATAGATAGTAAGCAGAGCCTGAGCAAAAACTTAAGTATTCTGAGACTCCGCCAAAGGATTTCCACTATGTCACACTAACTTAAGCAAGTTGTGACACCTAAGTATCAGGTTACAAATAGGCCAGATGATTTCTAGCTCCCCAAGTGGAATTAATCACATCTGCCAAGCATCCCTAATTCATCTGGGCAATTATCAGATGAGAACGAGCATCCAGGAAATGGATCCTATTTTTCTGATATATCAAAGCTTAACAGCTCTGCTGTTCTATACAACAGCAACAACAACAAAATAAACAGGGTGTTACCCAGGGAAACATGGCCAAACCAGTCTTCTCTGAACAGTGTCTAATGGAGGCACAAGATCTCATCAACCACCCACACTCTGCAGAAGGAGATACACAATGCTCTCTAGCCGCCCTTCACTTTCTGCTAAGTCTTGGGAAACCCACTTAGATCAGCCTCTGCTCCCTCGTTTTTAAAATAAGAACCTAAAATGGATGTCTTCTGGGTAAGACAGGGTACTCCAGAGAAAATGAACCAATAAGCTCTACCAGAAATAGATAAAGAAAGATTTATTATAGAAAATACCTCACACAATTGTGGAGGCTGAGAAATCCCCAGATATTCCACATATACACTGAGATCCGGGAGCACCTGTGATATAACCCAGTTTAAGCCCTGAGTCCTGAGAACTTGATGTCTAATGGCTGAAAAACTGAAGTGCTGACGTCCAGGCTCATGTCTCGTGTCAAGAAGAGAGTTTGCCTTTCTGTTCTTTTGGGCTCGTTGTCCAATTGGACAAACCTGTTCTTACTGATGAGAAAAAAAAATCTTACTTGCTAAGTTTGCTGACTTAAATGCTAATCAGTTCTGGAAGCATCCTCATAGACCCACCCAGAAACCAGGATCGAGCACTTATCTCCGCACCTTGAGTCCAGGCAAGTTCAGATACATAATTCACTGTCATGTCTCCAAATGTTCTTCGCAGACATAACATTCTATGATTGGTAGAAGATGACTCTGGGAAAGATTGATGTCATGGGAACAAAGAGGATCCAAAAGGTGGGTTTGGAGTAGAATTGCCTTTTCCTGGCTATGGGATGTTAGGCAACCAGATCTTGCATGCATTCTGCCCTATTTGTGTGGGATGGATGGGAAAACCACATACCCCAAAAGCCCACCTAATAAATAGAAACTAATTTTGCAAGACAAAAATTTGCCCTCAAAAGTTGAAAGAGAATAATATGTCATTCAAGTTATGTAGCCCTAAACCAAAAATCCCAAATTTGAAATGTTCCAAAAGCTGAAATAATTTGAGTGCTAGCATGACATTCCAAGTGGAAAATGCCACACCATACCTATGTGAGAGGTCACAGTCAAAAGGCCAGCCTACTGGACATACTATATAGAACCTTCATGCTATGTGCATGCAAAATGACTATGTCCAGGCTTGGGTCATATCCTCGGAATTGCATATGTCCCAAGCTTTGAAAACACTGAAAATACAAACCAGTTCTCATCCCAAATATTTTAAATAACTGCTATTCAACCTGTATTGGATTTGGAGATATCAAAATATTATATAATTTTATAAATGTAACTATATATGTAGGTATAAAAGTTTTTTTATATATGTGTGGGTGTGTACTAAACTAGACAGGTTTAATTGAATACTATAGCAATGAAATGGACTTTTTCAAAACAACATTTGGTTTCTCAATTAATTGAGAAAAAATGTTTTAGATTTTTACTTCTATATTCTTGCCATGGTTTAGCTATCGCTTAAGTATGTCACTCCAAAGATTCATGTGTTGAAAGTTTGTTCCTCAAAGTGACGGTTAGGGGATGTTATAGACATCAGGTGCAGGGGTCACCCCTCAAAAGTGATTGAGGCATTGCTCATGGGTCCCTGGTAAGTTCTCCTGAGAGGACTGCCATAAAACCCAGAGCCTGGACCCACCCAGCCTCTCTGGCTTCCTGCTATTGACATGATTTCGCCCCTGACTCCATGTATTTCATGACTACCATCCTCCACGAGGAGACTCTCTCGGAGAGGACAGGAGCTAGCCAAATTAGCATCGTGCTGTTTGGAATTTAACCCTCCAAAATCATAAGACAGGTAAATTTATTTTCTTAATAAATTTAGTCTGCCCCAGGTACTTCCTTACAGTAACAAAAAACTAACACAATCTTCTCCACAAATAACATAGTGCTACTAGTAGTCTGTGTATTCCCAATGGCTTACATACAGTCACCATCATCATTGTTCTAGAAACATTAGTATTTAAAGCCTAGAAACATATCAATGCATTCTTTTTTTTTTTGGAGAGAGTCAGAGAGAGAGAGAGATGGACAGATAGAGAATGGCCGTGCCAGCAACCTCTCAGCCACTGTGAACAAACTCCAGACATGTGCGCCCCCTTGTGGGCAAGTGCAGCATTGCGCCTTTGTGTCACTTTGAGTCTGGTTAAACGTGGGACCTGGAGAATCAAATGGGTGTTCTTAGGCTTAGGAGGCAGGCGTCTTAACCCCTAAGCCGTCTCTCCAGCCCCCATATCAATGGATTCTATAAAAATTTCTGTCAGACAAATGTGTCTTATATAAAATGAAAATCATTATGCTATTTATGCACAGAATTATGCTCATGTCTCACGCCATTGTTTTTATGATCCTATATTTAACCAAAGATGTGTTCACAGAACAAATTTTAGAAATGTAAGAATGAAAATCATTCTTAATTAAAGTTCCACAAGGAGCTGGGCGTGATGGCACACACCTTTAATCCCAGCACTCAGGAGTCAGAGGTAGGAGGATCGCCATGAGTTCAAGACCAGTCTGAGACTGCATAGTGAATTCCAGGTCTGCCTGGGCTACAGTGAGACCTTACCTCGAAAAACCAAAAACTAGATAAAAGTTCCACAAGGGAAGAAAGTATTCAGCTGAGAAATAAATTGGCTGAGTGATAAGTCACAAGCAACATTTAACACACTTGTGTGTTCACCACATTTGTCCCTAGCACAGTTCACCCTGGTTGTTTTGAAGGAAAAAAAAAATGACATATTTATTGATTGAAAAAACTGATGTGATCTTTAATTGCAATCCCACAAAGTGCTCTAAGAACTCCCAAATTGATAGCCATGAGTTAGAAAATGTCATAATAATGGCTCACTCTTTCAAAGGTTCTGCTGCAGCTGAGTTCTGTTTGTCAAGATCACCACGGGTTGGGGAGAGACACGGCTTCCCTATGGTTATCCTGATATTGACCACCTTACATTTGATGTCATGCAATGCCATGACCATGGCTGTCCACTATGGGAAACTTTGTCTTCTGAGGCTGTATTCCTGCAAACAGGAGGCACACAACAAGGTCAACATACGCAGGTCTTCATCCATCTTCCCATGGAAGACCCTTTCTTGTTATTGAAACCCTGTGCTTCTGCTTACTGTGGACTATGTACATCTGTGGAATAGCAAATCCTTTGTCAACCTCTTTCTTTTTGGTTTATGTTTGTTTGTTTGCAGTGCTGGAGGCTTTGTGCACACAAGGTAAGTGTTCTATCACTGAGCTACATCCTCGGCTTCAAATCCTTTTTGAATTAGCAGCTGTCCCTAATCGAGCCGCATGTATATATGTGTGTGTGTGTGTGTGTGTGTGTGTGTGTGTGTGTGTGTGTGATGTGTGTATGTGTTAATATGGTCATGTCTACTATCTACAGTAGGTCAGCAAGAGAAACCCCAACAAAATGCTTATCTAGATGCAAGCAGTCACTTCCATTTGAATGAAAGAAAAAATTGAGAGCTTATAGATTCTGCAATTTGGTCTTTCTTTCCCCATATCTAGATTGTATTTATTTATAAGATAAAGGGATAAAAGACACCTTAAGGCTCTTTTCTTATCATGGATGTTTCAAAAATACCAAGAAAACAGTCATAAAATCATCATGGATTCAGCACAACTTAGAGGAAACTGTATAGAAAGGAAGTTTGTCAGCAAACATTTTTAAGTCCTCTCTCTCCTCCTCGTTGTGCTTTTTTTTTCCTGTTATACTCGTGTTAACATTCTTAACCTATCACACTGTGGACAGGGCGACATATTATGCTGACAGAATGGAAATAATATGAGAAGCTGCATTCTATCATATCATTTACAGATGCCATGAGTCATCTCTCAGCTGGAGTGGTGGGCTAGCAGTCAATGCCTGCCTGCTAAGAAGGTAACAAGAGGCCAGGGTCACTGCTACAGCAGTGTCTTCTCTCAGAAACGGACATCCTGCTGTGGATATGGCAGGAAAAAGAAGCCCAGTTCTGGAGTAGGTACCTACTCTGACAACTGTTTGCAGAAATACAGCCAGCCTCAGAAGACAAAGTCTCCCATAGTGGGCAGTCATGGTCGTGGCATTGCACGACATCAAAAGTAATAACCCATCAAGCAGAGAAACATACTCCTTACTCATGGGAAATACACTTTCCAATCAACTAATATGATCAAATATCAGAACAGTTGGAGTTTCCACTGGGCCTTGAATAGTTCATAAAATTTTATTATGGTTGGAGGAAGAGATTCCTTGTTTTCAGAGTCGGGTTTAGGCCAAGAAACTGAATGACAGTTAGATGACAGCACTAGCTGGAGCTAAAGGAACATTCTGGAATGTCCTCGTAAGAACACATTTGGGAGAAGGGAAGTATGCAGCACCCAACAGTCCATCCTAACTCTAGTTAGAGACTACAAGGATGAAAAATATTATTTGTCCTAGGAAAGTTCTGGAACCAATATTGCCTTTCAGATACCACTGTTATTACTGTGTCATTTGTTTATTTAGTCCTGCACCTCACCCTCATTTAGAGTGAGTCTCACCTCCTTACTTACCCCAACCTAGAAACTCCCTCGGTTTGCCCAAAGGTTTGTCTCCTTGGTGCACACAATTGATATTAACCATCACACTTGTAGAAATTTGTATAACATAATGAGATAAAAATAATGACAGTGAAACCAAGGTGAAGGGCTAATAACAATAGCATAGAAAAACGAAGTCATGGACAAAATTAGACCACTAGTGTCCACGCAGAGGTCTCACACCAGCAAGAGCAAGCAGCAACTACACAAGCAGCACTGGAATCAAAACAGGAGAAATGCAAACCAGCTGTGCCAGACCAGTTCACAAAAACATCTGGACACTGAATAACATGGGAAGAGAGTTTGGAGATATTTATTTACTAAAAATCCTTCAACACAAGAGAGCAGGAACTTTGGCTACTTAAACTGGCCCCTCCCTAGGTGACGCTCCTTGCCCTATCAGCTGAACAGATGAGCAGCACAGGACTTTACACTGCATAGGTCCTTGTGGAACCCAGAGAGCCATGTTAGATGAGCCAAGCAAGATCTCTCTTGGATTGCCAGTCCTCCCATTGCATTCTTACAGGAAATTCTAGAAAGTTCCTTTAGCTCCAGATAGTGCTATCATCTGTCATTCAGTTTCTTGGCCTAAACCAGTCTCTCAAAACCAGGAATCTATCTCTTTCTTCCAATCATAATCAAATTTTATGAACTACTCAATGCCCAATGGCAGCTCAACTGTTCTGATATCTGATCATATTAGTTGATTGGAAAGTTCGCTTATTTCCCATGAACAAATATAAACCTTTTCCTGGATACTTCCCAACACAATTATGTGAGATTAGAGGCCTGTTGACTATAGGCCCTCCAAAGTAAATAAATGACAAAGATGATATAGCTGCCTGGTTCACATAGAAAGGAAGTCTGAGAACCAATACAGAAAGGAAACTTGTAAATGGCAACCAAATCAACAAGGCCACTTTCTACATCCTGGCAGGGTACATTACATGATAGCTTCAGTCAATGCCAGGGAATACTCACCCATTCACTTAGGTTTTCTTTGAAAGCAAATAGTTGGGCTGGAGAGATGGCTTAGCGGTTAAGGCACCTGCCTCCTAAGCCTAAGAATGCTGGTTACAATCTCCAGCAGTTCTAATCTCCAGGTCCCACGTTTAGCCAGATGCAAAGTGACGCAAGGGCGCAATGCCGCACTTGACCACAAGGGGGCGCACTCATCTGGAGTTCGTTGGCAGCAGCTGAGAGGCTGCTGGCACACCCATCTCTATCTGTCTTCCTCTCTCTCTCACTCTCTCCGTGTCTCTCTCAAAAATAAATAAATAAATACATACATAATAAATAAATAAAAGCAAATAGTTAAGAAAGGCAATCCATTCACTTAGGAAAATACTTGTAGCAAGAAACATAGTCATATCTTCACTTTCAGGAAAATGGAGTAGGTATATTTTTCCTGGTCCTCCAGGTAAATACAAGTAGATCCCTGGACATTACATAAAAACAAACATGGGGGGGGGGCAAGCTGACCCAGGGTTGGGATGTTAGGAGGTCACAGTGGTGGGATACCTAGGTCTTTGTTTCATGTATCCTAGATCAGGAACGGAGAGAGCCAGAAACACAAACAGGAGCAGACAAAAAGAACCCCCCCAAAAAAAACCCTGTTCCCAAAGCCTAACAAGCAGTATCTTTGAGTCAGAGTTTTTCTACTGAATTCAAACATCACAGAAGAAAAAAATAGAAGCCCTACCCTGACCATGCCAGAAAGGGGCAAGTGGAGGGCTCAGTCTAGATGCCATCAGGATGTGTAGAGGCATGAACATTCCTGCTGAAGTAGGATCAGGGGAAGCCAGGATGGAGCCAGTGTTTCCATCACTGCCAGTTTTCTCTGTCCATGCTTGGGGGTGATGACATAGGGAGCTTGAACTCCCACCATAGCACTACAATGACAAGAATCCTCCATTGGAGGTCAACAAAGGCCTTCTAAACATCTCCCTCCACCTGGAAGTAATGCTGTAAAGCTCCCCAACAACTATGCCAATGTGGTAACAGTGAAGGCAGGTTAAAACTGAAGGTGAAAATAATTAATCGTAAGAAGCAAAACTGTTCAGAACTCAGGGAAAAAAAAAAAAAAAAACAAGTCACCTACCACAAGAAAAGTAAACAAACTCTCAACTTATGACAATCCACACATACCCAAATCAGATAGCATATATGCCAGAACTGTCTGACAGAAGACATGATGAAGGTGCATGACTGGTCAATTATTAACAAACTTAAATAAATTAAAATGTAAAAAATGCCAAAAAATAAATACAGTCTCAGTAAAATAACAGCATAAAGAAGGGCCAAATACAAATTTTGGAGCTTAAAAGTATGATGATGAAAAAGGAAACTCAATAGATAATAAATAACAATATTTATTCAATAGATAGATGTAATAACTAATAATCTACTAATAAACTAATAAATCTAATACTCAATAGATAAAGCTAATAACAGAATAAAAGAGGCATAAAAAGCAGTGAACTAGCTAGATAACAAAAGAATAGAAGATATCCAACATGGGAGAGGGGAATGGGATATATAAAGAAGAAGAAGAAGGGCAGATATGGCCAAAGTTCATGGTGTAGTTTAAATTTTTAGAAAAAAAAGAAGAAAAAGAAATATCGAATTAATACCTCTCGAGCACTCAAAGGTGAATAAACCCTCAAATGGGAAATAGATAATATGAATAACCCTCAAACTGTTGAACAAGCTAGGTACAGTGTTACATGCCAATGATCCCTTAATAGAAACATCTATTAAGGAAAGTTAATTTGAAATTTAACATATCCCACAAATGAATCTTTAGGACAAAATAGCCTCATAAGAGAATTCTTCCAAACTTTCAAAGAACTAACATCAATTTTACACAATCTCTCCCAAAGAAAAGAACATTTTCCCCAATTTGCTTCGTAAAGCTGATATTCCCTGGACAACAATATAAAACAAAGAAAATAGAAGAAAATAGCAAACTAACACAGAAAAAGTCACACAGACAAAGCAACTAATGAACACATTTGTAGACCTACTAGTTTCTCCCACAATATTCACTGTAGAGTTTAACCAGACCTGGACCCTTCCCCTAAGAGATTTAGGCTAGGATGAGAACCCCAGGAAGGACTTCCCCTTTATTCCTGCCTCATGTTCAAGAATCAAGATGACAAAGCAGTGGTGTTACTGGTGGTCTCTGTTTGGGCATTTCCAGGTTACTGGCATCTTGTTAGAAGAACTGGAAAAGATGCACATGTGTGTGGGTACACACATGCACACACACACACATACACACACACACAGAGTAACACATCAAGGAACTTTATTAACAGCAAACAAAAGCCCAAGTTTGAACAGACTGTCAAGAAGTGTAGAGGACTACCTGAGTGACAGGTGCTCATGGGCCTCTGGTAGGTGTCTGGGGCTTCTTCTCTTTGTGGACTTTTAGGGGAAGGATGAGCTGGTTGCTAGAGGCAGAGTCTGAGTATATCTCTAGTTTGGTTAACAGGTTTGGGCTATATAACCTTTCTCTATTACACATGTCCCTTCCCATGATGCTTTTGATTTTAATCATATGTATGCCCAACTATGCACAGGCATAAGTGGTAAATAGTGATTCCCCCCAAAATTTCACTCAGAGAACACAGTTTGCCTTCCTGTACAAACACCTTAAACCAGTCCAGGATGGATGGCCCCTTGTCTCTTGGCTCTGGATATATCTTGGAACATATCTGAGTAGAAAAAGGGCAGTTCCTAAATGTTACTAATGTAATATTTCTGGGTTTTCAGCAGAGGATCAAGATGGGCAACTTCTTGGATATAAGTCTTTATTGTAACAGAGAAGAAGGAGAAGGGAGACAGAGAGAGAGAGGGAGAGAAGAAACGTGGGAGAGTAAAAGGAGGTACATGCACCAGAAAGAAAGGAGAAAACAGGGGGTTCCATGTACCTAAGAAGCAGAAGAGCCTAAAAGAGAGTAAGTGAGGGGCAAAAAAGTGTGTTTTATGGGAAGAGACAATAAATTGCTCTGAAAGGGAGGGGCCTTGGTTAGTGTGCAAAGACGTGTTGGGAGGTGGTCTTCCCTCCCCTTATCCCAGAGGTCTACTCAAGTACAATACCATGAGGCAGTTCCAGAGTCCCAGGGTTAACATGGTCAGGTAGGGAAGAGAGAAGGATGAGTAGAGAGCTCAGAGACTCTAACAACGAGGGGAGGAGAGACTAACTCCATTGTTTAAAGTAGGATGTACATGCAGTTTGGTGCAAGTGAGATTCCAGGTTGCTCAGAATTATTAGGTAAGAGATGTGTTTCTTGCCAAAGCCAAGTGGTGTACTGGGTCACTAAGGTATCAGTTACCCTATGTTTGCTTTTCTCTGAAATAATACAAATTACGATGAAGAAGATAAAGAACCAGCGGTCCTATCATTGTGATGGTCAAATTTTATTGTCAACAGAACAGGATCTATAATCACCTGAGAGACAACTCTGAGGTCATGCCAATGAGGGAATTTCTAGGTGGAATGAGGTGGAAAGACTCATTCCATGAGCTGGGTGCCAGGCTGCATAGAAACAAGAAAGCAAGCTGAGTGCCAGCATTTCCATGCCCTGCATCCTGACTGTGGGTATGTAACAAATTCCTACTGGTGGGATGTTGCTTATATCAGTCACGTTTGCACTGAGGGAACAAAACATCTGACCAGAAACAGCTTATGGAAGGAAAGGGTTAATTTTTCCTTGCAGTTTCAAAGGGAAGTTTCATTGTAGCAGGAATAGTATAGCAGGAGCAGACAGCCCAAATCATATCTTCACATCAGCCAGAAAAAAGTAGTAAAACTGTGAATGCAGCAAACATGCCTGGGCTGGAACACCTCAATACCTGCCTCCAGTGACACATCTCCTCCAGCAAGCTCCACTTCCTAAAGGTTCTACAACCTTCCCAAACAGGGCCACCAGCTAGGGATTAAGTATTCACACACATGAGGCTATAAGGACATTTTACATTGAAAACACCACATGGCTGGTCCTGGAACCACACTTCTCAAATCACTGCTCTTATGATTTAGTAGCCTATGACCATCAATATACCACTTAGCAAAAGTTTTTTCACATGTGAAAATCAGATAACAATATTACCTCTTATATAATATCTATCTAACTATATTAATATCTAACTAACTATATTAAATAATTAAATCTAAGTAACTATATTAAAATGTAGGTTATAATATTCAAAATTAGTGTATTAAGGCTATTTTATATATAGTTTTATATATAAGAAAATATATTAATTCATTCATTAAAAATATTATTTATAATGCATAGTATGTGCTGGTATTATGTTACAAGATGATAGCTAATCAATCATTAGAGCTTACAGCATGTAATGAAGGGCCAACTAAATAGATAATTATTGAATTATGAATATAAATCAATGTTTATTTAAAATTTTTCAAATATTGAAAATACTTGGGTAAAGCTTTAAAGTATTGAAACAGGAATTAGTATTGTAAAAAAAATGTACATGAGGGCTGGAGAGATGGCTTAGCAGTTAAGGCATTTGCCTGTGAAGGTGAAAGACCCTGGTTTGATGCTCCAAGTCCCACGTTAGCCAGATGCACAAGGGGGCACACGCATCTGGAGTTCATTTGCAGTGGCTAGAGGCCCTGGCATGCCCATTCTCTCTCTCTCTCTCTCTCTCTCTCTCTCTCTCTCTCTCTCTCTCCCACTCTCTGTCTCTAATAAATAAATATATACATTTTTTAAAGATGTACATGAGCTGGAGAGATGGCTTAGCAGTTAAGGCACTCGCCTATGAAGCATAAAGACCCAGGTTCAATTCTCCAGGACCCACATAAGCCAGATGCACAGGGTGGCATATGTGTCTGGAGTTCATCTGTGGTAGTTAGAGGCCCTGGTGCACCCATTCTCTCTTTCTCACTCTCAAAAATAAATAAATAATAATAATAATAATTTTTTTAAGTACATGACTAAAAGAAGTTAACCAAGTAAACATCACAATGTGAGGCCAGGCTGGAGAGATGGCTCAGAGGTTAGGGTTCTTGCCTGTGAATCCCACGTAAGCCAGACACACAAAGGTGAGGCAAGCACAAGGTCACACATGCCCGCTAGGTGGCGCAAGTGTCTGGAGTGCGATTTCAGTGGCTAAGGCTCTGGCATGCCAATTGTCTCTCTCTCTCTCTCTCTCTCTCTCTCTCTCTCTCTCTCTCTCTCCTCTCTCTCTCTCTCTCTCTCTCTCACACACACACACACACACACACACTTTCTCTAAAATAAAAAAAAATGAAAAAGTGAGGACACAGAGAGGTTAAATATAAACCTCTAGTCTAGTTATGAAAGCACTAGAACCCTTCCTTAGAAAACTAGTTAAGGAAATAATTCCAAGCACTCCTAAGTTACTATTAAGCAAGTTGAGCATGATCTGTGGCATGTAGAGTGTATCATGGGATACAATACGAAAGTCAACTTGTGTGAGGAAACATGTTCAAGGCCATTCTCAGCAGCTTCAGGAAGCACTCCTCACCTCCTACCCCTAGCCTTCAGCAGCACTGTGCCTTGCACGTTGTCAAGCAGAGTCTAGCAAACTGACCTTTGTTAAACCCAACTGGAAGTAGCATAGATGAGCAGTCCCGGGCGAACGTTCTCCAGGGAACGGTATCTTTGGATGAAGATTTCTAAGATTCTCAAGCAGGCAGTGAACAGACTCTGCTGCCTTCTAAGAAACAGCCAACACACCAGAAGTGCCCAAAGCTATCCATCTTCTGTTAGTGACAGGTGGTGGTTTGTTCGTGAACTTGACAATCTAGCCACCCAGAGCAGTTAGGGTTGGATCAGAGGTTCCTTTATTCATTCTATTCTTGGTCCCTTTAGAGCTCAAGTTTACTATTTTTATCCACTTACTACTTTGGAACATATATTCACTCTCCAGGATGAGTCCAAATTTCCCATTTTAAAATTGAATTCACCCTTTCTGCTCCTATTTCCTGATAACAGCACAGGTCCACTTTCTAAATTTTATCTTGTGTGTTTATGTGTGTGAGTGCAGGCATAAGCAAGCCCTGATACATGTGTGGAGGTCAGAGGAGACTTTTTCCTCTTGTTTTCAACAAAGAGAACTGAAAATAGGACTTTTAATTCACATATGTCCTTATACCAATCCCAGAGTAAGAAAACTCATAGAAAAAAAACAATCTTGATAAGTTTATATGTACATGGAATGTAATTCTAATGAAAATTGAAATAGGTTGGGTTTGTTGTGGAATTTTATAATCATTAAAGTTTGCATAAATTAGTAAATTTTAAGGAGAAACAAAATAAATATAATAGGGAGACATAAGGTTCCAAGACTGTGCAACTTAAAATTCTAGAAACCCTGGGTTGTTAGACCTTTACCACCACACACCCTCCCACCTAGGTCACACTCTCCTCTGCTCCTTCAAAGAAAGAAAATATGCCATTCAAACATACTAGAAATTCAGGTCCACTGGAGAGCTCTGTGCAGTGTGGGTTATGCTGTGGAGCTTGCAAGGATAAGGATTATGTTTTAGTTTCTGATGAAATATCACCAGTGTCCCTCTACCACACACACTCCACATATCATCAGTGTCTGTCGACTACAAACACTCTACTTTCAGGAACATTCTGACTCATAACTGTCTATGAGTTTGCATACTAACCCCACATGAATCTGAGCACCCGGTTCTTATACAGAGGCGACTGTCTGAAAACAGAACCATCTGAAATAGCTCTCCCTGCAAGATCTCTCTGGGAAGCTTAACAGATAGATTTACCTCTTCGTTTTCCAAACTCCTTGTTAGGGGTTTCAGAACGTACCCACAGCCCCATCACTCCCCACTCCTATCATCACTTAACTTAAAGACATGAATCACTTGGAGCTGTGTGAGATATTCACTTTCACTGATCTCATTTTCCCCTCTCTTCACTTTTTCCACTTAAAGGGCCATTCCCCCCACATTTTACCCAAGGCTCTGTTCCATGGGAGGCAATAATAACTAGGTTAAGTGCTAAAATTTTCCAAGACATTTCATGTAGATCACTTAGGACTGTTGCTTGTCTTCTTCCTCCTAACGCTGAAGACAAAAGATATGGGAGGGCTGGAAGCCACTGTGATATTGTAACAGGTATGTGACTTACCAGGGTGAGCTCATTTCCTATTTTGGAAGAGAGAGAATTTTCAGAGCAGCATTTCTCAAATGATATCATCACACTGTGATGGGAAAAGTCTGTAAGACCGCAGAGTCCCTGGGAGCAGGATGCCCTTCAAATAAACAACTCTGTGGACACACAGGAGACCATCTGGTATAAAAAGCCAAAGGAAGCCAGAGGTCAAGTCAGCCATACCTGAACTTCACAGCCCTCCCCCAGGAGGACTTGGCCATAGCATTAAGTCAAAGAACAGATGCATCCATTCATTCATTCTTTGTTAGAGAATGCCTAAGATTTTTAACACATTGAAGAAGAGACTAGGCTATAAAAATAAATAAGATCCAATTCTTCCACCAGTGTGTTCCTCCTCTCAAGTATAGTTGCTTCTAATATATATGATCATTGGCCTTATTTTTAATATCAAAAACTTTAGAGAAGGGCTGGAGAGATGGCTCAGTGGATAAAACACCTGCCCCCATGTGAAGACGAGAGTCTGGACACACATCATATAAAGGCCAGGTGGACATGGCAGCAAGCCCGAAATCCAAGGGCTCGGGAAACAAAAATAGGGGATCCTTGGAGGAAATCGGCTGGCTAGACTAGTAGATCTGCAAGTCTTGGGTTTAAGTGAGAGATCTTCCGTTAGTAACTAAAGTGGAAAGTGATCAAGGAAGGCAGCCAAAGTTAAACTCTGGGCTGCACACACACATTCATCCACACATGCAGCCGTGCATACTCACAGACATACATACCACACACATACTCAAGAAGAAAAAGAAAGAAAAACTTTGGTGAGAATAATACTAGTAAGTTTTTTTTGTATTTTTTAAATTTTTATTCATTTATTTGAGAGAGGGAAAGAGGCAGAGTGAGATAGAGAAAGAATGGGCACGCCAGGGCTTCCAGCCACTGCAAACGAACTCCAGATGCATGCGCCCCCTTGTGCATCTGGCTTATGTGGGTCCTGGGGAATCGAACTGAGGTCCTTTGGCTTTGCAGGCAAATGCCTTAACCGCTAAACCATCTCTCCAGCCCAGTACTAGTACGTTTTATAAGATCTCTTGGCTGATAAAGTACCTATGTCTGTGGATAGCGTGCAGATTCCTTGCAGAAAGTGGGGCCAGTACCAGCGCAGAGAAGCAATGGGCTAAAAAATTAAACAAGGAAAGCACCATAATGAGATGTGATGTGTTTAGTTCTGTGTGGGTGGCATCGGCTGCTACATGCTAACAACTATTGCCATGTAGACCAATTCAAACACACCCAACACATTGCCTGAGGCTCATAATGCCGTAAATGTAGTGACACTTCCCTCTCTCTGTGACATCACAAATTGAACTCACCATCTTGCCATGCCCTAAAGCCACCCTGGAAGGTAAGGGTCATTAATAGGAAAGTGAGTTAATGGCCTGGTGACAGAGTTTGCAGAAGATCACAGCTCAAGTGGCAGAACAATTCTCCTCAAACTCATCATGATCCTTCTCACTCCAAACCCCATGTGCTTTCACATTGTCAAGCTGGGCCCTTTAGAAAAGACCACATCTACCCTTCTAAGAAGTACTGTGAGTCAAGCCAGGTGTGATGGCTCAGGCCTTTAATTCCAGCACTTGGGAGGCAGAGGTAGGAGGATCCTATGAGTTCGAGGCCACACTGAGACTACATAGTGAATTCCAGGTCAGACTGGGCTAGAGTGAGACCCTACCTCAAAAAACCAATATAGATAGATAGATAGATAGATAGATAGATAGATAGATAGATAGATAGATAGAGATGATATAGATATAGATATACTGTGAGTATACAAAATGACATATGGAAGGAGAAGAGGAAGGTAGAAAGGAAGGAATAAAGAAGGGAAAAGACAGGTACTTAGTTAAGGACATTTTGGATTTTTATCATCCTTTTTGTCACTTATTTATGAGGTTACAATTATTTTACAGATAATTTTACATGTGAGAAAACTACAGTTCAGAGTGATGGCATCACTTGCCTAAGGTCACACAACTTGAAAGAAGTGGAGCAAGCATTAAATATAGGGTCCACCAAGCTCCAAAGCCTACGCTCCTAACTCCCAGCCTCGCTGTCTAGGGTGATTTTCAGGAAATCCTTGAACATCTGTGGGTTATTCTTCTCATCTCTCAAATAAGTAGCTTATCATATCTTAAGAGTAGCTCTGCTTTCTGGAACGTATTTCCCAGCATCTCTCCCTTAGTTCTCACAACTGTGCTACCAGATAGAATTATCTCCTAGTGGATTGAAAAGGAGGTTGAATCTAAACGAGGCAGACTGAAGACAGCTGGGATTTGAACCCTGGGCACTAGCCCTTTCCACTTTTCTCCCAGCTACTGTACAAGTATTAGGTGTATAACAAATGAGATAATAAGAAAATCATGCATCAATTGCAAACAAAAATGCTAAGATACAGCCGGGTGTTGTGGCACACCTTTAATCCCAGCACTCAGGAGGCAGAGATAGGAAGATTGCCATGAGTTCGAGGCCACCCTGAGACTACATAGTGAATTCCAGGTCAGCCTGGGCGAGAGTGAGACCCTACCTCAAAAAACAAACAAAAAATGCTAATATATTGTTTCTATTCGAGTTATTATTTTAACTACTAAGCTAAATAATTTATCCAGAACAACATGGCAGAAATATAGTCATTTCTAAAAACTACTCTAGTTTCCCCCTTTTAAAGTACAGCTGCTTCTAACATTTACTATTACAGATGTTTTTGTTTCAAGATCAAAAACCTTGGTGAGGGGCTGGAAGGATTTCTCAGTGGATAAGGCACATGCCACAGAAGCATGTGGACAACAATTAGGATGAGGACCCATCCAGGTAAACGTCAGGTGGGTATGACAACCCACCTGAAATCTAAGTGTATGGAATTTGCACTTCCAGCTGTCACTCGTTCGTCATTGGTCATGTCTCAGCTTCCTGGGCAAAAGAAAGAAGAGAGAGAGAGAGAGGGTGTGAGAGAGAGCAATGATACACAGAGACAGAGTAGGCATGAAAGACAACAATGATCTACAGAGAGAGAGAGTGGGTGTGAGAGAGAGCAATGATACACAGCTGACTTGTTTGAGGAACAAGTGATTTCATGTAGCAAAGAGTTTTTCCCTCCTTCTACCCAACAGCTAGCTCCATCACAAAACGACACCCTGGTTTCCATGTTTATAATGACTTTCCACATTTTTTAACCACAAAAACAAAGTATTATTTGAAAATTTTCATGTCTATTCTCAGTGGCTGCTCACGGAGACACCAAGTACAATAAGTTTTGCGTGATAACATTTACATCATGCAAGCTGCTCACAGGTAACGTAGCCAGCTTTGCAAATTTGGAGAAAAATGACAATCCCCTATTGTCATTCTCCCTTTCAGAAAGTGCCCCAGCCATTCCTTTCACAATGAAGAACTTAATGGCCTCGGGCACCGGATACTTAGTGCTACTTACACCATCTTCATAATAATTCAGGCTGTCAAGATGCTTCCGGCAATTGTACAGGCCAGCAATCAAGGCTCTCAGAGCAAATAAAGAGAGTGAGTTCTCAGGGGTAGCATTTTCCCATGGGAGTATATTCTTCAGCGGATGTTTAGTGAGCGCCAGATTGATCAGAATACTTCCAACTCCCCATCTGATAAGAGGTGTCTAGAGAATAAAAATCCTCTATTTCTCCTCCTGGGCATATACAACTCAGAGCCCACCACTCCCAAACCCACAGATGTAACATTAGTCTCCGCTGCTTACAGAAGTTCACCTAGATAAGCTTGTGCAGGATCTACAAATATAACTAAATAACTGAAAAGTGAAATTCCTCCAGCAACTGCAATAACCCAGGTCAACTATACTGGGGGTTTTTTGTTGGTGGTGGTGGTGCTGGTGGTGGTGGTGGTGCTGGTGGTAGAAAATGCCTTAACAGGCATCTATCTTCTTCAGACACACTTATTGCTTATTTAGATTTTATTAGGATTACTGAGATAAATAAATCACTTGTGTTCACAGTAGCCGATATTCACACTGATGTCTGTGTAGTTTGGTCATGATGAGGCAACTCAATTCAGCAGGCCATACAAAATCTCTTTAAGTTTAACTCATGGGTGATTTTCAGAAATGGCAGATATTTCTTATTGTTCTTTTTCCTAAAGAAACAAAAATCTGCACATGTCTTCATGCCATGTGACAAATCCATTTCTTTCTCCTTTGTGCCAAATGGCACTTCTTGATTTACATGCGTGTGTGTGTGTATGTGTGTGTTGTGTGTGTTCTCTGTGTGTGTGTGTGTGTGTGTGTGTGTGTGTGTTTCATTTAGACATCTGCCTCTCCTATAGCCTGTAAGTTCTACCAAGAATAAACTAAGAGCCACAGGTTCCTGAATTCCCATAAGCCCATCATCAATGCCAATGTCAGGATCCAAAAGATAATAGATAAAAAGTTAATTATCCAATAAATGAATGTGACCCGGGGAATACACCCTTTGTTTTGCTGTGGGCCAGACCAATGAAGTGAAAATCTGCAATCTGACTATGTAGTTTAGACCATGAGTTCATATAACAGGTGCTCTGTTGATCTTTTATCCAAGGGGCTTGATACCGTGAGCAGTGGACAGACCATGGTTCTGGAAGAACAGAATCAATGCTATCATAGAGTTCATGATAAATTTTCTCTAACTTCAGCTCTGAGAATTACCATAGACAAAAACCCACAAGGACTCTGCAAAAGATCCCCTGTCTCTTGTTTAGCTCAGTCAATGTAGAACTCCTTAGTCACTGACTCGTGGGAAATTGTTTTCTCCATCAAAATACTCAGGGCACAGATGTCTCTGGGAACTGACACCGCCTTGTGCTTGACCATCCCTCCCGTCCAACAGTGATGTTGCTTCATTCCCACTGGTGTCACATGAAGATGAGCCATGGTCCTCGTGCTCCCTGGACTAGGAAAACTCAACTTGGCATGGAGAACACCCTGCACTTCCAATTCCCAGTCACAAGCCTGTTTGGCTTTTCTTCATTCATCACCTCCTTCCCATTCTCTCTTCTCTGTGACCCTTCACAGAGGTTCAGAGTCAGAACCAAAGGAAGTGGGTCAAAGAGCTCACTCACAACTTGACAACTTTGGCCTCTAAACATATTCCAGGGTGAAATCTTGTCATTTAAAAAAGAGCTACTATGATTTTTTAAACATTTTCTAAGTAAAAATTAGGATGAGGGCTAGAGAGCTGGCTTAGTGGTGAAAGCATTCACCTGCAAACCCAAAAGACCCAGGTTTGATTCCCCAGGACCCACGTTAGCCAGATGCACAATGGGGTGTGTGCATCTGGAGTTCATTTGCAGTGGCTGAAGGCCTCGTGCACCCATTCTCTCTCTTTTCTCTCCCCTCTCTCTCTCCTTGTCTATCTCTCTCTCTAATAAATAAATAAAAATGTTAAAATTAGGATGAAAAGCACAGCAATCATAAGCTTAACACATCAATTTGGTAAAAGTGCACCAAAAAAAAAGTATCAACACTAAGCAATTATTTTCAGAAAGACATGAAAGAGATTCACCTTCAAGGACTCAAGATAGGAAGGATGCCTTGGGCTGTGAAAACCATCAGTGTGGGGCTGGGAGGATGGCTCAGTGAGTAAAGCATTTGCTATACAAACATGAGGACCTGAGTCTGGATTCCCAGAATTGACATAAAAACCAGCCATGGCACCAGATGTCTATAACCCCACAGCTGAATGTAGGGGGGTCTGAAGGATCCCTGGAACTTGCTGGCTAGCCTGCATACCTAGGTCAGTGAGTTCTGGGTTCAATGAGAGACTCTGGCTCATTTAAAAAGGATAATAAATAAACAAGGTGAAGAAACTATAAAGGAAAATACCTGACATTTACCTCTGGTTTCCACATGCATGCGCGCGCGCACACACACACACACCACACACATATACATATGTAAAAAAGAACAATGATCAATGATGCCCTCAACCAGTATACTAGAGAATTAATATGAAAAAAGATTTCTAAAGACACAAAAAAACCAAGGGTGCATTCCCTAGGTCATATTCATTTATAAGAAATAGGATATTGTTGGATTATTATAATTTTATATGGCACAAAGGAGAAGAGAGGATTGCGGAAGGTATCAGAGGGACTTGGTAATAGCAAAATCCAAACTCAACCTCAGATCTAGCCCAGAAGCACAGGAAGAAGTGGTATATGGGGATAAAAGTAGGACTTTTATTTTGATCAAGGTCATATTGGAGAATGTGGCTTCCTTGTGTACCAATAATGAAACCTTTGTTACTTAGTCCCAGAAGTACGTGTAAGGCTGAGAAAACAGACCTCCACATGTGGAGAACTTTCAGCATGAAAGAGAAGTCAGAATGTGTTTATAAGCAATCAAGTCTCCTTTGTACCCTGATTCTCCCTGCTTCCCACCACCCACACGCTAGGGGGAAAAAAAGGCTAAGTTCCTTACTCATCACAGATTTCATTCCCTTATGCCAAATTCCTCGTCTCAAATTTATTATCCAATAAGGTATTTCTTTTTGGCGACATGAGACCAGTGTCCTCTGCTAACAGAAATCCCCTAATATAGAAAGAAACATCAAGACTAGAAAAGAATTGTTCCCAGCCATATGGGTTCTATCTTTCACCCCCATAAGAATATGCTGACTGCCTCCTTAGCAGTCTTAATTGTCTTCAACAATTAAGAGAAGATTAGTGCGAAGGAGGAAGCCAGTATCTATTCTGAATCTACAAAGCATGGGGCAGTATGGTATATATCCATCACTTCATTTCCTCCGCACACTTCTGGGAGCAATGTGTTAGCGTTTGTTTTCTTTTTACAAGTGAAGAAACCTGGGTTTGAAAAGGTTGTGAAGGAGAAAACATAAAAGGGTTGACCATTGGTTTCCAGGGCAAAATAAACACAAACTGCTGCACGGATGATCTATATCATATTCAAGATGATGGACGGAAAGGGAAGAGTGACATTCAGAATGGGAACACAGTAGGTAAACCAACAGACGGCCACCCCAGGAGACAGAGTGGACAAACTCCTACCTCGAGTACATACTTAGGGCTGGCAATGGGGGTGAGCAATGGAGAGCAGAGAAGTTCCAAAGATAAGAGAGGAAGTTGGGGATCTTTGAACCCCTTGATACAGCCTTGATACGAAGCAGGCATGCTCCCTGGAGTGCATGCCTACATTGAGGGCGTCCTTAACCACTGCTACTTCAAGGAAGTCTGAGAAGGAAGCTGAGGCTGAGAAAGGGACTGGGTGGGGAGGGAGGGGAGGGAGGGAAGTGAGCATGGAAAGGCTTCCCTGCTTTGTTTTCACTGCCCTCTAAACTCTGCATGTTTAGATTTCCCTGGCCTCCACGGCACAGGCTGACAATGAAGCGGGATAAACCTACAGTGTCTGCGTGGTTCAAATGGCAAAGCCAGACAATTATTCATTCAGGACCTAAAAGATCTCCTCTGCAAGCCATTCAGAAAGGGAAGGGCTTGGTCAGTCATCTGTCTGGCTATTGTACGATACTGTAATAAAATAGCTGTTTTTAAAAAGAAATAAATAAAAGGCAAACGATTCTTCTAGGGAAAGTCAACTGGCCCTTAATAAACCCATAAATCTACAATACTATTACTATGCCCTAGAGGAATAATTCAAATAGAAGCAATAGTAGACAATGTTAGAGTCCTACAAACCACAAAGTTCCCTCACGTGTAAAATCGTTTTTATTCTGTTTTAATACATATTTTTTATTTTTCTTTATTTGAGAGAGAGAAATAGGCAGGGGGAGGGAGAGAGAGAATGGACATGCCAGAGCCTCCAGCCGCTGCAAAAGAACTCCAGATGTGTGAGCCCCCTTGTGCATGTGGCTTGTGTGTGTTCTGGGGAATCAAACTTGGGTCCTTTGGCTTCTCAGGCAAATACGTTAATCACTAAGCCATTTCTCCAGCCTCCTATTCTGTTTTTATAGATGAATAAACTAAAGGTTGGGGAACTGGTATAACTAATCTGATGTCATCTGCCTTGAAGATAGTGTATTAAGATTCAAGGTTGAGGGTTCTCTGACTTCAATAAAAGTAATTGAAAGCTTTCATAATGCTGTGCAAAGAAATATAAGACAAAGATATCTAGAAAACACTGAAATAAATGGTTCTTAAAATACTGTCAAATGCTTCTATTTTGCAAGTGAAATTTATCCAAATCACCAAAACTTTGGAGTTTTTTGTTGTTGTTCCTTGAAGATAAGAAAGGTGTTTTTATTTTATACTTTCCTACTATTAAAAGTAAGAAAACACATGAGGTCAAGTGTGTGCTGGGACTGATGTGTTCATACTCCCAGCATGGTCAAGGGCAGCATGCCAATGGGAAGAGACTGATGGCAGAGTTGGGACAAGATGCACAGCCCTCAGAAGCAGATACAAGCCAGGTTCCTCACACCGTTGCTGTGGCATGGTCAAGGGCAGCATGCCAATGGGAAGAGACTGATGGCAGAGTTGGGACAAGATGCACAGCCCTCAGAAGCAGATACAAGCCAGGTTCCTCACACCATTGCTGTGGACTATCAGTCAAAGCCCTCTGGAGGAGCTGAGGAGGTGGCACTGTGGATGAAGCACATGCAGTACAAGCATGAGAACCTGAATCTGGATCCCTGGAGCCATTTAAAAGCTGGGCACTGGGCTGGAGAGATGGCTTAGCGATTAAGGCACCTGCCTCCTAAGCCTAAGAACGCTGGCTCCAATCTCCAGCGGTTCCAATCTCCGGGTCCCACGTTTAGCCAAATGCAAAGTGACGCAAGGACGCAATGCCGCACTTGACCACAAGGGGTGCACGCATCTGGATTTCATTCTCAGCAGCTGAGAGGCTGCTGGCGTGCCCATCTCTATCTGTCTTCCTCTCCCTCTCTCTCTCTCTCTCTCTCAAAAAAAAAAAAAAAAAAAAAAAGCTGAGCACTGTGACAGATGTCTGGAATCCCAGTACACCTACAGTGAGAGGGAGGCAGAGACGGGAATTTCCCAGAAGCTTGCAGGCCAGCAAGCCTGATGAACACAGTGTGGGGACTCACTACCTGAACAAGAGCACACAGACATACACACACACCACATGCACACATATCATAGCCATACATTAAAAAAGAAGGTAAAATAAGTCCTATGTAGGCAGGCACACATCTATAATCCCTGCACTCAAGAGGCTGAGGCAAGAGGATGCTGAGTTCAAGGTCAGTCTGTATTCCATCCCACACTGAAATTCTATATCAAAACAAAAAAAGTCTTTATAAATGTTTCTTGTGAATAAATGATAGAAAACAATATATATTTATAACAAACTCTGTCTGTGGATTCATCAAGTTAAGTGGTGAAAATGGAAATCCTATGGAGTTCTCTATTTTTAATCCCACTTCACTGGCCCATTTGGTGAGTTGTTTCTTGTTCAACAGTTTTGGTTTCCTTAGTTTTGATCCAAATTTAGTGAAGTTTGTCCCTAGGCTGGCCAGCTCTGCCCTCTGTACATTTCTGAGATGTCTATACCTAATCCCCAAAGGGCTGCTAAACTGGACTGTCCTTCCTGCTTCCTCACTCTAACTTCCTACCTATTGTCACAAACCACCCTGCAAAGCCCTTCCACCTGGTGGTCCCTTGAGAAACACCACATCTTTACTCCTGCTGAGGACCTGAGTGTTAAATGCATAGAATTAAATTCTCACCTGAAATTACTTAATGGTCTCTTTCACTATTCCCTTATGTGTTGAACCAACGCTCTTTCTCATACTAGAAGTCTTTTCCCCAACCTTGGATCTTGACAAAGGGCCAAAATTTTGTCATCACTGAGGAGATTCACCAGATCTGCAGGCATCAATATGTCCTACTCACACCCACTCACCACACTACCCCCTCTCACATAGCCCAAATACCTTCCTTAAGAGCACTCAATCTGCTGGTCACCGGTGAAGCTTCTACTATTGTTCAGTTCTGCGTGACTTTCTACGAAAAGAGGCTAGGGGCTGAGGAAGTAACTCAGTTGGTGGAGTACTTGCCTAGCATGCATGAAGCCCTGGCCTGATCCTCATCATAAGCATAAACCAGATGCAGTGGTACATGCCTATAAGATCAGAAGTTCAGGACCTGTCTGGAATACAGGAGATGCCATCTTGAAAATAAAGAAATAATAAATAAATGTGAGTAGAGGGGATGGAGAGATCACTCCATGGTTAAAGGTGCTTGATTCCCCAATACCCACATAAGCCAGATGCACAAAGTGGCACGTGGTGAGTCTGGAATTCATTTGCAGTGGCAAGAGATCCTCCTTACCATACTCACTCACTCATTCTCTCTCTCTCTCTCTCTCTCTCATAAATAAAGGAAGATAAAAGAAGTGGGTAGAAACTGAAAGGTAAAATGTAGGAGTCCCCACATAAATTGATACATTACTGGGGAAAACTGTCCAGAATGATATTAGACACTAAGAGGATTTCAAGAAGACAGCAATCCAGTTTCCCCAGTCTCTGGCATGGTTTATTCTCACCATCAGCTTATCTGAGGCTGAGATGGGTTGTAACAGGTTACCATATCACTGTACTAGCCGCTTGCAATTCCTTAGGCACTCCATGCATGGCCCCATTTAAACCAATCGAACCAGTTGAAAGTTTAAATGGTTTTTTGCCATGGCATCCTCTCTTACCGCCTTCAAAACTCTGTTTAAATATCATGATGTATTCTGAAATCCTCACTTAAATTTTAAGTCATTCTCCAGCTATCTTGAAATTCCTCTCCCGTTACATGGAACCTTGATCTATTTGTTTTCTCTGTCTAATCTTAACCTTCTAATATTAAACTATATGACTGCCCTCTTCCTTATTTTGGTCTCTACCTTTCTTTTCCCCGTCAGAAGATGGGCTCCCAGAAGGCAGGGACTTGTGCAATTTACTTGATCAAATAAATGGACTATGCAGAATGGCAGTCAGCACATAGTTGTCACACACAAAAAATGTTTGTTAAATAGTAAGTGAAAAAACTAAATATGCTGATACATGGTGATGATTTTTCTATTTGACCACTTAGTATCTTCTTTCATGTTGGGATAGTCCTGAGACGGTGGCATTAAAGCTCGGGTGTTGCCATTAATTTTTTTGGCATCTTTCCTTCTCTTCCAGAATCACACTTGTGAGTGATACTTCCCACCTGTGGTAGCATCACCCAATGACTCAAGATTGTTAATCCAGGAAGAATGGGAGAGAGGAGGGTGTGCAGAGGAACGTGGAGTGCTCATACAGGTCACAGACATGCTGCCAGTTGCACACTCAGTACCTATGTAGGGGACAGAGAAAATGAGGTAAAAGTGTGCATGCTCATAGACCATTCATGCACCATCTGGGAGGCAAGCACTTCCATCTGTCAGCTACCAGCCCTACCCTGAGCCAGCAAAAATAAACACAGCAAAAGCTCTGTCTTCGTATGACTTTTCACTATGTGGTTTAGCTCCCTCTACAACAAGGGGAGGGGAATGGGAAGCAAATTTTCACGTCTGTGTTTAAACTGTTAGGACTGCAAAGAAAGGGTTAAAATCCAAACACACTGCTGTTGGAGTTGGGTTTTGTTTTCAACTTTCTCTCTCCTTTTATAAATTAAACTGCTCAAAATGTTTTAAAAGATCATAGCTCACTCTCAATTAAATGAAATCCATGATTAATCAGAACTGTATGCTAGCATCTAGCACCCATATAGAGTTCTCCTGTGTGGCTTGCAGAGGCATCTGAGTGCCTATAAAGTATGACTGTAAAATGGAATTTACAGCCAGCTAGTGAAAGTGAGCCGGGCACTGCTGTGCAGAGAAGCCCCTGATACAGGATCCACGTGTGCGCTCGAGAAACTTCTGCACCACTCATCACCTTCTGTTCCCCAGAAATGCCATCAGGAGTGAAGTGTTAAATCACTCACCTTTGACTAGAAAGGCTTTCATTAAAATCACATATGCACATACCAAACATCTGCTTTCAAAGTAATATAATTCGTGAAGCCCTTTTACTCGAACAGCATGATTGTCTAAGTAGGAAATGAATGATATTTACCAAAAAGGCTATTTAAAACAATGATTGAACAAGATGGCAGGGGAAAAAAAAAGGATAGGGCTGGAGAGATGGCTTAGCAGTTAAGGAATTTGCCTGCAAAGCCAAAGGACCCTGGTTTGATTCTCCAGGACCCACGTAAGCCAGATGCACAATGGGGTGCATGTGTCTGGGGTTCGTTTGCAGTGGCTAGAGGCCCTGACGTGCCTATTATCTCTCTCTCTCCATCTTTCCCTCAAATAAATAAATATTTTTTAAAAGATAGATGTGTGCATCTCAACTCTTTCTATATAATAAAAACACTAATTTTTTTAATTTCCAGTAGTAACAAAAAGGTCAAAATTTTGTCTCATGAATTAGCTATAAAAATGTCTGAAATCTTCAAAATATTATAGAAAAATTAAATCAGGCTTAAGCAAATGATGTGTGTGTCTATGGGCTTGAAGACCTTGTGTCATTGTCAGATTTTACCAATCAAGTCCATGAAATCCAAGCCAACATCTCATCCAGATTTTTTTTGTTTGTTTGTTTTGTTTTTTGAGGTAGGGTCTCACGCTAAGTCCAGGCTGACCTGGAATTCACTATGTAGTCTCAGGCTGACCTCGAACTCACGGCGATCCTCCTACCTCTGTCTCCCAAGTGCTGGGATTAAAGGCATGAGCCACCATGCCCAGTTCATCCAGCTTTTTTGTAGAAATTTTTCATATAACTCTAATCCCAGGAAATGAAAATAATCTGGAATAATTGAAGCAACTTTGAGAAGCACAAAGATAGAAAACTAACATGGATCAGAAGTTCTATTAAAGGCAGCAGAGATTGTCACAGTGTGGTGCTGGCATCAGTAGAAACAAACAAACCATTGGGCCAGTCATTCCACACATGCCAACAGGCATGTATATGAACAATTGATTTGTGACAAAATTGTATGTTCTTGTGCAAAAAAAATAAACATTGATCCTGAACTTGATTTTCAAAAATAACTCAAAGCTGGGCACAAACCTGTCTGACATCCTAGGATTCAGGAGACTGCTCAGGAGGATTGAGAGTTCAAGGCCAGTTTGGGCTGCACAGCAAGACCCAATTTCAAACAAACAAACAAAAAATGACAGATAATAGACCCGAATGATTGCCTTAATGCTATTTTTTAAAAATCTAGGAAAAGCAAACAAGTTATTTTGGGTTCTATAGAGAGTTATCAAGTATAATACCAGGAATGATTCATACAAGCAAATATTTAGTTTAGATTTAATCCAAACTTAAAACTGGGACTGGAAAGATGGGTCAGTGGATAAAGGGCTTGTCCACAAATATGAGTACCTGAGTTCGGATAGTCAGAATGCATGTCAAAGCCAGAAACTGTGGTGGGCTTTGTAATGCCAGCATGTTTACAGCAAGATAGGAGGTGCCCAGGAGAATCTCTCAGAAGCTCCCCAGCCAGCTAGCCTGACCAAAACAGGGATGAACAATGAGAGAACAGGGAGGAAGGTGGTGATATGGTGTGTCTTTGAGAACCACAATGCCTTTCTTGGTTCTTGGGTGGGCAATAACTCAGGTGCTAGGGTGTCAGACACTCATGGTCACACAAACATTGAATTAGTGGTCTCCAGGTTCTTACCTTATAAATTCAAAGAGTGACATTCACACACCATAAAGTGTTAAATTTAGGAAGGTTTTATTATAGAGATTATAGATAGAATTTAAGAGAAGGAAGAAATGCAGAGCTCTTGCCCAGAGAGAAGGGATTCTAGAAAATGGAAAATCCCATTTAGAGACCCATATTAGGGTATTTTAATGGGTAGTGGGGGATTTTACTCTTTCAGGAAGGGTGTGATCTTATCTTTTCTTGGAAAGGGAACTCCTTTAGGGAGAGGAAATAAAGAGGAAAAAAAAAAAACAGATTCTTCCTTACAGGTTCAAGGCTATTTCTCATTTACTTTGGGAGATTCTTAAACTGCCTCTGTTAAAACTAAATGAGGACACACCAAAGGTTTTCTCATGACCTCCGCATGCATTCCATGCTCTGCATGCCCACAATTGCACCCAAGAACATGCACGCTCACATATATCCATGACAGGTTCAGGGTTCTCAATACAGGATCAAGACAGACAGTTTCATGGGCTCAAGGTTTTGTTTAGCACCAGGAGGGCCTGGAGGAACCCAAAGCAGAAGAGAGGGAAGCTTCAGAACCCTGAGTGAGAAAAGGAAGGAGACATTTAGGGCTTTCAGGAAGGAGAGGGAGGAGAAGGGCAAAATGAGCACAGTGTGACTCAAGCCTACATGATGTGGGGGGTGCATTAATTTTCTGGGACTGGATTATATAGGCAATTATTAGAGTTCCCTGCAGAATCTCTCTCAGAGAAGTAAGCCTTGTATTGCCACATCCCCACCCAGAACCACAGGCAACAGCTGGAAGGCAATCTCCTTCCTCATTCAGGTCCAGATTCAATAAGGCTTAGTCAATTTCCTTAAGTGTAAATTGGGAGCATTTGGTCCTGGGCACAACTTTTGGAAGAGGGTGGATAGACAGGCAGCTTTCTTGAAATCTAACATATCACTAACATATATCACACACACACACACACACACACACACACACACACACACACACACACATTAAAACTATTTTTTAAGAGCTACTGATCATATAATGACAAAAGAAAACACATTTGAAAAATATTTACAAGTCATATATTTGAAGAGACTTGTATCCAAAACATATAGTGAAATGCTTGCTAAGAAAGCAAATTCCTACATTATTTAAATTTTTATTATTTTTTATTTATTTTTGGAGAGAGAGATAGACAGAGAGGGAGAGGGAGACAAAGATGGGCGCACCAGCAGTCTCTCAGCTGCTGTGAACAAAATCCAGATGCGTGCACCCCCTTGTGGTCAAGTGTGGCATTGCGCCCTTGCCTCACTTTCATCTGGCTAAACGTGGGACCTGGAGATTGGAACTGCTGGACATTGGAACCAGCATTCTTAGGCTTAGCAGGCAGGTGCCTTAGCCGCTAAGCCATCTCTTCAGCCTTTTATTTATTTTTTTAAGAGAGCGAGACAGACAGAATGGGTGTGCAGGAACTTCCAGACACTACAAACAAACTCCAGACACATGCACCATCTTGTGCATCTGGCTTACATGGGTCCTGGAGAACTGAACCTAGGTCCTTTGTCTTTGCAGGAAGCTAAGCCATCTCCCCAGCTCCCTACAATGAACAAAAGATTTGAATAAGCATCTCACCAAAGAAAAGGCATAGATGACAAATGGGTGCATGAACATGCTCAGTATCATAAGTCATTCAGTAAATATGAGATAAAACCACAAACAGTATTTTGCCATGTACATGCTGAAATGGTCCAACTTAAAGAGACTGACTATATCCAGTATTGGTGAGGCTAAAAGGAAGAGAGAGGAATGCAGAATGGCTCAGGTCTTTGAACAAGAACGATTCGGTTTCTTACAAAGCAAGGCATTTTTCAGCACTATGATGCCCCCATTTTAATCCCAGGTATTGACCTAAAGGAACTCAAACCTTATGCCAGTTCAAAAGCCTGGACAGAAATAGTCACTGCAGCTAGTATGATCATAGCAGAATGTAATGACCAAAAGCTGGAGATCATCCAAATGTCTGTCAACAGTTGGATGGATAAAAATGCCATGGCATACTGATATAATAAAAATAAAGGGAGAAGTGATACACGCTACCACATGAACAAATCAAACTTTTTTGAGTGAAAGAAGCCAGACCAAAGAAGGCCATGCATTGTATTTTCACAAAGTTCTAGAACATGAAAACTAATCAATAATGACAAGAAACAGATCAGTGATTGCCTAGTGCTAGGTGGACACAGAGAAGATTTGAAAAGAAAGATTACAAAGAGGCAGAAGGAAAGCTTTAGAAGGTTCTGGGTATGCTTGGTATTTTTTATTTATTTTGAGAGAGCAGAAAAGGGGCAGTGAGAGAGAGAAAGGGGGAAAGAGAGAGAGAGGGGGACAGAATGGGTACACCAGGGCCTGTAGTCACTGCAAATGAACTCCAGGTGCATGTGCCATCTTGTCCATCTGGCTTACATGGGTCCTGGGGAATTGAACCTGGGTCCTTAGGCTTCATAGGCAAATACCTTAACCACTAAGCCATGTCTCCAGCACCAATATTTTTATTGTAATGATGACTCCAAAGCTATATAGTCAAAATTTATCAAATGTCATACTTTATATGTAATTCACTTTATAACACTTTATACTCCACTTTTAATTCACTTTATATATTTATCAATTATACCTCCATAAAATTATCTTTTTATTTCAAAAGGCAGGTATCAACAAAATGAGTGCTCTTATAAGACAACAATATTATCACTGAAAGAGATCTCTTTTTAAGCCTTACCAGCTAGTGCTTCTGTGAGGAAATAAATATTAAGAATAAATATTGTAATTTTTTTCAAAACTGTCCCTGAGAGATCCCAAAACTCTTAATGAGTTGTTTTTTTTTTTACAGTGGTTTGTAATCCACTCAGAGACATTTCATCTTTACTGAAAGGCATTACTCAAACCAGTGCAGAATGAAAGGATTGCAGCAATGTTTCCTCACAATGTCCCTCACTCTTGCATTTCTCTTCTCTTTCCACTCAGGACCCTGAATTCAGAATCAGTCTCTTCCAGAAACCACAAACCAATTTCCTGGTCCTCATTAGTCCCACTTAACTCTTCACACTTCCTGAAGACCAGGAATCCAGTTTTCCTGGCCTGGGTGGACATGGCTTCTCCCTCATCTTCATGCCACATCCTCATTGCTAGACAACTTTGTGTTCCAGTGAAGGGGTTCTTGGGTTCAAGTGAGTTCAGCTTAAGCAAGCACAGTGAACAGACAACTCGAGACACTGGGAGCTAGGACTATGAAATGTCTTCACAATTTCAAAACTGAACTTTTAAAGACCTCCTGAGCTTGGTAATACACAATGCTCACCAACACATGGATGCCCAACACTGGTAAATGGCCAGTTCAGCGAAGAGCACTCAAAATGTCAAAGACAGAAAATCCCTTTGAACTCTTTTATTAAGAATATGGGAGGGTTTGGCAGCATTGTATTTCTGGAGGAGAATCGTCAACCAACCGTAGCAAATTCTGCTTCCTGTCAGATAGTGTCTTAACTCATGACAAGATGGACGGTGAGCTCCAACGCGGTCAGAGCTGGCAACGCGGCCAGCCAGCGAGCAGAATGTAGGCGGTTCCCGGGTCCTCTGACCTCCTGGCACAGAAATGAGAGGAAACAGCGACCCGGAGCTGACATTTCCTCAGAGCATCGCCCAGTTT
Organism: Orientallactaga sibirica; assembly: GCA_036365145.1. NCBI lineage: Eukaryota > Metazoa > Chordata > Mammalia > Rodentia > Dipodidae > Orientallactaga > Orientallactaga sibirica. The sequence goes on from JAEOAD010000035.1 coordinate 2,600,969, forward strand.
TTCCAACACAGGGACCACAAGTCAGTGATAATGCAGCTTTGAAGTGTCTGGCCCAGGGCCAGGAAACACTGGAAGTGTCCTTTGGAGAATATCTGTTTTAGATTATTCCTGTGTGTAGGAAGCCACATATGCTAACTTTAGCCTTCTTTTTGCCTTCAAAATGGAGGGGCTTCGGGGTGATTGATTTCAAAATGGAGGGGCTTCGGGGTGATTGATTTCAAGCCTTCTCTTTTGGCTCAGGCCAAAATGGCACACCTACTGGGTTTGGGTGTTTTTGTTTAGGATTTTCCCTTCTGTGCAGTATTCCCAGCCCTACACACATTTCTCTTCATCTCTTTGCTCCAAATGTTCCTATTTCTCCCATGCATAAAACATTCTATTTCTTTTCTATAGCCATTAATCAAATCGTGCAGTGAAAATCAATGTATGCCTGACAACTGAGATACTTCATTACAATTTGTCATTGGTTGAGGGGTTGTCATCCAAAATAAGGAAGCTTCTCTCATATCTTTAAAGGCCAAACATGCATAGGGAAGATGGCTCATTGGGTAAAATACTTGCTACACAAGCATGAGGAACTGCGTTCTGATCCCCAGAACCCACATGAAATAGATGAGTCGGAGCACACCTATAATCCCAGCACTGGGAAGGTAGGGACAAGAAATGCCTGGGGCTCGTTGAATAGCCAGTCCAACTAATTCAGTAAGCTCAAGGTTCAGAGGGAGGTCCTATTTCAAAGAATTTGTGACAAGCAATCAAAGAAGACACCTGAAACTGACCTCTGGCCTCCACATGCACACACAGACAGAGAGAGAGATCTGCACACATACATGCAACTACACACATACAATCATGCACTTATAAATGCATGCATACCACATACATATGCACACATGTTTAAAAATGCCAGATTCTGGGCTGGAGAAATGGCTTAGCAGTGAAGGCACTAGCTTAGTAGTTAAGGTGCTTGCCTTCAGGGTCAAAGGACCCAGGTTCAATTCTCCAGGACCCATGTAAGCCAGTTGCACCAAGTGGCACATCTATCTGGAGTTCATTTGCAGTGGTTAGAGGCCCTAATGTGCCCATTCTCTCTGTGTGTGTCTCTCTCATAAATAAATAAAATGAAAAAAATTAAATGCCAGATTTATTTAATAACCTATTCTAACACTAAGGTCACAGATGCTGATCAAATGCATGTTGCTATGTCTATCCACACATCCATCTTGACTTAAGCTTAATTGCTTCCCTTTGAACTGGTGGTCAGATCATGAATGTCAGATTCAACCAAAATCTTAACCACTCAAAAGCTGTCTTTGGGGCTGGAGAGATGGCTTAGCAGTTAAGGCATTTGCCTGCAAAGCCAAAGGATCCCTGTTCCGTTCTCCAGGACCCACGTAAGCCAGAATAATAAGGGGGCACACACATCTGAAGTTTGCTTGCAGTAGCTGGAGGCCCTGGCATGCCCATTCTCTCTCTCTCTCTCTCTCTCTCTCTCTCTCTCTCTCTCTCCCTCTCTCCCTCTTTCTCTGTCAAATAAATAAATAAATAAATATAAAATATTTTTTTAAAAATAACAACAGAACTTAATCATCACAAGAAATATGTTTTTCAATAGCCACCACACCCTTTGAGGGAAAAGGGGAAAAAATCAAATAAGAAAGGTTGCAGCACCATAATTGAACCAGGACATGCCCTGTTTCTTTCCAGCTGGTTCTCCACCCATCAGTTCCTACTGGACTTTCACCTCACTGAGCTAAGAGAAACCTCTGGCTAAATGAATGTGTCAGCTTGCTTAAACATCAAAGATGCTGAGCTATCAATGGAGGCTTCTCTCAAATCTTGTGGGACTAGGAAAATCATTGGCAGTTTGGGGAATTAGGGTTGATCGTGAGCTAACAGATCCTTCTTGGTTCCATCGGAATCCTGATGTCAGCAAGACAACCTTCTGTACAACATCCTGAAACTCCTCAGGAGAACACTTCCCCAAGGCTGGACAGAGAGAAGGCTGAACTCGGTAAAGACAAGACAGAAAAGGCAGGTCTGTAAGAATTTGTAGGGCATTAAGACAAGGTACTCAGCTCCTTCCCCCTCACCAGTGCTGTGCAGCTGATAATGACAGGTCAGCCCTGTCCAGCTGATAATGATAGGACAGCCCTGTTCAGTTCCTAAACCTGTCCAGTCAGCCCACAAAGGGTTCCACATTCCCATACTCCACCAACTGTGGATAGAAAATAGCAAACAATAACTTCATCTCTACTTGAACATATATACACTTCTTTGCCATTATTGCCGACATAATACAGTACAACTGTCTACATGACCTCTACAATGCGTTAGGTATTACATGTAATCTATTGATGATTTAAAGTACACTGGGAGATATCCATAAGTTATATGCAAATACTATGCTATTTTATATAAGGGACTTGAGTAACTAAATCTCCTGGCATCTATTAGGGTTTGGGGCATTTTTTTTTTCCACTAACATGGAGAGACAAATACACACAGCCAGATGCCCACAGCCATATGGGGTCTAAGCTAACAAACAGAAGGATCCCTGGGAGGCGTGGCTGCCTGTCCTGTTCTTGGTGAACACCATCATGCCCTGGATGTCTCTCTAACACCACATTGGCCCCACCTTAAATCATAGCTGCTGTTTTCACCTCTGGATTTCTGTCTCCATTTGCTTATCTGACCCTCGAGCTCTAGCCTGCCTCCTACCTGCTGGGATTCCCTCTCAAGCATTTGCCAAACCCCTTGAAAGTCAGAACTCAACCATAATTATAGACAATAAACCATGATAATTCCCTCCCCACCCCCACTTTCCCCTCACAAATCGACCCTTCATCATATTTCCTCCCCTCTCAGTCACTCTTTTATTTTATTTATTTATTTACTTATAATGCTACAACCTTTTCAAAATATTTTTTGAATTTCTTTTTAGTTTTTATTTATTTATTTGAGAGAGAGGCAGAGAGAAAGATAAAATGGGTGTGCAGGGCCTCCAGTCACTGCAAATGATTTCCAGGCCTTGGATTGCTTTTTAAACCTCATCACACTGCCTTCCCCTACTCACCCTTATGGAGCAAGGGTACCACTTATCCAATATTGCTTTGTATCTATAAAGAGGCTATTCTCTGACCTCAAGAAATGCACATCAAGGGCATGGAAGATAGCTCCGTGGGTAAAGTGCCTGCTGCACAAACATGAGGGCCTGAGTTTGGATCCTCAGTGCCCGCATAAATGCCAACTGGACATAGTTGCCCATTTGTAATCCCAGTGCTCATAATTCAACACACAGGATTCTGGGGCTAGCTAGCTTGTCTAATGGAATTAGTCAGGCAGTCGTTAACATTGAATGCTTAATATTTTCTAAGTGTTCTGTGTACATCTTCCCATTTAAACTTCTCAGTCTACTATTATCTATTTTTTGCAATTGAATAATCTACACAACCAGTGAATGGAAAATCTGGGATTAAAAGCCAGGTCAATTCCAGAACCAATAACTTCACAACTTCAGGGTAGTCATGCTGGGATGTCTCCAATGCACCAGACATGGACTCTTTACACAAGAAAAAAGCCTGAGGGCAGTTGCGCTGCCCCACTGCGTAGTGTCTCTGCAGGGACGAGATCCCTGTGGTGTTCATCTGCAGAGTTTTAAAGAAAAGCCAGAAGTCTTATTTCCTGAAATCTCTTGGATGTTCAAAGTTGCCAAGTGATTTTTCAAATGCATGAATGCTATGCAAAGCACATCACATCCATTATGGCAACCCTATCTAGCCTTATGACTCCCAGTTTACAGCCTCCACACTGTATATTGCCCCAACCATGAAGAGGTCACAAACTTGTGGGGAAACGGACGCAGAAGCAACAGCCGATTGTGACCCGCTCTGTGCAATGACGACCATAATGAGTACAGGAACTCTATCCAAGATGAACGTAAGAGAGATTGGTTAAATATGTTTGAGGCAAAAAAGAATGATAGCTGCAAGACTTCTCACACAGAAGCACTTACCTGCATTGCTGAGTGAAAGCTGGTGAGCGGCCATCCACACAGAGAACCAGGACATAGGAAGATGACCCAGGCATTCTTGGACAAGAGTAGGACTTGACGTCCTTCACGTTATCATGAAGGCTGTCGAAGAGTATTGAAATGTGAGGTGGGTCTGTCAAGTGCGAACAAGATTTTGGCTGACTCTGTGGGCACTCTTGATTTGTTGATCATAAACCACTTGACCAGCAGTAAGTGTAAGAAACAGGATCAGTACTTGTGATGGTCAGGCTGTGGTTATCAATCTGACGGGATTTAGAATCACCATGGAAACTACTCTCTGGCCATGTCTGGAAGGAAGTACCTCGATTTAGTTGAGTTGAAAGGATCCACTCCAACCATGGCTAGCATGCTGTCATTGGCTAGGATCCCTAACTGCAGAAGGAGAAAGCAAGCGGAGCCTCCTCATTCACCTCTTCATCCCCACCGTGGACACAATGTGACCAGCTGCCTGAGGCACATGTAGCCATACCCTCCCACCATGCCTTCCTGCCATGATGGACTGTGGACCCTTGAACTGTAAGCCAAAATAAACCCTTCCTCTTTAAATTACTTTTCCCGTGGCAATGAGAATGAAAAATGAAGCCGTACTTTAAAGATTGTTCCGGTTAGAAGAGTGTGACCAGCAGCAGGAAGATTAATCAGAAAATAATTGCAGGGGCTGGAGAGATGGCTTAGTGGTGAAGGCATTTGCTTGCAAAGCCAAAGAATTCTGGTTCGATGCTCCAGGACCCACATAAGCCAGATGATGCACAAGGCAGCAAGCACAAGCATCTGGAGTTCATTTGCAGTGGCTGGAGGCCCTGGTGTACCCATTCTCTCTCTCCCTCAAATAAATAAATAAATAAAATATCTTTAAAAATGTTTAAGAAAATAATTGCAAACACTCCAGAGAAATATCAAAGGCCTGGACTTCCTATAAAAGAGAAGAAGGGGTTAAATATATGAGAAGAAAATAGGGTCTGGAGCATCACACAGTCAATTCCTTATGAAGGCAGAGAGGAGAAGAAGGCCCAGGGTAATGTCCATGTAGCACAAGGCAGTGTGTGGCAAGTGAGTCCTCAAATAAAATTCCATATAGCAAAAAAAGTCTATTAGCTAAAGAGCTGATTATTCAATAATATTAGGAGTCATCTATTTATAATATAAACTGTAAAAAGTGGGGGGAATTTGGGGCAGATTACAGGAAAAGCTCCAAACATATTCAATAAATGTTTCAAGCAAAATCAGAAACATGGAAAATAATCTGGCATCAAATAAGAGAGGTAACTAAAGATGAAATATGAAGACAGTGATTGCTGCCCATGTGTGCTCACTTAGAACAGAGCTCTCTGGCAGCCAAGACAAGGGAAAGGGGTGGTTGTAGAACAAGAAGTGGGCTGCTATGCAGTGATAAAGGCTGGGCTTTGGAGGCTGAAGGGCCCGGCTTCAAACCCTATGTCTGCTACGCACTGTGTGACCTGTGCTTCTGGGACTCAGTTCCATCATATGGAAAATGAAGAAAACGGTCTCATTGCTGGTGGTGTGTAAAGCCCTTTTGCTCACCATCTTCCTTCAAGGATAGCATTGCTGAAAGATATTAGTGGTTCAGGCCTCCAGATGCTTAGGAGGCTAAAGCAAGAAAATCACAAATTCAAAATTTGCCTGGGCTGCACAGGGAGCTCAAAGCCACTCTGAGCAACTTGGTGTGAACTTGTCTCAAAATTTAAAAAAGTAAAAGTAGATTTGGGAATATAGTTCATGATGTAACATTTTCCTAGCATGCTCACAGTTCTAGTGAGAGGATGGGGCAGGAAGGAAAGAGAGCAAGAAAGAGAGAGGGAGAGGAAGAAGGGGAGACAGAGAAAACATTACTGCTATCTTTCCAGAAAATGAAACAAAGGGAGCAACATTTTACAACAGAGAGACAAAAGGGAATGGACAATTTTATACACATGCAGTCACTCAAGCAAGTGATAAACTAGACTTGCCCTAGCAAGCCAAGAAAGGAGGTTCTCAAAATCTGAAAGCTCTCATCTGTTCCTTCGAGGAAGCCTGTGTTGGGGTCCCTCCTAGGGCCAGCCCAGGAGGGACGGCAGGGTCTCTGCAGAGTAGGGGGTGAGAGGCGTGGAGTCACAACACAGACCCTGGGAGTTGGATGGAAGCAGCAGAGGGCGAGCTGCCACAAACCCGTTTATTCAAGGATGTGAGGGGGTTTTAAGGGGTTTGGCTGGCCAATCATTGTATGGGGTGGTTCTCTTCTTGTGACCAATGACAGCCTGTCTCCAGGCAGATCATCTCGTAGCAGGTTTCTCGCAAGCATGGGACTGTAGCTGTTGTCACGCCAGGCCTGCACAGGATGCCATATCCACAGAAGCCACTTCCTGGTTTCTTCTGGCATGCATTCTGGCTAGGGCCTGACCTGCATTGTGCCATACAGGCCTGCATGTTTATTTTCAGTTGAGTGAAATCAAAAGTCTGCAAGTGTTCTACAGGTAAAACCCAGCTCCTTCTCAGCTCCAGCACCCACGGACAGTGTTGGTTGTCACCTAAAGGGGAATGAATCCTTCACACAAGTCCATGTGCCACCAGAGGCCAGGATGAGGAAGGGTTATAAAGAACCATGAAATAGTATCCCTCATGTGAACCTCTTCGGAAGTTGTAAAACTCTCCTGGTTCAGTAGAACATACAGGAAGACACACACAGTCCTCCTCGCTCCGCAGTCAATACTGTTCATGTGTGCGTGCACACGCGTGCGTGTGTGTGTGTTCATGTCATGGGGTGATCATGTGGAGTTCAGAAGACAATCTTGTTTGAGACAGAGCTTCTTGTTCAAATGTCAGGCTAGCTGGTGTACTAGCTTCTAGGATTCTCCTTGTCCAGCCTTCCATCTTGCTTGTACGGGTGAAGGGTTTACAGATGCTTCCCATGGGTTCTGGGGATCCAAACTCCTGTTAACCACTGAGTCATCTCCCAAGCCTCACTGTGCTCTTATTCAACAAGAAGCCATTGAAACCACTTAGAAGGGACAAAGAAAAAGTGACAACAAACATCAGCTTCAAGACACTTAAGCAAGGCTTTTTCCGGCAGATGGTCACTGGTGGTTTGTATTTTGTCCCATACACTACAAAAGTAAGCCCATCTTCTGCCTCCTCGTTCTCTGACGAAGAGTCTTCTTAAACAATCTGGACTCCTCTCTGAATCAAGCTCTGGATTTGGGCCAGTCTCATCCTTAACTGAGAGTGATACCCCACCACACCCGTGGCATGCACCCCTCCTTAGCTCTCACACCAAGAACCTGTTTAGCTTGGCCCATCTTCCCCAGTGGTTTAGCAGCTCCAAATCACCTACTGTTTATGTCAGCACTGAGGCTGGATAATTGTTTTACACTCTGAGTCATTTCAGGGGCGGCCAATTTATTGTCATCTCCCCCTACCTGCCCTGGGCATCTGAAGAGTCAGCTCTCCCACATCTGTTTCCTATTCCTGGCTGTCACGGGAGTGATGTGTAATTTTTGCCAATATAAAACCTCTCTGTGCTTCTCTGTTATCACGCATTCAGGAGCAACAATAGTTCTTTCTCATGATGCCAGTGTCTGGCATCTTACTTAATTATAAAGATTGTTAACTGGCTAAGAACTATAGGCAACACAAAGATGTCTATAAAAAGACAATGTAGGGATTGGGTGATGGCTCCGTAGTTAAAGGTATTTGGTCTACCAACCTGCCAATTTGAGTTCAGTCTCTAGCATGCACATGAAGCTGGAATCCTAACACACTTATGGCAATGAGAGGCAGAGCCAGAATCCCAAAGCTCATGCGCCAGCTAGATGGAACTTTCCATTGGCAAAACAAGAAAAAACTCTGCCTCAGAGAAGGTGGGAGGAGAGGATCAATGCCCATGTTGTCCTCTGACTTCACACACACACACACACACACCCCATGGCACGCATGTCCCCATACATGTACATATAAATATACACATGCATAAATAAGTAAATAAATAAATGACAGTTTGTCATTCTTTCCTCCATTAAAAGCTAGAAAAAGCTATCCCAACTCATGACAAACGTATAACAAAATATGTAGACTCAAATGTAAAGTGTCCTCCACAGCTTCATGTGTTTGAGATTAAGCCTCATCCCTGATCCTCAACTGGTGGAAGCTTGCTAAAGGAGGTGTGTTGCTGGGGATAGGTTTCGAGGCTTATGAGTCCAGCCCATTGGGTGTTCACAGGTTGCTCTACCACTGCCTCCCTGCTGGTCTATGACAATGTGAGTCGGCTTCCTGCTCATACCACGCATACTTTTCCTGCTCTGATGAAATGTCCCCTCAAAACTGTAAGCCACATAGCAGCTTCGGGTTGGGTGTTTTGTCTCAATAATGAAAAGGTAACTGCAACGCATCCCATATATGATAATAAACAATCATATGTATCTATACTCATCCAACAAACGTATGTTGAGCATCTACAGTGTATTCGTTGGATATAGAGGAGTAAAAAGAGAAATCCCTTTTGGTTTATTGGGAGCCACAGACATAATTTACTATAGTAAAATGGTAGGAATGCTATAATAACTGTACTGTTTTCGACTGAGAGGGAGTGGAGCTTAAGAGAGGAGATGGGTCTTGGTTTGGACCCTGATAGTATGAAGAACATGCTGGAGACTTGGTATTATGAGCAGAGGACTCAGCTGAGGAAATCCCATGCCTTCCATGGAAGTTTCTAGAATACAGCACAGCAGAGAACATGAGCACCGAGAAAGGTGGATTTAGAGATAAGAAAGAACAATAGGTAACCGGGGAAAACTACCCCAGACTTGGGTCGTGAAGGTCCCTGCATGTCACCCACCCATGACTGGGTGGCTTCTTTTAAAAAAAAAATATTTATTTATTTGGCAGAAAGGGAGAGAAAGAGAGAGAGAGAAAGACACACAGAGAGAATGAGCACTCCAGGGCCTTCAGCCACTACAAATGAACTCCAGACATATGTACCACCTTGTGCATCTGGCTTACGTGGGTCCTGGGGAATTGAACCTAGGTCTTTTGGCTTTGCAGGCAAATGCCTTAACTGCTAAGCCATCTCTCCAGCCCCTGTGTGACTTCTTCTGAGGTGGCATCAATAGGCGCCTCTCAAACAGACCAAACGAACAATCCCACCCCAATTGGGCATGGTGACAGAAGGAGTTTACCGAGCTTTCTTTCCAGAGCATGAATGGTTCAAAGGCACATTCATCTCTGAGAAGTCCATCCGGGCATGGGAGACAATTCACGAACGCTACAGCCCTGGAACTGCCAGCTCAACATGCAGACAGCGCAACACAAGTGTCCCTCTCCCCTCTCCCCAGAAATTATCTACTGCTTTTAGAAATGGGTGGGGGAGTTTTATGAGTCCTAGAACAGATTTCTGAGTTTCCCAAGCCTCAGTTTCCATGAGCTTCCTGGGCCTTTTAAGTATTGTTGGATTTTTGAGTCTTAAAGGCCTCCTGCCTCTAGAAGGAAATAGCTACACAACACATATCAAACACGTTTCACGCTGAGAAGAAGGGACTGAGGAGTGTCCAGCACTGAAACATCTCTATCACACTCTCCAAGGCTCAGGGTCCATTGCAGAAGAGGTGGCAGAAAGAATGTCAGAGTCAAAGGAAGGGTACCACCCCTTACAATGTAACTGTCCACACAGAAATTGGCTCAATATCCATGACCTCACAGTGCCTAGCAATACAAGACCCTCATAATAGGAGAAAAAATCATGACATCAATTTAAGAGAGACTAATGGAGAGAGGGAGGGAATATGATGGAGATTGGAGTTCTAAAGGGGAATGGGGGGAGGGGAGGGGAGGGAAATATGGTTTATTGTCTGTAAGCATAGAAGTTGTCAATAAAAATAAATAAATTTAAAAAACACATTTCACTGAATTCTCAAGGTAATAAGGAGTTGTGAAGTGTGTTTTATTAACATGATAACAGGAGTAGGAGAGAAAGATGGAAATCAGTTAGGAGCCATATGGCTAACAATAAGAGTGTCCTGAAGCAGTAGCAGAGGGAATTAGGGAAGGGAAGGATTGAAAACTACACTCAGAGAGGAGGGCTGCTAGGACTTTTCACCAGTGAGATTGGAGAAAGGAATTACAAGTGGGATGTGAAGAGTTGAGGATGCTCCAAAATTGTCCATCATGGGCCACTGGGATGTCATTGATCAAACTAAGAAGCAAAACAAAGGCTAAGAAAGTGTGATGGATGGGATGGAGAGGTAGAGTAGGGGAACTTACTCTAAAAATTACATATTCATGATGAAATCAATCACATGACATTCTCAATTTTTTGTCATTCCCTAAAAATACAATTCAGAGCAAATGAAATAGAGGAAAGAAGAAAGGCAAGGAGGGAGGGAGGAAGGGAAGCAGAGAAGGAAGGAAAGAAGGGAGGGAGGGAGGAGGGGAGGAAGGGAGGCAGAGAAGGAAGGGAGAGAGGGAGGGAGGGAAAGAAAAGAAGAGGGAAGGTACATGCAAAAGGCATATTTTGAGTATTTCATATTCTGCCTTTCCTCCATTTGAATGTTGTCCTTTCTGCATCTTTCCCAAAGCCAAGGGCATTTTCAAAAACCAGATCTCAACAAATACATCAAGGTACAGAAATACTCCTGACTTTACAAACAATCTCCAGAAATCACATTCTAAAACATGGAAATAGGGGGACAATAAACGGGCAATGATCCAATAAGAGAACAGTGGTTGCCCCCATAACAAACATGCCACTATTGCACCAGTGGGCACATCTTGCCTGGCTGGCCACTTATGTAGCTTGTAGGGTCCACTGCTGGTTAAGACTGTTGATGACTTTTCTCCCCCATCAGGATGCATAACTCTTTACATCACTGACATCTTGTCAGCAGAGAGATTTTCAGCTTAGCTCTAGGTTGATTTATGGGTGCCCTGCAATATCTTCAGCAATAGGGTCTTGCCATCTAGTTTCTGTGGACAACCAAGAGCCTTGTAAATAGCATGTATTGTTTCCGGTCTTCAGTGGCCTCCCTGACCATCACCTCACTAGAAGGTATTCCACTCCTGGCACTGGGATTTTTCTGCATAATGGTGGGTCCAAAAACATGCTGACATGGATGATGGAGAAGGGAAGAAAAAGAACGAACGTATCAAATGGAGAAGGGACTCACTGGAAAGAAGAGGTCCAATGGAGGGAAGGGAACAGAAGAAGGTGGTGAGAATGGATTCTGTAAATTTTTAATAAAACTTTGTAATTGCAGAAAGGCAATGGTGTTTACAACCAAAGTCCCAAGCGAACTGGGGAGAGTCAAAATTTGCCAGTGCACTGAGAATAAGTGACTGTTAAGTGTTCAGCACTAATGAGACATCTATATCACTGACTCCAAGAGAATGTTACTGGAGACTGGGGGGTGGGATGGAATAGCAAGAAGATGGGGAGGAGTGTTTGGGACCACTGTCTTCTGAAAATAAGGTGGTTGTTGCAATCATGACCTCACAGCAACTGATGTTACCTGCACAAGACCTGCAAAATTTGGGGCCCACAATATTCCATCATGCATGATGAATGAGGGCAAAAACGGACATCAAAATAGAAGAAGGAATACTTGAAAAGAAGGGTAGAAAGGACTGGGGAAGGGGGATGAAAGGAGGCAATGGGAGGGTATTATGATCAAAATACATTATGTACTTACACGAAAAGTCACTGGAATGCAGATACCGGTAAAGGTTCACACTGGTGCTGCGGTGGGGGAGCAGGCAGGATGGGAGGAAAACAGTGATCAGCTTCCTGCCATTCTTAGATAACAAAAAAGGCGAGTGTGAGCTTGAAGCAACCCAAGCCCCTCCAGCAACCTATCTTCAAATTGTACTGCCCACATTGCCTGGTGGCTTTATGGTCCTAAGAATTAGAAGATTCTAGCACCTTTCAAGACCCAGCCCTTATTATTCTGGTTGTCTATTTAATCACGTCTATGCTGACTGAGTGATTTCCTGTTCCTTTTGTATATTTCTGTGTGTCCTGAGTGCTTGTTTGCCTCTCCTGGGAGGACTGCAAGGAAGTTAAGTCAGTACTTCCACATGTGGGATCAGATGGGGGGGGGGGTGGAAATATTCGCAATTCCTGGGAAGAAGGCAATCTTCAGCGGAAGCCACAGAGTCCAGACAAAACTTCTTTGACACACGTATTTCTGAGCCTGGGCTTGAACCCATATGGATGTCAATTTGACTGTTGAATTTAAAATCACTAGAACTGGATCATATAGAAAGAGATAGGACTAGTGAGAAGTCTATCCCTGGCTCCAGTCTTTCTAGAAAGACTTCTTCAATTAATGCCCTAGAACCTCCTGGTGTGTTTCTATGAATAAAGAGCGTGTATCCCAGCAAAAGTCCTGTGGCTTCTGCCTCCTGTCAGCACAGTGAGAAATGGTCAGCCAGAGTTTCTGTGGGAGAGAGCACGGAACCGTGTTCAGCTGGGAGTCCAATAAGTTTTCCAGGCAGCAATAACCTGACCTGTCATTTCTCCAGTTCTGTCCCATATCCCTCAGCCACACATCCTTCCTGTTCAGCCTGACTGCACTGCTCCCAGTACACACATCCTTCCTGTTCCAGCCTGACTGCACTGCTCCCAGTACACACATCCTTCCTGTTCAGCCTGACTGCACTGCTCCCAGTACACACATCCTTCCTGTTCCAGCCTGACTGCACTGCTCCCAGTACACACATCCTTCCTGTTCAGCCTGACTGCACTGTTCCCAGTACACACATCCTTCCTGTTAAGCCTGACTGCACTGCTCCCAGTACACACATCCTTCCTGTTCCAGCCTGACTGCACTGCTCCCAGTACACACATCCTTCCTGTTCAGCCTGACTGCACTGCTCCCAGTACACACATCCTTCCTGTTCCAGCCTGACTGCACTGCTCCCAGTACACACATCCTTCCTGTTCAGCCTGACTGCACTGCTCCCAGTACACACATCCTTCCTGTTCCAGCCTGACTGCACTGCTCCCAGTACACACATCCTTCCTGTTCAGCCTGACTGCACTGCTCCCAGTACACACATCCTTCCTGTTCAGCCTGACTGCACTGCTCCCAGTACACACATCCTTCCTGTTCCAGCCTGACTGCACTGCTCCCAGCACACACACATCCTTCCTGTTCAGCCTGACTGCACTGCTCCCAGTACACACATCCTTCCTGTTCCAGCCTGACTGCACTGCTCCCAGTACACACATCCTTCCTGTTCAGCCTGACTGCACTGCTCCCAGTACACACATCCTTCCTGTTCCAGCCTGACTGCACTGCTCCCAGTACACACATCCTTCCTGTTCAGCCTGACTGCACTGTTCCCAGTACACACATCCTTCCTGTTCCAGCCTGACTGCACTGCTCCCAGTACACACATCCTTCCTGTTCAGCCTGACTGCACTGCTCCCAGTACACACATCCTACCTGTTCAGCCTGACTACACTGCTCCCAGTACACCCGTCCTTCCTGTTCAGCCTGACTGCACTGCTCCCAGTACACACATCCTTCCTGTTCAGCCTGACTGCACTGCTCCCAGTACACACGTCCTTCCTGTTCCAGCCTGACTGCCCTGCTCCCAGTACACACATCCTTCCTGTTCATCCTGACTGCACTGCTCCCAGTACACACATCCTTCCTGTTCAGCCTGACTGCACTGCACCCAGTACACACATCCTTCCTGTTCAGCCTGACTTCACTGCACCCAGCACACACATCCTTCCTGTTCCAGCCTGACTGCACTGCTCCCAGTACACACATCCTTCCTGTTCAGCCTGACTTCACTGCACCCAGTACACACATCCTTCCTGTTCAGACTGACTGCCCTGCTCCCAGTACACACATCCTTCCTGTTCCAGCCTGACTGCACTGCTCCCAGTACACACATCCTTCCTGTTCCAGCCTGACTGCACTGCACCCAGTACACACATCCTTCCTGTTCCAGCCTGACTGCACTGCTCCCAGTACACACATCCTTCCTGTTCAGCCTGACTGCACTGCTCCCAGTACACACATCCTTCCTGTTCAGCCTGACTGCACTGCTCCCAGGACACACATCCTTCCTGTTCAACCTGACTGCACTGCTCCCAGTACACACATCCTTCCTGTTGAGACTGACTGCACTGCTCCCAGGACACACATCCTTCCTGTTCCAGCCTGACTGCACTGCTCCCAGTACACACATCCTTCCTGTTCAGCCTGATTGCACTGCTCCCAGTACACACATCCTTCCTGTTCAGCCTGACTGCACTGCTCCCAGTACACACATCCTTCCTGTTCCAGCCTGACTGCACTGCTCCCAGTGCACCCGTCCTTCCTGTTCAGCCTGACTGCACTGCTCCCAGTACACACATCCTTCCTGTTCCAGCCTGACTGCACTGCTCCCAGTACACACATCCTTCCTGTTCAGCCTGACTGCGCTGCTCCCAGTACACACGTCCTTCCTGTTCCAGCCTGACAGCCCTGCTCCCAGTACACACATCCTTCCTGTTCAGCCTGACTGCACTGCTCCCAGTACACACGTCCTTCCTGTTCAGCCTGACTGCACTGCTCCCAGTACACACATCCTTCCTGTTCAGCCTGACTGCACTGCTCCCAGTACACACATCCTTCCTGTTCCAGCCTGACTGCACTGCTCCCAGTGCACACATCCTTCCTGTTCAGCCTGACTGCACTGCTCCCAGTACACACATCCTTCCTGTTCCAGCCTGACTGCCCTGCTCCCAGTACACACATCCTTCCTGTTCAGCCTGACTGCACTGCACCCAGTACACACATCCTTCCTGTTCAGCCTGACTTCACTGCACCCAGCACACACATCCTTCCTGTTCCAGCCTGACTGCACTGCTCCCAGTACACACATCCTTCCTGTTCAGCCTGACTTCACTGCACCCAGTACACACATCCTTCCTGTTCAGACTGACTGCCCTGCTCCCAGTACACACATCCTTCCTGTTCCAGCCTGACTGCACTGCTCCCAGTACACACATCCTTCCTGTTCAGACTGACTGCCCTGCTCCCAGTACACACATCCTTCCTGTTCCAGCCTGACTGCACTGCTCCCAGTACACACATCCTTCCTGTTCCAGCCTGACTGCACTGCTCCCAGTGCACACATCCTTCCTGTTCAGCCTTACTGCACTGCACCCAGTACACACATCCTTCCTGTTCAGCCTGACTGCCCTGCTCCCAGTACACACATCCTTCCTGTTCAGCCTGACTGCACTGCTCCCAGTACACACATCCTTCCTGTTCAGCCTGACTGCACTGCTCCCAGTGCACCCGTCCTTCCTGTTCAGCCTGACTGCACTGCTCCCAGTACACACATCCTTCCTGTTCCAGCCTGACTGCACTGTTCCCAGTACACACATCCTTCCTGTTCAGCCTGACTGCACTGCTCCCAGGACACACATCCTTCCTGTTCCAGCCTGACTGCACTGCTCCCAGTACACACATCCTTCCTGTTCCAGCCTGACTGCACTGTTCCCAGTACACACATCCTTCCTGTTCAGCCTGACTGCACTGCTCCCAGGACACACATCCTTCCTGTTCAGCCTGACTGCACTGCTCCCAGTACACACATCCTTCCTGTTCAGCCTGACTTCACTGCACCCAGTACACACATCCTTCCTGTTCAGACTGACTGCCCTGCTCCCAGTACACACATCCTTCCTGTTCCAGCCTGACTGCACTGCTCCCAGTACACACATCCTTCCTGTTCAGACTGACTGCCCTGCTCCCAGTACACACATCCTTCCTGTTCCAGCCTGACTGCACTGCTCCCAGTACACACATCCTTCCTGTTCCAGCCTGACTGCACTGCTCCCAGTGCACACATCCTTCCTGTTCAGCCTTACTGCACTGCACCCAGTACACACATCCTTCCTGTTCAGCCTGACTGCCCTGCTCCCAGTACACACATCCTTCCTGTTCAGCCTGACTGCACTGCTCCCAGTACACACATCCTTCCTGTTCAGCCTGACTGCACTGCTCCCAGTGCACCCGTCCTTCCTGTTCAGCCTGACTGCACTGCTCCCAGTACACACATCCTTCCTGTTCCAGCCTGACTGCACTGTTCCCAGTACACACATCCTTCCTGTTCAGCCTGACTGCACTGCTCCCAGGACACACATCCTTCCTGTTCCAGCCTGACTGCACTGCTCCCAGTACACACATCCTTCCTGTTCAGCCTGACTGCCCTGCTCCCAGTACACACATCCTTCCTGTTCAGCCTGACTGCACTGCTCCCAGTGCACCCGTCCTTCCTGTTCAGCCTGACTGCACCGCTCCCAGTGCACACATCCTTCCTGTTCAGCCTGACTGCCCTGCTCCCAGTACACACATCCTTCCTGTTCAGCCTGACTGCCCTGCTCCCAGTACACACATCCTTCCTGTCCAGCCTGACTGCACTGCTCCCAGTACACACATCCTTCCTGTTCAGCCTGACTGCACTGCTCCCAGTGCACCCGTCCTTCCTGTTCAGCCTGACTGCACTGCTCCCAGTGCACACATCCTACCTGTTCCAGCCTGACTGCACTGCTCCCAGTACACACATCCTTCCTGTTCAGCCTGACTGCACTGCTCCCAGTGCACCCGTCCTTCCTGTTCAGCCTGACTGCACCGCTCCCAGTGCACACATCCTTCCTGTTCCAGCCTGACTGCACTGCTCCCAGTACACACATCCTTCCTGTTCCAGCCTGACTGCACTGCTCCCAGTGCACCCGTCCTTCCTGTTCAGCCTGACTGCACCGCTCCCAGTGCACACATCCTTCCTGTTCAGCCTGACTTCACTGCTCCCAGGACACACATCCTTCCTGTTCAGCCTGACTGCACTGCTCCCAGTACACACATCCTTCCTGTTCCAGCCTGACTGCACTGCTCCCAGTACACACATCCTTCCTGTTCCAGCCTGACTGCACTGCTCCCAGTACACACATCCTTCCTGTTCAGACTGACTGCACTGCACCCAGCACACACATCCTTCCTGTTCCAGCCTGACTGCACCGCTCCCAGTGCACACATCCTTCCTGTTCAGCCTGACTTCACTGCTCCCAGTACACACATCCTTCCTGTTCAGCCTGACTGCACTGCTCCCAGTACACACATCCTTCCTGTCCAGCCTGACTGCACTGCTCCCAGTACACACATCCTTCCTGTTCAGCCTGACTGCACTGCTCCCAGTACACACATCCTTCCTGTTCCAGCCTGACTGCACTGCTCCCAGTACACACATCCTTCCTGTTCAGCCTGACTGCACTGCTCCCAGTACACACATCCTTCCTGTTCAGCCTGACTGCACTGCTCCCAGTACACACATCCTTCCTGTTCCAGCCTGACTGCACTGCTCCCAGTACACACATCCTTCCTGTTCAGCCTGACTGCACTGCTCCCAGTACACACATCCTTCCTGTTCCAGCCTGACTGCACTGCTCCCAGTACACACATCCTTCCTGTTCAGCCTGACTGCACTGCTCCCAGTACACACATCCTTCCTGTTCCAGCCTCACTGCACTGCTCCCAGTACACACATCCTTCCTGTTCAGCCTGACTGCACTGTTCCCAGTACACACATCCTTCCTGTTCCAGCCTGACTGCACTGCTCCCAGTACACACATCCTTCCTGTTCAGCCTGACTGCACTGCTCCCAGTACACACATCCTTCCTGTTCAGCCTGACTGCACTGCTCCCAGTACACACATCCTTCCTGTTCAGCCTGACTGCACTGCTCCCAGTACACACATCCTTCCTGTTCAGCCTGACTGCACTGCTCCCAGTACACACATCCTTCCTGTTCCAGCCTGACTGCCCTGCTCCCAGTACACACATCCTTCCTGTTCATCCTGACTGCACTGCTCCCAGTACACACATCCTTCCTGTTCAGCCTGACTGCACTGCACCCAGTACACACATCCTTCCTGTTCAGCCTGACTTCACTGCACCCAGCACACACATCCTTCCTGTTCCAGCCTGACTGCACTGCTCCCAGTACACACATCCTTCCTGTTCAGCCTCCTTCCTGCACCCAGTACACACATCCTTCCTGTTCAGACTGACTGCCCTGCCCCCAGTACACACATCCTTCCTGTTCCAGCCTGACTGCACTGCTCCCAGTACACACATCCTTCCTGTTCCAGCCTGACTGCACTGCACCCAGTACACACATCCTTCCTGTTCCAGCCTGACTGCACTGCTCCCAGTACACACATCCTTCCTGTTCAGCCTGACTGCACTGCTCCCAGTACACACATCCTTCCTGTTCAGCCTGACTGCACTGCTCCCAGGACACACATCCTTCCTGTTCAGCCTGACTGCACTGCTCCCAGTACACACATCCTTCCTGTTGAGACTGACTGCACTGCTCCCAGGACACACATCCTTCCTGTTCCAGCCTGACTGCACTGCTCCCAGTACACACATCCTTCCTGTTCAGCCTGATTGCACTGCTCCCAGTACACACATCCTTCCTGTTCAGCCTGACTGCACTGCTCCCAGTACACACATCCTTCCTGTTCCAGCCTGACTGCACTGCTCCCAGTGCACCCATCCTTCCTGTTCAGCCTGACTGCACTGCTCCCAGTACACACATCCTTCCTGTTCCAGCCTGACTGCACTGCTCCCAGTACACACATCCTTCCTGTTCAGCCTGACTGCACTGCTCCCAGTACACACGTCCTTCCTGTTCCAGCCTGACTGCCCTGCTCCCAGTACACACATCCTTCCTGTTCAGCCTGACTGCACTGCTCCCAGTACACACGTCCTTCCTGTTCCAGCCTGACTGCCCTGCTCCCAGTACACACATCCTTCCTGTTCAGCCTGACTGCACTGCACCCAGTACACACATCCTTCCTGTTCAGCCTGACTTCACTGCACCCAGCACACACATCCTTCCTGTTCCAGCCTGACTGCACTGCTCCCAGTACACACATCCTTCCTGTTCAGCCTGACTTCACTGCACCCAGTACACACATCCTTCCTGTTCAGCCTGACTGCCCTGCTCCCAGTACACACATCCTTCCTGTTCCAGCCTGACTGCACTGCTCCCAGTACACACATCCTTCCTGTTCAGCCTGACTGCCCTGCTCCCAGCACACACACATCCTTCCTGTTCCAGCCTGACTGCACTGCTCCCAGTACACACATCCTTCCTGTTCCAGCCTGACTGCACTGCTCCCAGTGCACACATCCTTCCTGTTCAGCCTGACTGCACTGCACCCAGTACACACATCCTTCCTGTTCAGCCTGACTGCCCTGCTCCCAGTACACACATCCTTCCTGTTCAGCCTGACTGCACTGCTCCCAGTACACACATCCTTCCTGTTCAGCCTGACTGCACTGCTCCCAGTACACACATCCTTCCTGTTCCAGCCTGACTGCACTGTTCCCAGTACACACATCCTTCCTGTTCAGCCTGACTGCACTGCTCCCAGTACACACATCCTTCCTGTTCCAGCCTGACTGCACTGCTCCCAGTACACACATCCTTCCTGTTCCAGCCTGACTGCACTGCTCCCAGTACACACATCCTTCCTGTTCAGCCTGACTGCACTGCTCCCAGGACACACATCCTTCCTGTTCAGCCTGACTGCACTGCTCCCAGTACACACATCCTTCCTGTTCAGCCTGACTGCACTGCACCCAGTACACACACATCCTTCCTGTTCAGACTGACTGCCCTGCTCCCAGTACACACATCCTTCCTGTTCCAGCCTGACTGCACTGCTCCCAGTACACACATCCTTCCTGTTCAGACTGACTGCCCTGCTCCCAGTACACACATCCTTCCTGTTCCAGCCTGACTGCACTGCTCCCAGTACACACATCCTTCCTGTTCAGCCTGACTGCACTGCTCCCAGTGCACACATCCTTCCTGTTCAGCCTGACTGCACTGCTCCCAGTACACACATCCTTCCTGTTCAGCCTGACTGCCCTGCTCCCAGTACACACATCCTTCCTGTTCAGCCTGACTGCACTGCTCCCAGTACACACATCCTTCCTGTTCAGCCTGACTGCACTGCTCCCAGTGCACACTCCTTCCTGTTCAGCCTGACTGCACTGCTCCCAGTACACACATCCTTCCTGTTCCAGCCTGACTGCACTGTTCCCAGTACACACATCCTTCCTGTTCAGCCTGACTGCACTGCTCCCAGGACACACATCCTTCCTGTTCCAGCCTGACTGCACTGCTCCCAGTACACACATCCTTCCTGTTCAGCCTGACTGCACTGCTCCCAGTACACACATCCTTCCTGTTCAGCCTGACTGCACTGCTCCCAGTGCACCCGTCCTTCCTGTTCAGCCTGACTGCACTGCTCCCAGTGCACACATCCTTCCTCTTCAGCCTGACTGCACTGCTCCCAGTACACACATCCTTCCTGTTCAGCCTGACTGCCCTGCTCCCAGTACACACATCCTTCCTGTCCAGCCTGACTGCACTGCTCCCAGTACACACATCCTTCCTGTTCAGCCTGACTGCACTGCTCCCAGTGCACACATCCTTCCTGTTCAGCCTGACTGCACTGCTCCCAGTACACACATCCTTCCTGTTCCAGCCTGACTGCACTGCTCCCAGTACACACATCCTTCCTGTTCAGCCTGACTGCACTGCTCCCAGTGCACACATCCTTCCTGTTCAGCCTGACTGCACTGCTCCCAGTACACACATCCTTCCTGTTCCAGCCTGACTGCACTGCTCCCAGTACACACATCCTTCCTGTTCCAGCCTGACTGCACTGCTCCCAGTACACACATCCTTCCTGTTCAGCCTGACTGCACTGCTCCCAGTGCACACATCCTTCCTGTTCAGCCTGACTGCACTGCTCCCACACACACATCCTTCCTGTTCAGCCTGACTGCACTGCTCCCAGTACACACATCCTTCCTGTTCCAGCCTGACTGCACTGCTCCCAGTACACACATCCTTCCTGTTCAGCCTGACTGCACTGCTCCCAGTACACACATCCTTCCTGTTCAGCCTGACTGCACTGCTCCCAGTACACACATCCTTCCTGTTCAGCCTGACTGCACTGCTCCCAGTACACACATCCTTCCTGTTCAGCCTGACTGCACTGCTCCCAGTACACACATCCTTCCTGTTCAGCCTGACTGCACTGCTCCCAGTACACACATCCTTCCTGTTCAGCCTGACTGCACTGCTCCCAGTACACACATCCTTCCTGTTCAGCCTGACTGCACTGCTCCCAGTACACACATCCTTCCTGTTCAGCCTGACTGCACTGCTCCCAGTACACACATCCTTCCTGTTCAGCCTGACTGCACTGCTCCCAGTACACACATCCTTCCTGTTCAGCCTGACTGCACTGCTCCCAGTACACACATCCTTCCTGTTCCAGCCTGACTGCACTGCTCCCAGTACACACATCCTTCCTGTTCAGCCTGACTGCACTGCTCCCAGTACACACATCCTTCCTGTTCAGCCTGACTGCACTGCTCCCAGTACACACATCCTTCCTGTTCAGCCTGACTGCACTGCTCCCAGTACACACATCCTTCCTGTTCAGCCTGACTGCACTGCTCCCAGTACACACATCCTTCCTGTTCAGCCTGACTGCACTGCTCCCAGTACACACATCCTTCCTGTTCAGCCTGACTGCACTGCTCCCAGTACACACATCCTTCCTGTTCAGCCTGACTGCACTGCTCCCAGTACACACATCCTTCCTGTTCAGCCTGACTGCACTGCTCCCAGTACACACATCCTTCCTGTTCAGCCTGACTGCACTGCTCCCAGTACACACATCCTTCCTGTTCAGCCTGACTGCACTGCTCCCAGTACACACATCCTTCCTGTTCAGCCTGACTGCACTGCTCCCAGTACACACATCCTTCCTGTTCAGCCTGACTGCACTGCTCCCAGTACACACATCCTTCCTGTTCCAGCCTGACTGCACTGCTCCCAGTACACACATCCTTCCTGTTCAGCCTGACTGCACTGCTCCCAGTACACACATCCTTCCTGTTCCAGCCCTGCCTGCTCCCAGTACACACATCCTTCCTGTTCAGCCTGACTGCACTGCTCCCACACACACATCCTTCCTGTTCAGCCTGACTGCACTGCTCCCAGTACACACATCCTTCCTGTTCAGCCTGACTGCACTGCTCCCAGTACACACATCCTTCCTGTTCAGCCTGACTGCACTGCTCCCAGTACACACATCCTTCCTGTTCAGCCTGACTGCACTGCTCCCAGTACACACATCCTTCCTGTTCAGCCTGACTGCACTGCTCCCAGTACACACATCCTTCCTGTTCAGCCTGACTGCACTGCTCCCAGTACACACATCCTTCCTGTTCAGCCTGACTGCACTGCTCCCAGTGCACACACATCCTTCCTTCCTGTTCAGCCTGACTGCACTGCACCCAGTACACACATCCTTCCTGTTCAGCCTGACTGCACTGCTCCCAGTACACACATCCTTCCTGTTCAGCCTGACTGCACTGCTCCCAGTACACACATCCTTCCTGTTCAGCCTGACTGCACTGCTCCCAGTACACACATCCTTCCTGTTCAGCCTGACTGCACTGCTCCCAGTACACACATCCTTCCTGTTCCAGCCTGACTGCACTGCTCCCAGTACACACATCCTTCCTGTTCAGCCTGACTGCACTGCTCCCAGTACACACATCCTTCCTGTTCAGCCTGACTGCACTGCTCCCAGTACACACATCCTTCCTGTTCAGCCTGACTGCACTGCTCCCAGTACACACATCCTTCCTGTTCAGCCTGACTGCACTGCTCCCAGTACACACATCCTTCCTGTTCAGCCTGACTGCACTGCTCCCAGCACACACATCCTTCCTGTTCAGCCTGACTGCACTGCTCCCAGTACACACATCCTTCCTGTTCAGCCTGACTGCACTGCTCCCACACACACACATCCTTCCTGTTCCAGCCTGACTGCACTGCTCCCAGTACACACATCCTTCCTGTTCAGCCTGACTGCACTGCTCCCAGTACACACATCCTTCCTGTTCAGCCTGACTGCACTGCTCCCAGTACACACATCCTTCCTGTTCCAGCCTGACTGCACTGCTCCCAGTACACACATCCTTCCTGTTCAGCCTGACTGCACTGCTCCCAGTACACACATCCTTCCTGTTCAGCCTGACTGCACTGCTCCCAGTACACACATCCTTCCTGTTCAGCCTGACTGCACTGCTCCCAGTACACACATCCTTCCTGTTCAGCCTGACTGCACTGCTCCCAGTACACACATCCTTCCTGTTCAGCCTGACTGCACTGCTCCCAGTACACACATCCTTCCTGTTCAGCCTGACTGCACTGCTCCCAGTACACACATCCTTCCTGTTCAGCCTGACTGCACTGCTCCCAGTACACACATCCTTCCTGTTCAGCCTGACTGCACTGCTCCCAGTACACACATCCTTCCTGTTCAGCCTGACTGCACTGCTCCCAGTGCACACATCCTTCCTGTTCAGCCATCCTTCCCAGTACACACATCCTTCCTGTTCAGCCTGACTGCACTGCTCCCAGTACACACATCCTTCCTGTTCAGCCTGACTGCACTGCTCCCAGTACACACATCCTTCCTGTTCAGCCTGACTGCACTGCTCCCAGTACACACATCCTTCCTGTTCAGCCTGACTGCACTGCTCCCAGTACACACATCCTTCCTGTTCAGCCTGACTGCACTGCTCCCAGTACACACATCCTTCCTGTTCAGCCTGACTGCACTGCTCCCAGTACACACATCCTTCCTGTTCCAGCCTGACTGCACTGCTCCCAGTACACACATCCTTCCTGTTCAGCCTGACTGCACTGCTCCCAGTACACACACATCCTTCCTGTTCCAGCCTGACTGCACTGCTCCCAGTACACACATCCTTCCTGTTCAGCCTGACTGCACTGCTCCCAGTACACACATCCTTCCTGTTCAGCCTGACTCCTTCCATCCTTCCTGTTCCAGCCTGACTGCACTGCTCCCAGTACACACATCCTTCCTGTTCAGCCTGACTGCACTGCTCCCAGTACACACATCCTTCCTGTTCAGCCTGACTGCACTGCTCCCAGTACACACATCCTTCCTGTTCCAGCCTGACTGCACTGCTCCCAGTACACACACATCCTTCCTGTTCAGCCTGACTGCACTGCTCCCAGTACACACATCCTTCCTGTTCAGCCTGACTGCACTGCTCCCAGTACACACATCCTTCCTGTTCAGCCTGACTGCACTGCTCCCAGTACACACATCCTTCCTGTTCAGCCTGACTGCACTGCTCCCAGTACACACACATCCTTCCTGTTCAGCCTGACTGCACTGCTCCCAGTACACACATCCTTCCTGTTCAGCCTGACTGCACTGCTCCCAGTACACACATCCTTCCTGTTCCAGCCTGACTGCACTGCTCCCAGTACACACACATCCTTCCTGTTCAGCCTGACTGCACTGCTCCCAGTACACACATCCTTCCTGTTCAGCCTGACTGCACTGCTCCCAGCACACACATCCTTCCTGTTCCAGCCTG
This sequence comes from Orientallactaga sibirica, assembly GCA_036365145.1. Lineage (NCBI taxonomy): Eukaryota > Metazoa > Chordata > Mammalia > Rodentia > Dipodidae > Orientallactaga > Orientallactaga sibirica. The sequence continues at coordinate 2,625,530 of JAEOAD010000035.1, forward strand.
ACTGCACTGCTCCCAGTACACACATCCTTCCTGTTCAGCCTGACTGCACTGCTCCCAGTACACACATCCTTCCTGTTCAGCCTGACTGCACTGCTCCCCAGTACACACATCCTTCCTGTTCCAGCCTGACTGCACTGCTCCCAGTACACACATCCTTCCTGTTCAGCCTGACTGCACTGCTCCCAGTACACACATCCTTCCTGTTTCAGCCTGACTGCACTGCTCCCAGTACACACATCCTTCCTGTTCCAGCCTGACTGCACTGCTCCCAGTCATCCTTCCTGTTCAGCCTGACTGCACTGCTCCCAGTACACACATCCTTCCTGTTCAGCCTGACTGCACTGCTCCCAGTACACACATCCTTCCTGTTCAGCCTGACTGCACTGCTCCCAGTACACACATCCTTCCTGTTCAGCCTGACTGCACTGCTCCCAGTACACACACACATCCTTCCTGTTCAGCCTGACTGCACTGCTCCCAGTACACACATCCTTCCTGTTCCAGCCTGACTGCACTGCTCCCAGTACACACATCCTTCCTGTTCAGCCTGACTGCACTGCTCCCAGGACACACATCCTTCCTGTTCCAGCCTGACTGCACTGCTCCCAGTACACACATCCTTCCTGTTCCAGCCTGACTGCACTGTTCCCAGTACACACATCCTTCCTGTTCAGCCTGACTGCACTGCTCCCAGTACACACATCCTTCCTGTTCAGCCTGACTGCACTGCTCCCAGTACACACATCCTTCCTGTTCAGCCTGACTGCACTGCTCCCAGTACACACATCCTTCCTGTTCAGCCTGACTGCACTGCTCCCAGTACACACATCCTTCCTGTTCCAGCCTGACTGCACTGCTCCCAGTACACACATCCTTCCTGTTCAGCCTGACTGCACTGCTCCCAGTACACACATCCTTCCTGTTCCAGCCTGACTGCACTGCTCCCAGTACACACATCCTTCCTGTTCAGCCTGACTGCACTGCTCCCAGTACACACATCCTTCCTGTTCTGCCACTGCACTGCTCCCAGTACACACATCCTTCCTGTTCAGCCTGACTGCACTGCTCCCAGTACACACATCCTTCCTGTTCAGCCTGACTGCACTGCTCCCAGTACACACATCCTTCCTGTTCAGCCTGACTGCACTGCTCCCAGTACACATCCTTCCTGTTCAGCCTGACTGCACTGCTCCCAGTACACACATCCTTCCTGTTCAGCCTGACTGCACTGCTCCCAGTACACACATCCTTCCTGTTCCAGCCTGACTGCACTGCTCCCAGTACACACATCCTTCCTGTTCCAGCCTGACTGCACTGCTCCCAGCACACACATCCTTCCTGTTCAGCCTGACTGCACTGCTCCCAGTACACACATCCTTCCTGTTCAGCCTGACTGCACTGCTCCCAGTACACACATCCTTCCTGTTCAGCCTGACTGCACTGCTCCCAGTACACACATCCTTCCTGTTCCAGCCTGACTGCACTGCTCCCAGTACACACATCCTTCCTGTTCAGCCTGACTGCACTGCTCCCAGTACACACATCCTTCCTGTTCAGCCTGACTGCACTGCTCCCAGTACACACATCCTTCCTGTTCAGCCTGACTGCACTGCTCCCAGTACACACATCCTTCCTGTCCAGCCTGACTGCACTGCTCCCAGTGCACACATCCTTCCTGTTCAGCCTGACTGCACTGCTCCCAGTACACACATCCTTCCTGTTCAGCCTGACTGCACTGCTCCCAGTACACACATCCTTCCTGTTCAGCCTGACTGCACTGCTCCCAGTACACACATCCTTCCTGTTCAGCCTGACTGCACTGCTCCCAGTACACACATCCTTCCTGTTCAGCCTGACTGCACTGCTCCCAGTACACACATCCTTCCTGTTCCAGCCTGACTGCACTGCTCCCAGTACACACATCCTTCCTGTTCAGCCTGACTGCACTGCTCCCACACACACATCCTTCCTGTTCAGCCTGACTGCACTGCTCCCAGTACACACATCCTTCCTGTTCAGCCTGACTGCACTGCTCCCAGTACACACATCCTTCCTGTTCAGCCTGACTGCACTGCTCCCAGTACACACATCCTTCCTGTTCCAGCCTGACTGCACTGCTCCCAGTACACACATCCTTCCTGTTCAGCCTGACTGCACTGCTCCCAGGACACACACATCCTTCCTGTTCCAGCCTGCACTGCTCCCAGTACACACATCCTTCCTGTTCAGCCTGACTGCACTGCTCCCAGTACACACATCCTTCCTGTTCCAGCCTGACTGCACTGCTCCCAGTACACACATCCTTCCTGTTCAGCCTGACTGCACTGCTCCCAGTACACACATCCTTCCTGTTCAGCCTGACTGCACTGCTCCCAGTACACACATCCTTCCTGTTCAGCCTGACTGCACTGCTCCCAGTACACACATCCTTCCTGTTCCAGCCTGACTGCACTGCTCCCAGTACACACATCCTTCCTGTTCAGCCTGACTGCACTGCTCCCAGTACACACATCCTTCCTGTTCAGCCTGACTGCACTGCTCCCAGTACACACATCCTTCCTGTTCAGCCTGACTGCACTGCTCCCTGCACACACTCCTTCCCAGCATCCTTCCTGTTCACACACATCCTTCCTGTTCATCCCTGACTGCACTGCTCCCAGTACACACATCCTTCCTGTTCAGCCTGACTGCACTGCTCCCAGCACACACATCCTTCCTGTTCCAGCCTGACTGCACTGCTCCCAGTACACACATCCTTCCTGTTCAGCCTGACTGCACTGCTCCCCAGTACACACATCCTTCCTGTTCAGCCTGACTGCACTGCTCCCAGTACACACATCCTTCCTGTTCAGCCTGACTGCACTGCTCCCAGTACACACATCCTTCCTGTTCAGCCTGACTGCACTGCTCCCAGTACACACATCCTTCCTGTTCCAGCCTGACTGCACTGCTCCCAGTACACACATCCTTCCTGTTCAGCCTGACTGCACTGCTCCCAGTACACACATCCTTCCTGTTCAGCCTGACTGCACTGCTCCCAGTACACACATCCTTCCTGTTCAGCCTGACTGCACTGCTCCCAGTACACACATCCTTCCTGTTCAGCCTGACTGCACTGCTCCCAGCACACACATCCTTCCTGTTCAGACTGCACTGCTCCCACACATCCTTCCTTCCTGTTCAGCCTGACTGCACTGCTCCCAGTACACACATCCTTCCTGTTCAGCCTGACTGCACTGCTCCCCAGTACACACATCCTTCCTGTTCCTTCCTGTTCAGCCTGACTGCACTGCTCCCAGTACACACATCCTTCCTGTTCAGCCTGACTGCACTGCTCCCAGTACACACATCCTTCCTGTTCCAGCCTGACTGCACTGCTCCCAGTACACACATCCTTCCTGTTCAGCCTGACTGCACTGCTCCCAGTACACACATCCTTCCTGTTCAGCCTGACTGCACTGCTCCCAGTACACACATCCTTCCTGTTCAGCCTGACTGCACTGCTCCCAGCACACACATCCTTCCTGTTCAGCCTGACTGCACTGCTCCCAGTACACACATCCTTCCTGTTCAGCCTGACTGCACTGCTCCCAGTACACACATCCTTCCTGTTCAGCCTGACTGCACTGCTCCCAGTACACACATCCTTCCTGTTCAGCCTGACTGCACTGCTCCCAGTACACACATCCTTCCTGTTCCAGCCTGACTGCACTGCTCCCAGTGCACACACATCCTTCCTGTTCAGCCTGACTGCACTGCTCCCAGTACACACATCCTTCCTGTTCAGCCTGACTGCACTGCTCCCAGTGCACACATCCTTCCTGTTCAGCCTGACTGCACTGCTCCCAGTGCACACATCCTTCCTGTTCAGCCTGACTGCACTGCTCCCAGTACACACATCCTTCCTGTTCAGCCTGACTGCACTGCTCCCAGTACACACATCCTTCCTGTTCCAGCCTGACTGCACTGCTCCCAGTACACACATCCTTCCTGTTCCAGCCTGACTGCACTGCTCCCAGTACACACATCCTTCCTGTTCAGCCTGACTGCACTGCTCCCAGTACACACATCCTTCCTGTTCAGCCTGACTGCACTGCTCCCAGTACACACATCCTTCCTGTTCCAGCCTGACTGCACTGCTCCCAGCATCCTTCCTGTTCAGCCTGACTGCACTGCTCCCAGTACACACATCCTTCCTGTTCAGCCTGACTGCACTGCTCCCAGTACACACATCCTTCCTGTTCCAGCCTGACTGCACTGCTCCCAGTACACACATCCTTCCTGTTCAGCCTGACTGCACTGCTCCCAGTACACACATCCTTCCTGTTCAGCCTGACTGCACTGCTCCCAGCACACACATCCTTCCTGTTCAGCCTGACTGCACTGCTCCCAGTACACACATCCTTCCTGTTCAGCCTGACTGCACTGCTCCCAGTACACACATCCTTCCTGTTCAGCCTGACTGCACTGCTCCCAGTACACACATCCTTCCACACATCCTTCCTGTTCAGCCTGACTGCACTGCTCCCAGTACACACATCCTTCCTGTTCCAGCCTGACTGCACTGCTCCCAGTACACACATCCTTCCTGTTCAGCCTGACTGCACTGCTCCCAGTACACACATCCTTCCTGTTCAGCCTGACTGCACTGCTCCCAGTGCACACATCCTTCCTGTTCAGCCTGACTGCACTGCTCCCCCACACACATCCTTCCTGTTCAGCCTGACTGCACTGCTCCCAGTACACACATCCTTCCTGTTCAGCCTGACTGCACTGCTCCCAGTACACACATCCTTCCTGTTCAGCCTGACTGCACTGCTCCCAGTACACACATCCTTCCTGTTCAGCCTGACTGCACTGCTCCCAGTACACACATCCTTCCTGTTCAGCCTGACTGCACTGCTCCCAGTACACACATCCTTCCTGTTCCAGCCTGACTGCACTGCTCCCAGTACACACATCCTTCCTGTTCAGCCTGACTGCACTGCTCCCAGTACACACATCCTTCCTGTTCCAGCCTGACTGCACTGCTCCCAGTACACACATCCTTCCTGTTCCAGCCTGACTGCACTGCTCCCAGTGACTGCACACACATCCTTCCTGTTCAGCCTGACTGCACTGCTCCCAGTACACACATCCTTCCTGTTCAGCCTGACTGCACTGCTCCCAGTACACACATCCTTCCTGTTCAGCCTGACTGCACTGCTCCCAGTACACACATCCTTCCTGTTCAGCCTGACTGCACTGCTCCCAGTACACACATCCTTCCTGTTCAGCCTGACTGCACTGCTCCCAGTACACACATCCTTCCTGTTCCAGCCTGACTGCACTGCTCCCAGTACACACACATCCTTCCTGTTCAGCCTGACTGCACTGCTCCCAGTACACACATCCTGTTCCAGCCTGACTGCACTGCTCCCAGTACACACATCCTTCCTGTTCCAGCCTGACTGCACTGCTCCCAGTACACACATCCTTCCTGTTCAGCCTGACTGCACTGCTCCCAGTACACACATCCTTCCTGTTCAGCCTGACTGCACTGCTCCCAGTACACACATCCTTCCTGTTCAGCCTGACTGCACTGCTCCCAGTACACACATCCTTCCTGTTCAGCCTGACTGCACTGCTCCCAGTACACACATCCTTCCTGTTCAGCCTGACTGCACTGCTCCCAGTACACACATCCTTCCTGTTCCAGCCTGACTGCACTGCTCCCAGTACACACATCCTTCCTGTTCAGCCTGACTGCACTGCTCCCAGTACACACATCCTTCCTGTTCAGCCTGACTGCACTGCTCCCAGTACACACATCCTTCCTGTTCAGCCTGACTGCACTGCTCCCAGTGCACCCTCCTTCCCAGTGACACACATCCTTCCTGTTCCCAGCCTGACTGCACTGCTCCCAGTACACACATCCTTCCTGTTCAGCCTGACTGCACTGCTCCCAGTACACACATCCTTCCTGTTCAGCCTGCTGCTCCCAGTACACACATCCTTCCTGTTCAGCCTGACTGCACTGACTGCACTGCTGCACCCAGCACACACATCCTTCCTGTTCCAGCCTGACTGCACTGCTCCCAGTACACACATCCTTCCTGTCCTTCCTGTTCACAGCCAGTACACACATCCTTGACTGACTGCCCTGCTCCCAGTACACACATCCTTCCTGTTCAGCCTGACTGCACTGCTCCCAGTACACACATCCTTCCTGTTCAGCCTGACTGCCCTGCTCCCAGTACACACATCCTTCCTGTTCCAGCCTGACTGCACTGCTCCCAGTACACACATCCTTCCTGTTTCAGCCTGACTGCACTGCTCCCAGTGCACACATCCTTCCTGTTCAGCCTGACTGCACTGCACCCAGTACACACATCCTTCCTGTTCAGCCTGACTGCCCTGCTCCCAGTACACACATCCTTCCTGTTCAGCCTGACTGCACTGCTCCCAGTACACACATCCTTCCTGTTCAGCCTGACTGCACTGCTCCCAGTGCACACATCCTTCCTGTTCAGCCTGACTGCACTGCTCCCAGTACACACATCCTTCCTGTTCCAGCCTGACTGCACTGTTCCCAGTACACACATCCTTCCTGTTCAGCCTGACTGCACTGCTCCCAGGACACACATCCTTCCTGTTCAGCCTGACTGCACTGCTCCCAGTACACACATCCTTCCTGTTCCAGCCTGACTGCACTGCTCCCAGTACACACATCCTTCCTGTTCAGCCTGACTGCACTGCTCCCAGGACACACATCCTTCCTGTTCAGCCTGACTGCACTGCTCCCAGTACACACATCCTTCCTGTTCAGCCTGACTTCACTGCTCCCAGTACACACATCCTTCCTGTTCAGACTGACTGCCCTGCTCCCAGTACACACATCCTTCCTGTTCCAGCCTGACTGCACTGCTCCCAGTACACACATCCTTCCTGTTCAGCCTGACTGCCCTGCTCCCAGTACACACATCCTTCCTGTTCCAGCCTGACTGCACTGCTCCCAGTACACACATCCTTCCTGTTCCAGCCTGACTGCACTGCTCCCAGTGCACACATCCTTCCTGTTCAGCCTGACTGCACTGCACCCAGTACACACATCCTTCCTGTTCAGCCTGACTGCCCTGCTCCCAGTACACACATCCTTCCTGTTCAGCCTGACTGCACTGCTCCCAGTACACACATCTTCCTGTTCAGCCTGACTGCACTGCTCCCAGTGCACACATCCTTCCTGTTCAGCCTGACTGCACTGCTCCCAGTACACACATCCTTCCTGTTCCAGCCTGACTGCACTGTTCCCAGTACACACATCCTTCCTGTTCAGCCTGACTGCACTGCTCCCAGTACACACATCCTTCCTGTTCCAGCCTGACTGCACTGCTCCCAGTACACACATCCTTCCTGTTCAGCCTGACTGCACTGCTCCCAGTACACACATCCTTCCTGTTCAGCCTGACTGCACCGCTCCCAGTGCACACATCCTTCCTGTTCAGCCTGACTGCACCGCTCCCAGTGCACACATCCTTCCTGTTCAGCCTGACTGCCCTGCTCCCAGTTCACACATCCTTCCTGTTCAGCCTGCCTGCCCTGCTCCCAGTACACACATCCTTCCTGTTCCAGCCTGACTGCACTGCTCCCAGTGCACACATCCTTCCTGTTCAGCCTGACTGCACTGCTCCCAGTGCACACATCCTTCCTGTTCCAGCCTGACTGCACTGCTCCCAGTGCACACATCCTTCCTGTTCAGCCTGACTGCACTGCTCCCAGTGCACACATCCTTCCTGTTCAGCCTGACTGCACTGCTCCCAGTGCACACATCCTTCCTGTTCAGCCTGACTGCACTGCTCCCAGTGCACACATCCTTCCTGTTCCAGCCTGACTGCACTGCTCCCAGTACACACATCCTTCCTGTTCAGCCTGACTGCACTGTTCCCAGTACACACATCCTTCCTGTTCCAGCCTGACTGCACTGCTCCCAGTACACACATCCTTCCTGTCCAGCCTGACTGCACTGCTCCCAGTACACACATCCTTCCTGTTCAGCCTGACTGCACTGCTCCCAGTGCACCCGTCCTTCCTGTTCAGCCTGACTGCACTGCTCCCAGTGCACACATCCTACCTGTTCCAGCCTGACTGCACTGCTCCCAGTACACACATCCTTCCTGTTCAGCCTGACTGCACTGCTCCCAGTGCACACATCCTTCCTGTTCAGCCTGACTGTGCTCCCAGTGCACACATCCTTCCTGTTCCAGCCTGACTGCACTGCTCCCAGTACACACATCCTTCCTGTTCCAGCCTGACTTCACTGCTCCCAGTGCACCATCCTTCCTGTTCAGCCTGACTGCACTGCTCCCCAGTGCACACATCCTTCCTGTTCAGCCTGACTTCACTGCTCCCAGGACACACATCCTTCCTGTTCAGCCTGACTGCACTGCTCCCAGTACACACATCCTTCCTGTTCCAGCCTGACTGCACTGCTCCCAGTACACACATCCTTCCTGTTCCAGCCTGACTGCACTGCTCCCAGTACACACATCCTTCCTGTTCAGCCTGACTGCACTGCTCCCAGTGCACCCGTCCTTCCTGTTCAGCCTGACTGCACTGCTCCCAGTACACACATCCTTCCTGTTCAGACTGACTGCACTGCTCCCAGTACACACATCCTTCCTGTTCCAGCCTGACTGCACTGCTCCCAGTACACACATCCTTCCTGTTCAGACTGACTGCACTGCACCCAGCACACACATCCTTCCTGTTCCAGCCTGACTGCACTGCTCCCAGTACACACATCCTTCCTGTTCAGACTGACTGCACTGCACCCAGCACACACATCCTTCCTGTTCCAGCCTGACTGCACCGCTCCCAGTGCACACATCCTTCCTGTTCAGCCTGACTTCACTGCTCCCAGTACACACATCCTTCCTGTTCAGCCTGACTGCACTGCTCCCAGTACACACATCCTTCCTGTTCCAGCCTGACTGCACTGCTCCCAGTACACACATCCTTCCTGTTCCAGCCTGACTGCACTGCTCCCAGTACACACATCCTTCCTGTTCAGACTGACTGCACTGCTCCCAGTACACACATCCTTCCTGTTCAGACTGACTGCACTGCTCCCAGTACACACATCCTTCCTGTTCAGCCTGACTGCACTGCTCCCAGTACACACATCCTTCCTGTTCAGCCTGACTGCACTGCTCCCAGTGCACCCGTCCTTCCTGTTCAGCCTGACTGCACTGCTCCCAGTACACACATCCTTCCTGTTCAGACTGACTGCACTGCTCCCAGTACACACATCCTTCCTGTTCCAGCCTGACTGCACTGCTCCCAGTACACACATCCTTCCTGTTCAGCCTGACTGCCCTGCTCCCAGTACACACATCCTTCCTGTTCCAGCCTGACTGCACTGCTCCCAGTACACACATCCTTCCTGTTCAGACTGACTGCACTGCACCCAGCACACACATCCTTCCTGTTCCAGCCTGACTGCACTGCTCCCACATCCTTCCTGTTCAGCCTGACTGCACTGCTCCCAGTACACACATCCTTCCTGTTCAGCCTGACTGCACTGCTCCCAGCACACACATCCTTCCTGTTCAGCCTGACTGCACTGCTCCCAGTGCACCCGTCCTTCCTGTTCAGCCTGACTGCACTGCTCCCAGTGCACACATCCTTCCTGTTCAGCCTGACTGCACTGCTCCCAGTACACACATCCTTCCTGTTCCAGCCTGACTGCACTGCTCCCAGTACACACATCCTTCCTGTTCCCAGTGCACACACACACATCCTTCCTGTTCCAGCCTGACTGCACTGCTCCCAGTACACACATCCTTCCTGTTCAGACTGACTGCACTGCACCCAGCACACACATCCTTCCTGTCCCAGCTGCACTGCTCCCAGTGCACACATCCTTCCTGTTCAGCCTGACTGCACTGCTCCCAGTGCACACACATCCTTCCTGTTCAGCCTGACTGCACTGCTCCCAGTACACACATCCTTCCTGTTCCAGCCTGACTGCACTGCTCCCAGTACACACATCCTTCCTGTTCCAGCCTGACTGCACTGCTCCCACTACACACATCCTTCCTGTTCAGACTGACTGCACTCCTCCCTACACACATCCTTCCTGTTCAGCCTGACTGCACTGCTCCCAGTGCACCATCCTTCCTGTTCAGCCTGACTGCACTGCTCCCAGTGCACACATCCTTCCTCTTCAGCCTGACTGCACTGCTCCCAGTACACACATCCTTCCTGTTCAGCCTGACTGCACTGCACCCAGTACACACATCCTTCCTGTTCCAGCCTGACTGCACTGCACCCTGTTCACCAGTCCTTCCACATCCTGACTGCACTGCTCCCAGTACACACATCCTTCCTGTTCAGCCTGACTGCACTGCTCCCAGTGCACACATCCTTCCTGTTCAGCCCTGCACTGCTCCCTGCACATCCTTCCTGTTCCAGACAGCCTGACTGCACTGCATCCTTCCTGTTCCAGCCTGACTGCACTGCTCCCAGTACACACATCCTTCCTGTTCAGCCTGACTGCACTGCTCCCAGTGCACACATCCTTCCTGTTCCAGCCTGACTGCACTGCTCCCAGTACACACATCCTTCCTGTTCAGCCTGACTGCACTGCTCCCAGTACACACATCCTTCCTGTTCAGAGCCTGACTGCACTGCTCCCAGCAGCACACATCCTTCCTGTTCAGCCTGACTGCACTGCACTGCTCCCAGTGCACACATCCTTCCTGTTCAGCCTGACTGCACTGCTCCCAGTACACACATCCTTCCTGTTCAGCCTGACTGCACTGCTCCCAGTACACACATCCTTCCTGTTCAGCCTGACTGCACTGCTCCCAGTACACACATCCTTCCTGTTCCAGCCTGACTGCACTGCTCCCAGTACACACATCCACCTGTTCATCCTGCACTGCTCCCAGTACACACATCCCTCCTGTTCAGCCTGACTGCACTGCTCCCAGTGCACACATCCTTCCTGTTCAGCCTGACTGCACTGCTCCCAGTGCACACATCCTTCCTGTTCAGCCTGACTGCACTGCTCCCAGTGCACACATCCTTCCTGTTCAGCCTGACTGCCCTGCTCCCAGGACACACATCCTTCCTGTTCAGCCTGACTGCACTGCTCCCAGTGCACACATCCTTCCTGTTCAGCCTGACTGCACTGCTCCCAGTACACACATCCTTCCTGTTCAGCCTGACTGCACTGCTCCCAGTACACACATCCTTCCTGTTCCAGCCTGACTGCACTGCTCCCAGTACACATCCTTCCTGTTCAGCCTGACTGCACTGCTCCCAGTACACACATCCTTCCTGTTCCAGCCTGACTGCACTGCTCCCAGTACACACATCCTTCCTGTTCCAGCCTGACTGCACTGCTCCCAGTACACACATCCTTCCTGTTCAGCCTGACTGCACTGCTCCCAGTACACACATCCTTCCTGTTCAGCCTGACTGCACTGCTCCCAGTACACACATCCTTCCTGTTCCAGCCTGACTGCACTGCTCCCAGTGCACACATCCTTCCTGTTCAGCCTGACTGCACTGCTCCCAGTACACACATCCTTCCTGTTCAGCCTGACTGCACTGCTCCCAGTACACACATCCTTCCTGTTCAGACTGACTGCACTGCACCCAGCACACACATCCTTCCTGTTCCAGCCTGACTGCACTGCTCCCAGTACACACATCCTTCCTGTTCAGCCTGACTGCACTGCTCCCAGTACACACATCCTTCCTGTTCCAGCCTGACTGCACTGCTCCCAGTACACACATCCTTCCTGTTCCAGCCTGACTGCACTGCTCCCAGTACACACATCCTTCCTGTTCAGCCTGACTGCACTGCTCCCAGTACACACATCCTTCCTGTTCCAGCCTGACTGCACTGTACACACATCCTTCCTGTTCAGCCTGACTGCACTGCTCCCAGTACACACATCCTTCCTGTTCCAGCCTGACTGCACTGCTCCCAGTACACACATCCTTCCTGTTCAGCCTGACTGCACTGCTCCCAGTACACACATCCTTCCTGTTCAGACTGACTGCACTGCTCCCAGTACACACATCCTTCCTGTTCAGCCTGACTGCACTGCTCCCAGTACACACATCCTTCCTGTTCCAGCCTGACTGCACTGCTCCCAGTACACACATCCTTCCTGTTCCAGCCTGACTGCACTGCTCCCAGTACACATCCTTCCTGTTCAGCCTGACTGCACTGCTCCCCAGTACACACATCCTTCCTGTTCCAGCCTGACTGCACTGCTCCCAGTGCACACATCCTTCCTGTTCAGCCTGACTGCACTGCTCCCAGTGCACACATCCTTCCTGTTCAGCCTGACTGCACTGCTCCCAGTACACACATCCTTCCTGTTCCAGCCTGACTGCACTGCACCCAGTTCACCCGTCCTTCCTGTTCCAGCCTGACTGCACTGCTCCCAGTACACACATCCTTCCTGTTCAGCCTGACTGCACTGCTCCCAGTGCACACATCCTTCCTGTTCCAGCCTGACTGCACTGCTCCCAGTACACACATCCTTCCTGTTCAGCCTGACTGCACTGCTCCCAGTACACACATCCTTCCTGTTCAGACTGACTGCACTGCTCCCAGCACACACCTCCTTCCTGTTCAGCCTGACTGCACTGCTCCCAGTGCACACATCCTTCCTGTTCAGCCTGACTGCCCTGCTCCCAGTACACACATCCTTCCTGTTCAGCCTGACTGCACTGCTCCCAGTACACACATCCTTCCTGTTCAGCCTGACTGCACTGCTCCCAGTACACACATCCTTCCTGTTCCAGCCTGACTGCACTGCTCCCAGTACACACATCCTACCTGTTCAGCCTGACTGCACTGCTCCCAGTACACACATCCTTCCTGTTCAGCCTGACTGCACTGCTCCCAGTGCACACATCCTTCCTGTTCAGCCTGACTGCACTGCTCCCAGTGCACACATCCTTCCTGTTCAGCCTGACTGCACTGCTCCCAGTGCACACATCCTTCCTGTTCAGCCTGACTGCCCTGCTCCAGGACACACATCCTTCCTGTTCAGCCTGACTGCACTGCTCCCAGTGCACACATCCTTCCTGTTCAGCCTGACTGCACTGCTCCCAGTACACACATCCTTCCTGTTCAGCCTGACTGCACTGCTCCCAGTACACACATCCTTCCTGTTCCAGCCTGACTGCACTGCTCCCAGTACACACATCCTTCCTGTTCAGCCTGACTGCACTGCTCCCAGTACACACATCCTTCCTGTTCCAGCCTGACTGCACTGCTCCCAGTACACACATCCTTCCTGTTCCAGCCTGACTGCACTGCTCCCAGTACACACATCCTTCCTGTTCAGACTGACTGCACTGCTCCCAGTACACACATCCTTCCTGTTCAGCCTGACTGCACTGCTCCCAGTACACACATCCTTCCTGTTCCAGCCTGACTGCACTGCTCCCAGTGCACACATCCTTCCTGTTCAGCCTGACTGCACTGCTCCCAGTACACACATCCTTCCTGTTCAGCCTGACTGCACTGCTCCCAGTACACACATCCTTCCTGTTCAGACTGACTGCACTGCTCCCAGTACACACATCCTTCCTGTTCCAGCCTGACTGCACTGCTCCCAGTACACACATCCTTCCTGTTCAGCCTGACTGCACTGCTCCCAGTACACACATCCTTCCTGTTCCAGCCTGACTGCACTGCTCCCAGTACACACATCCTTCCTGTTCCAGCCTGACTGCACTGCTCCCAGTACACACATCCTTCCTGTTCAGCCTGACTGCACTGCTCCCAGTACACACATCCTTCCTGTTCCAGCCTGACTGCACTGCTCCCAGTACACACATCCTTCCTGTTCAGCCTGACTGCACTGCTCCCAGTACACACATCCTTCCTGTTCCAGCCTGACTGCACTGCTCCCAGTACACACATCCTTCCTGTTCACCTGACTGCACTGCTCCCAGTACACACATCCTTCCTGTTCAGCCTGACTGCACTGCTCCCAGTACACACATCCTTCCTGTTCCAGCCTGACTGCACTGCTCCCAGTACACACATCCTTCCTGTTCCAGCCTGACTGCACTGCTCCCAGTACACACATCCTTCCTGTTCAGCCTGACCCACTGCTCCCAGTACACACATCCTTCCTGTTCAGCCTGACTGCACTGCTCCCAATACACACATCCTTCCTGTTAAGCCTGACTGCACTGTTCCAGTACACACATCCTTCCTGTTCAGCCTGACTGCACTGCTCCCAGTGCACACATCCTTCCTGTTCCAGCCTGACTGCACTGCTCCCAGTACACACATCCTTCCTGTTCAGCCTGACTGCACTGCTCCCAGTACACACATCCTTCCTGTTCCAGCCTGACTGCACTGCTCCCAGTCCACACATCCTTCCTGTTCAGCCTGACTGCACTGCTCCCAGTACACACATCCTTCCTGTTTCCAGCCTGACTGCACTGCTCCCAGTGCACCCGTCCTTCCTGTTCATCCTGACTGCACCGCTCCCAGTGCACACATCCTTCCTGTTCCAGCCTGACTGCACTGCTCCCAGTACACCCATCCTTCCTGTTCCAGCCTGACTGCACTGCTCCCAGTACACACATCCTTCCTGTTCAGCCTGACTGCACTGCTCCCAGTACACACATCCTTCCTGTTCAGCCTGACTGCACTGCTCCCAGTACACACATCCTTCCTGTTCAGACTGACTGCACTGCTCCCAGGACACACATCCTTCCTGTTCCAGCCTGACTGCACTGCTCCCAGTACACACATCCTTCCTGTTCAGCCTGACTGCACTGCTCCCAGTACACACATCCTTCCTGTTCCAGCCTGACTGCACTGCTCCCAGTACACACATCCTTCCTGTTCAGACTGACTGCACTGCTCCCAGTACACACATCCTTCCTGTTCAGCCTGACTGCACTGCTCCCAGTACACACATCCTTCCTGTTCAGCCTGACTGCACTGCTCCCAGTACACACATCCTTCCTGTTCAGACTGACTGCACTGCTCCCAGGACACACATCCTTCCTGTTCCAGCCTGACTGCACTGCTCCCAGTACACACATCCTTCCTGTTCAGACTGACTGCACTGCTCCCAGTACACACATCCTTCCTGTTCAGCCTGACTGCACTGCTCCCAGTACACACATCCTTCCTGTTCAGCCTGACTGCACTGCTCCCAGTACACACATCCTTCCTGTTCCAGCCTGACTGCACTGCTCCCAGTACACACATCCTTCCTGTTCCAGCCTGACTGCACTGCTCCCAGTACACACATCCTTCCTGTTCAGACTGATTGCACTGCTCCCAGTACACACATCCTTCCTGTTCAGCCTGACTGCACTGCTCCCAGTGCACCCGTCCTTCCTGTTCAGCCTGACTGCACTGCTCCCAGTACACACATCCTTCCTGTTCAGCCTGACTGCACTGCTCCCAGTGCACACATCCTTCCTGTTCCAGCCTGACTGCACTGCTCCCAGTACACACATCCTTCCTGTTCCAGCCTGACTGCACTGCTCCCAGTACACACATCCTTCCTGTTCAGCCTGACTGCACTGCTCCCAGTACACACATCCTTCCTGTTCCAGCCTGACTGCACTGCTCCCAGTACACACATCCTTCCTGTTCAGCCTGACTGCACTGCTCCCAGTGCACACATCCTTCCTGTTCAGCCTGACTGCACTGCTCCCAGTACACACATCCTTCCTGTTCCAGCCTGACTGCACTGCACCCAGTTCACCCGTCCTTCCTGTTCCAGCCTGACTGCACTGCTCCCAGTACACACATCCTTCCTGTTCAGCCTGACTGCACTGCTCCCAGTGCACACATCCTTCCTGTTCCAGCCTGACTGCACTGCTCCCAGTACACACATCCTACCTGTTCAGCCTGACTGCACTGCTCCCAGTACACACATCCTTCCTGTTCAGACTGACTGCACTGCTCCCAGCACACACATCCTTCCTGTTCAGCCTGACTGCACTGCTCCCAGTGCACACATCCTTCCTGTTCAGACTGACTGCCCTGCTCCCAGTACACACATCCTTCCTGTTCAGCCTGACTGCACTGCTCCCAGTACACACATCCTTCCTGTTCAGCCTGACTGCACTGCTCCCAGTACACACATCCTTCCTGTTCCAGCCTGACTGCACTGCTCCCAGTACACACATCCTACCTGTTCAGCCTGACTGCACTGCTCCCAGTACACACATCCCTCCTGTTCAGCCTGACTGCACTGCTCCCAGTGCACACATCCTTCCTGTTCAGCCTGACTGCACTGCTCCCAGTGCACACATCCTTCCTGTTCAGCCTGACTGCACTGCTCCCAGTGCACACATCCTTCCTGTTCAGCCTGACTGCCCTGCTCCAGGACACACATCCTTCCTGTTCAGCCTGACTGCACTGCTCCCAGTGCACACATCCTTCCTGTTCAGCCTGACTGCACTGCTCCCAGTACACACATCCTTCCTGTTCAGCCTGACTGCACTGCTCCCAGTACACACATCCTTCCTGTTCCAGCCTGACTGCACTGCTCCCAGTACACACATCCTTCCTGTTCAGCCTGACTGCACTGCTCCCAGTACACACATCCTTCCTGTTCCAGCCTGACTGCACTGCTCCCAGTACACACATCCTTCCTGTTCCAGCCTGACTGCACTGCTCCCAGTACACACATCCTTCCTGTTCAGACTGACTGCACTGCTCCCAGTACACACATCCTTCCTGTTCAGCCTGACTGCACTGCTCCCAGTACACACATCCTTCCTGTTCCAGCCTGACTGCACTGCTCCCAGTGCACACATCCTTCCTGTTCAGCCTGACTGCACTGCTCCCAGTACACACATCCTTCCTGTTCAGCCTGACTGCACTGCTCCCAGTACACACATCCTTCCTGTTCAGACTGACTGCACTGCTCCCAGTACACACATCCTTCCTGTTCCAGCCTGACTGCACTGCTCCCAGTACACACATCCTTCCTGTTCAGCCTGACTGCACTGCTCCCAGTACACACATCCTTCCTGTTCCAGCCTGACTGCACTGCTCCCAGTACACACATCCTTCCTGTTCAGCCTGACTGCACTGCTCCCAGTACACACATCCTTCCTGTTCAGCCTGACTGCACTGCTCCCAGTACACACATCCTTCCTGTTCAGCCTGACTGCACTGCTCCCAGTACACACATCCTTCCTGTTCAGCCTGACTGCACTGCTCCCAGTACACACATCCTTCCTGTTCAGCCTGACTGCACTGCTCCCAGTACACACATCCTTCCTGTTCATCCTGACTGCACTGCTCCCAGTACACACATCCTTCCTGTTCAGCCTGACTGCACTGCTCCCAGTACACACATCCTTCCTGTTCCAGCCTGACTGCACTGCTCCCAGTACACACATCCTTCCTGTTCCAGCCTGACTGCACTGCTCCCAGTACACACATCCTTCCTGTTCAGCCTGACTGCACTGCTCCCAGTACACACATCCTTCCTGTTCAGCCTGACTGCACTGCTCCCAATACACACATCCTTCCTGTTCAGCCTGACTGCACTGTTCCCAGTACACACATCCTTCCTGTTCAGCCTGACTGCACTGCTCCCAGTGCACACATCCTTCCTGTTCCAGCCTGACTGCACTGCTCCCAGTACACACATCCTTCCTGTTCCAGCCTGACTGCACTGCTCCCAGTGCACACATCCTTCCTGTTCCAGCCTGACTGCACTGCTCCCAGTGCACACATCCTTCCTGTTCAGCCTGACTGCACTGCTCCCAGTACACACATCCTTCCTGTTCCAGCCTGACTGCACTGCTCCCAGTGCACCCGTCCTTCCTGTTCATCCTGACTGCACCGCTCCCAGTGCACACATCCTTCCTGTTCCAGCCTGACTGCACTGCTCCCAGTACACACATCCTTCCTGTTCCAGCCTGACTGCACTGCTCCCAGTACACACATCCTTCCTGTTCAGCCTGACTGCACTGCTCCCAGTACACACATCCTTCCTGTTCCAGCCTGACTGCACTGCTCCCAGTACACACATCCTTCCTGTTCAGACTGACTGCACTGCTCCCAGGACACACATCCTTCCTGTTCCAGCCTGACTGCACTGCTCCCAGTACACACATCCTTCCTGTTCAGCCTGACTGCACTGCTCCCAGTACACACATCCTTCCTGTTCCAGCCTGACTGCACTGCTCCCAGTACACACATCCTTCCTGTTCAGACTGACTGCACTGCTCCCAGTACACACATCCTTCCTGTTCAGCCTGACTGCACTGCTCCCAGTACACACATCCTTCCTGTTCAGCCTGACTGCACTGCTCCCAGTACACACATCCTTCCTGTTCAGACTGACTGCACTGCTCCCAGGACACACATCCTTCCTGTTCCAGCCTGACTGCACTGCTCCCAGTACACACATCCTTCCTGTTCAGACTGACTGCACTGCTCCCAGTACACACATCCTTCCTGTTCAGCCTGACTGCACTGCTCCCAGTACACACATCCTTCCTGTTCAGCCTGACTGCACTGCTCCCAGTACACACATCCTTCCTGTTCCAGCCTGACTGCACTGCTCCCAGTACACACATCCTTCCTGTTCCAGCCTGACTGCACTGCTCCCAGTACACACATCCTTCCTGTTCAGCCTGACTGCACTGCTCCCAGTACACACATCCTTCCTGTTCAGCCTGACTGCACTGCTCCCAATACACACATCCTTCCTGTTCAGCCTGACTGCACTGTTCCCAGTACACACATCCTTCCTGTTCAGCCTGACTGCACTGCTCCCAGTGCACACATCCTTCCTGTTCCAGCCTGACTGCACTGCTCCCAGTACACACATCCTTCCTGTTCCAGCCTGACTGCACTGCTCCCAGTGCACACATCCTTCCTGTTCCAGCCTGACTGCACTGCTCCCAGTGCACACATCCTTCCTGTTCAGCCTGACTGCACTGCTCCCAGTACACACATCCTTCCTGTTCCAGCCTGACTGCACTGCTCCCAGTGCACCCGTCCTTCCTGTTCAGCCTGACTGCACTGCTCCCAGTGCACACATCCTTCCTGTTCCAGCCTGACTGCACTGCTCCCAGTACACACATCCTTCCTGTTCCAGCCTGACTGCACTGCTCCCAGTACACACATCCTTCCTGTTCAGCCTGACTGCACTGCTCCCAGTACACACATCCTTCCTGTTCAGAGTTACTGCACTGCTCCCAGGACACACATCCTTCCTGTTCCATCCTGACTGCACTGCTCCCAGTACACACATCCTTCCTGTTCAGCCTGACTGCACTGCTCCCAGTACACACATCCTTCCTGTTCCAGCCTGACTGCACTGCTCCCAGTACACACATCCTTCCTGTTCAGCCTGACTGCACTGCTCCCAGTGCACACATCCTTCCTGTTCCAGACATACTGCACTGCTCCCAGTGCACACATCCTTCCTGTTCCAGCCATACTGCACTGCTCCCAGTGCACCCGTCCTTCCTGTTCCAGCCTGACTGCACTGCTCCCAGTCCCACTAATCTTCTCTTTTCCTATCAGTCCTTTTATGTGGAGCACTGGCCGAAATGCCCTCCTCCAAGTTCCCTTTTCTGCCAGGTCAAGTCACACTTGTCTTTCATCTGCAATAATTGCGACAGTATCAACATACACTTCAGAAGGCTATTGGGAGAATGATAAGAAATGGCCTATGTTATATTCTCACCATGGTATCTGGCTATGCTCAGCCCTCTGTACACTCTAGCTATCTCCAGATTCAGGTCAAGTGTCACCACTGTTAGTAAACTTTTCTTCAATCTCTTGTTCTTTGCACAGTAGGTGCCTCTTCCACGTGCAAGGGTTGCACCCTGAGTGTGTCTCTCTCACAATAACAATGACTATTTGGTTGATTGCTAGGTACAGACCCTTCTCTAATGTCTTACACTATTTCATCCTCTCATGAACACTGTGAAGTGACTGTACTATGAGTCCCATTTTAGAAATGAGCAGAGTTAAGCTGTTTCCTAAGTCTAACAGCTCGGAGCTGGCCGATCAAATCTTAACCTAGAATTCTCCAGTTTGAGAATCTGTACCTTACACTTGTCATGTTGTATTGATTTCTTATTTTTGATGTTTTTATCTCAAGATGATGTCGTTGTTTTCCTTTGGCCTTGCCTCTATCATGTACTATCAACATTTTGCTCAAAATGTTTAATAAGTATCTACATTCCCACCATACAAAGAGAAATGAAGACTAGAGAGGAAAACTTTTTTAAGAATGTTGATCCAGAGAGCCCAGAGATTGTAGTTCCCTCTTTTCTGCTTATTTTGATGGTTATGAGCCAGCTCTGAATCCTAACATGTTCTGCCTGACTAAAACTCAATGCAAAGACGGGCTTGGAGTTCTCATAAACAGTCACGGGGTGGTCCACAGCTGTGCTGACCCAACAGAGGGGAGCAGGTGGACCGGGGTGGCTTATCCTTGTAAGACATCTATTTAACAAGAAAAGAAACCAGAGATTGACTCGTGTCTGGATTGCCTCACCTCTCCTTCTGCCAACCCAGGTCCGTCACTCCTCTGAACTCCAAACACCCCTCCTATGCCCCCTGACTCACCTCCACATCCTGGAGACTATTTAGACCACATCAGGGCTGGAGATGTTGGCTCAGTGGTAGAATAGCACCCCCAAGGCCCTAAGCTCAGTCCTCAGTACCCCCCAAATAAAAGACCGTGTTAATGTGCCCGTTATATGTGAATTCCGATCTGGACTTTGTGTGTCATGACCATAGTTTGTCTCCTGCATTACATAAAAAGAAACTAAGTTCACTTGACTAGACCAGTATATGACAGACCTTCAGTAAATACTGAATGGATGGATGGGTGGATGAGTGAATGGATGGATGAATGGGTGGGTGGTTAGATGAGTCAATGGATGGTTGGATAAGAGCAAAAGGCTAAAAATAATCCACAAAACTTGCTGAAACTCTCTTCTTTTTAAATTTTATTTATTTATTTGCAAGTAGAGAGATATAGAGAGAAGAGAGACAGGCAGAGAGAATGGATACACCAGGGTCTCCAGCTGCTGCAAGTGAACTCCAGATGCATGTGCCCCTTTGTGCATCTGGCTTTACATGGGTACTGGGAAATCAAACCTACGTTGTCAGGCTTTGCAGGCAAGCACTTTTAACCACTGAGCCATCTCTCCAGCTCTCCTCTTTTGTTTCCATCCTACCCAGATGCCTGCCCCTCATGAGTGATCTGACTTGTCCTGGGACACGCCTCTGTCTGTCAGAGGACTTACTATAACTGCGGCATCCATGGGTAATGTGATTGTTCCTCCCTATTTTATCCACGGCAGCTAGCACAGAGCCTGGCACATCACACACACTGAACGAAGGTTAAGTTCATCCGCTCAACACATACTAACTGCTCCAAGCTTTGTGCTAGTACATTGTAATGTCTGGATTGTTAAGTGCTATCTTGACTTCTTTGGGCTTCCTAGGTCCAAAAGGCCTGGCCATGTGTTTTCAACAAATATTACCCCTGCCTCATTCCATAGGAAAGAGTCTCTGCTCTTAATTCACCATCAGTTCAACCATCTGCGCCCTCCCTAGTCCTCAACTGAAAAGATTTCATCCCCCACCAGCCATGAAATCTTTCAAACAGAACAATCACAACCTCATGAAGGAAACATTGAGACTTTGTCAAGACAGATCCTGTCTCTCACAGACCCTGCGACTTCCCAGTCCTGAATCTAGTGACCACACGTGGCATGCACTGTTGTCCCAATGCAGGATGGATATGTGTGACTGGTCAGCTGATAGGAGTTGTCTCCGTCCAGAGTCAGTATCATATGTTGTAACTGTGTCACACTCCTTCCTTACTACTGAGGTTAATTGGATGTCACAAAAACAGTGAGGTGCTGGCATTCAGCTGTGATGGAGATAAACCAGGCCACTTCTCACCGGAAGCTGGGGGGGTCCCTATTCTAATCAGATACTAAGGACGCCAGCTTCCTCTCTGGAGGTGAATCCTGAATTCCTAAAATGGAAGCGATCAATACAGAAAGGGGAGGAGGTGAGCTGTGGTGGGAACAGCTCTACAGGGGCATACATACACATGCACGTGTGCACACGCACATGCATACATACACACATGCATACACACGCACGTGTGCACACGCACATGCATACATACACACATGCATACACACGCACATGTGTGCACAGGCCAGAGGACAAGCTTGGGTGTCATCCTCAAGGGCCAGCCTGTCAACGTTTTTGTTAAAAATATTCATTTATTTATTATTTGAGAGAGAGAGAATGGGCATGCCAAGGCCTCTAGCCACTGCAAACAAACTTCAGATGCATGTGCCATTTTGTGCATCTGGCTGTCACGGGTACTGGAAAATCAAACCTGGGTCCTCAGGCTTCACAGGCAAGTATCCCAACCACTAAGTCACCTCTCGAGCCCCTCAATGTTTTGAGACAGGATCTCTCACTGGCCGGAAGCTCATCAAGCCCAGAGACCCCACCGTCCCTTTCTTTCTCGGCACTGGGTTAAAATCACGCATCACCATGCCTGGATGATTTTGCATGGGTGCTGGGATAGAGCTGGGTCTTCATACTTGCAAGGCAAGCACTTTATGACCTGAATTCTCTCCTCAGCCCCACAAATCACTTGTGAGATGAACTCTCTGCCAGGCATTAGTCTCACCATGACGATGAAGCCTACTAAACAGAAATTCCTACCTTCGGGAAGTTTAAATTCTGGACTGCTCTCTTTCACTCCTGGACTGGCTTCGTGTTTTTATGAATTCTTCCGTTCGCACACTTCCTTATGTGCATCTTAGCTAAAGAGGCCTCTGGTGCTTGTCTACCTCACCTGGATGTAATGCAGTCCATCCTGCTTTCGTTGGTCCAGGACAGCTAACATAAAGCGCAGAACAGATGCCAAATGAAGGTTGAGTGAAATCATTCACCATTTCAACAAGCATCGCTGCTCTGTGCTTTATACCCGTATGTTCTCAGGACTGGATTTTCAAGTGCTGCCTTCTAGAACAAGCAATCTTTAAAGTGGAGAGCATGTGTTCTTTCTCCTCTATGTAGGATCAGCAAACTCTTTCTGTGAATATCCACATAGTAAATACGTCAGTCAGGTCAGTTATACAGTATCTCTCACAACTATTTAAGTCTGTGGTCTTAGGCAGCGGGAAATATGTAAGGATGGCTGTCTTCCAAGAAAACTCTCTTTATGGATATAAAAATTTGAATTCTGGGGCTGGAGAGATGGCTTAGCGGTTAAGGCGTTTGGCTACAAAGCCAAAGGATCTCGGTTCGACTCTCCAGGACCCACATAAGCCAGATGCAAAAGTGAGCACATGCATCTGGAGTTCATTCGTAGTGGCTGGAGACCCTGGCCTGCCCATTCTCTCTCTGTCTTTCTCTCTGCTTCTTTCTCATAAATAAATAAATAAATAAATAAATAAATAAATAAATAAATAAATGAATATTTTTTAAAAATTTTTTGAATTCTGTATCATTTTTCCATATTACAAAATGTTGGTCTTCTTTTAATTCATTTTTATACAAAAATTAAAACTCTAGGGATACAAGAGGGCCTACACCTATTAAATTTTCTCTGAAATAATAATGGTTGTCCATGTATCTTGCACTGACCGCACTCTCCATTGGAAAATCTGCTTCTCTCTTTCAGATGGACGCAGAACCTGAGGAGAGAATCAGCCCATTGCATCTCAACTGGGAACCAGCTGAAGCCATAGAGTTATAGGGGAAATGAGCAAGAGTGCTGCTTTATCGGTGAACCTGGTACCAGCACAAGGGTGAAGGAGATAGACACAAAGGACACTCAACCCCTACCAAAACAGACTCACAAAACCTTATCACTGAAATAGACCCAAAATAAACCCACCATGGCTCAAGGAAACTCACAGAAGAGGAGGCAGAAAGATTGTTAGAGCCATGAATTGGGTCATTATACAGAGTCATTGCCACTCCTGCATAACTGATGGCTACCCCATAAGGCAAGACCCACATTATCCATGGGGGGAGGTCAGAGAGAAGGCTAACAATGGTATCATCATGGTTGTATATATACTATATACATAACTAATAAAAAAATTAAAACTCTAAAACTCACTCAGCCTGCAAACCCAAAACAAACACACAACAACAACAAAAGATTAGCAGTAAAGTCTAATCAGTCCATGAACAGTTAGAAACTTGGAGATAAAGGGCCGGAGATGCAGTTCCATTGGTAGAGTGCTTGCCTGGCCTAGACAAGCCCTGTTCAATCCCAGCACTGCACAAAAAGATATGATGGAGTAGGCCTGTAACCCCAGCATTCAGCATGTAGGAGGCAGGAGGATCGGGAGTTCGAGGTGATTCTTAGCTACACAGTAAGTTCAAGGCCAGGTTGGGACAACTGTAAAAGGAAGAGAGAATGGAATGAAAGAAGGAAGAAGTGGAGGGAGGGTAAGAGGGAGGGAAGGCGGGAAGGAGGGAGAGAAGAACAGAGGAAAGGAGAGAGGGAAGGAACTTGAAGCTGGAGGGAAAACGTGTAGCAAATGAGAACATGCATGCTCAGCTCCCATCAGCTCAATAATTACTGAGCACCTGATATCTGCATTGGCATGATGCCCACAGGTTCTGAGGAATTCAAAGACCAAATGAATTTACTGAGTTAAAAACTGAAAAGATGCCTCTGCTAGATTCCCATGTCACTGTTAAAATGATCTCACACTTGCATCAGTTAAAGGCATGCCATTAAACTCCCAGCCCATCAAAGTTACCAGTGCTACAATACAGAGCATGTCTCAAAGGCAAAGGAAAATAACCACAGTGTCTGCTCAGTGCAGTATTTTTAAACATCTGTGACTTTGTTATTTCAAAACCAAATGTCTCAAACAAGGCAAAGCACACATTCCTCTCTCAGGGTTACGTACCCACGATGCCAAGTTTGAAATTTCCAAACAAAGCTGCTTTTGAGCAATCTGAAGACAAAAAAGCATTTGAAAAATTTCTGAACTGCTGGAAGAAAAAATAGCCTTTTTTTCACCTTTAGATAACTCTGAAATGGGTAAATGGACTTAATTTACTTTCCAAAATAAATCCATTTGGGGCTGAAACTAAGAAAGAGAAGCCACAGAAATCCTCTATGAATTCCATTGAGAGTTGCTGGTGCCAGGGACTTGAAGGGGGGGAGGACTGGGAATCCAAAATGTTGGGTTTCTAACTCCTGGTTGTCTGAGACCAATTCTCAGGAGCATATATTCTCTATAAAAATGAGCCCTGAGTACCAACCTGGTCCAATATGGTAAT
This sequence comes from Orientallactaga sibirica, assembly GCA_036365145.1. NCBI lineage: Eukaryota > Metazoa > Chordata > Mammalia > Rodentia > Dipodidae > Orientallactaga > Orientallactaga sibirica. The sequence continues at coordinate 2,650,854 of JAEOAD010000035.1, forward strand.
AAGACTCAAGTGAATTTGCTCTTTTCCAATGCAATGCCTCCATCAACCTGGAGTAAGAAGTTAGAATCAAGGCTGGAGAAATGGTTAAGCCATTAAGCGCTTGACTGTGAAGCCTAAGGACCCCAGTTCAAGGCTCAATTCCCCAGGACCCACGTAAGCCAGATATACAAAGTGGTACATGCATCTGGAGTTCATTTACAGTGGCTGGATACCCTGGTGTGCCCATTCTCTCTCTCTCTCTCTCTCTCTCTCTCTCTCTCTCTCTCTCTGTGTGTGTGTGTGTGTGTGTGTGTGTCTGCCTCTTTCTCTCTCTTTCTGATGCTCTCAAATAAATAAAAAAAAAATAAAATAAAATTTTTAAAAAGAAGTTAGAATCAGGCTGGAGAGATGGCTTAGTGGTTAAGGCGCCTGCCTCCTAAGCCTAAGAACGCCAGTTCCAATCTCCAGTGGTTCCAATCTCCAGGTTCCACGTTTAGCCAGATGCAAAATGACGCAAGGGCACAATGTCACACTTGACCACAAGGGGGCGCACGCATCTCTGTCTTCCTCTCCCTCTCTATCTCTGTCTCTCTCAAAAAAAAAAAAAAAAAGAAGAAGAAGAAGTTAGAATCAAGTGAATTAAAGAGGACTTCCTTCCACCCAAGAAGAAGTCAAGGTGACAAGGACTATGCAGGAACCAGGGGCCATAGACTAAGCAGAGTGAAGATGGCGCCCAGCATGGGAGGCCAACAATGAGGAGGGTCCCTATTGCAAAGAAGAGAGGAGCAGTGTCCATGGGGAATTCAGCTGCATATGGTGAAGCTTATGCAAGAAGTAAATATATTGGGATTTAAAAGGTAACTTCTCAATAGAGGGGAAAGGATATGTAAATACATGAGAGAGAGAAACAGAATAAACCTGGTGGTATGGGGTTGGGATTAGAGACCTCAAAGTGAAGTCACGGTTCTCAATACACATTATAGATAAATGTAGATACAAACACAGGTCATTCTGATGTGGCTTTAATGTATCCCCCATGAACTCATGCACTGAAATGTAGTCCCCGTGGTGGAAGAGGACAGCCACCGAGCAGGATCCTTGGCTGATCATCTCCTCACAGGTACACACCCACTACCTTCTCTAGAAGCTCAGGTAAGAGGCCATAATGTCCAGCTTTCATATCATCTCTACTGTGAATGTGTCAGGATGGAAACTTAACAAGAACATGATGTTCAGAGGTGGAGCTTTTGTGAGGTGATTCAGACTACATGGAGTTACCAGGTTGGAGCCCCTGTGGCAAAATATAGTTGGCTTATTAGTCACTTTTCTCATTGCTGTGACAAAAGCAACTCAAGGAGGGAACAGTTGATCGTGGCTCACAGTTGGCAGATACAGTTCATCGTGGTGTGGAAAGCATTATAGCAGGAGTGTGAAGTGGCTGGTAGCATGGCATCTACAGGCAGAAAGCAGAGAGAGGTAAGTGCTGGGGCTCCAGTCACTTTCTCCTTTTTTCATATATATTTTATTTATTTATTTATTTATTTATTTATTTATTTATTCATTTATTTATTTGAGAGAAAGAGGCAAAGAGAGAGAAAGAGAGAGAGAGAAAGAGAATGGATGCACCAGGGCCTCCAGTCACTGCAAATGAACTCCAGATGCATGTGCCCCCTTGTGCATCTGACTTACGTGGGCCCTGGAGAGTCAAACTGGGATCCTTTGGCTTTGCAGGCAAACGCCTTAACCACTAAGCCATCTCTGCAGCCCTCACTTTCTCCTTTTTATTCAACCTGAGACCCCAGATCATTGGAAGGCTGGGTCTTCTTTCTTCAGTTAAACCTTTCTGGGAAATCCCTCACAGACACTACCACAGGTGTGTTTCTATGGTGATTTTAAAGCCCATCAAGTTGACAGTGACAATTAATCACCACAGGTGGCTTTCCAAGAAGAGAGGACACCAAATACACACATGTACATTGTCTGTCTTTGCCACCAAAACAGCCATCACCAAGGCTGGGGAGAGGGCTCAGTAGGAAAGAGTGCTTGCCACAAGTATGTGGGTCTGACATAGCCTGAGACTACCTGAGTTTGAGTTTCCAAGATACACATAAGCAGCTGGGCATAGCCAAGCATGTCTGTAACCCCAGTCCTGTGGAAAGCGGAAACCAGAGGACATTGGAGCTCGTGAAAATTGCAGCTTCATGTTCAGAGAGAGAGTCTGTCGGAAGGAAATCTGCAGATGAGTGATAGGGTGCTACAGGAAGTATACAAGATGTTCTCCTCTGACCTCCCAGTGCCTGCACATGCATCTGCACATGCATATACCACACATGCACACACACAAACACCAGACCACACCACACATACTACACATTAAGAGAAAAAGCAAGACCCTGTCTCAGAGAAGGTAGGAGAGCACAGATACCTCAAAGTTGTCCTCTGACCTCTACACACACCATGAAACACACACTCCTCTACACACACAAACACGCCATGAAACACATGCTCCTACACACACACCATGAAACACACACGCGCACACACACACACACACAAACACACCATGAAACACATGCTCCTATACACACACAGCATGAAACACATGCACACACACACACACACACACACCATGAAACACATACTCCTATACACACACACACACACACAAACACAACACAATTTATTTTAAAGGCTATTACCAGATGGCCAGATGATGAGCCACAGTAAACTTCTATCTTAAATAACTTACCAAGCCTGCAGTCTTGTGTTATTAGCAGCTAATCGTGGACTGATACAGATATAGATGCATTCGTGTGTGTGCATGTGTGTATGTGTGTGTGCGTGTGTGTGTGTGTGCATGTGTGTGTATATGTATGTATAGATATGCTATAAGCTTTGTCCACTGAGAAAGCCACGCCAAGCCATGCAATACCATTCTCCTCCAGGCACAGTCAGGGCTCTCAGAAGAAAAGGCTGGGGACAAGGCTAAAGCTGAGCAAGGAATGGCAGACCCAACCCAGAGGCAAGGAAGTGTTCGGAGAACGCCAGGGCTGTGGCAGAGGGACTCAAACACCAGACTGGCCAAATCTGGGACAATCTGATCTGAGCATTAAAATCATATCAGTCTCATTTCCCATTGTTGTCACAAAATACCTGACAAGAAGGAATTTAAGAGAGGAAGAGTTTTGTTTTTTGTTTTTCTGGCTCATGGATTGAGGGCACACTTCACTGTGGAGGGGAGGGGAGGCAGCAGGAGGAGCTCTTGGCAGTGGTGGGAGGAGCATGACGCCTTTGGCTCTCATCTGGGCAGATTGAAAAGCAAAGCAATAGGGGGGGGGATTTTGTCTGGCTTTCTCCTACTTTCCTTTCATTCAGCCTGGGCCCAAACCCACGGGATAGTGTCACCCATATTCAAGATGGGTCTTCCCACTTTAGGACCACACAGACATACCCAGAAGCACGTCTTCTCAGAGATCCTCGATGCAGTCAGGTTGACAGTGAAGAGTGAGAGTCTCAGAGTGTTGGGGTCCCCCCTAGGGCCAGCCCAGGAGGGACAGCAGGGTCTCTGCCAAGTGGGGGGTGAGAGGTGCAGAGTCACGACACAGACTCCAGGAGTTGGGTGGAAGCAGGCAGAGTGCGAGCTGCTGCAAACTCATTTATTCAAGGAAGTGTAGGGAGTTTAAAGGGTTTGGCTGGCCAATCATTGTATGGGGTGGTCCCCTTCTTGTGACCAATACAGCCTGTCTCCAGGCAGATCATCTCGCAGCAGGTTTCTCGCAAGCATGGGACTGTAGCTGTGGTTACGCCAGGCCTGTGCAGGATGCCACGTCCACAGAAGCCATTTCCTGGTTTCTTCTGGCATGCGGTCTGGGTCGGGCCCGACCTGCATTGTGCCATACATCAGAGTTCAATGATGATGAGGATGATGATGATGAAGGCGAGACCTGTGGGATACAGAGGAAAGCAGGACTCTGCTCAGCTATTAACTATTAAAACTCAATGAGGAGTGGGAAGTTTCCACCATTCCAAAGTAATTCGTACAATATGTATATTCCTTCCAAAAGGGAAAAGAGTTTTGCAGCAAAGTTTGGCAAACACCACGTTAATCAAGTTATCAAAACGACTATGTCAATAAAGGGCATAGTGGCAGTGTGTACCGCCTGACAGAACACAGTGAGCAGAAACGTGCTTCTCCCTTCCCCCTTCCCCTCCCCCTCCTCCTCCTCCTCCTTGGCACACAGTAATTATGGTTCCCCTCATTTTTGGAAGGCGGAATGTGATTCTGTGCCTTGTTTTACCTGATGAATTGTTAGCAGGAGTGCTACAGACCACTTCCCCTTTAGAGAACTGTGCCTGTGGTGAACGGACTTTACACTTACTTTTCAAAATAAATCCACCTGAGGCTGAAATTGGGAAAGAGAAGCCATAGAAACCCCCAGGGGTTTCATTTAATGTTTCAGAGTTGGACGTGTGATGTACTCGATTTGTTTTGGAGTTGATTTTGTTCTACCTGTCTTGGTGAGACAAGGCCCTGTTCTGCCGTCTCTTTAGATAGGCAATATGTGAAAGAAATCCATGTCGCACGAACCCAGTGTTCTGATGGTTGTGGATTACCAATTCAGCTTACTCTGGCTGGCTTGATGGTGGATGGACTGGTTTTATTACAAGTTTGTCTCATCAATATGTAAACTTCAAGGGCAGAAGGATATAATTTATTCTCTTCCTACTGCCTTGCCCAACAAATAGTGACAGCATCCACTCCATTCTTTTTTTTTCTTTTTTTTTTTTTTTTTTTTTTGTTTAATTTGCAGTGCTAGGGATCAACATCAAAGACTCTCTCTCTCTCTCATCTGTGTGCATGCATGCAATAGACACTACATTCTTTAATTACTGAGATGGGAAACCTGATCACAGCTTCTGTATCCTAGATCTTTCATCTTCCGTGATCTGACCTTGTCCATCATATCTTCTTTGAACCTCTGGATTTTCTCCATTTATTTCCAGCCTTTTGCACTGCCTAATGGCATCATCTGGTCTTTCTTCCACCAGCCTCTTTAAAAAAAAATATTTGTTTGCAAGTACAGAGAAATAGATAAAAGAGACATATAGAAAGAGAAAGAGACTGAGCGAGAGAGAGAAAGAGAGAGAGAGAACGGGCGCTCCTGGGCCTCTAGCCCCTGAAAATGAATCCCAGATGCATGAGCCACTGTGCATCTGGCTTTACTTGGGTACTGAAGAATAGAACCTGAGCTGTTAGGCTTAGAAGGCAAGTACCTTAACCACTAAGCCATCTCTCCAGCACACCAGCCTTTTACTGCCCCATCCCACACTGCCACCAGCGGTGTCTCTGAAATGCAAATCTGATTGTTGCTCACAAGCCTTGGGCACCTCAAAGGTTCCTTATCACCTTCAGACTAAAAGCTAACATTCAGTCATGCCACACAGAGCTCGCTCTAACCGAGCCCGAGGTCTCTGCTCTTCATGCATCTCGGGCAGAGTCTGGTCCATCTTGGGCCTTCAATATACTGCTGTTTTCCTCACACTCCTCATCTCCAGCCTCACTCATGCTATTCTCTCCATATTTCTATGTCACCCACCTGTCCCAGATGCTCTCACACCCCCTCTGCCTAGAAGCTTGGCCCATGACTGGCTTTTCCTGCTCGAATCTCAGCTCAGATTCACAAGTACATCTGCTCGAAAGTAGCCTTATCCAAACCTTTATCTTAACACGTCCATTTTTGCTTTTCTAAGATATTAAATTCCTTGGCATTGCCAGCTCTTTTTCTGGTTGGCATCTCAGTTGTTTAAAGGGGAGAGGGCAGCCTACATGTTTCCTTCTTCTCTACCTTTATTCGGCTATGCCTGGGAGGACGGAGGCAATTGGCTAGGACCACCTTTGCAGCAAGACCTGGCATGGGACAGTTCTCCCGAAAAGAAGTGTGAATAGCACGCACTATGGTTTACATGTTTAATACTTAGCACTTAGTGTTGATGTGTTTGTTTAATATCCTTCCAACTGTATTGTTTTATGACTGGTTCCCTTCATAATCTTCTGTGCTTGCGTGAACACTACATCATCAGTCTAGCAAAGGTCCCGTCGGCTTCCTCAGATTGTTGAAGGGATCCGTGGCACATAAAGTTAAGGCCTCTTGTCTTCCTCAGACCTCCGGAGGACAAAAACCATGTTCACTGCTATGTCTATAGGAACCAGCACAATGCCCAGCATACAATGGGGAAAAAAAATCTGTGCAAAAAAAAAAAAAAAAAAAAAAAAAAAAAAAAAAAGAGTATTTAAATCTCTGGCCTCTAAAATGTACCTGCCTATGAGAAGGAGCTCAGTAGAAGTTGGTTTTGTGTTTGTTTGTTGTTTGTTTGTTTGTTTGTTTTTTGGTTTTTCAAGGTAAGGTCTCACTCGAGCTCAGGCTGACCTGGAATTCACTATGTAGTCTCAGGGTAGCCTTGAACTCACAGTGATCCTCCCACTCTGCCTCCCGAGTGTCAGGATTAAAGGTGTGTGCCACCACGCCCGGCTCTCAATGAAAGTTATTTTTTGATAAATAACTTCTGAAGTCCCCATTTGCTGGCCCACAGCTTTGCTCCTTAAGGCTCCTCAAGTTGATTCCACATTCCAGTAGACTGAAGCAAGGAATCATTTATCAAGTAGGCTGGTACATTATTAACCACCAATTTTCACAACAATGCAGTCACTCATAAATTACTTCAAGATAAACACCAGGCCTTGAAGGGAAATACAGCCAGATTAATGAACAGTTCCAGGGTCTAATGAGCAGCTTCTAACATCTGGCAACGTCCTCTAGTGGGAATTCTGCTGCACTGTGGATGGGCCTGCTTTTTAAACACCCATGTTCCAGGCCCCGCATACCACATATTTTCAAACCAGCTGTTCAGAGTCAGTGAGGCAGTCTGAGGACTTGGGAAGATTACTTTGTGTGCAGAGTTAACAGGCTAGAGGGACACACAATCTGTGAGCTCCCTTTCCTTAGCGCAAGGAACTAAGCAGCTGAGCTAATCATTTAGACCACCTGAATGGATCCAGAGCCTCGAAGGAACATAGGAAGGACACAATACAGAAGGGACAGACAGGAAACCACTGTGACCCAGCACTAAGCAGAGAGAAAATTCTTGAATAACATCCTTGATAGTTCACTTCCTGCTTGCAATAATGGCAAAGATCCTCAACGTTATCACCTCTTTCCGTGCTCCACCCAAGCAGGCCCTGACCCCTGGAGTCAGTGCTTAACAGCAGAGAGAAAGGAAGGTCAAGTCCCAGAGCATCTCACAAGATTGCTGGCAGTGATTGCAAGAATGCATCCAGATTGTTTTTTTTTTTTTTGCTATAATATATTTTGAGTTTTCTTTTGCCAGCTTTATTTGAGCTTTGCTTTTGATCCACCCAAAAGAATATAGGAAGTCCAGAGTTCACACCCTTCCCCCCCCACGCCCCAGGAAAGAGACAGTCCAGACTCTGACATGCCTCAGAGGGGACTTGAATGCACCAAAAAAAGAAAGAAAGAAAGAAAGAAAGAAAGAAAGAAAGAAAGAAAGAAAGAAAAGAAAGAAAGGAAGGAAGGAAGAAAGAAAGAAAGAAAACCCGAATTGGGTATTTTACTTCAGCTATTTAATTTTTAACTTCCAGAAATGGATATTCAAAATTAAATTTAATCACCTTCATTCTAACTCACCTTCAAAATTCATCCTTGGTAAGTCTTACTGCTTGGTACACAGTTAGCCTGTGTAACTCTTACTAAGGGTTGGCTATCAGGCTAACAGGTTGCTGCTTTTGTCATGCAGGAACAACAGCTCACGGGAGGCCGTGATGTTAGGGGTCTATTTATATTTGTCAACATGTTTGCACCAGGCGTGTGCGGATCAGACGAGAATGTTACCTAGCCTCCTCGTGACTCATCTGCATGTTTCCTGAAGACAGAGTGTGAAAAAAATGGGGGGCTGGAGAGATGGCTTAGTGGTTAAGCGCTTGCCTGTGATATCTAAGGACCTCGGTTCAAGGCTTGATTCCTCAGTCCCCACATAAGCCAGATGCACAAGGTGGCACATGCATCTGGAGTTCGTTTGCAGTGGCTGAAGGCCCTGGGCACCCATCCTCTCTGGCTCTCTCTCTCCATCTTTCCCTGTCTGTGGCTCTTAAATAAATAAATAAAAATAAACAAAAAACTAAAAAGAAAATTGGGGACAGGGTCTTGCTCTATCCTAGGCTGATCCAGAATTCACTATGTAGTCTCAGAATGGCCTTGAACTCATGGCTCTCCTCCTACTTCTTAGGCCTCCCAAGTGCTGAGATTAAAGGCGTGTGCCACCACACCTAGTGCTGAAAATATTTTTAACCTTTGTAGTCATCCAATATCCTGGGATGTATCATCAAGAGAATATTCTCATATAAAATTGGACAAGATAGCTATCCCATCGCAGGCATAACTCAATATAAAAATACAATACATGTTAAAAAAAAAAAGAAAGAAACATCTGAACTCCTCCACAAGTTCATAATCCTCCAGTAACTGACTCCAAAGATACTGAAGTGGATAAATGCCAGGCAAAGAATTCAAAAGAATAATTTTTTAAAAGGTAATGAAGTCTGAGGCTGGAGAGATGGCTTAGGGGTTAAGGTGCCTGCCTCCTAACCCTAAGAACACTGGTTCCAATCTCCAGCGGTTCCAATCTCCAGGTCCCACATTTAGCCAGATGCAAAGTGACGCAAGGGCACATTGCCGCACTTGACCACAAGGGGGCTCGCACATCTGGATTTCGTTCGCAGCAGCTGAGACACTGCTCACGCGCCCATCTCTGTCTTCCTCTCTCTCTCTCTCTCTCTCTCTCTCTCTCTCTCTCTCTCTCTCTGTCTCTCTCTATCTATCTATCTATCTGTTTCTCTCTGTGTCTCTCTCCAAAAAAATAATATAAAATTAAAAAAAAAGATAATGAATTCTGAAAATGCAGAAAAACAACTGAACACATTAAGTAGGACCACACAGGGCATGATTGTACAGTTCAATTTTTTAACCTTGTAAATAAAAAAATTCAGTAAATCAAATAAAAGAGCTTCATTGGACAGCCTTATGAATGGGACTAGATCAAAAGACAGAATTTCGGCACTCGAAGACAAAGTTAATGAATCAGAATTTTTATATAATAATAAAGAAATTATAAACAGAACCATAAAAGACTGCTGGGGCACAATTAATAAATCAAACTTATTTATTATATAATAGAGGTGGCTTTAAAGTACACAGTAAAAGCAAACCTATTTCATGAAAAGATGACAGCAAGCTTCTCAAAGCCTAAGAAATATTTTGACATCCACAAACATAAACATGGCCGCAAAACAACCTCCCCATGTAATTATTATAGTTAAAATGTCAAGAGTGGGCTGGGGAGATGGTTCGGTGCATAAATCCCTTGCCACCAGAGTTCAGGTGAGCATGGTGACCACCTGTCAAGCCCAGCACTCAGAAGCAGAGACCAGGGAGCCTGGGGCAAGCAGGCTGGCTAGACTGGCAGAATCCGCAAATTCTGCACTTACATAAGAGACCTTCTTGCCTCAGTAAACAAAGAAGAGAGAAGTCGTGAAAGACACCCAATGTCAACCTCTGACCACTCCATGCAAATACATATGCTCATGTACCCTCACATATGTGTGCCTACACACACAAAACACACACACATTATCAAGGGTACAGAACAGAGAGGGAATTGAAAGCTGTGACAAGTGCCATCTCACTCTCAAAGGCAAACCCATAGAACAGCAGATTTCTCAGCAGAAGCTCTTTAAAGACCAGGAGATCACATAAAGACATATTTCCATCCCTAAAGGGGGACAAATTCCAACCTATATTACAATAGTTAGCAAAATCATCTGTAGCAGACAGCTTCAGGTTCGCTGAGATGAACTTCCAGACCAGGCACAGTTATGGAGGAAGGGATATTATTTATTGAAGCTTACAGATCCAGGGGAAGTTCCATAAGGGCAGGAGAAGCAGCCTGCTCTCACAGGACCAGGCAAGAGAGAGAAGAAATCCAACCAGGTACACAGTATACAGAGCAAAACTACAGCCAAAAGCCCAGCACACTTCAGGAACTCCTGCTAGGCACACTTTGCATATCTTTACAATGGAATCTCAAGCCCACCATCAACACCTTAAGACTGGCCCCCAGTGACATTGCCTCTAGCAAGGTGATTGAAGATGCAAACTATATCTAATAAAACACTGAATATATTGAGGGACATATATTTAAACAACCACATCATCCCTTCAAATTGGGGGTGAAAAGAGGAATTTCTAAGATAGGCATAAGCAAACTCAGAATTCATGACCACTAAACCATCACTGCAGAACATACTTAAAGAAATCCTACACCCTGTTCAAGAGATGGACACAGGAAACAGAAAAAAAGCCCAGAGCAAGAAGAAAGAGACAGAACTAGAAAGAAAGAACCAAATACTAAATACCCTGAAACCAAAATTGGATAGAGATACCAAAAACAATAGAAAACTATTGACCCATTCCTCTGCTTAACATGGATGCGAATTTCTCAATGAAAATACCTGTAAACTGAACTCAACACACATTAAAAAGATCTTACATTGTGCTCAAGCTGGTTTCCCTTCTGGATACAAGGATTCATCAACACACATAACTCAATAAGTATAATAAACAGAATCAAGGACACAAATCACATTATCATCTCAGTAGATGTGGAAAAGGCATTTGACAAAATTACACATCCCTTCCCAATAAAAGCCCTGAAGAAATTAGGTATAGAAGGACTTATTCCTCAACATAATAAAAGCTATGTATGACAAACCCATAGTCAACATCACACTTAGTGAACTGGTACACACCTCTGTTAGTCTCTTACCATACCATAGAAAACCACAAGACAGGGCTGGAGAGATGGCTTAGCAGTTAAGGCGCTTGCTTGCAAACCCAAAGGACCCAGGTTCAATTCTCCAGATCCCATGTTAGCCAGATGCACATAGTGGTGCATGCGTCTGTAGTTTGTTTGCAGTGGCTGGAGACCTGGCACACCCATTCCCTCTCTCTCTCTCTCTCTCTCTCAATAAATAAATAAATAAAAATAAAATATTTTTTTAAAAGAAAGAAAAGAAAACCACAAGACACATATTCTAGATTAAACAGTAACAGGAGGCAATCAGACTGGACTTTTAAAAAGATTGCAGGCCCATAGATGACTGTGCAAAATAAACCTAGAAAAAAACCCAAACATGCTCAGAAACTGAGATACTCTGGCCCGTTAATACAGCAGAGCTTTGCTTAACATGACTCATAGACAGGATCTGTTGTCCCGATTCCAGTTGTATGTATTTGACCAACAGTTACTAATAACCTACCATATCTCAGTCACTAATCTTTTATGTTTTTATTAGCATATATTACACATAATGTGTTTCATGATGACATTTTATACATATATAATGTATTTTGACTTATATTCGCCTCCTTTTGCCCTCTCTTGTCCCCCTGCCACTCCTACAAATACCAACTATGCCCTATTCTATTTTCATGCTTTTGTTAATTTTTTTTATTTATTTTATTTGAGAGAGAGAGAGAGAGAGGGAGAGAATAGGCATACCAGGGCCTTCAGCTGCTGCAAACAAACTCCAGAAGCATGTACCATCTTGTGCATCTGGCTTACGTGGGTGCTGGCAAATCAAACCTGGGTCCCTTGGCTTTGCAGGCAAGTGCCTTAACCACTAAGTCATCTCTCCAAACCCTCATAATTTTTTTTTTGGATAATCCAGTGATTGGGGTTAGTTACAGGAGCATGGGTATATTACCAGTGGCTACACCACTCTCCCTCCACCATCAACCATTAACTACATAAAGATTTTCAGGGAGGAATGGGACTTTATGATCCCCTCCCCTCTCTGTGACAGGATTTTCACAGATCCAATCTGATACAGGTCTTGTGCATGTTCTGGCACAATTCTTACAGCTGGAAGAAAAGAGAACAAAAAAGAAATCTGTCTCTACTATGCATACTACATACTAGTGGGAAGTCACACTTGCATAACAGAAAAGGTTAGGGCTGGAAAGATGGCTTAGTGGTTAGACACTTGCCTGTGAAGTCTAAGGACCCCAGTTTGAGGCTCAATTCTCCAGGATCCAAGTAAGCCAGATGCACAAGGTGGCGCATGCATCTGGAGTTCATTTGCAGTGGCTGGAGGCCCTGGTGTGCCCATTCTTTCTCTCTCTGCCTGCCTATTTCTGTATCTCTCTCTCTCTCTCTCTCTCTCTCTCTCTCTCATAAATAAATAAAAAATAAAATATTTTTAAGTATAAAAAATAAAGGAAAGGTTAGTAAAAGGGCAAATCCCTTTTACTTCGCTAGTAGCTTTAGCCACAAACTAGCTTTGTGAAATCTTCCAGGCAACATGACGTTTAACCATCCTTTGCTGTTAGATTTGCAGCTTGCCCCTTTCCTTACCCCAGCAGTTGGCTGTGGTGTTAATGGACCCTCAGATAACCATCAGAAACCAGCAGCTTCTCCCTCAGAATCATCTATTTTTGGAACTAACTGCAAAGAAAACATGGGCTCTACCATGACTCTTAAAAAAAAAAAATCTAAGCCAGGCGTGGTGGCGCACGCCTTTAATCCCAGCACTTGGGAGGCAGAGGTAGAGGATCGCCATTAGTTCGAGGCCACCCTGAGAATACATAGTGAATTCCAGGTCAGCCTGGACTAGAGTAAAACCCTACCTTGAAAAACCAAAAAAAAAAAAAAAAAAATCTGTTGATCTTTCATCTTCCCCAGCCCCATGCTAGATTCTTCCTTACTCACCAACCCCCACAAATCACTTCGGCCAAAAAAAGAAAACGAGAAACTAGATTGTTTTCTTTTCTTTATCCTTTCTCCACCCCAAATTGTAGAACAACAAACCACATCTTACCTATGTGGAATGCACATGAAATGTTTTCTTTTTGATATTAAAGAGTTCTCTCACCAATTAGGTAAACACTGGCCACACCGCAGAGCTGAAATGTTATTGCAGAACAAAGAGGAGCGCAAAGCCGGAGCTTTTTCAGAGTCATGTCAAGAGGGACCTTGGGCTCTGGCTCCAGCACTGGGGACAAGATGAAAACACCGTGCACCATCAGAATGTGAACCGCACCAGCAAGCTCACTCACACACCTACACGGTCCGAGAGGCTGACTGAACTACAGGGTCTTCTTCACAATTACTTCATGGGATTCCCTCTCCATCTCCATAGCAGGGCCCAGGCTAAGATGAAACCCTGTGTTCTTGAAGGCCTTTACAGCCGTAACAAGGCAAGGATTTTTTTTTCATGCGCACACGTGTGTGTGTGTGTGTGTGTGTGTGTGTGTGTGTACTTAGCATGGTGCTTGTGTGGAGATCAGAGGACAACCTCAGGTGTCAATCAACACCTTCCACCTTGTTTGAGACAGGGTCTCTCCGTCTGCATTCTACCTGGCTTAGGAGCGAGGGAATTCTCCTGTCTCCACACACCGTCTGCCTTACAGATACCAGCCACAGCATCCAGTTTTCCATGGGTTCTGAGAATGTGAACTGAGGTGCTCATCCTGTGTGGCAAGTGCTTTATCCACTGAGCCATCTCCCCAACCCCTGAAAGAAGAATCGTGAACAACACTGTCAACAGATCACGGAATGACTGAAAAAAAAACGAGTGTCTGTCTGTGCCACAGAGATGGATCTGCTGAGGCCACTCCTTTCTTCTGTTCCTAGTCTTGTGACAGTCTCTCCTTGAATGGCAGAACAGGAAAGTGGGACCTAGGACAGTGCAGGTGGCCGTTTGCAGCCATCTTGCAGTACAGACCATGTGTGGGATGATCTGAGGTTGATTGCAACACTCAAAACTGTATCCTTGAGCTGAGGCATCTCACTTCCAGGCCGCACAAAAGGAATGTGACATGCGGGTCCTCTTCTGGGTTTGATTTGCTTATGGGGACAGAAGAGTCTTCTCAGTTATTTCTCTATTCCCCCATCTCCTGAAAAAGAGACAATCTAATTCTTCAATAGAGCATCCAAGAAGACTAAGAAATAATAAGGTCCCCATGTAAAAAGTCCCCCAGGGTACCCATTGGGATTAAGTCAATTATTAATAAGAACACTCCAAGGCTTCCATTTTTCCCCCCTGGGTTCTGAATTTCTTTTGTCCATGGCGTCCAAGGACAAGTTAATTTTATTAAGAACATTTTTAGAAAGCTAGAATGTCAGAAATTGACACTGCTCTGTTTCCAGCCCTCTATTATTGGTAACATCATTAAATATTGGCTGGGCCCAAAGGCAGGTTGCACCTTTTTTTAATCTAACAGCCATTCTGTGGATAGCATTTGTTTTCCATTGCTGCCAAGGAAACAATCTGGCTCTCATTTCCTTTGAAGAAGAGCCCGTTTGGGGATGAGTCAGGTCTACATGGGGAATAATTAGGTCAAACAAATGAGGCCTTCCAGCTGCCTGTGGCCTCGTTCTACACCCCCGTGTTGAGATGAAGGAGAGATACTGGAGCAGACCCAGAGCTTACCCTTCCTTCCACCCAGGGGAATCTCACCAAAACGTGTACAAAGCTGTAATGGCTCCAACCTTTGCATGTGGAAAAGTGAAAAGTGGTCCCTAAAATTGGGGCTTGCTCCCATAGTCTTTAGACTCTACGAGAGAGAGCCCCTGTCCAATACGGAAATGTGAACTAGTTGGCAGGCTTGGTGTGGCCTTCTGCCTTATGTCACAGTTGTCCTCCTCGTCTCCCAGACACCTTATCCTGAGCTGTCATGTCCCCTGGCAGCAGAAAAAGGGACGTCAAGGAGGACACGGCAGGCACATTGCACGTCTTGTTAGTTTTGCACTTTGGTTGACGGCAAGAACTCACAGTCTGGCCCTCCAGGCCTCACAGACTCAGATAGCTCAACATCTCCCAGGATCGGTGGGACTCGCTTCTGGGACAGAGCTAGAAATATCGAACCACCATCCAGTCTAAAGAGCTACCCTGCCCAGATTTGGTGGACAGAAAGTGGGGGGCTCTATAGACTGTAGTGTTTGGGGAGGTGCACGCACGCGTGCATGTGAGCGTGCGTGCATGCATGTGTGGTATGCATGCATGTGTACATATGAATGTTTATGTGGGGGGGTGCGCATAGTGCATGCATGTGGAGGAAAGACGTCACCATTGGATGTCTTCCTCAATCACCTCTCCTTTATTACGGAGGGAGAGTCTCTCACGGAGCTTGCTAGGTGAGCTAATCTTGCTAATCAGCATGCCCCTTTCCTCCACCTCCCAACTTCTGGGATTACAGGTAGACCGTCCCCCACCTGGCACTTAAATGGACATGAGGATGCAAGCTCCATTTCTCATGCTTGTGTGGCAAGCACTTTATCCGCTGACCCATCTCCACGTATATTATTGGACTATATATTGTGTTTTTGTCTAGTTATAATTCTATCTTCTCCCCCCCCCCTTCTCTGTGTCTCTCACCCTTGTTAGGTCACTTGAACATTGTTACATGATATCTTACAAATTGCACCACAAAATCCCCCCAGTTGGGAACGTTGTCACTCATAGAGACATGGGTCCCTGACCTCACCCATGATCTAGTGACGTATCTTACATTACCAGATCATGTGTGCTTGCCAAGCAATATCCTTTCTTCAAGTTGGCATCACTTAATGTTGTACATCTAAGTCACCATTTGGAGCCTCTCGGGCAGGTCGAATGTCTGGAGTGGTGCTGCCTCCCTGATTTTAGGTTATTCCAACTCCAGTGGAAATGAAGTCATCTCTCTGCTCTGCCTTAAAAAATAATAATCATCAGAGACATTGGGCTTGCACTGAGTAATAATGCTTCCTTCCAAGCTGTGTAGAACAATGACCACCTGGTGCACCCAAGGGTGTATATGCCTATAGCAGAGACAGGGTCAGCACAGACCTCAAGAATAAACATCCACTCAACGGCTCTGGACAATGCCTGCCAGAGTTGTCACCGAGTGGTGTTGGTGTTCCTTCAGTCACTGGTAATGAATTACCCAGTGACTGCGAGGTACCTGCTCCATGCCCCACCCCAGTGAACATTAGTTCTGCTATTTCTTTTTTTTTTAAGAGAGACACACAGAGAGGGGGGAGAGGAAGACAGATAGAGATGGGCGCGCCAGCAGCCTCTCAGCTGCTGCGAATGAAATCCAAATGCGTGCGCCCCCTTGTGGTCAAGTGCAGCATTGTGCCCTTGTGTTGCTTTGCATCAGGCTAAACGTGGGACCTGGAGATTGGAACCTGCGTTCTTAGGCTTAGGAGGCAGGCGCCTTAACCGCTAAGCCATCTCTCCAGCCCTAGTTCTGCTATTTCTTGACTGTCCATCAAACCCAGAGCCAATGAGGACTTCCCTTCTCAAATTCCAGGGTTATTCAGAATTGCATGGGGTGAAGACAGTTCTCTTTATAGTTAGGCTGGCATTTCTGGCTCATGGTCTAACTCTGTTCTCACCTCCTGTGACCTTGAAATCTTGTAGGTATAAATTCAGAATGTCAGGGCTGGAGAGATGGTTTAGCAGTTAAGGCACTTGCCTGTGAAGCCTGAAGGCCCAGATTCAACTCCCCAGTACCCACACAATGCCAGATGCCCAAAGTGGCTCATGCAGCTGCAGTTCCTTTGCAGTGGCTGAAGGCCCTGGCATGCCAATCACCCCCCCCCAATAAACAAGTGAATAAAGTAAACTATTAAAAATGATTGAGAGCCAGGCGTGGTGGTGCATTGCTTTAATCCCAGCACTTGGGAAGCAGAGGTAGGAGGATCACCACGAGTTCAAGGCCACCCTGAGACTACATAGTGAATTCCAGGTCAGCCTGGATTACAGTGAAACCCTACCTCAAAAAACCAAAAAGAAAATGAAAAAGAAAAGAAAATGATTGAGAACCTCTAACCCCACATTGCTCTGGGGTCAACCCCAGAAAGAAGACATTAAAGCCCTGAATGGGCCTGGAGAAATAGCTCAGTAGGTAAAGCACTGGCTGAACAAGCATGAGTACCTAGTTCAAATCCCCAGAACCCAAAGCCAGAGGCAAGAGGGATCACTGTGATCCAAGCATGCCTGCAGTAAGTAAGAAGGAGATAGAAGAATTACCTGGAAGCTTGTGGGCCAGCCTGATATCAAGGTATAGGGCTCAAGCGAGTTGAAAGGCAAGGGCTGACATGCAGAAGTTGTCCTCTGAACTCAACATTCACATTGAGGCACAAGAGCACCCACATGTATGCACCCACACACATCTACACACACCATTCACACACACACACAAGCCTACTTGAAGAACAATTAATCTGTAACCTCCTTGTAGCCTTTAAACAATTTCATTCCTTTTGTCTTGCCTTGGCCTAATTTTCTCTCTGGGAAGTGTCAGCCAGCTCATTACTAAGAATTGTGGTGTCACTCACCCCACAGACTGGTGACGTCAGTGCGTAGGCTTCCATGAGCAAACCACAGCCGTTCCAGAGGGCAGCCACATTTCACCTCTCCCAAGAGGCCAGGTCCAAGCCCTGTTGCTCACACAAGAAGATATGCAAAACAAGGAGCACCCCCACACACACTTTCACTGGAGCAGAGAGGCAGCGCCGAGCCCACTGCCACCCGGAGGAAATACATGGCTACACTTGCTCTGCCATTCCTGGCAGAGGGGCAGCGTGGTTTGTACATGCATTCAGAGTGTGCTTCAGGCTGGGGTGGAAGAGGGCATGCCCATAGGGCAGTCACTGAAGTCAGTGCTGTGCTCAGTGAGGTAAGGAGAGAAGAAAGAGGTCTAGCAGGATCTCCTCATTAATAGAAACACTGTCCCGGCTTAGGGCTTGGGTGAATTCCCGACAGGGTGGCTTCATGCTCCCTGCTATTATAACCAGGGTGGAGGGCCCAGAAAGTTTTCATTGCCAGTCATAGAAATGGAACAAAACTCTAAAATACTATTTCCTCCCTTCCCTCACCCCTTGCCTTTAATCCATGAGTGAAAGAGCGGGAAGATCTTGGAGGTATCAACAGTCCAGAACACAGGAAGGAAAATCCAATGGTGTGCTCTGGGAAGATAACTCAGTTGGTCAAGTACTTGTCATATATGCATGCGGACCTATGTTTAATCCCCGGAATTCATGTAAGATAAGTTGGGCATGGAAGCACAGGCCTGTCGTCTCAGAACGATCCCTGGGGCTCACTGGCTGGTCACCCTGGCCTGCTTGGTGAGTGCCGGGCCAGTGAGAGCCCTGTCTCCAAAACAAAGGGGTACAGCACTCTTGAGGAGTGACACTTGAGGCTGTTCTCTGGCTTCTACACACATTCACAGATACACCTGCACACACACACATACAGTCACAGGTGCACCTGTCCGCACACACACACACACACACACACACACACACACACACACCAAAAGAGAAAGAAAAAGAAGAAAATCCGCTGATGTGAAATACTCGGTGTCAAGAAAAGCAATCAGAAGAGGTGGCCATGCAGACATAAAGTGACACATGCATCTGTCATCCCAATGTGCTTATGGCAACGGGAAACCAAGCTGGGAGAATCCAGAAGTTCACCACCAGCAGCAGCAGCAGCAAGAGATCCTGTCCAAACACAATGGAGAACCAGGGAGATGGCTCAGTGGTTAAAGGCACTTGCCTGCAAAGCCTGCTGCCCTGGGTTCAATTTCCCAGAACCCACATAAAGCTACATGTACAGCAGCATAGGCATCCAGAGTTTGTTTGCAACAGCAACAGGCATTGACATACCCATTCTCTCCCCCCTCTTTCTCATAAATAAATAAATAATTTAAAATATCTTTTTTAACTTAGAAAGAAAGGAAAAACACCATGAGGTTGTTCTGTGACCTCCACACACATTCTATGCCATGTATGCTCCATACACCCATGCATTATACACACACATTAATAAAAATATGGAAATTTTTTAAAGGAGATGTGGCTTTCAATCTACAACAGCTGTTCCTCTCCCTCCACTCCCACCCAAAATTCTTCTAGTAAAATGTAAAACAACAATAATAATAATAATAATAATACTGGTTTGGGGGTGTGTATTTTAACTGGATTGGGAAGGAGTTTGATCCAAAAGTGACTTCAGACTCCTCCCTTGCATCTGACACAGGACAAGACTAGAGGCCCCAAATCCTCTGATGGGGCCTCAGGTTGGGATAGAAGTGGTGAGGCTGAGCTCTTAGCAGCTCCCCTATGTGCAGACTCTGAAGGCCCTCCGCTTTACAACTGATGAATAAATTTTCCTTTGTGGGATAAAAATAGGAGACCTTCCCTCCCCACCCCCCATTCACATCCTGGGGCAAAGAAGAGTGCCCAGTATCTCCTCTGTTGGCCTTCACACCACCGTGGGAAAGAGTACCTAGCTAAAGGCCTGAGAAATATCCTCAGCTTTGAAAATCACTCAGCGTAAGCACTCGGCCCCTGAACAAACATCCAAGTTCTATAACGATGGGAATGCTCTCAGCACAGACACAAAGGTGATTCTCTTTGTCAGTGTATTCATGCCACTTGTCCTACCCCTGAAAGCAGTTTCAAAAGAATTATCTGGTACACTCAGTTTCCTAGGAGAATCCATCACATTCTCCCAGAGATCGTTCTATCCTTGCAAGCCATTAGATAAACTTAAAAGAACCAATTAGTCCCCCCGTTGGCCACTCCCACACCCATCTTCTGTGCACCACTCGAGTCGTGTGATTGTCTCAGTTGATCTGAAGCCGCTCTCAGAGTAGAACCACCACCACCATAAGGCCTGCAGTTATAACTCATACGAACAACCAACAAACAATGGTTTGTTTTTCAGCTTCTCGCATCTGGTGTCTGCTTTGTGAATGGGAGGGCCACAGCAGGAAGGGTGAGAGTCCGGGTAAGTGCGTGGTCAATGAACTTTGAGATGCAAGAACTGAGCGAGTCAGAGCGTTCCCAGGACGTGAGTGTCGGCCGCAGGTTTGGAAACCTCTTATGCAGCCAGTACTTCTTGGGGTTTGT
This sequence comes from Orientallactaga sibirica, assembly GCA_036365145.1. Lineage (NCBI taxonomy): Eukaryota > Metazoa > Chordata > Mammalia > Rodentia > Dipodidae > Orientallactaga > Orientallactaga sibirica. The sequence goes on from JAEOAD010000035.1 coordinate 2,670,867, forward strand.
CTATTTCTATTTAAAAAAATCTGGGACCCTAGAAACTCAGAGCTTGCTTAGCCACTAACTATTCAACTGCTGGTAACTTTAGAGAGGAGTCTATTTCCCATGAGAATCAAACTAGAACCTTCTATTTAAGACATCACTTCTTCAGTGGCTTGAGGTTTACACAAAAATTGAGAGGAAGGTACCCTGATTTCTCATATGCTTCCTACACCCAAGCATGAGTCTTCCCGCACTATCAGCATGCCCAATAGAGCGTTCCACAGATGAACCTACTTTGATTCACCTTGATCACCCGGAGCCTGCAGCTCACAGGAGGTGAACTTTTTATCCAGCGCTGGGATTGAACTCGGGGCTTCACACATGCTAGGCCAACTCTCTACCACTCAGCTACATCCCAGGCTCCATTCTATGGGCTTTGACAAACAGATGATAACATGGACGTACTAGCCCATCCATCACAGGAGATATACTAACCAAAACCTACTCAGATTCACTCACCCTGTACACTGAAGTGAGCAGTGTAACTGCTCAGTACTGTGGGAAGTGAGTGAGGCAGCTAGAAACCATTAGCCCATGCAGCCAGGTCAGCTTACTAACTCAGTCTCTGTTTTCTCCTCTGTAAAGCTGGGATAATTATACTTTTCTCACATGACTCAAGGATGAAGAAGGCTCTTAAAGAAAATTACAAAAGTTACCGCAATTAATACTGTTATATACCAGCTAGTTCCCTCCATCCTTGATGTGTGCTCAACCATAAACTGGACGCCATCACAACCTAGACCTGATATTATGACTTGTCTTAGTTTTCTTATTGATACATGGAAAAGGATGCCAGTACTTAGCCCAGCTTCCCATAATAGCTGTAATATTTAAGCAACCATCAAATTGGTGGCGTGCCAAATTATAAAGCTAAGTGTTCCACACAAAATTATAAAGAGAAGTGTTTCACACAAAACAGGAAAAACAGGGGGCTGGAGAGAGAGCTCTGTGATTAAGGCACTTGCCCACAGAGCCTAAGGACCAGGGTTCAATTCCCCACATAAAGCCAGATGCACAAAGTGGAGCATGAGTCTGGAGTTCATTTGCAGTGGCTAGAGGTCCTTTCTCTCTCTCTCTCTCTCTCTCTCTCTCTCTCTGCTTCTCTCTCATAAATAAATAATTTTTTTGAAAAATAGGAGAAACAACAGCTAGAAAGTAATCAGAAGTAAACCCACAATGTCAGTTGTACACTCTTGAGACAAAGAAGTTTGATTCTGTCTTCATATGTCCATTAAAGAGACAACATTATAGATGCACCTCATACAGAATTCTGTAAATTCAGGATCAACTCCAGATCTTTACCTGACACCTGAGTGCCATTTAAAATATTTCCTACTTTTAGTTTCCTCTAGAGAGCACTTACAAAAACAAAAAACTTTTTGAGGATTCCCTAAGGTGAGTGAAACAGGCACAATCTCCAAGAACGAGAGATTATAAGTACTGAAGCAAAGTTTCCTCAGAGATTTCTCTCAATTTGTATGTAAATACCAGATGGTTCCCTGTATCTTTGATGAACTGAGTGTGCATTTCCAGAATAACCCTTCAGAAAAGGTATGTTAGAAGAAATGTACAAATCAAGATCTAATGGTTGTTCATTCTTAGACCAAGTCAACTGAAGAGATGAGTGATTCGAATAGGCAAAGTCCAACCAATCTCTCTGGTCCAGGATTTCCTTAGGGAAAGGACTGCATTCCAGAACCTCTTTTTGAGACGAGGTCTTAGCACATAACCAAAGCTGGCCTTAAACTTTCTATGGGGCCCAAGTTGCACTCAAACTCATGATCCAAGTGCTGGGACTATAGGTATGGACCCCATGCCCAGCTCATCATAGAAATTCTAAAATGAATCTACAAAGATGATCTTCACATTTACCATTTGTCAACAATAAAGAAAAGAAAAGAAAAGAAAAGAAAAAAGAAAAGAAAAGAAAAGAAAAGAAAAGAAAAGAAAAGAAAAGAAAAGCCAGGCATGGGGGTGCACACCTTTAATCCCAGCACTCAGGAGGCAGAAATCAGAGGATTGCTGTGAGTTTGAAGCTAACCTGAGAGGACACTGTGAGTTCCAGGTCAGCCTGGCCTAGAGCGAGACCCAATCTTGAAAGAAAAACAATACAAGGTGATATAATACATGTGAGATGAAAGCAAAGGGTGACTGGGGAAGAAGGGCAGGCGGTCAGCACAGGGCAGTCAGAAGGATGAGGAGAGATATTGGGAGGGAGGTTAGAGACAGTATTACAAAATGTACCAATAAAATCTACTTGTATGCTGATTTTGTAATTTGAGGAGAAGAGACAGCGAGAGAGAAAAAGACAGAGACAGAGAGAAAGAGGCAGAGCAAGAATGGGTGCACCAGGGCTTTTTCAGCCTCTATGAATGAACTCCAGACACGTACGCCCCCTGGTGTGCATGTGCCACATTGCGCGCTTGCATCACTTTTGCATCTGGCTAAACATGGGACCTGGAGATGCGAACAGCCGTTCTTAGGCTTCACAGGCAGGCGCCTTAACCGCTAAGCCATCTCTCCAGCTCTGATTTGTGTGTGTGTGTGTGCACATGCAAGTGAGTGTGAATTCAGGTGTGTGCATGCCATGGCATACGTGTGGCCATCAGAAGACAACTTTAGGTGTGTTGGCCTTTGCCTTCCACCTTGTTTGAGACAGTCTCCTTGTTGTTCATGAACTTGCCAGGCCAGCTGACCCACGAATTTCAGGATTCTCCTGTTTCCACCTCCCTTTTTGCTATGAGCATTTGGGGATTACAGAAACTAGCACCACAGGGTCTGACTTTTCATGGATTCTGGGGATCCAAACTCAAAAACTCAGGCTTTCAAGGGCAAGTACCTTATCCACTGAGCCACCTCCCCAGCACTGTATCCTAGTTTTGAAACCTAATCTTTTAAATATTTGTTTGAAAACAGTCATAGAGTTAAAACTTTTAAAAATAGCCTTTTCACAAAAATTTGCACCTTAATGAATTCCAAACGTGAAAGCAGAATTGTAAGGTGAAGTGACATGAAAAAGAGCATCTGCGCTGGAAAGATGTAAAACAGATGATGCACTTATGGAGAGAAAGAGGCGGAAGAGCCCATCACCCTCCTCATGCATCAAGTGTCCCTTAGAAAATACCCACATGCCTCATTCCAGATGCACCTGCCTCAGGGAGAGTCTCACCCATGACTCTACCTCACCTTCCCAAAATGATTCTCAAAATTTAGTCAAATTTGGGCTGGAGAGATGGCTTAGGGGTTAAGGCGCCTGCCTCCTAAGCCTAAGAACGCTAGTTCCAATCTCCAGGTCCCACATTTAGCCAGATGCAAAGTGACGCAAGGGCGCAATGCCACACTTGACCACAAGAGGGTGCACGCATCTGGATTTCGTTCTCAGCAGCTGAGACACTGCTGGCGCGCCCATATCTGTCTTCCCTCTCTCTCTCTCTCTCTCTCTCTCTCTCTCTGTCTGTGTGTGTGTGTGTCTCTCCAAAAAAATTTTAAAAATAAAAATATATATATTAAAAATTTAGTCAAATTTAAGGTTGAAGAATAAAAATATGGACTACTCATTTCCTTCTCATATGGCCCGGTATCATATTTTACTCAAGTCTTGAAGGTCTTTAGAGAAAGAAAAACATCCTGGAAAACGGTATCGTTTTTGTCAGGCATGTCTGTATCTTTCTAGAAAGCCAATTACATTCAAGCCTGTGAAGATAGATTTTTTTTTTCAGGAAAAAATTCTCAAAATATGATAGTAGAAAATTGTTTGTTATAAAATTCTAACAAATAATTTCCTTAAATTTCCAGAAAATAAAATCATCACTGTCTTTCAGTTCATTAAGAGGCACAAAGAGTCACCAGTTCCTGGGATGTGCTTGGGTGGGGCAGATAGGGGACAATACTGGGGAAAACCGGGATACATCAATATATCAAAAAGAGAGAGCTGACTGTCTGCCATGAGACTGGTCACCTCCACCTCATCTGGGGGAAGCAGGGACATGAATACTGCTCTCATAGTTAGCCTGAAAACCAGTGCCAGGGAGATGGCGACAGACATAACGGTCACAGAGATCTCACCAAAACAGAGATCCAGAGGCTACAGAGAATGCAACACAAAATCGCACCTCTATCTTGCCAGCCAAGGCTCAGGGAACACTGGAAAAGGGGGGCTGGAAAGATTGTAAGACTCTCAGGGTGGGTGAACATAGCCTGAGGCACTGTGTCTCCCCACCCCCGCAGAGACCGACTGTGGCTTCCTTGGTCCCTACAATAAACACCGATAGCCCCACCCAAGAAGACTCAGCAGAACTGGGGCAGGATTAAAGTAAAGGAGTATAAGAGTAAAATCTTTTTTATTAAAAAAAATCAATTAAAAAAAACCATGAGGGCTGGAGAGATGGCTTAGCGGTTAAGGCGCCTGCCTCCTAAGCCTAAGAACACTGGTTCCAATCTCCAGGTCCCATGTTTAGCCAGATGAAAAGTGAGGCAAGGGCGCAATGCCGCACTTGCCCACAAGGGGGCGCACACATCTGGATTTCATTCACAGCAGCTGAGAGACTGCTGGCACGCCCATCTCTATCTGTCTCCCTCTCCCTCTCCCTCTCTGTCTGTCTGTCTGTCTCTCTCTCCAAAAATAAATAAAATAATTTAAAATTTTTTTTAAAAAAACCATGAAAAGGTTAACCAAAGGCTGAGTCCCTCCTACGTATATAACTAAAGCTCCTGAACCCCTAATTTTAACACTTTGTCATAAATTAAAATACTTTTAGGGCTGGAGAGATGGCTCAGGGGTTAAGGCACTGTCTGCAAAACCTAACAGCCTAGGTTTGACTCCCCAGTACCCACGTAAAGCCATATGCACAAATGGGTGCTTGCCTCTGGAGTTCATTTGCAGAGACTGAAGGCCCTGGCATGCCCATTCCCTCTGCCTCTCTTCTCTCAATCTCTCGCTGCTTAGTAAATTATATATATATATTAAACTTTTAAATAAGAGGAGTAAATACATAGTAGAAAGAAATCTAAATGCAGACCTTCCGTGAGATGGAGTTTGAGATGTTACCATGATCACTTGAGAGTTAACCTTATTCACTTTGTCTCTTCACTGTCTTTACTCCTATGCCTTCAGAATCAAGTAATAATTATATCCTTTCAGCCTACATCCAGAAAAAGATCATTCACATAAAATAAGACTGAAACTGAAATAGAAAAAGTACTGCAGATCAGTAAGAAATGAGATGTACTAGCTGCCTGGGGTCATCAAGAAAGACTTCAGAGTTTGGGGTATAGGTCAGTTGATAGGGTGCTTGCTTAGAATGCAGGAAGCCATGGGTTCCACCCATAACAACATCAACTCAAGTGTGTGGAGTGTTTCTGTAATTCCAGCACTCAGAAGGATCAGGAGTTCAAAATCGTCCTCAGCTACATAACTAGCTCAAAGCCAGCCTGTATTACACGAGACCCTGTCTCAAAAATGAGGAAGTGGGGGCTGAAGAGATGGCTTAACGGTTAAGGCATTTGCCTGCAAAGCCAAAGGTTCCCAGTTCGATTCTCCAGGACCCATGTAAGCCAGATGCACAAGGGGGTGCATACATCTGGAGTTCATTTGCAGTGGCTAGAGGCCCTGATGTGCTCATTCTCTCTCTCTCTCTCTCTCTCTCTCTCTCTCTCTCTCTCTCTCTCAGTCTCTCCTCCTCTCCCTCCCTCTTTCTGTTTCTCAAAGAAATAAATAAAATATATGAAAAAATGAGGATGTGGGACTGAAGAGATGACTTAGCAGTTAAGGCACTTGCCTGCAAAGCCAAAGGACCCAGGTTCGATGCCCCAGGACCCATGTAAGTCAGATGCACAAGGTAGCATATGCATCTGTAGTTCATTTGCCATAGGCTCTGGCCCTGGCACACCCATTCTTTCTCTCTATCTGCCTCTTTCTATCTATCTATCTATCTATCTATCTATCTATCTATCTTAAATAAATAAATAAATAAATAAATAAATAAATAAATAAAAATTTCAAAAAATGAGGAAGGAAAGGGAAAGACTTCATGATAAAATGATATTTTGAAAGAGTTATGATAAAAAGTGTCAAGTTCTATAAACAGAGATAACCCAAAAGGTTATTATGAAAACTGAAAGTTAAAACTGAAGATATAAATAAAGTAGACTTGTTTCTCTCCTTTCCCCCCATGATTAGCCTTCTCATGATCATCCCTGTTAACTCCTTCAGCACCTCTCCACTGTCTGCCGTATATTCAAATCTCTCCCATTATCCTTATTCATATCCTCAGCACCCTTTTCTCCCTGCATTATTGCTATAATCTTTAGAAGGATCCTTTCTACCCACTTCTTCACCTTTGAGTTAATCTATTTACTGCTTAGTTTAACATGGTTTAGAAATGGGATCGGATTCCCCAATGCCCAGCTTCGTCTTTACTCCTGTATTCAGAGTCCTGCTCTGTCATTCCAGTGTTTTGTTTCATAAATCTTCCTCAGTGCAGACCCACAGAAGTCTTGGATCCAGCAAGACAGTCAAGTAATGATTGAGAACCAACTTCAAAGACCCAAATGAGCTTTGAGAGTTCTGTATCACCAGAGCGGCAGAGTGAGCCACATGCATGTGAAAAGATCTGAGGCGTGGAGCGAAGCAAAATGTCAAAGTAAAGCCGGGCGTGGTGGCGCACGCCTTTACTCCCAGCACAGGCAGGCAGGAGGATCACCACGAGGCCAACCTGAGAATACAGAGTGAATTCCAGCTCAGCCTCACCTAGAGTGAGACCCTACCTCAAAAAAAAAAAAAAAAAAAAAAAAAAAAAAAAGGTGAAAGTAGTGAGTATAGGTATTCTGTGGAGAAATCAGACAGCAAGGGGATGTGAATGACAGGGTGGTACGCTAGGGGAGTTAGGGAGGTAGCAGTAATGGAAGATGGACGCTGTGGTGATAAATGTATGTCACAGGTGGGCTCATGAGAGATGATCCTGGAGTCACAACATAAGCGACATGTTGGGGCTGGAGAGATGACTGGGTGGGTAGAAGGGCTTCTAGCACAAGCAGGAGGCCAGGAGAGGGCCTGAGACTGCTGGATTTGATTGCCCAGCAACCACATGAATGGCTGGCTATGGCCACGTGTGTCTGTAATCCCCGTCCTGCAGGAAGCAGAAACCAGAGAATCACGGGGTCTCATGAGAGATGAGCTTCGAAACCAGGGAAGACTCTGTGTCAAGGAAATATGCAGATGAGTCCTGGTGCTGTCCTCTGGCCTTGGTGCGTCATCCTCACATGTACATGCACATGCCACACACATAACACATACTACACACAGAAAAGTGGGGGCAAGGGGGAAAGATGTCCATCCAGACCCAGAGGAAAGTCAAGGGCAAGTTAAGGTCAAGGGCCTTCACTAAGCCAGAAATCTTAAAAACACAAGAATCGTGATTGAGTAGAAGTTTATTTTGGCTTATTGGGAAAGGCGGGGAAAATATTAATTAAATATTAACTTACTTATTTATGCATTTGTTTGCTCCCCAACCTGTCCTACAAAGAATTGAAAACAGCCTCAAAGCATTACATGCTGAACAAGAGCCACCACATCGTGGAATGTGAGCCAAACTCCCTTGGCCACCAGACCTCTAAGACCCAAGCAAACAGATGGCAAGCAGAGAACTCAAGCACCAACGTCTTAAATAGAAGGAAATAAAACTGCAAAGGGCCAGGATGAGAAGGGGCAGGTTCCACAGGTGTACCTGCTCGCTGAACGACTTTCTACCACATCAAAAGCCACGGCATGGTCCCATTCCAATGGCTGAAACATTTGAACAGCTGGGAATTAAAATAAGCTGTCAGCCAGCTCAAAAAGATTTTTTTAATTCAAAATAAATCAGGCTAACAACCTGCAGATGTTTGGGGGGGGTGTGGGAAATGCTTGGGTGAGTCATTTTCAAAATCTAGTTCCCTAACTTTGCCATGTCAGGGTTTCTACCTCCGTTCGCTTCTAATCAGAAGATAAACTGGAATGTTGGTAGCCCCACGCTTAACACAGGTTTATGAACAGCATAGATTCTGTCTGGCAAAATAAACTATAACTTGGGATCAAGAACAGAAAATCAGTCAGATTAGTGAATGTGTTGTGGGCTTCCTAGATTCCCGGGATCTCTCACTGTCTTCCGTGTATGTGTGTATTCCTGTCTGTGCATGTTCATGTGTGTGCAGGTGCTTACATATGTGTGTGTGCATGTGTATGGAGGGCAGAGGACAACGTGGGGAGGTGTCCCTCAGGCACTCTCCACCTCTTTTGCAACAGGGTTTCTCACTGGCCTGGAGCTCACCAAATAGACTAGACTGGCTTGTGAGCAAGCCCCAGAGGTCTTTCTGTCTCCCTTCTCCTGGACTGAGATTACAAGCGTGGGCCACAACACCCGGCTTCTTTAGGAGAGAAAAGGGCTGATTTCAGGTTCACAGATGGCTTTGTATGTCAGCTCTAGGGACTGAACTCAGCAAGCACTTTGCCACTGAACCAGCTCTCCAGCCCAGGCCCCTCACTATCTAGTCATGGATCAGATGATGCACTTAGACACCCCATGACTCTTATGGCACATTCTTAGGATACCTACAGATCGGCTCTGTTTGAGGTTGAACCATAGAATCAAAACAAGGTGAGGATCAAAGGGAAGATGTCACAGACTAAAGACCACAGGCAAAGACAAATGAGCCCCCCCCCCCAGTGCCTAGACCCAGGGCAAGCCTGCAAGGGTCCACAGAGCAGGCGTCAGCTTCTCCACCTGAGATCCATCTTGGTCAATTAGGACCTGGGTTCTTGCAGCTGGTGTATATGAAACAGATCATAATAATACACCGCGCTAAATCTGGCTGTAAAATCTGGGGAACTGTTGGATGATCAAAGTGATGAGGGAGGGGGTTCACAAAGTCGCCACTCTTCCGTTCCTACCCAGCAGATGTCCTGGATCCCACACAAGTAGGCCTTCCCTGTCTCCTGACAAGCCGTTTCTGCTTCTTTGTGGCATCCACAGACCTCTCCATGGTCCCCTGCTGAGGGTCTCCCACACAAGTACAGTAATCAACTCACAGGTTTGTCTGCGCCTCTCAGTCCCCAAAGCAAGTGCTGTGTTTTACCATCTTTGCGTCCACAGTGCCTATCACAGGATCCTACAGTAAGCATGAGTAAGTTCAGGGGGAGATGGAGGGCTCAAGGTAAAGTCTTGCTCTAGCCCAGGCTGACCTGGAATTCACTATGTAGTCTCAGGGTGGCCTCGAACTCACGGTCATCCTCCTTCCTCCGCCCCCTCCCACCGAGTGCTGGGATTAAAGGTGTGCACCACCATGCCCGGCTTAAAGACGTCATTTTTTAAAATTTATTATTTATTTATTTATTTATTTGAGATAGAGAGATGGAGAGACAGACAGAGAGTGAGAATGGGCACACCTGGGCTGCTAGCCACTGCAAACGAACTCCAGATGTATATGCCATCATGTGCATCTGGCTTATGTGAGACCTGGAGCATTGAACCTGGGTCCTTAGGCTTCGCAGGCAAGTGCCTTAACTGCTAAGCCATCTCTCCAGCCCCAAGAACATCATTTTTAAGGGACTAAAAACTCTCTTTAGAACTCAAAGGTCCAGAGGAGAGGAGTATGACTCAGTGGATAAACTGCCACACACCTCTGAATGCCTGAGTGCAGATCTCCAGAACTCATGAAAGCGTGAATAGATTCTGTAACTCCAGAACAGAGACAGAGAATTTCCTGGAAGCTCGGCGAGTTGTAAGAGGCCCTGCCTCAAACAAGATGGAAGGCAAAGACCAGCCCAAAAGTTATCCTGTTTTGTTTATAGCAATGACATGGGAATGTCATGACACACACACACACACACACACACACACACACATACACACACACACACAAAACAAATAAATTTTAAAACCTCAAACGTCTCCAAAGTTATTTAGAAAGTCAAATTCTCAAAACTTTGATGATCTTTCCTTGATCAAAATGACCTCTAAAACAGGAAGCTAAACTAATAATAGAGTATCTTTGACAAAAGTGTATTTGAGGGCTGGAGAGATGGCTTAGCAGTTAAGGCACCTGTCTGCGAAGCCTAAGAACACTGGTTCGAATCTCCAAGTCCCACATTTAGCCAGTGACGCAAGCACACAATGTCTCATATGTGCATAAGGGGCACACTCATCTGGAGTTCGTTCACAGCAGCTGAGAGGCCCTGGTGTGCCCATTCTCTCTGTGTCTCTTCCTCTCTCTGTCTCTATCAAAAGAATAAAATTTTTTTAAAAAAAAAATTAAGTGTATTTGATCAAACTATGAATGAGGATGATGCCTCTGAAACACAGAACATTTATTGGTGCCTTTGAAATTTCATGTCTCATAGACACAACGTAAAATAAAAACAGCTCTCCTGAGTCCCTGTGAGCCACCACAAAAGATTAAAAGCACTGGTGAGTAGAAGAAAAGGCAAGAATGAAGTGTTCATCAGGGAACCTATTTGTTTTCCTCAGCTATCCTCTGTCATCTTCATTCAACTTAAAGTCATTCTCACTAGAATCATCCACATATTTGACATTCCTTCCCAGCAAGCTCAGTGAACATATACTGAGCCTCATTCTCTCCCACATTAGCCCTGATTATACCAAATATAGATGTGATAATCAAGTATCGTTTTAGTTGGCTTCACTTCTTACTGGTCATGGCATGCTGACCACGACAGTGTTTTATCGATCAGTAAATAGTACCCATCTCCTATGTATGTATCGGGCACCATGCTGGGCAAGGAAATATGATGGACAGATGAACAGACACGGTCTCAGCTCTCATACAACTTATTCTGGCTCTCCCAGCCTTGACACCCCTTACTGGCAAACGGGCTCCTTATACAAAGGGTTCTAATCAGGAACAAATGAGATAGTGAACATCAGGTGTCAAACGTAGTACCTGGTAAACAATTTGGCCTCATTAAATGAAAGATAGTATTTTACTATTGTTGTTTAAGGCAGGTTCTCACACTGTAGCCCAGGCTGGTCTAAAACTCACAGTGACCTTCCTGCCTCAGCCACCCAAGAGTCATGCATGAGCCACAATGCTCAATTAAGGTGCTCTTACAATAATCAATTAAGTGAGATAATGTCTAAATGCAATTGTTGTCACTCTATTATAGAAAACTTTTAGAAGAAATTCTTAAAGCCACTATATTTTTATTATAAAAAGGCAGACTTAATTTTATTAAGGGCTGGAAAGATGGCTGAGCAGTTAAGGCACTTGCCATGTTCAGCCAGGTGTGATGGTACACGCCTTTAATCCTAGCACTCAGGAATCAGAGGTAGGAGGATTGCCATGAGTTTGAGGCCACCCTGAGACTACATAGTGAATTACAGGTCAGCTTGGGCTAGAATAAGACCCTATCTTGAAAAACAACAAATAAACAAAAACTCTTGTTCAAATTTCCAGGTCCCATGTAAGCCAGACACACAGTGACTCAAGCATGCAATGTTGCACATACACACAAGAGGGCACATGTGTCTTGAGTTATTCACAGCAGCTTAAGACCCTGGCATGCCCATTCTCTCACTCTCTCTCTCTCTCTCTCTCTCTCTCTCTCTCTCTCTCTCTCTAAATTTAAAACAATGCAGACTTTCAAATACACTTGAATTTTAATATGGCTGTTCTGACAGTCTACACACACACTTTTTTGTTTTGTTTTGTGGTTTTTGGTTTTGACACAGGGTTGCATTAGGTAGCTCAGGCTGACCTTGAATTTATAGTCCTCCTGCCTCAGTCTCCCTAGCGCTAGGGTTATAAACATATACAATCACATCCAGCCATGTACACTTTAGACTTAGAAACTGGGTTTAAGTGCTCTTTCCTCCCATCACTCAGAGCCCCACATACTCTCTATGCCCCCTAGCTCCACCAGGTGGCTTGCAACTGCCTGATGGACAACCTCACCCACGATGGCTTTAATGGGATTCTGCAGACTTGGGTGGCATGACACCATCTTGCATTTATCCGTATCCTCACCCAGAAGTCAGATCCTTGAAGCTATGAGCCATTTTGTACCTTAGCTTTCTCTCCCTGCTGGCCTTTGGCTCCGTTCCTGGGACAGAGTAAGGAATTTGGTCCATAAATGTTCATTATTTTTAAAATAATTTTATGTGAATGAACAAGAGAGGGAAAATAGAATATATCACTTAAACCCTCATCACCTCCTTATACGTGAAATAAATCATGTTAGAAGCATAGCCCCTGATGGTTTCCATTTGTCGAGAACTCAACAAGCTTTTAACAAGCACATAACTATTGTGTGCACAACCATGTGTGAGCCTATGAGTGATATAAGAACCACACAGGGTTGGGGGTAGCTCTGTGGCAGCCCATGTGCTTAGCATGTGGGAGACCTTGGTTTTGATCATCAGCACCACACCATAAGTATGTACTTGTGTATGTACGTGGGCATATGTGTGTGTGGGTGTGTCACATAGACAATGTAGACCCAGTACACAAATGTCCCAGCTTTGAAGGCTACAAGAAACCTTATAATCACCTTATACAATTGTGCCTGTCATTTCATAAATTATGAAACTGAAGTTAAAGCCAGGCATAGTACATACCTATCGTTTTACAGACTGAAGCAAAAAGGCTACTTGAGTCCAGGAGTCGGAGGCCAGCCTGGACTACATAGCAAGATCTCATCTCCTACAAAAGTAAATGAAAGGGCTGGAGAGATGGCTTAGCGTTTAAGGAGCCCACCTGCCAAGCCTAAGAACACCCGCTCGATTCTCCAGGTCCCACGTTTAGCCAGACATAAAGTGACGCAAGGGTGCAATGCTGCACTTGCCCACAAGGGGGGGCATGCATCTGGAAATTCGTTTACAGTGGCTGAAATGACCCTGGCGCGCCCAAGACTCATAAAAGTGCTGAAGAAGTGACAGGTAAACACTCAAACACAAAATAAGACATGTTTATCATTCCCATCAAGGCTTGGGAAATATTGCAAAAGAGGCGGCTGAAAGAATGTAAGAGCCAGAGGGTGGGGAAGAGTGCTTTGGAATGCTGTCTTCCAGACTCAAAGTGGCCATTGCATTCATAACCTCACAGCAGTTGTTGTTGCCTGCACACTACTGAATCTATCAGTGTGTCTTACAGATGGTGAAGAAAGACAAAAATAAAAAAGGGAGCCGGGCATGGTGGCACTGCCTTTAATCCCAGCACTTGGGAGGCAAAGGTAGAAGGATTGATGTGAGTTCAAGGCCACCCTGAAACTACAGAGTGAATTCCAGGTCAGCCTGGGCTAGAGTGAGACCCTCCCTCAAAAAGCCAAAAATAAGTAAATAAATAAATAAATAAATAAATAAAAATAAATAAATACATCAAACCAGAAAAGGGAGAGGTATGGGGTAAAAGGACATATTAAAATTTCTAATAAAAAGTATACCATTTAAAAACTAAGTTATTGCTGGGCATTGTGACACATGCCTTTAATCCCAACACTTGGAAGTGATAGAAGGATCTCTGTGAGTTTGAGGCCAGCCTGAGACTACATAGTGAATTCCAGGTCATCCTGGGCTGATGTAAGACTCTACCTCAAAAAAAAAAAAAATTATAGGAAGTAAGTCAATCAAGAAATGACCATTGTACACAGATGTGTCCATTGGTTCACATTTATTATCTCCTTCATCCTCAAAACTACACAAATGAAGGACTGTTGTTTACACATCTCACAGATGAGAAAAGTTATTGCCAGGGAGATAAAAGGTCTTGCCCAATATAAAACCAACTCAAAAGAGGCCGTGTGAGTCCATTCAATCCCCACGCTTCTTGGCCCTACTGACCAGCTGTTTAACTGGCATGATTCCAAAATCAGAGTGCTAGCAGAAGGCTGAGCACAAGCCCTGGTCCCCTGGCAGTCACCAACACAGATGAGAGGGACCCCAGTCATGTCAGATTTGTCATCTTCTACAGCTATCAGAGGTCAGTTAATCCAAAGTGCCTGACAGATTGGATATTCTCCTCTGTTATGGTTTAGAAAATGTGATTCTGGGTGGGTCAACAAAAGGGAAACTGAAGGCATTCTTTATCTTTTTCTGTCCCTGTAGTTCTAGCCTCCCCCCCGCTCCACACACACATATACACCACAAACAAACACACATTCCGTCTTTGGCACCAGAATGTAGGGAGAAAAAAATATGTCGGGCTGTAGGTTCAGCACCATAGACTTCCCCTGAGCCACACTGTCACTCAGTTCACCAGGGGAGACACCCAAGTATACTGTGAGTACCTGAGTTAACACCCCCCCACACCCCTGTCCTCAGAACTGACCAGTACTGACCAGGACACTAGACACTTTCCACAAGTTACTTCTGCCACCCAGTGTGAGAGAAATATAATGATGGAGTTGGTAGAAGAAATACAAGTTAACTCCAAGTTGCAAACCACTTTCAATTAAATCCCAAACTATTTTATAAATGACAAAACAACTGAGCATTCACTGGTCAAGTGCAATAAATTAAGGACATGATCATGAACTCAGCCAAAGAATCTTTGATGAAAGGAATGCGCCATGAGCCTAAGTTCCAAGATATGCCACCCTCGCTTTAAGATCAAAATCACATGTACAAATGATGTTTCAAAACACAGTGGGACCTCTCCAGTGAGATTTTGTTTTTCTCTGTTCTGAAGCTACTTCTCCTCTGAGGCCACAGTTCAGGAGAAGCACATGACATGAGACAATCTTTAGGTCCTTGTTGCTTTTCTTGTTGACATTGTTGTCCTGGTGACAGGGCATCATCTGATGTAGGGTGATGTTTTCAAATGTTCCCTTAGAATAACTATGTGCCACATTGAGTTTCCCTGCAATATTGCTCACTGTAGGCTGGAGACATAATGCTTTGGTGGCAAAACATGTCACAAGCACACAGCGTTCTGGTGGAGTGGCTTTATTCAAAGGGGACATGATACATGGACAGAAGACAGACCAAGTCTTTAACTCCTGGGATGACTTTGGAGGAAAGATATCTCACAATTCCAAACAATCAGGCATTCATTTTCTTCAACAGTCAACCAGAAAAGAGGTATGGATGTTGTCTAGAGCAAACTAAACAGTCAAACAAGTCCTTTGCTAGTGTGAATAAAAACAGATTATTTACATATACAGGATATACTATATCTGTACATTATAGGTGATTAATAGAGTTATTCTTACATATAAGATAGTTAAATTCAGAGAAACTCATCAAATTGCCCTTCAAATATTCGTGTTTATGCCCACAAATTAGGGATGTTCTCACTTTTAGTAAGAGAAGCTTCTTTATGAAGATGGGAAGACACAAAACTCATCAAAGTGCTGAGAAGTGACCGGTGAGTGTTCAGCACTGAGACATTGCTATCACATTCTCCAGGGCTCAGGGAACATTACTGAAGAGAAGGCATGAAGAACGGAAGAGCCAGAGGGTGGGGACGAGTGCTTTGGAATGCTGTCTTCCAGACACAAAGTGGCCATTGCGTTCATGACCTCACAGCAGCTGTCATTGCCAGCACAAGACTTGCACCACATTGGGCCCATCCGTGTGTCTCATGGAGGGGGACAAAAAAATGACATCACAGTAGAAGAGGGACTACGTGGAAAGAAGAAGGGGTTCAGTGGAAGGGGGTAAGGGTATAGCAGAAAGTAATGGAAGAGGACTGTGATCAGAATATATTATACACGTGTATGAAAGTTGTCAATCAAAAGTTAAAAATAAATAAAACAAAAGCAGATTATCAAACCAAAAAAAATCAGATATGAAATTAAGCAGATGGTGTGATCAATGCCTGTATTCCCAGCATCCAGGAATTGGAGATAGAAACAGTACAAGTTCAAGACCAGCCTGAGCTACATAGAAAGAGCCTGTCTCAATTTAAAAAAAAAAAAAAATGGGAGAGAGGGGCTGGAGAGATGGCTTAGAAGTTAAGGTGCCTGCCTGCCAAGCCTAAGAACACCCATTTGATCTCCAGGTCCCACGTTCAGCCAGACGCAAAAGTGATGCAAGAGCACAATGCCACACTTTCCCACAAGGGGGCACAAATGTCTGGAGTTTGTTCACAGCAGCTGAGAGGCCACTGGTGTGCCCAGTCTCTCTCTCTCTCTCTCTCTCTCTCTCTCTCTCTCCCTCCCTCCCTCTTACTCTCTCGCTCTTTCTCTCTCTGTGTGTCTCTCTCAAATTAAAAAAAAGGAGAGAGGAAGAGAAGAGAGAAGAGCCTGGGGAGATGGCTCAGTAGGTTAGAGCACTTTCTATGCAAGCACGAGGGCCTGAGTTCTACTCCTGCCCCCACATAATCCTGTAGACATGCCTACACTTGCTGTAAAACCCCAGCCCTGAGTGGAGCAGAGACAGGAGGATCCCTGGGACTCAGTGAGAGACTCTCTGTCAAGGAAATAAGGCAGCAGAAGGGCGAAAGAGGAGGACATCCAATTTCCACGTCTGGCTTCCACAAATATGTACAGGGAACACACACACACACACACACACACACACACACACACACACAAGAAAAAACAGAAAGAAGAGAAACAACAACAAAAAACTAGCAGCAACTAACTACATCCCATCCCCCAACACCTGCCCCTCATACACACCAGCACACATCCGGGATCACACTCACGACTGGCCTATCACTGAAGGCAGGCAGGAGGGAAAGGGGATGAGAAGTGCCCCCTCCTCAGGCCCAGCAGGGGAATCCAGTTACATCATAGAGGGGAAACCACTTCAAAGCCTAGATATTGGCAACCCGAGTCCCACAAAGGACTGAAATGAAATACTACCTATTTCACCAGGCCTGGAACTATGAGGCCAACAACTTAATTCCTCCACAGAGCCCTGGTTAATGATCAAGATCTCCATCTCTCCCTGACGCACTCCGGTGGATCGAGGGTACTTTGTCTTTATGTGAATGTTTCATATTTTGGAAAGCTATATGAGATGATGGAAAGGCATAAATTAAAGTGGTATTTTATAGGGGGGAAAGGGAGCAGTACTTTTTTATTTTTTTTTTCAGTCCTACCACCTGCAAAGCCCTTTCAGAGCCCAAAACCGACAGACATGGAATTGCTGGTAGGGAAAGAGCAAGAAGCAGGACTGCGCTGTAAATAAGAAGGGCTCTAGGAATTTGATTCAAGACCCAGAGATCCAATTGGGTTCATTCAGACCATAATTCTTTTCATGAAGATATGTTTGAGGTTGGGGAGATGGCTCAGCAAGTAAGAGTGCTTAAGGAGGAGAGCTGGAGGGGGCCTGACTTCAATCCCCAGCACACACATAAAAAGCCAGATGTGGTGACGCATGCCTGCAACTCTAGTCCTGTGGACAATCACTGCGGCTCACTGGTCAGCCAATCGGACCAAGTAATAATAATATTAATAATAATAATAATAGCTCTATCTTCAGTGAGAGACTCTGCAATGCAGGAAACAATGCAGAAGAGAGATAGAGGACAGCCGAGGTTCTCCTCTGACCTCCATACCCATGCACATGGGATGCTCATATCTGTACAGACATGTTCATACACCACACATATACACACAACATCACACATAGAGCACACACACACAAGACCAAAAAAACTATTTTCCAGATATTGTTATAGTTCAAATACACTGGACTGGGTATCCAAATATATATAGTCTCCAATAATATGCCTGTATCCCTACATCAAGATCAAGATTGTGTTGGGCTGGAGAGATGGCTTAGTGGTTAAGGTGCTTGCCTGCAAAGCCAAAGGACCTCGGAACCACATAAGCCAGATGCACAAGGTAGCCCATGCATCTGGAGTTCGTTTGCAATGGCTGGAGGCCCTGGTGCACCCATTTCTCTCTCTCTCTCTCAAATAAATAAAAATATTTTTAAAAAAAAGATTGTGTGACACAGCTCCAATACTACAGTGTTTTGCTTTAAAAGAGTCTAGTAAAATCCAGGGAAAGCAGTCTAAAGATGCGTGTCAGGGCATGTCAACAGCGGGGTGGTCATGAATGGGCACAGCAGGGGTTCTCTGTACTTGATGCTCAATCACTAGCAACTTTCTTGCTCTAAATCATAGTATTGATCTTTTATAAGTTGAAAATCATAGACGTCTGACTCCATACATGGTCAATACTCTCACACACTCTTGCTGTTTTTCTCCACTTCACATTTTTATCACTCCCATGTCACTCACCTGTCCAACTTCAGACGTCTTCTTTCACCTGACCACTGTGAAGGCTCACTTCCATGCCTAACACTCATAAGGAAACTTTTTCTGCCAATGGCAGAGGTTCAGAACATGCTTTCCTAAAGGCTTGTCACATTGATAGATGCTATATTAGTCACTTTTCTCATTGCTAGGACAAAATACCTGACCAAAAAAAAAAAAAAAAATCAGTGTAAGGGCAGAAGGGTTTATTTCAGTTTATAGTTCCATTATGGCAGGGAAGGCGTGAGGGCAGGAACTTGAGGCATCAGGTCATGTACAGCACAGGGAGGAAGCAGAAGGTGAGGGATGCTGCTGCAGCCACATACTGTTAACCAAGTCTCAATAATCCCCCACAGGCTGCCCAGGACCCAATCTGATCTAGATGATCCCTCCCAGGGGTGCCCAGAGGCTTGCTTCCTGGGTGATTCTAACTCCTGTCAAGGCAGTATTAAACCATCAAGACACCTACGATGACAGACCATTAGAGAGAAGGATTTTCAGGGCAAGGGGATGTCGCTGCCACTAGCTATGGTACAGACAGCTCAGCTGTAGGGAGAATTAGCTCCTTTGAAAACCAGACTCAGAGGCTGGAGAGATGGTTTAGCGGTTAAGGCATTCACCTGCAAAGCCAAAGGATCCCAGTTCGATTCTCCAGGACCCACATAAGCCAGATACACAAGGGGGCTCATGCATCTGGAGTTCATTTGCAGTGGCTGGAGGCCCTGGTGCGGACATTCTCTCTCTCTCTCTCTTCCTCTTTCTCTCTCAAATAAATAAATAATTTTTTTTAAGAAAGAAAAAAAGAAGGAAGGAAGGAAGGGAAGGAAGGAAGGAAGGAAGGAAGGAAGGAAGGAAGGAAGGAAGGAAGGAAGGAAGGAAGGAAGGAAGGAAGGAAGGAAGGAAGGAAGGAAGGAAGGAAACCAGTCTCACCAGAAGCCAGATGGAAACCAGTCAGGGAGGGCTTTATTGAACAGAGCTAGCCTGAGTCACATTTTGCAAACAGGGGAAGTTGGCCCTGAGCTCCCCAGAAGTGCCCCTTTCCTGTACCTGTCTTCCCGCTCCTTATCAAGCAACCTGAGTCTTTGTCCAGGCTGTGGGATTCTAGGACTTTCCTCTCTGCCCTACCCAGTCCTGTTCTACTGAACGGTCACACGAGACTTTAGCTTCACTCCATATATCAAGCACTCATTTTATGAGCCAGCCTCTCTCTCTCTTTCTCTCTCCCTCTCTCTCTGAAAAGCAATCCAATGAGCTCATAGAACCGTAAGGAAAAGACTACTTAGAGATACTTCATCTGACTCCCTCTGACCAGATACCACAGAGCCAACCTGACGTACCCGGACGCCCCACAGCTAAGTCATCCCAGGCCCGGGACCGTCCCAAAACCTCCTGCTTGCAAGCAGCCTATTTCTCTTTCGGTCATGACTATTCCATAACTTACTGACAAATACTTGCTGGGTTCCACGTGCACGCAAATCTGCATAATCAAGGTCACCAAGGTGTTAGAGACCAATCAAAACTCAATGTTTCACTTAGTATATTTTTACCAATTCTGTAATCCAAGTCCAGAAAGACCAAGGTCACATGTTCTCTTTCCTGACTTTGAATATGTGGATGTATGTAAATATAGGTTTGTGAGACTGAGTCTGGGCTATGATGCAAAATAGAGGACCATAGAGAGGACAATCGAGAGGGGAACAAGAGGAGATGATAAGGAGTATGACAAAAGGAAACATGTCCTAAGAAAGCAGAAAGAGGGGCTGGAGGAATGGCTTAGCAGTTAAGTCATTTGCCTGCAAATCCAAAGGACCCAGGTTCAATTCCCCAGTACCCACATTATCCAGATGCACAAGGGGGCACATGCGTCTGGAGTTTGTTTGGGGGTTGGAGGCCCTGGTGAGCCCATTGTCTCTCCCCCTCTTTCTCTGTCAAATAAATAAATACAAATAAAATATTAAAAAAATAAAAATGAAACAAGAAAGCAGAAAGGGAGCTAAGTTGGGAGGACACAGTGGGGGAGGGAAAAGGAGAAGGGAAACAAAAATGTGATTTGAAACCACCACAATAAAATATCTGTCTGCTGATAACACTTTCGAAAGCTTGATTTCATTTTTTTAAACCATTTACTCACCCAATAATAACTCAGTATACACTCTGACAGGTTCTATTTAAATGTTCATCCAAGGACCAACTGAAATTCACTCATTAGAATGGCTTTGTGCTACAACCGCTTAAGGACTCTTTCTGGAGCTCCTCCTCCATCTGAGGCAGGTTATTAGGGTTCACCTTGGGAGAAATTGCCCAGAGCAGAAGAAAGAGAAGTGACATCATCGTGTTCTGAAGGTGGGCATGGGTATCCAGGGCCAGTGTAGCTGCTCTGCGCATGGCTCAAGGACACAGCCAGCCCTGCAGTGACCCCACCTCCCAGCAGACTCCTCCTGCGACACAGGCCAAGTTCAACAGTGGTAGGAAGAGATGGTAGGTGCTAAATTTGCCTCTCAGGTTGCTTTTGCCCCTGTTCTTCTGTGCCGTTTCATGCCCAGATCTGGATCTGAAAAGATTTAGCAACATTGGGATTGCCACACAAGAGAGAGACAGCACCTTCCTCAGCTTCGGGGCCAGCTCCCCCAGCTGCACAAAGCACGCTCCACTAATACTCCCACGATTCCGTGTCACTCTTAGTGGTCTTCCTGCCCTTAGCTGAGCATGGTAGCTCACAGCTAGAATCCCAGCATTCTGACAGCTGAGATAAGAGGATCATGGGTTCAAGGTCAGTGTGGGATACATATTAAGACCCTGTCTCAAATATCAAAAATGATAATTACAAGGCTGGAAAGATGGCTTAGCAGTTAAGGTGCCTGCCTGCGAAGCCTAAAATCACCTATTCAAGTCTCCAGGTCCCATGTTTAGCCAGACGCAAAAAGTGACTTAAGGGCACAATCCTGCACTTGCCCACAAGGGGGCACACACGTCTGGAGTTCGTTCACAGCGGCTGAGAGGCCTCTTCTCCTCTCCCTCTCTCTCTCTCTGTCTCTCTCTCCTCTCAAAAAAAAATGATAATTATAAATAAGGCATCCTTAAACATCCCATAATGTAGTATTTATAAATTATAAGTGTGACAGTTTGGGTCTTGAATTCCCCCCACACACACACACAGGCTTATGTTTTCAGCCCTCTGGCCGCAGGCGGGCAGTATGTGAAGGTTGTGGACGCTGTAGGAAGTGGGGTTTGGATGATGGACGCAGTTCTCTAGGTGAGGGACTTTGAAGGCCATGCACACTTCTGGAACACTCCTGCTATATTTGCTTCCTGATCAACCGACAATGAACAAGCTGCTGCCTCACACCTTTGCCATCACACACCAAGTCACTCCACTTAGCCTTGCCTGGCATCGTGGACTGTGGCCCTGAAAACTGTGAGCCACAATAAATCCTTCATCCCATACGTCGCTTCCGTCGGGTGCTAAGCCACAGTGATGAGAAAAGTAATACAGTGGAAAACATAGGCAATCTTTAAAAATAAACTTGTGGGCTGGGGAGATGGCTCAGTGGGTAAAGTGCTTGTTATGAAAGCATGAGGGCCCGAGTTCAGATCCCCAGCACCCAAGTAAAATGCCAGGCGAAGAGTCATGTACCTGCAATCCCTGCACTGAGGAGGCAGAGACAAGAGGATGCCTGGAGCTTGCTGAGTGGCTAATCTGAATCAGTGAGTTCTGGGTTCAGTGAGAGGCCATGTCTCAAAAAGTAAGGTGGAGGGCTGGAGGGATGGCTTAGTGGTTAAGGAATTTGCCTGCAAAGCCAAAGGACCCAGGTTCAATTCCCCAGGACCCACATAAGCCATATGCACAAAGTGTCTGGAGTTCATTTACAGTGGCTGAAAGCTGTGGAGTGCCCATTCTCTCTATCTGCCTCTCTCTCTCTCTCTCTCTCTCTCTCTCTCTCTCAAATAAATAAAATGAATAATTTTTTAAAAGGTTAAAAGAAAGTAAAGTAGAGAGTGATCAAGAAAGATATCCATACACACACAAGCACACACACACACACGTTCCCACATACATATGAACACACACTCATGCTTACCATACACACATAAAAAACCTCACAATTTCATGGTGATGACTCAAATTACTTTTATTATGACCTTATCTAAATAGGTACAAATATTGACTAGACATATAAGTAAATTTAAAATACAAGAAAAACTAAAAACCAGGCAAATTCAAGTCAATTACATTAAATTAATGTACCTGATAATGTCATTTAGCTGAAATGATGTTACATATGAACTTAAAGTACAGGCTCCTTTGTCCACTGACTGCCACATGATGACTTGATATTAAAATATCACACTGAATACCAGAAACGCATACAATTATTATTTGTCAATCAAAGATCAACTAAAAAGACTTCTGGCATTTTTAATAGTTCAGTCATCCCAAAGCATTCTGAGGTGTTATTTGACCGTCATCTGGTGCAGACACACCAGGGAGAAAATCAAGCCCCGAGTGCCCTAGTTAGATTCCAACATTCACTTCTTTAGTGCCCAATTCTCCTGCTTCAGCCCCTCACTCTCTCCCACAAACTCTCAAGGAACCCCATCTTCCCAGCTTAGCTGAATTCCTCATCCTGAGGCCTGAATCTTTCCTCAAGGAGCGAGGACATCAGTGGGCCTCCTACACACAAGAGTTGCTGTTACAAAGAGAGTCCATTCTTCAGTGGGGAGGAGAGAGCAACACCCAGCTCGGCTGTGTATCAGAAGACACAGTAAAAGAGTAAACTGCCTCTCCTCCTTCAGGGCGACCCAGAATGATCACGGGCTACCAACATGATCATCCAGAAACTTCAGTTTGCTCAAAGGTCATAGTTTGGTGAGATGCATGCTCACACCAAGAATTCCATGGCAGGCATGCAAACCTCAGCTCCTCCCGGGAAAGGGCTTGCCCACCACCCCTGGATGGTTGGTGTGGTGCTCTAAAGTTGGGTTTAACCTTCACGTCCTTCTGAATTCACTCTAAGCATAGACACGTGTGATGCCTGCCTCAGAGCACACTGTGACAGTGGCTATTCCTCCAGGCTGGTGGGCCTGTTGCATTTCAATATGTGGACAGTGGTCCAAGTTGCTACCAAAGTCTGAACTTCTTCGTTGTGCTTGTTTCCAGGAACTCTGGTGACCACTGGGGAAGCAGCTGAGGGGCTCTGCCACCTCTCGAAATTAACATCAGGAAGAGCTGATCTACTCAGATAAAGTGAGGGAAACTCAGAATGAGCTTTGGGGCTGGCTGTTTGGTTGTTTGGTTGGTTTTATTTTTCTGATATAGGCTCTTTGTATGTGGCCCAGGCTGGCCTTGAATTCTTTTTTTAAAGTACTTTTATTGGGGCTGGAGAGATGGTTTAGTGGTAAAGCACTTGCCTGTGAAGCTTAAGGACCCCGGTTCAAGGCACAATTCCCCAGTACCCATGTAAGCCAGATGCACAAGGAGGCACATGCATCTGGAATTCATTTGCAGTGACTGGAGGCCCTGGCGTGCCCATTCTCTCGCTTGCTCTCTCTCTCTCTCTCTCTCTCTCTCTCTCTCTGACTGTTGCTGTATCTCTCTCTCAAATAAATAAATAAATAAAAATAAAGTCTTTTCTTAAAAAGTATTTTTATTTACTTATTTTCAAAGACAGAGAAAGTGTATGTATGAGAGAGAGAAAATGTATGAGTGCACCAGGGCCTCTTGGAACTGCAAACTCCACTTTGTTTTTTTAATTTTTATTTATTTATTTATTTGCAAGCAGAGAGAGATAGAAGAGAGGCAGAGAGAGAGAGAGAATGGGTATGCCAGGGCCTCTAGCCACTGCAAACGAACTCCAGATGCATGTGCCCCTCATGCATCTGGCTTACGTGAGTCCTGGAGAATTGAACCGGGATCCTTTGGCTTTGCAGGCAAATGCCTTAACCGCTAAGCCATCTCTCCAGCCCATGCAAACTCCACTTTGTGCATCTAGCTTTATGTTGGTACTGGTGGCTTGAACCCAAGCTGTTGGAAATTGCAAGCAACAGCCTTTAATCCCTGAGCCTCAGCCAGCACTGGCCTCGACCTCTTGATCCTCCTGCCTCGCCTAGTGTATGAGTGTATGCCACCTCATCCAGCTCATGCGGTGATACTTTTTTTTAAGTCAGAATGTGAGGATGGCAGTGAGCAGACCGTGGTGGCAACAAGGCCACCCGCTGTGACGGCCTGCTGTCACTCTCAGAAAGCAAGACTGCTGTTGGGTTAGGGCTCAGGGCCATAGTTGCAGGTGCCTAAGACAAACAGCATGCCTGTTTTCCCGGAGAGACTACCACTACCAGGCCCTTCTTTTAAGGCTTGCTCTATCTGTGGAAAGCTTGTGGAAGAGATAAAACCAAACCCAAACTAGGATGGGCACAACCTTAGGAAAAGCTGCTATTTCCCTGGGCTACCTTGCATGACAGCCACTGTCTTTAACCTATGACCAACTGTTTCCTGGAGAATACCATAGCGCGGTGAGGTGCCTTGCCCGCACGCCCATCCATGTCAGTGAGGAAGCCAGCCTAGCCTCGTCCAAAGGTCAGCTCTTGGTAGCCACTGCATCTTTCTCATACAACTGAGTTAACACAAACCCACCTTTCTCTAACTTTCCTGTAATTTTATCACAACTTTGAAATCTCTCTCATTCCCTCATCCTCAGTTAAGTGAAAAGTAAGATTCTTTATATATTTCTTTTAAAAGCTTTCTTTTTTTTTTTTTTGGTTTTGCGAGGTAGGGTCTCACTCTGGTCCAGGCTGACCTGGAATTAACTATGTAGTCTCAGGGTGGCCTCGAACTCTCGGCGATCCTCCTACCTCTGCCTCCCGAGTGCTGGAATTAAAGGCGTGCGCCACCACGCCCGGCTCTTTTAAAAGCTTTCTTAATGCTTATTGCCAAAAGCTATTTGAATTCCAACATGTACCCATGAGGCCTGCCTTTTCTTCCCCTTTTATGGCATGGGGCATTGGCTTATTTTAGCAAGGACAGGTGTTTATCAGGTGACTCTTATGCTGATATTAGGATGGGTTGGTGTTTATCAGGTGACTCTTATGCTGATATTAGGATGGGTTGGTGTTTATCAGGTGACTCTTATGCTGATACTAGAGTGGGCTGGCTGGTGGGTTAGTTAGTGAGTGTGTGGATGGGCTGGTTGGTTAGTTAAGAAAGTGTTGCTCAAACTTCTGGGCTCAAGCAATCCTCTTGAGTAGCTGGGACAACACATGCCCATCACCACACTCAGCCCATGCTACTAGTTTGGGCCACTTTATGATTTAATCTGAAAACTCAGGCAAGCAGGGACCTTGTCCTCCCTCGTGGCTGCCCTGGTGCTTGGCTCAATAACCTATATAACTGAATAAGGGGAAAGAGGGAAGGAAGCAGAAAGGGGAAATATGCTTAAAATTCCCCCACTCCTTGGAAAGACACACAGCAGCTTTTGTCAAATTGCTCTGGTCGAATGAGGAAGTCAACTTGGAAAGACATGGTACACAGAAAGAGGGGGTTATCTGGGAGGTCGGGGCAAAGCAGCCAACGAGCCAGAGGAGGATGTTCATGTTGGCATGAAAGGGAGAGTGGCACAGGCACTGATCCGGGAACGCTGGAGGGAGACCCACTGGGACAGGTGTTGTTTTGTTTAAGTCTCCAGTATGCCTGAGTGGTGGACAAGAGCGGGCCCACTTTCTCAGAAGAGAAAACTGAAAGAGAGATGAATGGACTCGCCAAAGATCACAACTTGTAAATCTCAGGCCCAGAAGTCCGCCCGCTGCCTTCCCACAGCTGGTCTGGCTAGTTCTGGCCACATTCTGTACAGCCCGCCTCTATTGTTCGGAGTAGCCAGGTTTGCAGATCGCTGGGCGATTTGGCCTCTAGGTGAACAAAGAAGGGTTTGTTTTCCCGGCTGGTCCTCTGTTCATTCTCTAGACTCTCCTGCCCTCTGGTGGTTGTGCAAGGTTTCATCATCTGGCCACATTTCCTGCGTCAGGGTAAATGCAGATCTGATCATGTACGCTGAACTGCAGCCTGCCTCCTTCCTTGTTGAAAAGCAAGGCAAAATAACTCTTGGTCTCAGAAGAGTCAGAGTAAATCACGGTTCGCACATATCCTGCATATTTCAAATAGAAAAAGATTTGTCCCACTAGATATGGAAGGGGAAGGAAGGAGTTTGAAGGTACCCACGTCTGGTTGCATACACAGAGGTATCCACGCGTGTTTAGAAAGTGCAGCTCCGGGGCTGGAGAGATGGCTTAGCAATTAAGGCATCTGCCTGCAAAGCTAAAGGACCTCGGTTCGATTCTCCAGGACCCGTGTAAGCCAGATGCACAAGGGGGTGCATGCGTCTGGAGCTTGTTTGCAGTGGCTAGAGGCCCTGGCGCACCCATTCGCTCTCTCCTTCTCACTCTCTCTCTCTACCTCTCTCTCTCTCTCTCTCTCTCTCTCTCTCTCTCTCTCTCTTAAATACACACACACACACAGAGAGAGAAAGTACAGCTCCCGGGGAGTGGAATGTCTATACAGGTCCTGAAACGCAAGGCACAGAGCAGTGGGTAAAAGTGACTGGGACAGAGCTGCCATTTAGCTTAGACCCCTATGACTTGTCCACCTAGCTACCATTTTTGCCACAATGCCTTCAGTCACACACGAAATGATCACTTGTCTGTCCCCTGGGAGAGGACACCTGCATGAATTGCTACAGGCATGCGGGTGCCAGACTTCGACCTTGACCTTGAAGCAAACATTCCAGAAATGACTCCACTCAACAGTGGTAACTACTAATGTTGCCTTTCATTTTACAAACTGCTGCTAACTTCAGATGAGTTGGAAGCATGAAGTGAACACAGTCCAGTTGCAGCAGAGGAGAACAGCTCAGAGGAACAAAAGACTTCTCACTGCCAGAAAAAAACTGGCCAGCGCTCATCAGTCTTCTCAAAGAATCTCAGGAAACTGGGGTTCAAAGGCACACTGAAGACCTGAAACTCCGATGGAAGGAAGAAATTTCAGAGTATAAATGATAATGGGGGGTGTTGCAAAGAAAGTTGAACTTAAAAGCTAAGAAAGTTTAGCTCCTGCTCTGTCACAAATTAGCAGTACGACCTTGAGCAGATCACGTCACCACTCAGGATTCAACTAGCAAAGAGGATCACACTAACTTTCCAACTGTCTGGTCAACCCTGAATGTTTATGCGCCCAGGTTCTATGACAGGTCCCTTCGGAGACAGCTAGAGATAGAGAGAATAGTCCAAACTGTTTCCATTTGCTTGAACAAAGACATACTTGGAAATGGGAGAACAAAATGACCTCTCCCAGGCCCCTGAACCAAGTATGAATGTTATCCCAGCGTGCTTCCTCTTCCTAGAATACCTCCGATGCCAGGCAACTCTTTCTTTTCAAGGCAAACCATGTGATCTCTGAATCTCTGGGAGCTGGTAGTGTTCCTGTCACATTCAGACATCTCCCTCATAGCTGCCACTCACTGGTTTGAGTTATGATGTCCGGGTCAGAGAAAATAAAGTTAATTCCTCTGTCCAGTGAAGATTTTATCAGATATTTAAGGGCATTTATCAGCTTCCTTTGGGTCTAGTACCCTCAGGCCTTCAGGTAATCCCTGCCCTGTTTGGCATTGTATCTTTTACCAGCCTGAGGATTCTCTTCTGTCCAGATCTCTTTTGAGCATTTAAGCACAGAACTTAGTGAGACAATGAAGATGGCTGGTCAAAGGCATAGAACACGGAGCCATGCCAACTTGCATTCAGATGCAAATGGTCCTAGTTAAAATGTGCATCACCTTGAACACATGACTATTTCTGTAACCTTGGGCAGGAAGTGACACTTTTTTTTGTCTTCTTTTTCTCATCATAAAATATGGGTGAGCTGAGTTAACCACAAAGCTTATTAAAGTAGTGTCAAGCACAATGAAAGTAAGTGCTCATCAACTCCTGGCTGTTGTTATGATTACTAAAATATGGCTTCACTGAGGAGAGGAGGCAATGACCTCCGTCATTCTAAACATTCACCTCTACTAATGAAACTTTAAGAATTAGCTGTTTAGTGTACATGTAAAGAGACTCATGGTGCATAAGAAGAAACTGTGAATTTCCCATGAGTGAAGTCAATTATTAATTAAATTTTCTAAATCATTTTCATATATCCTACTTCTCAGCTATACATCTCTCATATTGTACTTGAATAGGTTAACCCAAGCTTATACTTATATTCTCCAAAGGATATATATATAGTCTCATAGAATCTTGTTACATTATATTGTCATTTATATCCTCTTTTCCATTGAGATTGTTTAGAATTTTCTTCTGTGATCTGATTCATTTGAGATCTCTCCCGGCTTCAAGGCACCTATAAACTCTACAGCCTCATTCTGACCAAGAGCCAAGTCAAAATGAGCCAACGGAGAATAGTCTGAAGGAAACAGAAACTACACAGGGAAGCAAAACTCCAAACTCAATGCCCAGTGTTCTCAAAGAAATAAAAGACAGTCCCTCGCAGAATGTAAAGCCATACTCTTCAAATAAATACTTGGAATAAAACAAGAAAGAGCTCTTAATGGTTGAAGCTATGATATCAGAATGATAAACTCAATAAAGCATAAGAAAAGAACTGAGCTCTGGAAAATAAAGCAAAAACCAGAGCCATGGAAAACAGAAACGGATGCATTAAAAAAAGGGGAGGTGTGGTCAGAGGGGCTCAGGACCCTGAAAGAGGTAAGTCCAGAGAGAACACAGAAATCAAGTAGATGGAAATCATCAGACTAATAATTCATGATGAAAAAAATCTTTAAACCTTCAGAATTAGAAGAAAGGCATTTCAGATTGAAAGTGCC
Organism: Orientallactaga sibirica; assembly: GCA_036365145.1. Classification (NCBI taxonomy): domain Eukaryota; kingdom Metazoa; phylum Chordata; class Mammalia; order Rodentia; family Dipodidae; genus Orientallactaga; species Orientallactaga sibirica. The sequence continues at coordinate 2,699,969 of JAEOAD010000035.1, forward strand.
CATTTCCAAACAGGGTCCAGCTAAGCAATGAAAAGTGACCAAACCAAAGCACATCATTGTGAAAACAGTGAAGATAAAAGAGACACAAAAGTCATTCTACAGGGAAAAAAACCACATGCAAAACTCAGGAATCCTATGGCTTAACATTCTCATCAGCCACACAAGTGACAAGAAAACAGTAGCACAATGCCTTTAAACTTCTAAAGGAAAAATAATTTACAATGCACAAGTCAATACCCAGCTAAACAATCTAGGGTCAAGCCAGAGTATTAGCAAGCCTTTGCAGTAAAATGAGTCACCCTAAAACATGTATCATTTATCTGAAGTTCATAGAGGAGCAGAGTGGTTCTGCTTGTCTGATCTGACTTAATAAATCTTGACAGTTCTGTGACAGTCCAGCTAGGGCTGGATGACATGGGATGCCTCATACCTATACCCAAAGGCTACTTAGTGTAACATACAAGGGGGAGGACCTCATTACTGCAACTAGTCTCTGTTCCACACAGTCTCATCCACCAGCAAACTAACCTTCTTCCTATGGTGTTTGGGGGGAGATCCAAAGAGTACTGTGAGAAGGGTACACCCCAATTGGCAAGCATTTTCAGTTGCTGTTTCCCTCATGTTTTGATGACCATAAGCCACAGTCAGTATGGCTAGGGACCATCTAAAGGGGTAAACACAAGAAAGGGAATTAATAAGGTCATTTTGCAAATAAAAAGAATGAAAATATGTTTACATTTATGTTCTTTTTAAAATATTTTATATGCATTTGTTTATTTGCATAAAGAGAGAGAGAGAACAAATGGACATGCCAGGGCTTCTTGCTACTATAAACAAACTCCAGACATGTGCCATTTTGTGCATCTGGCATTACATAGGTGCTGGGGAATTGAACCCAGGCCAACAAGCTTTGCAAACAAGAGCCATTAACTGCTGAGCCATCTCCCCCACCCTTAGATTCACACTGTTAACAATTTAAAAACAAAACCCATAACAGTACCATTCAGAAGTTATGAGACAAAATGGTAAATTAGGAAAAAATAAGATCTAGAATCCATAAAACAGGGGATCCATCCCAAAGAAAATTTCTAGAAAAAAATGTTGCAGGATGAGCACAAGAAATCAGCTGTGAGACACACCCAGAGAGGAAGGACCAAATGGAGAACATTGGAAAGACTCAAAAGGAGAGTTTGTCGCAGTCTTCCAACATGCAGAGAGGAGATTTTGGCAATTTAAGGAGATGCCTAGGGTTGAATTTGATAAGATATAAATATAAACTTATGCAAGCCAAAAATTAAGACCATTTTGCTAAATCTAGGGAAACCTAGGATGGAAAATGACATTGTGTATGAAAGAAAAAGTACTTGACTACACGACCAGTATAGACCCAATCATTCTGTTCAGCATTTGTTTCGCAACCATTGCATTGAAGAGTTAGAATTCCAAATTAGTGAGAAATGAACTTTTTTTTTTTTTTGCAATTACTGTTTTCATTCACACTCTGTCAAATCTCCCCTCCCTGCTCAATAGTAAATCCTTTGACACCTCGGGCAAGTGCCATGACTTTCCAGCTACTTTCAGTTCTGTTAATAACTCAAGGCATGTATCTGATTCAAATCTCCCTCGCTGCAAGTGAGAGCTATGGCTTGGAGGGCCTTGGAGCAGAAACGAAGAGCCATCTTCCTTCCTATACCACCCTTCTCCTTGGGTTCCAGATTCTCTGGGGATGGAAACAGGGGAAGGAGGTAGAAGTACTGGTGAGCAATAAGCACCTCCTAATTTAACTGGAATCATTTCAATTTTCTCTCTAGCCCATCCTGTCAGTCCACGAAGACTAGGCTCGTTTGAAAGTGTCCAAAGATGGGCATAGTGACTTGAGGACCCCCTAGGGCCCACTTAAATCAATTGTGGAAAATCACACTCTGGTTCTACTCTTCTGTCCTCCCAACTATTACCACTTATGGTCCATGTCACCATATCACTTATGGTCTTCATGTCCTCTTGCTGATAGGGAGTCCCCTCATCCTATGGACAGCTGTCTTAGGTGGAGTGTCAGCAAAAGTCTGGAGCCCAGCCACTCTCCACAGGTTTTGCTCCATTCACTTAGATCCTCTCAGAATCCCACCAGGCTAGCTAATGTTCTTTCAGGTTGCAGTATATGGATTATCACTTCTCATAGTCCTGGGGTTGCCCTTCAATTCTGAGGTGCCAGTATCCCTACCTTATAACAAATACAAATGACAGTCTGGAAGATTTGTTTGCCTGACATCGGGGAAGAACAGATACCTCTGTGCCACTCCTGGGGCAGAAGAGCAGTCTCCACAAACTGTAAACATTGCCCTTCCCGCAAGGTAGTAACACAAAAGTTGCCTGTGTTCTCTCTTCATTCCCCACATTTCTGATTTTCTCTCCTGCTTCTCCGTCCCTTGTGAGTGTGGTAGCAGGTGGTGATGCGGGAGGTTTGTCCCACTTAGGAAGTCCTGGGGAGAGCTGTCTGCTTCCTACTGCCTCTTCTTACAGCAGGATTCTTTGAGTACCACACCTTCAGCCGCATGCCTTTGTGGAGCAACAGGCTGTTACATCTGTCTGAGGATCTGAGTCACCAGCTAAATTGTGGGCCTCTTGAAAGCAGAGGACATACTTTATTCCTCAATGTATCCCACCTCTGGTACAGCACCAACCACATAATAAATCATCAACAAATATAGATTAAATTAAGTGGGAGCAATCTATGGATGGATGGATAGATGGATGGATGAATGGATAAATAGATAGAGAAAGATAGATGGAAGATATATAGATGATAACAGGTATACAGAAAGATAGATGATAGATAGACAGACAATCTTTCTAGCTTCCACTGGTATTTACAACAAAGGATCATTGTTGGCCTTGTGTCTTTATTTAAACCTGAAGCAGCTAGGGCACAGGATCAAGAATTGCATATAGAATTCACCATCTATTCAACTGTTTTAAACTTGTTTCAGCCTTTCATTATTTTTCTTACTTATTTTCTGTAGCTTCCCTAACCTCGGAAACAATAGTGATTGTTCTGCATTATAAAAAGGAAATAAATATATCATCACATATGCTTATATGCAAACATATTTGTATGTGTACAGACCATGTATTTGGAACTAATTGACCTTTGTAATACAAAACTTCATTTAAACTCAAGATGATTGTATGTTCATTGACAAGGTTGATTGATTGACAAGGTGTCATCAACAATTACTAACATGGACATAGAAAGTGTTGGAAAATCAATATGGTTCTTAGTCACAAATAATGAAGATATATCCAAGGTGTGTTGGGTTTTTAAGAATTATTTCTTGCTTGTGAATGTGAATAGAAAAGAAACTAAATCAGTTTTGGTTGATTAGATGAAAATGACTTTCCAAGTGAAAACAGCATATTAAATTGGGATATGATTAGTGTCACACAATGTACTTGGCAATGTAATGTATACTATATATTAGCATAATATATAAATATTATAAATATATTTACATAGGTGTATATATGTTACTGAAACCATGGTAAATATTCTTCTGTTTTTATCCTTTTCTAAAACTACTATAAAGTTCAATTGTCAACATGACATTCTCAGAACAACTGAAATAGAAATTTTTTTAAAAATACCGAAAGGACTCAAACAATTCTAAAAGAAAAACATCAACTTGGGATTGGAAAAATGGCTCAGCCATTAAAGGTGCTTGCTTACAAAGCCTGATGTCCTAGTTCAATTCCTCAGGAACCCACGTAAAGCCAGATACACAGAGTGACACATATGTTTGGAATTCATTAGCAGAGGCAAGATTCCCTGACATGCCCATTCTCTCTCTCTCTCTCTCTCTCTCTCTCTCTCTCTCTCCACTTGCAAATTAAAAATATATATTTTTTAAATAAACTGATTAAAGTGGGTTAATCTTTTTAAAAGCTGGTTTGTACAAATTGCCAATCATTGGATACAGTTTGATTTGTTTATTACATAGCTCAATAATTAAATACCATTATCACAGAAAATTTGGATGCATGAACAGGATGCAACCACTGGTGATACTTTTCTTCCCCAATTATAGAGTTTTCTCTTACTTTAACAAGTTCATTTTCTTCTTGTATATTTTACCACACAGGTTGTAGATGATCCAGCAAACCTTGAAATCATACCATCTTAATGCAAAAAAGCTGCATGGATGTAGTAATGTTTATAAATATATATATACTGCAGACATATATCTATTATTTGTACTTTTGCAAAGTTTAATATTAATTATAATATGTGGAAATAAATTTTTAAAATACAAATAAAAAAAGGAAATAAACATAATAAGAGAAAGACACATAAATGGGATACAAATACAAGAGGAAAAAATCAGTTTATCCATATTTGCAGATATGACCCTATACTTAAAAAGATTCTAAAGTCTCCACCATAAAACTCTTAGATCTGACAGACACTTTTAACCAAGTCAGGATACAAAACCAACGTGCAAAAATCAGTAGCTTTTCTACAATGTAGGGTCAGTAATGAGATTTGCTGAAAAAGAAATAAGGAAGAAAATTCCATTCATGGTACCAAGGAATAAATTTAACCAAGGAGGTCAAAGCCTTTTACAATTAAAACATTAAAGAAAGAAATTGAAGAAGATACAAAAGATGGAAAGACATTCCTTGTTCATGGATGAGTAGAATTAACACTATGAAAATGACTATTTTACCAAAAGTAATCTACAGATTCAATGAAATCCCACCAAGATTCCAATGACATTCTTCAAACAAAAATTTTTAATGCCAAATATCACAATGAAGTAAAAAACAAAAGGCTCAAATAATGAAAGCAACTGTAAGCTGCAAGAACATGCTGGAGGTGTCTCAATACCTGATTTCAAATGATACTGCTAAGCTGGAGTAATAAATACAGCAAGGTACTAGCACCAAAAGTCACATTAACCAATGGAATGGAAGACCATAAATAAACCCACACAGCTCCAGTGTCGTGATTTTTGGTAAACATGCCCAAACTATACATTACAAGAAAGACAGTCTCCTCAAGTAATGGTTATGGGAAAACTGGATATTCAGACATAAAAAAATGAAACTACAACCTGTAAATAATCAATTCAAAATCCTGACATTCTGAAACTGCAAGAAGAAACCACAGATACAACACTTCAAAATAGAGACATGGGAAAGGATTCTGGTTAAGCTTAAGAAATAGTAGCAAGAATTGGCAAATGAGAGTTTATGAACTTGAAAGGCTCCTGCACAACAAAGGAAATTACCACAGGGAAGAGACAGCCTGTAGAATGGGAGAAAATCTTTGCCAGCTATATACATCTGCTAGGGGAGTAATATCCAGAATATATATAGAACCTAAACCACAAAACACCTAAACACCAAAAAATCAAATCATCCAATCAATAAATGGACAAATGAATTAAGCAATTCCCAAAAGAAGAAATACTAAATGCCAACTAATCATATGAAAATAAGAAAGCGTAAGTTAAAACTACACTGAGATTCCATCTCAGTCCCAACAGAATGGCTATCATTGAGAAAACAAATGGTAGCAAATGCTGGCAAGGATGTAAGGAGAAAGGAGCTCTTTTATACTGCTGATTGGATTGTAAGCTGATGCAACCATGTAAATAAAACACCATAGGATCCAGCTGGGTATGTATCCAAGGACTTTCAGGAAGGTACTGAAGACAATTGCATAGCCATGTCAGTTACTGCACTATTCACAATAGCCAAGATATGGAATGAGCTTAGATAGCCATCAACAAGTGAAAGGATCTAGATGTAGGCCCAAATAGATAGAAAACATTTGATAGATAGATAGATAGATAGATAGATAATAGATGATAGATAAATAATAAATGGTAGATGGTAGATAGATAGATGATAGGTAATAAGACTTAGAAGTAGGAGAACTAGGTAGGGAAATTGGTCTAAGGGTAGGGGAAGAGGAGATAAGAGAGGGTAATGGGGATGAACATGAGCAAAGTATAATAATTATGTATGAAAAGACATAATGTAACTCATTATTTTGTATCCTAACTAAAACATAAGTGTAACAATAATGATGACTGGAGAAATAAATGGCTTAGCAGTTAAGGTGCTTGCCTGCAAAGCCAAAGTACCCAGGTTCAATTCCCCAGGACCCACGTAAGCCATATGCACAAGGTGGCACATGTTTCTGGAGTTTGTTTGCAGTGGCTGAAGGCCCTGGTGCACCCATCCTCTCTCTCTCTCTCTCTCTCTCTCTCATAAATAAATAAGTTTAAAAATACATATTAAATAAAAAGAAAGGAGTTCTGGATATAGCTTAGTTAACAAAGTGTTTCACATACAAGAATGAGGACCTGTGTTCAGCTCCCAAAATCCACATAAATACTGGGCGTGGGTGGTACACATCTGTGATGCCAGCTCTTGGAAGGCTGAGACGAACTGACTAGCTGGCTAGCTAGACTAGCCAAATTGGTGAGTTTGTGGTTCAGAAAAATATCCTCTCTCAGTAAATAAGATGGAGAGAGAGAGAGGAAGATACCTCTGGCCTGCACGCACACACACCCCTACATACATACAAATATGCACACACGTGTTCACACCCCAAACACATACACTCCAAAAAGGAAGAAAAATTAAATACTCCAAACATGATATAAATGATATACTCCCAAAAACATAGTCCATCAGTGATCTGGAATCCCTGAGCCATGAAAATGGAACAGACTAAGGAGAGTCCCAGTGACTTCCTGTGAGACTACGCCAGTCCGTCTAGCTTCATCTGTAGGGGAAGATGAGGCCATGTAGGGTTCCCTTAACCTCCCTTGAGACTACGCCCCATCTGTAATGGGATGAAACTGAACCTTTGTGAATCTCAGCTATTGTCCACCTCTAAAATTCTGGGTTTAAGATTTAGTCAACAGTTCTATAAGATGCCATCACTAACTCTGGCTATTTAACAACCAAGAAAAAATCTCATCCATCTCAAGAGAAAACAGCCCCTTAACAACATCTGATGGGCTAAACGATGCCTGTCCAAAGCTGCCCACATCCTAACGTCTGGATCTTTGGCTACGTTCTATGACAAAAGAGACTGGAGGCTGTAGTCCTGACGGTATGAAAGTTATCCTGATCTGGTTTATTTACATGAGCCTTTAAAGGCAGAGTAATTCCTGCAGCTAGAGCAGGAGGGAAGTGAAATGTGAGGTTGGAGAGTCTCAGGCACGACCTTGCTAGGAGGGCCATGGGGAAAGCTTACCGTGCGGGGGGGGGGGAGGTGGGCAATTTCTAGGAACAGAGATGGGTTCCAAGATGGTCAGCCAGGAAGCGAGGACCCCTGTCCTACAGCTATAAGCCTGAATGAACTTGGACCCTGATCCATTCCTAGAGATGACAGAAAGGCAAGAGCCGGGCCTGGTGAGAACACCAAGCACAAAGGAACCAACCACATGATGAGCCAAGACGCCTGACTCCCCAAACTGAGACAGCAAACAGGTCTTCTACCTTTGTAGATGTTTGTTATGGAAACAACAGAAAACTAGAAACCAAATTTAACCTAGAAAAAAGAAGGAGAGGTAGACATGACTGCACGTGTTTTATTGGTAAAGAGTAATTTTGATTTTCTCACAGTCACATATAGTGTGTCACAATTTATATATAAATATATGTATGTACGTTCACAAGCATTCACTGCATATTCATACATTTATGTATTGTGATATGTGATACACATGTATTAAATGTAATACAACAGTGATAGATAGATAGATAGATAGATAGATAGATAGATAGATAGATAGATAGATAGATAGATAGATAGATGAAGAAAAGTTTGTAATGATATCTACCAAAGCTCTGGAAAGAAAGAGAGAAAGGAGCCGGGCATGGTGGCGCACACCTTTAATCCCAGCACTCAGGAGGCAGAAGTAGGAGGATTACCGCAAGTTCTAGGCCACCCTGAGACTGCAGCGTGAATTCCAGGTCAGCCTGGACTAGAGTGAGACCCTACCTCAAAAAAAAAAAAATGAAAAGAAAAAAGAAAGAAAAAGATAAAGGGAAAGAGATAAAAGGAGAGAGAAGAAGGAAGACGATGAGAGAGGAAAGGGAAGGGAAGTAAAAAGAAGAGAAGAAAGAGAAGGATTAATAATTTTCTGATATAGTGTGAATAGCTGATTGTATTTTATTAGTAGATATTAAAATATGTCCAAATAATTTATATCTTAATATGTCTATTAAAGTATACAAAGAAGAATAAAAAAGTAAAGAAAGAAAAAGGAAGGAAGGAAGGAAGAAAAAGAGAGGAGAAAGGAGAGAAAACTGATATTCCATGTATACCTTTTTCATCTGGTTCAACTGATAAAAATTTTCTACTTGTTTCCAAAGAGGAAAAAGAGGAACAGAGAATGCTCCACTGTTCCCAGAGGGAAGAAATTCATCAGGCCCCTTCTTTTCCACTTGGAATTAAAGGCTCATTAACTAGATGTTAGCAGCATCTATGGTTTTTTATCAGTTATTTTCTCATGACTGAGACAAAACATCTGACCAGAAGTAGCTTAGAGCAGGAAAAGGTTTGCTTACAGTTTTTTTTTGTTTTGTTTTGTTTTTTGTTTTTTTGAGGTAGGGTCTCACTCTGGGCCAGGCTGACCTGGAATGAACTATGTAGTCTCAGGGTGGCCTTGAACTCACTGCGATCCTCCTACCTCTGCCTCCCGAGTGGTGGGATTAAAGGCATGTGCCACCACGCCCGGCTTGCTTACAGTTTTAAAAGGAAGTTTCATCATAGCAGAGAAAACATGGCAAGAATAGATAGCCAGTGTCACACCTTCATATCAGCAAGGAAGTAGTAGAGAGAGAGCTAGTGGGGCTGGGCTGTGACACCTCAAGGCCTGCCCACAGGGACACATTTCCTCCAGCAAAGCTCCATCTCCTCATGGTTCCACAACCATCCCAAACCGTGCCACCAACTGGGGATTAAGTATTCAGACACATGAATCTATGGGGGACATTTGCATTCAAACCCTCATAGCATATCCCCCCCTTTTAACTATTTATGGCTCCAAGATTATCAATATTAAACATTTTGACATTGGTCTTCACGTTAGGAAATTATAATTAAATTACTTCCATGGAAAAGATTTTAGTTTGTCCCAATGTTATGCCTTACTCAGAAGGAAGGGAGGAGAAGGTGCTGGCTCATATTGGCAGCGCCGTGCTTCTCTCATTAAGAAACTTGTAGAATTTCACTACAACTTACTCTGGCTGGAGAATTATGCCTCAGCAAACCTATGATATGACCTCATCCCCTCCCCAGAGCAGTGTTTACCCCGCGCAGGTCTATGACTGTATACCAGACAATGTGCTAAGTGCTGGGCCCATGCTTTTCAAACTCTGGGTCACAACCCATTGGTGAGTCGTAAAATTAACTTGCTGGGTCATGACTAGTATTTTTTAATGTGAAATAGAAAAGTCTTCCACATGTAATAGAAAATATCACAGCCTACCACATGTAATCAGTATTGTTTCATCAATTTTTTTATTAAAGTTATATGTATCTGTGTATATACCAAGTACTAATGGAGACTATAGATATAGTTTAAAAAATGAAAGTTCTGGGGCTGGAGAGATGGCTCAGTGGTTAAAAGCACTTGCTTTCAAAGCCCGCCAGCCTGGATTTGATTCCCCAGTACCCACATAAAACCAGATGTACAAAGTGGCACATACATCTGGAATTCATTTGCAGCAGTAAAAGTCCCTTGTGCACCCATTCTCTCTTTTCTCCTTGCAACTAAATAAATAAAATATTTTTTTTAAATAACAGCTCAGCTGGTAAGATGTCTCAGTGGGTAAAGGACTAGCTGTGGAAGCTTAAAGACCTGAGTTCAGATCCCCAGCACCCACTTAAACTGGGCATGGCAGCATGTGCCTGTAACCTCAGCACTGGTGAGGCAGAGAGACAGGGGGATCCCTGGGACTTGCTGGATCAGGTGGGAAAGGAAACTGTTTACAGTTTTACACGATGTACAATTTGTAATAACTGGAGTGGTGACCTCTAGGTTCAGTAACAGACCCTGTCTCAAAAAAATCAAGTGACACAGCACTCAGGAGGCAGAGGTAGGAGAATCGCCGTGAGTTCGAGGCCACCCTGAGACTACATAGTGAATTCCAGGTCAGCCTAGACTAGAGTGAAACCCTACCTAGGAAAAAAAAACAAGTGAAGGGCTGGAGAGATGACTCAGCAGTTAAAGGCGCTTGCTTGCAAAGCCTGCCATCCCAGGTTCAATTTCCCAGTACCAACATAAAGCTAGATGCCCAAAGGAACATGTGGCTAGACTTTGTTTGCAGTGCTAAGATGCCCTGTTCTCTCTTTCTTTTTTTTTCCTCTCTCCCTCCCTCCCTCATAAGTAAAAATAATTTTAAAGTAAGGTAGAGAGCAACTAAAGAATATGCCTGATGCTGACTTCTGGCCTCCACATGCACGCTCATGCACATGGATATTCATCCACAGACATATGTGTGTACACCTACACATATATGAACATGCATACACACACGCATACAAAAAAGAAAAAGGTAAAAAGAAAACTCTTGTTTTGGAGGTTTCATTTCATTTTCATAGCTGTACGTAAGACTGCTCCATCATTATCCTTGGTGTCGATGACTAAGAAGGTTAATGCGGAAATAGTTCGAGAAACACGCGTAGGACAAACTCCTAACAAATGACAGAGTTGGAGCCGGGTGTGGTGGCGCACGCTGTTAATCCCAGCACTCGGGAGGCAGAGGTAGGAAGATCACTGTGAGTTCAAGGCCACCCTGAGACTACATAGTAAATTCCAGGTCAGCCTGGGCTAGAGTGAGACCCTACCTCAAAAAACAAAAAAAAAAGAAAAAGAAAAAGAAAAAAAAGGCAGAGTTGGGGTTCAAATCAATTCTGTTGTCTCAATATTTTTCCTTCACAGAACTGAGAAACAAAAGACCGTGTTCAAAGCCATCTTCTCATATCTTGAGAAATGCCCTACTGATAACACGAAGAAGATATAAACTTCCTGGCCTATGTGGATTAGCTCTGCTCTCCCCCTGATCAGAACCACCTCCCCTGTAGTCATGATCAGGAGGAGGGCCGGCTGGTACCATTTATGTTGCTCTTACCCTTTGGCTTCAAAGGGACGAATGGCATTGGGTATTGATCCAGCACAGCAGTGTGTTTTCCCATCACTGCTCAGGCTTCTCGTGGCGTTAGGGTTCGTATTGACTATTTGCTGAATCTATCCTTCGTACCCCAGCTCTTCAGCTGCCACAGCTGATTTCCTCAAAACCTGATTCTCCCCCTCACTTGATGCTCCTACCAACATGGAAAGGCAGCTCAGCAACAGACTTGGAGAGCCTCCTAGTCTTCCCAGAGGTCAGCCACTAGCATTTACAGACCACATCAGCCACTAGCATTTACAGACCACGTCAGCCACTAGCATTTACAGACCACGTCAGCCACACAGACAAACGGAAATGGAGATGCACAACTGCAAGTGTCCTTGGAAACTGCACAGAATTCTCCTCTCTCTCTCTCTCTCTCTCTCTTTCTCTCTCTCTCTCTCTGTCTCTTTTTGAGGTAGAGTCTCAAACCAGCCCAGGCTGACCTGGAATTCACTCTGTAGTCTCAGGGTGGCCTCAAACTCACAGTGATCCTCCTACCTCTGCCTTCCGAGTGCTGGGATTAAAGGTGTGCACCACCACGCCCAGCTTGCACAGAATTCTCTTTTCAGCCAGAAGCTGCTTGTGGTTGGGTGTTTTGTACCAGCAATGAGAAAGTGACCGATACAATCTAATTTACCTCCCATTCTGAAACTTGACTTTTGTCACCTTGCTAGGTGTCAAGAAAGACTAAAATGCAACCTGGACTTGAATCAAGATAAGAAACCAAACTGCCTCATCCTGACAGTAATGCCTTGTAAAAAAATAAAATAAAATAATTTTTAAGGGCTGGAGAGATTGCTAAAGGATCCCGGTTCAACTCTTCAGGACCCAGGACCCAGATGCACAAGGTGGCGCATGCATCTGGAATTTGTTTGCAGTGACTGGAGGCCCAGATGCGCCCATTCTCTCTCACCCCCCCAAATAAATAAATAAATAAATAAATAAATAAATAAATAAATGTGTTTTTAAAAAAATAATGGCAAAAGTCAGGTGTGGTGGCACATGCCTTTAATCCCAGCACTCGGGAGGCAGAGGTAGGAGGATTGCCATGAGGTCGAGGCCACCCTGAGATTGCATAGTGAATTCCAGGCCAGCCTGAGCTACAGTGAGAGCCTACCTCGAAAAACCAAAAAAAAAAAAAAGCTAAAATAATTTTTAAACCCTACTCAAAACTCAGCATTTGATAAATCAGATTCTCTGCATGTTCAAACAGGACAGGGTATTTGTTCAATTACAAGATGCAGGGCTGGAGAAATGGCTTAGGGGCCTTGACTGAAACCTCAGGACCCGATTCCCAGTACCCATGGGCCAGATGCACAAGAGGGCACATGCATCTGGAAAGTGGCTGGAGGCCCCCCATTCTGTCCCTCTCTCTGTCTCTCTCTGTAGATCAGAATAAGGCCTTGACTCCTCAGACCCTTCCCAAAGGGGCTGCGGGGAATGAGAAACCCCCTTCTGTATGTACTCAGAATCCGTATCACTGCCAGAGACTGATTTATCCATACTGCCAATTCACAGAGCCTCAGCCAGCCTGGATGCCAGCCCCCCTCCCATACCCTGTTCCTCCACCGTGTCAGAACTATCGTCCCTAAGTTCAACCAAAAAGAAAGTGTCCTAAAAGCCAAGTCTCTGGCAGGCTTCCCTCCTGAGTGGAGTAAACCCAGCCCTTATGCAACAAGCCCTAAATGCCAGTCTGAAAAGACAGGATTCTTTCTGGGACTCAGCTTTCAATCAAAATCCCCACGTGGCCGAATGACAACCTAAGGTCACCCTCAGATTGAAGGCTTTAATCATTTAGACTCACACAAACTCGATCGTTTGGGCTGAGTGTGAAATCTATCAAAGCTGATGCTCAAATTGATCAGTAAGTCCCACCAAATCATAACAAGCTAGTTGGCAACAGAGACACATCCTTGGTAGAATTCAAGATAATAAATTGTCCAGATATGGAAAAAGGAAAGCCCCTGACAGAAGACTAATAGAATACTTCTGATGGCCAGAGTCCATAACCACCAACCCTCTAGAAAAGCAATGGCTTCCTCTGGCCCTGCCAGGGGAGTCCTCTGACCGCACACTTCAGAGAACGCCACCCCGAAGTACGGACTGTGATCTGATCCCACCCTCCAGCAGCCTGGACCATTTCCTTTATCCCAGCCTCGGAAACAACATACAGCTGTAGCCAGCGTTGATCTTGCAAATGAGGCCAACAAAGCAGACAACAAAAATTCCAGTCCAGCAACCCAGTGGACGAGGAGGGATTTGGGGACATGCTTACAGACCTTTGTGGGAACAATCCAGCTGCTTTGTAGCAACACAGTGCAAAAAGAGTAAAAAAAAAGTTTAGATGCAATGTAGCCTTCATCTCACTAACGGTATGTTTGTTTTTCTCCACCATTGTCACGGGACAGGCATCTGGAAATAAGAAACATCACCTCTCTTGAGCGACAAGGAGGATGTAGAGGTGAGAGATCTGTGCTGTGAAGGACGTGGGACTCTACGGATGTCTTGAGCCCCTGCCCGCCTTCCCGTCTAATAAAGTGGCTTGAGTGCAAAAAAAAAAAAAAAAAAGAAAAGAAATTAAACATCACCTTTCTTTCTTTTGAAATATGTGTTATGTGTATGCATGTTTGCATTTGTATAGGTACATGTGTGTGTGTGCATGTATGTGATGTGTGTGCACATGCATGTGGAGGCTAAAAGTTGAAGTCAGATGTCTTCCTCAGTCACTTTCCACTTTATTTATTGAGACATTGTGTCACGTTGCACAGAGAGCTCACCAATTCAGCTGGATGAGCTAGCCAGAAAGCCTAGAGGTCCTCCTGGCTCCGCCTTTTAGTGCTTGAATGGCAGGTGTGTACTTTTTGGTGAGGGCTAGAGATCTGAACCCAGGTCTTCATGGTTATGCAGCAAGCACTTCATCCACTAAGCCAGCTGCCCAGCCTCAACATTCCCTTATGTGTGAGAGAGAGTAATGTATGGTGTACGAATGTGTGCGCGCAGACGCAGGGGAGGGGAGGCCAAAGAGGAACCACCAGTGTTCTCTTATTGCTAATTCACATATTTCCTTTCTTGAGTTGGGGTCTCTCTCTTCACCTGGAGCTTCAGTGAGCCCCCGTGATCCTCAGGTCTAGGCCTCCCTCTCCCCTGCCCCACACACCCATGCATCCTGCAGACTGGGCTTACAGACATGTGTGACCCATCGATAGACAGTGAGTTCTCTTAATCACTGAGCCATTTATCCAGCCCACAACATCACTTTTCTTCTTTTTGAAATTTATTTTATTTATTTGCAAGCAGAAAGAGACAGACAGAAAGAGAGAGAATGGGCACACCAAGGTATGCACCACTTTGTGTATCCAGCTTTACATGGGTACTGGGGAATCAAACCCAGGGCCCTAGGCTTTGCAGGCAAGAGCCTTAATCCCCAAGCCATCTCCTCAGCCCAACATCACCTTTCTTAAAGACAAGTCTCATGTTCGAATCTTACCCATAATCTCTCATCTTCCCATGGCCTGAATTCCTTCAGCTATAAAGTATGTTGGCTGAATCTCCCAGCAGGTAATTTTATCCTCCTGGTCTTAGGCAATATGAAAAATACACTGCTTTTCCACTGATCCAACAGCCACTAACTATGTGAATAATTACCCTTGACGATCACTACAAGTGAGCCCTCGCTCCATAATAGAAGTTCATCTATTTCTGGTTTTAATGTTTTTCACCTTCTTCCAAACAAACATTATTTCCCAATGCTTGGAAAGTTCCAGTCTTGTTCCAAATTTATATATTACTTTTCCATTATCTCAGATAGCAATAATAATAATAATAACAGTTATAACATCTTCCTTCTAGAAGAATCCTGGCCACTTCTTCTACTTTTCTGGTTTGGAATTCTCTGATGGGCTTTTTTTTTTTTTTTTTGTCCTCCTTCTCCTCCTTTGTGGAAAATGTTACTTCTAACTGCTGGATTTAATTTAATTTAATTTAATTACAGCATTTTCCACACATGCCCACAGGCTCTCGGTAATAGTTGCATTTTTAATAAATCTAATATATAATAATGACTTTGTTTTTAATTTTCCACTGAAAGTTGGATCCTGAGTTGAATACAAAGCCCCAGACAAGGGCGTCTGGTTCACTCCATGTGATTGGGTTTCAGAAAACCAAGGGGCTGCTAATTGGAAAATGGCTGAGCTTTCCCTCTCTATCCCCACACACCTGTGTTTAATGTCCTCTGCAAGCATCCCATAGGGCGTGAAATGACCAGTTGTTTTAGTCAAGCCAGTTAGTTGTACAGGAGTTCCTGGGCTGGGCTGTGAGGTGTTCATGGTCTCTAGCCAGCACTGTTACACAAAGAGACTTTGTGACAACACTTCTTGGCCATGGCCTGTACCCAGTGACCCATTTGCTCCCACCTTTAACAACAAGCCAGTGGGCCAACAGAGAGCCATGATTACAGGGCAAATTTTGCAAAGATCATTATAAACATTTATTGACATGCGACTCCTTAAGCCTTGTTGACAATTTTCATATGTGTTTATATATTGTTTTTAATCATAATCCCCTCTGTTACATTCTGTTACCCGCCCGCACTTTATTCCAATGAACTCTTCTTTCTAGCTAGTTCCTCTAAGTTTACTGTGATTGTTTTTTCCCTCCTCTGTGATCTGTGACAGAATATTGATGGGACCATTGTTGTACACTTCTTGTGCAGGTGACAGCACACTGAGAGGTCATGAATGCAAAAGCCAGAACACAGCATGTCAAAGCTTTCCTCCCCACCCTCTGGCTGATACATCCTTTCTGCCCCACTTTCCACCATGGTCCCTGCATCTTGAAAGGTGTGATAGAGACGTCATAGTGCCAGAAAGTGCCATGGAGAGTGCTGGAAGAGAAAAATCATTAGTGGGCTTAACCAGCAGTGAACCCGGCAAAGCTACATGGCTGGCCAGCCAGGAAAAATGTGCCAACTGGTCCAATGGTGGCATGCCTTTTAGGGGGGAAACCAACTGCTTTCTGATTGGATTTGAGGCCTAATCCATGTGAGAGGATTCATGAAAATGTAGTCCAAAGCCTATGGTGAGGTCATAAGCCCTGGGGGGAAGCTCCTCCTGTTGTTTGGCTAAATGAATATATTATGCCCACCGAATTGCCCTCTGTGGTAGTTTGAATATATGTCCCCCAATATAGTCAGTGTTTTTTTTTTAGTTATAGTTTGCATCTGCAATCACCTTGCTAGAGGCAAGGTCACTGGGGGCCCCTGTCTTAAGGTGTAGTGATGGTTTGAGATTCCATTGTAAAGATATGCAAATGTGCCTAGCAGGAGTTCCTGAAGTGTGCTATGTGACCTTTTGGCTGTAGTTTTTTGCTCTGTGTGCTGTGGTGGCTGGTTGGCTTTTGCTCTCTCTGCCTGGCCTTGTGAAGAGGTGCTTCTTCTGCCATTATGGAACTTCCCTGGATCTGTAAGCTTCAATAAATAATATCCCTTCCTCCATAATGTGCCTGGTCTGGAAGTTCATCTCGCTGAACCTGAAGCTGTCTGCTACACCCCTAAATACTTATTTTTATGCTACTCTCATTTTGGGTTAGAGAAACTTCTCTTTCCAGATGGTGTTAACTACTAGGGAAACTTAAAACTCACCAAAGTGCTAGAAGAACAAAAATAAATAATTTCTGTCACATAAATCAGGGACAATTACAGAAAGGTAAAGAAGATAAGCCAAAGGAAGGGGAAGTGCTTTAAATACGCTGTCTTATTTGCGTTCATGACCTCACATCAGGACTCGCTTAATATAAGGACAAAAATAAATAAATAAATTTCATCAAAATAGAAGAGGGACTAATGGGAAAAAAGAAGTTTAGTGGCGGATGGGGTGTAGGAAGGACACAAAGGACAGTGGTGGGAGGAGATTATGATCAGCGCACCTTGTGTTATATGTATGAAGGTAGTCAATAAAAGGTTTTAGAATTAAAAAAACATTTTAAGGGCTGGAGAGATGGCTTAGCAGTTAAGGTGATTGCCTGCAAAGCCAAAGGACCCAGGTTCAATTCCTCAGGACCCACGTTAGCCAGATGAACAAGGTGGTGCACACGTCTGGAGTTCATTTGCAGTGGCTGGAGGCCCTGGCATGCCCTCTCTATCTTTCTTTCTCTCTCCCTCTCTCCCCCTCCCTCCCTCTTTCTCTGTCAAATAAATAAATAATAATAAATACATTTTTCAAAGGTTTCAGTTAAAGGATTTTGTAGGCATCCACCCCACCATGCACCCTATGATCCTTGCATATGTGCACATGTACCATGCAAGCAGAAGCTTGAACCACAGGTCATTTCTTCATGACCTTCCCAGAATAGGAGAGCACGGGAACCTAGCCAGGAGCGTCCATGCCTTCTCACCTCCCCGTCTCTCTCCAGGGCAGCAGCTGTCATGAGGAACTTTCTCACTGCCTCCCAGGTTCGGATGAGGGAGGAGGCGTTTTGGCCTGCCCTCCTCAAAGTCAAGATGTAGATTGTAAATCTGCTGAGCGGCAGTGGAGAACTGGCTGCTTTGCAATGGGGGAATCCCATAACTCATGACACCGTCGCCCAGCCCTGTGTGTTTCTGTGTTGTTCTTTCTGGTTGTGTGGACTACAGACCATGGGGAACTGAGTGCTCTCAGCTAGTTTTCCTTTTGCTGTCTGGGAAAGTAATACATAGTGTGAATCTCAAAGCGGCTTGTTCTACTTTACTGGTTGAATTAGTCAACCCTCGGCCTTGCACTGTTTGCTTGGGTGCATGAGGCCCTGTCCCAACAACTCGATATCTACTTAATGCCATGAAAAGTTAGCCCAAATGAATGCATAAATAATGGCTCTCTCTCTCTCTTCAGCTGGTACCCCAAAGTATGCATGTGTGTATGTATGTAACACAAAAGCATCTGGCTTAGGATGCAGCTCTTAATAGCATGCTTCCTATCATGCACAAAGTCCTGGATTTGATCTCCAGTATCACATACACTGAGAGTGGTACACACACAACTATAATCCTAGCACTACTAGAGGCAAGAGAATCAGAAATTTAAGGTCATCCTCCACTTTGTAACGAGTTTGAGGACAGCCTATGCTACCTGAAACTCTGTCTTAAGAAAAAGAAAGGAAGGAAGGAAGAAAAAAAGGCACTCCTGAAAGAAATAGAAAAGTTACTTACCAAAGAGTATTTGCTTCTTGTTAAGCAAGCTGTTGGTAATTTAGGAAAAGAAATGCAAATACATTCCATTTAGCAAAATTAATATTTATTTTCTATAAACAAACCCAGTAGAATTCTCAGTGGGGCCATGTTTCCAAATCAGAATTGTAAATGAAGTAGGAATTCTGCGTTTCAAAATCTGTGTGACTGCAAATGTAGAGACGTGTCTGAGGATGGATCCCATTTCTGCATCAGATCTCACACTGGCCA
This sequence comes from Orientallactaga sibirica, assembly GCA_036365145.1. Lineage (NCBI taxonomy): Eukaryota > Metazoa > Chordata > Mammalia > Rodentia > Dipodidae > Orientallactaga > Orientallactaga sibirica. The sequence continues at coordinate 2,718,597 of JAEOAD010000035.1, forward strand.
GAACAATGAAATGAGGGCAGGGAACTCCCTGCTGCATGGCAGAGCTAGAGAAGGGACCGTTCCGTTTAATAAACACACCAATTGCCAATTTTCAGCTAGTTACGCTCAAAGAACATGTGGGAGGGGATTAACACTAGCGGGGCTGCAAGTTCGTTTTAAACTAGATGTGATGGTCCAAGAGTCACAAGACCAAGGAAATGAGAAATGATTAACAAGTCTAATTATCATTAAATACTAAAAGCATAAAAATAAATGTCAAAGAGGCAATTCTTAACCTAGAGTGCCAAACAATCTGTTGCTGGAGAGACACGATGTCCATGAATCACACCAGAATCACACAAAAGAGAATCCTTAAGGGCCTCAGAGCCACCTCTGGGAGAACCAGTCTCCACCATCACAGGGGAAGGGCAGGTGACAGCATCTGAGAGAATGCCAAGGCACATTTTCTCTCCCACATTGTCTTAAGTGTCTTTTCCAGTTCACTGGATGGATCAGCTATTGTAAATCCCAGTTGTAGTTAGTTTCACGGACCTCACACACAAAGAACTAAAATCACTCCCTTCTGTGAAAAATGTCCTTGACACACCCTAATCTCCCTGTGATGTCCTCTTTCTTTCTCTCTCTCTTCCCCCCCTCTCTCTCTCCCTCTCATACACACACACACACACACACTACAAAACTACAAAGACATCAGTCTTCCTGGCTGGATGCCTAAACTATTTGTTTGTTTCATTTGTTTGTTTGTTTGTTTTGAGGTAGGATATCACTCTGGCCCAGGAAGACCTGGAATTCACTATGTAGTCTCAGGGTGGCCTCGAACTCACGGCAATCCTCCTGCCTCTGCCTCCCAAGTGCTGGGATTAAAGGCATGAGCCACCACGCCCGGCCTAAACTCTTTTATTAAAGATGACATTACCCACTGTTCCTTAGTATATATAGTATACATTTCTCTTTTTATAATACTGACAATTTTAAACATGTATTTTGATCATAATCCCCCCTTCTCTAGTCTCCACTCTCCTCCCTTTATCCCAAGGAATCTCTCTTTTTTTTTTTTTTTTTTTTTTTTTGCAAGGTAGAAGGTAGGGTCTCATTCTGGTCCAGGCTGACCTGGAATTAACTATGTAGTCTCAGGGTGTCCTCGAACTCATGGTGATCCTCCTACCTCTGCCTCCCGAGTGCTGGGATTAAAGGCGTGCACCACCACGCCCGGCTGGAATCTCTCTTCTTTATCCCAACTAATCCCTCTTCTACTTTGATGTCTTTTTTTTCCTTCCTTCTTTGTGGGTGTGTGTGTGTGTGTGTGTGTGTGTGTGTGTGTGTGTGTGTCCTACTGAGGTTAATGAGGGTTGCATGCATGGGCATACCAAGAGGGGATGGATATTCACTGAGCACATACAACCTACCAGTGGTTACGCCACAGAAGAAAACGTTTTGCCATCCTCTAACAAGAAGAGTGTGGTATGAAGATGTGGTGCTTTGAGTCAGGTGTCCCCCATAAACTTAGGTGTTCTGAATGCTAGGTTCCCAGCTGATGGAGATTTGGGAATTAAAGCCTCCTGGAGGCAGCGTATTGTTGGGGATGGGTTTATGAGTGTTATAGCCACCTTCCCCTTGCCAGTGTTTGGCACACTCTCCTGTTGCTATTGTCCACCTGATGTTGCCCAGGAGGTGACGTCCACCCTCTACTCATGCCATCGTTTTCCCCTGCCATCATGGAGCTTCCCCTAGAGTCAATAAGCCAAAACAAACCTTTTTTTCCCATAAGCTGCTCTTGGTCGGGTGTTTTCTGCCAGCAATGCGAACCTGACTGCAACAGTCAACCTCTGCCACCCCACCACACACACACACATACTTGCATACATATAAGTGTGCCTACACGCATATGAATATACATGCACACACAACTTTATCCTTTTCTCACCAGCTTTTCAAACCCATCCTGTGACCAAGTCTTCTCCCTGCCCCCAGCAGAAACCCTGGGCAGATCCCATACTTCCCTAAGCTCAATCAACTGTAACCCAGAAAAGTTACTCAACGCTAGGCTAATATTATGTCTACACGCTTAGACAATAGACGTTTCTCTGCCTCCGTCTCCTGTCCAGCTCAAGGGCAGTCTGAGGGTGCTGGGACAGGGGATGTCTCCTCTGTTGTTTTACCTCCTTCCTGGTCAACTCCCAGGTGTAGCTCTTACCCCTCTGGTATCAGGCCCAGGAGGGAGTCATAGGAAACAAGAGGCGGGAGAACATAATGTGAAGCAACCAATATCCATGTGGTACCCAGGATGGCTTCTTTCATGGGTTTTTGTGTGTTCTTGGAGACCATCTTTATCTCCATAAACGAGGCCATGCCCTCCTTCTGCCAGCATGGTTGAGGTCGAGGTTTCCAGCTCTTGGCTGTGCTGAGGGGCTCCTGTGCAGGATGGGAAACAGAGACAGGACCATCTCTGGAAGCTTGCCTAATAGAGAACAAGAGTGACCCTGGCTCGAACAAGATGGGAGGCAAGAATGAACATTGGAGGTTACCCTCTGACCTCTACATGCAGCGTGGTGCATGTGGGCCCACATGGACACACACATACATACATACACAAGATTTAAAAGTCTCGGATAGTAAATATGAACGAAAATGAGGCTTCTGCCCTCAATCTGCTTACGATTTAATTTCAACAGATAAAGGAAGAGAAGAGTGAAATTACACCAACTTTTTTTTTCTTTTAGTATTTTTAAATTATTTTTTAATTTTTATTTATTAGAGACAGAGAGAGGGAAATAGGGAGGGAGAGTGAGAATGAGCATGCCAGGGCCATTGCAAGTGAACTTAGACAGTGCACCCCCTTGTGCATCTGGTTTACGTGGGACCTGGAGAATCGAACTAGGGTTCTTAGGCTTCGCAGGCATGTGCCTTAACCACTAAGCCATCTCTCCAGCCCTCTTTTAGTATTTTTATTTATTTACTTAAGAAAGAGAGGGGAGATAGAGGGGATGGGCATTCTAGGCCTCTTGCCACTACAAAAAAAAAAAAAAATTTCAGACACATGTGCCACTTTGTGCATCTGACTTTACATGGGTACTGGGGAACTGAACCTGGGCCAGTAGGCTTTGCAAGCAAGCCTTTAACCACTGAGCAATCTCCCCAACCCCACATAGGAATTTTTGACATACAGCTGTAAATGAAGTGGTAATGGCATGTCCAAGGCCAAATGAAATCCTAAGAGGGAGGGAGGGAGTCTTCTTGCAAAAAGTTTGAACTTTCTCTTGAACAAGAAAGGAGAATACACATATTATACAAGAAAAGAGAAAGACGCCAGAGGGTGCTTCTGGCCAGAAGCGAGGCCTACATCAAACACCAGGCCAGGTGTCCAAAACTACCAGTTGTTGGACCATCTTGGAGAGTCAAGTTCAAGCCAATAAGCAAAGAGGCATGAGCTACAGGCAGGCTGGTGTAGTTGGCCACTTTACAGACCTTCAACCTAATGAGGTTGAGGTTACTGGGAAATTTGTGACAAGCCAGGAGTAATACAGGCAGCTTTACATGTGCTCAGAGAGAAAGGAACAAGAATTATTTAAGGAACCTGAGGAGAGTGCTCATGGTTGGGTCCTGTGAACTCCAGCTTAATGTCCTGGCAGCTGTGCTTCTCGGACTGTCAACGCTAATTCCCAATATTTGTCCCAATTCATTCGGCTCCAGATTCTCAAATGCGCTAAACTGAATTGGATGAGTTGCCTAAATAACACAATCTTTTTTTTTTAAACAAAAGAAGTTTATTAAGAAAAGGTTTTAATGATTAGCTTAAGTATAGGTATTAAGGTGGAGAAAGAGAGACAGTTAAGGAAAGGACAGTTATAAATATCCAAGTGTAGATGTAGACTCCTCAAGAGTTACATCTCGCTGGGCGTGGTGGCACACGCCTTTAATCCCAGCACTCAGGAGGCAGAGGCAGAGGATCACTGTGAGTTCGAGGCCACCCTGAGACTACATAGTGAATTCCAGGTCAGCCTGAGCTAGAGTGAGACCCTACCTTGAAAAAAAAACCACAAAAAAAAATAAAAGAGTTACATCTAAATATGAAGACAGGGCTGGAGAGATAGATTAGCAGTTAAGGCGTTTGCCTGCAAAGCCAAAGAACCCAGGTTTAATTGCCTAGTACCTACATAAGCCAGATGCACAAGGGAGCACATGCACCTGGAGTTCGTTTGCAGTGGCTGGAAGCCCTGGGGCACCCATTCTCTCTCTCTCTCTCTCTCTCTCTCTCTCTCTCTCTTCTCTCTCTCTCTCTCTCTGCCTCTTTATCTCTCTCAAATAAATAAATAAATAAAATATAAAAAAGAAAAACCTGCCGGGAGTGGTGGCACATGCCTTTAATCCCAGCACTCGGGAGGCAGAGGTAAGAGGATCACTGTGAGTTCGAGGCCACCCTGAGACTACATAGTGAATTCCAGGTCAGCCTGGGCCAGAGTGAGACCCTACTTTGGAAAACCAAAAACAAAAGAAAGAAAGAAAAACCTTAAATATGAAGACAGTCTTTGATTAATGAGTTCAATGAGTTGTCCCAGCAATGCTGCTCATGTCGCCATTATTCTTACTAACATGTCATCTACCAAAGCAGCCCAAATAGGCTATTACTGACTTTAGAGCCTGGCTGATCATTTTTGTGCTATTTCTTGTGTAGTGAAAATATGCTTTAATGACTTTCTCATTGATGGGACAAAAGACTCAACCAGAAGCAGCTTTATAAAAAGGAAATGGTTTCTTTTCAGATTACAGTTGCAAGGGGAAGTGTCCGTCCATCGTTGCCAGGGAAACATGGCAACTGGCTTCATATCATGCCATCAGCAGGAAGGAAGTGGAGAGAGCTTGGAAAGCGGGGCGGGCTGTAAACCCTCAAGGCCCACCCCCAGTGACACACACTTCCTCCAACACGGCTTCCCTCCTAGAAACCCTATGACCTTCTCAAACACCGTCACCAACTGGGGATTAAGGATTCAAATACTTGAATCTGTGGAGAACATGTTACATTCTAACCACCACACTTGTTGACTTCAGCATCGCCTTTCTCAAAATGGGGTGAAAAGCTAAGATATTGCAATCAGTGTAAAATGGGATGAATGGATAAAGAAAATTTGGCGTCCATGCATGATGGAGTATGAGCCATGAAGAAGAATGAAATCCTGTCACTTTTTATAATAAAATAAACAAAACTGGGGGACACCATGTTAAGCAAAATAAACCAGATGCAAAACAAAAATAACATGTTCTTTTTCACATATGAAAACTTAAGAAATAATAAGTTGACCTGAAAGAGAAGAGGGATTACCAGAAGATGGGGAAGATGCCAGAGGGGATGGAGGTGGGGAAGGTCCTAGGGGAGAAGACGGTGTGGATGGATGTGATCAGTGCGTGATGTATGCATGTATGGAAGTGCCACAGAGAACCCTTAGCTTAAACAACTTACATGTGATAGTAACAATGAATGATAATAAAAAATATATATGTAAAGACAATTTAATCCAGGAAGTTTGACCTAACTTACATTTATTTCATCATACTCCATAGAAAATCATTTAGGGAATAATTTTACTCAGTGGTAAATTTTAAAAAAGAAGAAGAAAGAAACAAAGAAAAAGTACACAGATCCAAAAATCCAAACCCTATCAGCCAACAGAGCTGCTGGTTTTATAGTGTGCACATGTCTTAGCAGGAATCCCTGTGGGAAAGCTTTTCCCTTCTCCACTTTGAATGAGTCCTTGGGAATTTTTAAATTTCAAATCAGAAGTTTCCTTTTACAAAAGGTCAGCCCTGGAAAATCTCTTCTTGCCCTGCAAAATGAGCTTCCTTTTGGGATTCCTAAACTGAAGCTAATTTCCTGAATTTACGAAACGCTCGTTCCCATTACTGCTTTATGTCCTCTAATTGAAGAAACGCTCCCTTTCCAGGGGCGGAACTATACCCCACGGGATCCCACCACCTCTGTGTGAGGAGCATGCCAGAAGAGTTACTGTATGTTCCAGTACATTCTCACTCCTGCCAGCTGAAGAGAGCAACTTCACCAACATCATCCCCTCCCTCAAACCTGGATTTACTTATTTCCAAATGCAGAACAGAAGCCAAGAACCTGCTGAGTCCCCAGAAGCAGGGTTTGCAGGCCAGCGTGTTACATTCTTAGAGTTTACCCATCCCTCACTGATGATAAGGTATACTTCCACAGTGTGCCCTATGACTTCAGGGCTGGGCAACATTACAACAGAGCTCAGAGTATCCACAGACATCCGTGGACCTAAAGAGAGCAGAGGGTTACTGACATATTTGCCATAATTACACGACTATTATGATCTCCTTGGATGTGTGTAAAAAACACCCCGCTGGGACTGGGAGATGGCTCAGTGGTTAAAAGCCCTCGCTCTGCAAGTCTGACAACTGGAGTTCAATTCCCAGCGCCCATATAAAGCCAGATGGTGCAAAGTGGTGAAGGTATCTGCAATGCACTTACAACAGTGGGAGGCAGAGTAGGAGAATCCCAAAGTCCATGAGCCAGGGTGTTTCCCAGCAAGAAACAACAGAAGAGACCCTGTCCCAAATAACGAGGAGGAAGGGACCCTTTCCTTCCCAGAGCTTCCTTAGATAAAGGCTCCCTTGAGAGGGCCCCCACTCTGGGGAAGGGCTCACCCTGGGGAAGGGTTCCTCCTTTAGTTAATCCTTCCTGGAAGCAACCTCAGAGACCCACTTATGAGGAATGTCTGTGCATTCCTAAGCAGATCAAGTTGACAGAAAACTCAAGCATCACAGGGTCCGTTGCAGAAGAGGTGGTGGAAAGAATGTAAGAGCCAAAGGAAGGGTAGGACTGCTTACAATGCAATCAAGATTACTGACCTCGCAGTGTCTAGAACTCTTCACAAGACCCTCAGAATAAGAGGAAAAGATGATGACATCAAAATAGAAGACTAACAGAGAGAGGGAGGGGATAGATGGAGTGTAGATTTGTGAAGGGGAAAGTGGAGGAAGGGAGGGAATTGTCATGGTTTATTGTCTGTAAGTATGGAAGCTGTCAATAAAAAAATTAAAAATAAATAAATAAATAAAAGCCAAGTGTGGCCACACACACCTCTAATCCTTGACCTGTCCTGTGGGGAGCCAAGACTGAAGAGTCACTGGGGCTCACTGGTCAAAAAAAAAAAAAAAAAAAAAAAAGTGACACTCACTTTGTGTAGACACGCCATTGTCTTTACAACAGTCATCGTCAGGACAGCACGAGTGTGAGCTTCTCCAACACAGTGACGCTCACTTTGTGTAGACACGCCATTGTCTTTACAACAGTCATCGTCAGGACAGCACGAGTGTGAGCTTCACAACACAGTGACGCTCACTTTGTGTAGACACGCCATTGTCTTTACTACAGTCATCGTCAGGACAGCACGAGTGTGAACTTCACAACACAGTGACGCTCACTTTGTGTAGACACACCATTGTCTTTACTACAGTCATCAGCAGGACAGCACGAGTGTGAACTTCACAACACAGTGACGCTCACTTTGTGTAGACACACCATTGTCTTTACAACAGTCATCGTCAGGACAGCACGAGTGTGAACTTCACAACACAGTGACACTCACTTTGTGTAGACATGCCATTGTCTTTACAACCTGGCAAGTCCAGGTTCAGTGAGACTCTCCGTCTCAAGGAAACAACGGGAATGTGGTAGAGGAAAGCACCCAGCATTCTTCTCTGGTCTCCACACACATGCACACAGGGCACATACGTCTGCACCACAGACCCCCAAAATTTGCACAACCAAAGGTTTTTTTTTTTTTTTTTTTTTTTTTGTTTTTCAAGGTAGGGTCTTCACTCTGGTCCAGGCTGACCTGGAATTAGCTATGTATTCTCAGGGTGGCCTCGAACTCATGGTGATCCTCCTACCTCTGCCTCCCAAGTGCTGGGATTAAAGGCGTGCGCCACCACGCCCGGCAAAGGTATTTTTTAATTAAAGCCTAACAGTATAATATATAATATTTCCCAGGTTTTATTTTGGACATCTCTTGCATGCAGTATCTTGCATTTTTCTTTGCATTGGCTTTAAATCAATCCACCATTTTACCAAAGCTTGTACTAAGGACAAAATTCATGGAATTATAGGCTTAATAAGTTTTTGACCTTTTATAATGTATATTAAAATCAGTACATAGCTAGAAGGTAAAATTATGTCTGCAAGTGCCATCGACAGCAGCAGCCAGGGACTCTGCTCCCAGAAACACAAGAAGCATTAACAAGGGCTGGAGAAATGGCTTAGCAGTTAAGGCCCATGCCTGCGAAGTCTAAGGACCCCAGTTCGATTCTCCAGGTCCCACGTAAGCCAGATGCACATGGTGGTGCATGCGTCTGGAGTTCGTCTGCAGTGGCTAGAGGCCCTGGCGTGTCCATTCTCACTCTCTTTCTCTCTCCCTCTGTCTCTAATAAATAAACAAATAAAAATAAAATCCTTTAAAAAAAAAAGAAAAAAGAAGCATTAACAAGTGCTTTCCTTGCAAGCATGAGGAACTCTGAGGAAAAATGACTGCCAGAAAGTCAGAGTGAGGCCACACCGAGAAAGATGTCGGCTGTCAAGCTAGGATTTGGGTCCTTCAGTAGTGACATGGCAGGGAAATGGACCACTTGAGTGCCTCTTTGGGAGAAGCTGAATCAAGCTACAAAACAAAATCACTAATCAAAATCCCAACCCTGGGCTGGAAAAATGGCTTAGCAGTTAAGGTGTTTGCCTGCGAAGCCAAAGGACCCAGGTTCAATTCCCCAGGACCCATGTAAGCCAGATGCACAAGGAGCATATGCATCTGGAGTTTGTTTGCAGTGGCTGGAGGCCCCAGCATGCCCATTCTCTCTTTGTCTATCTCTCTTCTATCTCCCTCTCTGCTTGCAAATAAATAAATAAAATAAACAATCATTTTTTAAAATCCCAACCCCTACCCTCTCATCTCACCATCTTTCTCTTGTGGTTCAAGGACATCATCAGCTCCTTGGGCAGAACCCCTTGGCTCTCCTTCTCTTTCATCCACGGGTTATTCAGCAAATCCTTTTGGTTCCACTTTCAGAGTAAATGAAGCCATTTCTCATCATTTCTATAACCACTGTCCAGTCAGAGCCTTGCTTGCCTCGTAGATTTTATTTTTTTATTTTTTTATTTTTTTATTTTATTTTATTTTATTTTATTTTTGGTTTTTCGAGGTAGGGTCTCACTCATCATCAGGCTGATAACCACTGTCTCAGCCTTGAACTCAGCAATCCTCCTACCTTTGCCTCGGGAGTGCTGGGATTTTAAATAGATTTTAAATAGCCTCCCAATGACTTCCTGGTTCTTGCTTATATCCCTCTGGGGTCCTTTCTCCACAAAGCAGCAAAGCACCTACTGTTTAAACAACCACTTCAGTGCGTGTCTTATAAGAACACTAGTCTTTCATAACCATAGTATATTGACAAAAAATTCAAGAATTATCATCAATGTGGTACTATCATTCACTTCAGGGCTTCTTTTCCATTCACAATCCCTTTTCACATAAGAAATTGTTGAAATATTTATTTGTTTGTTTATTGGGGAGAAAGAGAGAGAATGGGTGCACCAGGGCCTCCTCCCACTTCAAACTCCAGACACATGTGCCACTTTGTGCATCTGGCGTTATGTGGGTACTGGGGAATCAAACCCAGGCCATCAGGCTGTGCAAGCAAGTGCCTTTAACGGATGAGCCACCTCTCCAGCCCCCACTCAAGAAATTTTTGGGCAATCCCAAGCATATAGGTATCTATGCTAGCCATACAAATTGAACATTTGCTAATAATAAATCATAAAGAAATTTATTTTAAAACAAGTCTTGGGGGCTGGAGAGATGGCTTAGTAGTTAAGCACTTGCCTGTGAAGCCTAAGGACCCCAGTTCAAGCCTCAATTCCCCAGGACCCACGTAAGCCAGATGCACAAGATGGCGCATCCATCTCGAGTTTGTTTGCAGTGGCTGGAAGCCCTGGTGTGCCCATTCTCTCTCTCCCTCCCCCCTTTCTCTGTCAATTCATAAATAAATAAATAGAAAACAAACAAGTCTTGGGGGCTGGGGAGACGGCCCAGTTGTTAAGAACACTTGCCACTGAAACATGAAGGCCTCTCATGCTGGAAACCACCAAGTCCAGCTCCTCAGAACCCACGTAAGAAGCTGTGCTTTTGCACACACAACTATACACACCACACACGTGCTCTACACACACATGTTTGCAAAAGAAACAATACCATTTTTTGGTACATAGTTTTACCACTTATTAAAGGTGAAGATAAACCTGCATGAGGCGACTGTGCTTATTTATTTTTACATAGAGAATTAAGTCATAGATCTTGGCTGAATATTTTGATACTGTAGGACATTGCACACCTTCAACATTTTCCAGAGTTGATTGATGTCTCGATCTTATAATCATAACCTTTCCGTAGTACATGAATTCATAGTACAGAATGGCAGAAGTTTGCTTGAGGCCATTTCAAAGCTTGCAGGAAATTCTGTGCTAATTCCAAGCCAAAATTCACTAAATTGTTAGCGTTTTATGAAACTTAAGTCAGCAACTGAAACAGCAGTTTTAAAATCAAGAATTCTATGCAACTGTCCAGAAAGAAATTGTCCTCGATATCCATGACCTTGCAGTGCCTAGCAATACCTTCACAAGACCCTCATAATAGAAGAAAAAGAAGATGACATCAAATTAAAAGAGAGACTAATGGAGAGAAGGAAGGGATATGATAGAGATTGGAGTTCTAAAGGGGTATGGGGACAGGAGAGGGAAATATCATGCATTTTTTGTATGTAAGTATAGAAGTTGTCAATAAAAAATATACACATAAAAAAAAGAATTCTAACACATACAATCCCAAGATGTAGTAATCTGATACTTCCATGCTGAGGAATAATGATAAGAAAATATTCATTCAACCACTTCCATAATTAAACCATTACTTTTCTACAAGAATGGAAAATTTTGTGTGCACAGGAAAAACACTGAGATTGCCAGCATGCAGTCACCTCAACTCTGAACTGAGGTGTTCTAGGCAGTATGCGCCAGTGTGGTGCGGTGTGAGTGCACGCTGCGTGTTCACAACCTAAGCTGCAATGGAATTGTGTGATGCCACATGGGCAAGAGCTGCCAGAAACACCTCTGCTTATTACACATTTGATTGTGAACTCATTTCAGTCACTGTGCATCAAGAACCTTTTACTACTGCCAATTTTAAATAGATATATATATATATATATATATATAATTTATTTTATTTATTTGAAAGAGAGAGAGAGAGAATAGGCACACCAGGGCCTCTTGCTGCTGCAAAGGAACTCACCACTTTTGTATCTGACTTTATGTGAGTACTGGGAAATCAAACTCGGGCCAGCAGGCTTTGCAAGTAAGTGGCTTTAACTGCTGAGCCATCTCCCCCAGTACATTTTTTCTTGTAATCCTCTCATTCAGTCACAATCACATATGGAGTCATGACTCACCATTGAAGAAGCTGAGATCTAATCCACAATTTACATAGATTTTTCCCTGTAATGTCCCTTAATGTGTATTTAATTTTCCCAGTGCAAGACAGAATCCTTTATCACGTCATCCTTCAGCGGTTCTGTCTCTGTAGTACTTTTTTTTAATCTGAAATGCCTTAGCCTTTCTGTGTTGTCTTAATTTTGAGGAAAAATAAAAGCCAGTTTCTTGGGAGAAAGCTTTTTAGCTTAGATTGTCTGACACTTCTCTGTGATTGTATTTGCATTGTGCATTTTGGAGTCGAGAGACCTGAAGAAGCAAAGCGACCCACAATGCACTGGTTCCAGAAGCTCATGACATTGGTTTTATTTAGAACAATAGTAATGTTGATCCTTTGTGGATGTCCACCATGCTTCTTCAGCCATAAGTAAGTTCCAGCTTTTTCCTTTGTATTTCCCTTGTAATTAATTCTTTGATATTATGCAAATACATTGTTCTACATCCAATTCTCAATGAATTCTTTTAGCATTTATTAATGATTTCATAAAGCCTTATTCCTTCTATGCTTGTGAATTGGCACTAAAATGTAAGGAGGAATATTTTTACCCTTCCAATTTATGGATTTATTCATTCATGTATTTGCATAAATACAAACTCATGAATCACAAGTGAATTTATTGGGTCTAACTTAATTTTGATACTAAAATCAGCCAGGACTAAGCTAGAAAATATCTGTTGAAGCTAGATTCTGTGTCTATCTTTTCAAAATGATAAATTCTTCCTTTATAAGAATTTAAATTTACAGAAAAGTTGCAAAGATGGTACAGAGAGGGTTGGGAGATGGCTTAGCAGTTAAGAGCACTCGCCACCTAAACATGAAGGCTTCTCAAGCCAGAAACTGCCAAGTTCAACTCCCCAGAACCCATGGGGGAAAAAAAGGAGCCAAAATAAACTATTCCTCTTGTTGGTCTGCTCACCCTAGAAATTGTTTTGAAAATCAGGTTAGTGGTAGATGGACCAATGATGGGGAATTTTAGGATATTTGGAAATGCCAAATGATATAATCACTCTTTCATGCCTTTTATAGAAATGTCCATGGGAGAGGGCTGGAGAAATGCCTTAGCGGTTAAGACGCTTGCCTGCAAAGCCTAAGGACCCAGGTTCGACTTCCCAGAACCTACATAAGCCAGATGCACAAGATGACACATGCACACAGGGTGATGCATGCACACAAGGTGGTGCATGGAGCTCATTTGCAGTGGCTAAGGCCCTGGTGTGCCAATTCTGTCTGTCTCTCTCTCTGTCTCTCTCTCTCTCTCTCACATAAAAAAAAAAAGGAATGTCCATGGGAGCCAAGTATAGTGACATAGGCCTGTAATATTATTTGGGGAGGTATTTGGGGAGGATTTTGAGTTCAATTCCAACCTAGGCGATATTAAATAAATAAATAAATAAATAAATAAAAGACTCTGGGGTTGGAAAGATGGCTTAGCGGTTAAGGTGCTTGCCTGAGAAGTCTAAGAACCTAAGTTTGATTCCCCAATACCCACATAAGCCAGATGCACAAGGTAGTGTGTGCATCTGGAATACATTTGCAGTGGCTAGAAACCCTAGCACTCTCTCTCTCTCTCTTTCTCTCTCCCTCAACTGCCTCAAAAATAAACCCTACTTCCAAAACCAAAAAGCAACAATAAAAAATACCCATGAAAAGATTTTTCACCACTTTTCAATGGTTCCTGGCTGTTGTGGGACAAGAATGTCTTTGTTAAGTTTGCTTTATTTTATCATGGCATCTGGCTTGGGTTCTGTAGGTCTGTAGAGAGTCAAGCTCACCCATCTGGAAAACCCACGGGTTTCTAAGTCAATTGACCCTAGCAATTTTGCAAATTTATAATCTCTGAGCTCCTTCCACCTAGAATCCTTTTATTACTCTGGGAGCTGATTCTACAAATGGGAAGAAAGAAGTTTGCCCTTTAGATTCTTTTATCAGGCTGGGGAGATGCCTCAGTGGTTAAATGTGCTTGCTTGCACATCCAGCCAGCCTAGGTTCAATTCCCAGATGCACAAAGGGGCACATGTATCTGGAGGTCATTGATAGTGGTAAGAAGCCCTGATGTACCTATTCATTCTCTCTCTCTCTCTCTCTCTCTCTCTCTCTCTCTCTCTCTCTCTCTCTCTCTCTCTCTCTCCTTGCAAATAAATCAATTAAATAAATGAAGAATCTTTTCTCGCGCACCCACTCTCAGCCTGATTTGGGTCTTGAGTTATTTACTACTCAATCTTGTCAATCATATCTTCTTCCTCTATGGTTGGTTGGTTGATTGCTTGCTTGCTGTTGAGACAAAATCCTGCTATGCAGCCCAGGATGTCCTCAACTAGCCATCCCCACCCTCATCCTTCCACATGCTGGCATTACTGACCTGCACACCACGCCTCACTCACTGTGTCTTTCACATCACTTTCAGGTGATAGTAGAGTAAGACGTAAATATACACAATTGCTTATAATTCAGAGTCTGATATTTGAAACCATTATATTCAGCAAAAAGGTTTCTTCTTGGATAAGAAAATGCAGAAAAAAATTATACAACATAATTTGAAAATCCCAGCTGAGGGGCTAGGAAGATGGATCAGTAGTTAAAGGTGCTTGCTTGCAACTCCTGACATCCCTGGTTCATTTCCCCAGCACACACATAAAGCCAGAAGAGCATATGGCACATGCAGCAACAGGAGGCCCTGCCATGCCTGTACTTTTTTTTTTTTCTCTCTCTCTCTCATAATTAAAAATATTTTTTAAAAAGAAGAAAAAAAAAACCTGGTGGTTAACAATATTTCCTGGCAATTGCAAAAAATAGTGCTGAATCTAGAATGTAAGGTAAGCATTCACATTGTTGGGGTCCGTATGTGGCGTGTGAACATATGTATTTCGTATGTGTGTGGGTAGGTGCCTGTGTGTATATGTGTGGGAGCACGCATGTGGACACTGGTGGTTTATATCAAGTGTCTTCCTCAATTGCTTTCCACGGTGCTTTGTGAGACAGGGCCTCTCACTAAACCTGGAGCTAACTGGTCAGCTAGCCTGGCTGGCCAGCAAGCCTTGGGAATTCTCCTTCCTCCATCTCCCCAGTGCTGGGGTTGCAGACACACACCACCATACCCAGCATCTTATGTGGGTTCTAGAAATCCAAGTTCAAGTCCTCAAGCTTGTGCAGTGATCACTTTACCCACTAAGCCATCCCCGACCCCAGAGTTCACTTTTAAATGAGTTTTATGAAGCCGTGCTTGCTCTAGGAACCGTAATCCTAGGAAACGTTCATTGCAACAACAAAACCCACTTAGTTTGTGAACAGTTGATAATTAAATGGCTTGAAAATATTTGGACTAGAAGGGTCTCCTGGTTTCTTTCTAAGTACGTTGTTCCAACAAGGGTTTACCTAAGTGCAAACCAAACCCAGGTGACATTTTTATATTTCCAGGAAACTCTTGTGCCAGAATTCAGCCCTTAGAGAATGATCAAATCTTCGTTAGTACTCCCCAAAGCAGAAGTTGAGAGCAGAAAATAAGCTGCTCTTACTCCACTGGCAAAGTTAGCACCAGGGCTCGAATTGAGTCATAGCAAAGGGTGTTTTATGAAAACCCACAGCCCAGAGCCACCTCTCCACTGCCTGCAGACAAAAGGCCAGAAGACAGACGTGGCACAAGGTCGGCTAGAGCGATCCCCTTGACCTGACATTCCGAGAGACTGTCGCTGTGGGTCACAGCGACACCTGGGAGTCCATCTGAGGTTTCAGAATCAAACTCATTTCCTTTGCTTGGGGATAGGTCCCGACCTGGGGTGCTGGCACTAATGACAGGCTCAGAATCACTTCAGACATCTTTTTCTGCTTCACAGGGATTATGGTTGAAATGTGAATTGTTCCCACAATTTCATGCATTTGAACATTTCTTCCCCAGCTAATGGTGCTATTTTGGGAAGCTGTAGAAGCTTTGGGAGGTGAGGGCTAGCTGGAGGAACTGGCTCTCTGGGGGTGGACCTCGTAGGTTATAACCTGATCCCACTTCCGGTTAAGCTCTCTGCTTCCTGGTCCCCTGAGGTGTGAGCAAGCAGCCTCAAGTGGCCCCAGCCACAAGCCACATCTGTAGCCATCCCTTTCCTGGCATGACAAACTAAACCCTCTAACCATGAGCCAAAATAACTCCACTTTCATTTAAGTTGCTTTGTCAGGTATGTACAATGACAAGTAATTATGGGCTGGGTCAGAGTGCTCGCTGTAGAGGCATGAGGACCTGAATTTAGTCCCCAACACCTACCTAAAAAGCTTGGCGTGGAAGCCCACACCAGTAACCCCAGTGCGGGGGGGGCGGGGAGGCGGGGAGGTGCTGTACAGGGGAAAATCCTGTGACAGCTCACTGGTCAGCCAGCTGAACTGAAAAGTGGTGACTCCAGGTTCTCTGAGAGGCTCTGCCTCACGGTGTAGGGCAGAAGGGTGATGGAGGTGGACACCCAATATCTTCCTCTGGTTTTCACACACATGCACATAGAGCATTCACATCTGTACACACACATAATATACACACACAAAGAAACAAGGTGAAGAATGCAATGGGCCTCTGTCCCCAGCGAGAGCACTAATTCAAAGGACAGTCCTATTGCCTCAATTGTCACGGCTGGGTGTAAGTCCAGGGAGGAAGCAGTCGTGGGGCGAGTGCTGGACTGCCACACAGGAGGCCCATCCTGATACCAGTGATGAGAGATGCACTGCCCAGCCTCGCTGGAGTCCAGCTTTTCTATCTGGACAAGGAGAGTGTAGACTAGGGAGTCTGTCACCTGATGGAAGTGCTCAGAACTGTGCTGCGTTTAAAACGTGCACCCCAATATTTCAACCACCCTTTGGCTGTCACCTTCCACCTAGAATGGAGATTGCATTCTACACTATTTCAGAGGGCTAACTTGGAGATCAGATAAGCTGATCTGAGGGTTCTTGTAAAACGTATGACACATAGGCATGCAGTTTTTCCTCGGTTGTAGCTGCTCTCCGTTACTAAGCTTTGTGCATTCTGAAAGCATGATGTCACAGGTTTCAGATCAGTGCCAGTCCTTCCTCTGTCATCACTCTCCCACGGCCCCTCCACAGTCCACCTTTCAATGGGATTGTAGAGCAAATGAAGCAGAGCCGGCCCTGGCATCCACCTCTGCCAAACACGGCTGACTTCTCCACGTGCCTGGCATGTAACCTAATCATCAAAGTCCCAAACTGTCCCCCAGGGGTGGGGGTGTGTGGAGGTGATTATTTTGCATTGTTTTTCCATTTCCTGGTGTCTTCTGCAGTTTCTTGCTTGAGTGTTTTAAAGTTCTCATTGTAGAGATCCTTCACTTCCTTGTTTAAGTTTATTCCAAGGTACTTTTTTATTTTATCTTATCTTATTTTATTTTATTTTATTTTATTTTATTTTATTTTATTTTATTTTATTTTATTTTATTTTATTTTATTTTGAGGCAATTGTGAATGGGAGAGATTCCCTGATTTCATCCTCTGCATGTTTGTTGTTAGTGTATAGAAAACCTACTGATTTCTGTGTGTTTATTTTGTATCCTGCTACATTGCTAAAAGTGTTTATCAGCTCTGACAGTTTGCTGGTAGTCTTTAGGGTCTGTTATGTATAGAATCATATCATCTGCAAATAATGATAATTTGATCTTTTCCCTTCTGATTTGTATCCCTTTTATGAGTGTCTCTTGCCTTAGTGCTATAGCTAAGACTTCCAGCACTATATTAAATAAAAGTGGGGACAGTGGACACCCTTGTCTTGTTCCTGAATTTAGTGGAAAAGTTTCAAGTTTTTCCCCATTTAGTATTATGTTGGCTGTAGGTTTGTCATAAATAGCTTTTATTATGTTGAGATATGTTCCTTATATTCCAAGTTTCTGTAATACTTTCACCAAGAAGGGGTGTTGGAATTTGTCGAATGCCTTTTCTGCATCTATTGAGATGACCATTTGATTTTTGTCCTTCAAATCATTTATATTACGTTTATCAATTTGCATATATTGAACTATCCCTGCATCTCTGAGATAAAGCCTACTTGGTCAGGGTGAATAATCTTTCTGATATATTCTTGTATTCTATTTGCCAATATTTTGTTGAGAATTTTTGCAGGTATATTCATGAGGGAGATTGGTCCGTAATTTTTTTGTTCTGTCTTTGTCCGGTTTTACTATCAGGGTGATGCTGGCTTCATAGAAGGAGTTCAGTAGAATTCCTTCCTTTTCTATTTTATGGAAAAATTTGAGAAGCATTGGTATTAGTCCTTCTATGAACGTTTGGTAAAATTCACCAGTGAATCCATCTGGACCTGGACTTTTTCTTAGTTGGGAGACTTTTTATAACTGTTTGGATCTCCATACTTGTTATAGATTTATTTAAATGCTATATCTAATCTTGATTTAATTTTGGTAGGTCACATGAATCAAGGAAATCATCCATTTCTTTCAGATTTTCAAACTTAGAGGCATACATATTCTTAAAGTATGTCTGTATGATTTTCTGAATTTCTTTGGTATCTGTTGTGATGGTGCCTTTTTCATCTCTAATTTTGTTGATTTTTGTCTCTTCTCTCTTCTGGTCAGATTTGCTAAGGGTTTATTAATCTTATTTATCCTTTCAAAGAACCAACTCTTTGTTTCATTGATTCTTTGGATTGTTTTTTTTTTCTATTTCATTAATTTCTTCCCTAATCTTTATTTCTTCCCATCTACTGATTTTTGGTTTTGCCTTATTCTTCTTTATCCAAGGCTTTAAGGTGAAGCATTAAATGTTTTACTTGTGAACTCTCTAATTTCTTAATATAGGCACTTAGAGCTATAAATTTCCCTCTTAGGACTATCTTCATTGTGTCCCAAAGGTTTTGGTATATTGTATTCTCATCATCATTTGATTCTATGAATTTAATGATTTCCTTTTTAATTTATTCAATGACCCATTCATCATTCAACAGTGTACTGTTTAGTCTCCATGAATTTCTGTATGTTCTGTAGTTTTTCTTGTTGCTGATTTGCAGCTTAATCCCATTGTGGTCAGAAAGAGTACAAGGGATTATTTCAATTTTCCTGTATTTGTTAAGATTTGATTTGTGTCCTAATATATGGTCTACTTTAGAGAATGTTTCATGTGCTGCTGAGAAAAATGTATATTCTGTAGCATTTGGATGGAATGTTCTGTATATATCTGTTAGGTCTATTTGTTCCATGACATCTTTTAATCCAGATGTCTCTCTGTTTATTTTTTGCCAGGATGACCTGTCAATTGATGAGAGTGGGGTATTGAAGTCACCCACTACAATTGTGTTTGGTGTTATCTGTGACCTTAAGTCTAATAGTGTTTGTTTGATGAAATTGGGAGCCCCATCTTAGGTGCATATAAGTTTAGGATTGTAATGTCCTCCTGTTGGAGTATTCCTTTAATCAGTATAAAATGACCTTCTTTATCTTTCCTCACTAATGTTGAAGTCTATCCTGACAGATATTAGGATAGCACCCCCTTCTTGTTTCCTAGGCCCATTTGCTTGAAATACTGTTTGCCATCTTTCACCCTAAGAAGGGTTCTAGCTTTTATTGAGAGATGAGTTTCCTGGAGGCAACAGATGGCAGGATCCTGCCTTTTAATACAGTCTGCAAGCCTGTGACTTTTGGTTGGGGCATTGAGACCATTGATATTAAGAGTTTTTATTGAAAGATATGCACCTATTCTCGCCATTCTTCTTGTTTTGTAGTGCTTCCTGTTTTCCCTTTACTCACTTGTTTTATCTGTTGAGTATGGTGTATTTTTTCCTATTTCCTCCTGTGTGTGTTTTGCTTTCTCTTCAGCATGAAGGATTCCTTCAAGTTTGAGTATTTTCTGTAGAGCTGGTTTAATTGTCATAAATTCCTTTCACCTGTTTTTGTTGTGGAATGCCCTTATTTCTCAATCAATTTGGATAGATAGCTTTGCAGGATAAAGTAATCTTGGTTGACAGTTTTTATCTTTCAGAACTTGGAATACATCATTCCAAGCCCTTCTGGCTTTTAAAGTTTGTGT
The DNA here is from genome assembly GCA_036365145.1 of Orientallactaga sibirica. Classification (NCBI taxonomy): domain Eukaryota; kingdom Metazoa; phylum Chordata; class Mammalia; order Rodentia; family Dipodidae; genus Orientallactaga; species Orientallactaga sibirica. Next base: position 2,738,165 of record JAEOAD010000035.1, read on the forward strand.
TGAGTAATCTGCTCTGATCCTGATGGACTTATAGGTGACTTGCTTTTTCTCTCTAACTGCTTTCAATATATTTTCTTTGGTTTGCATGTTTAGTAGTTTAATTATAACATGGCACAGAGAGGTTTTTTTCTAGGTTTTGTCTGTTTGGTGTTATAAAAGCTTCTTGTATCTGCATTGGCATTTCTTTCCCAATTTGGGGAAAATTTTCTTCTATGATTTTGTTGAAAAGACCTACTAAGCCTCTGGATTGAAATTCTTCTCCTTCTACTATATCCTGAATTCTCATGTTTGATCTTTTCATAGTGTCCCAGATATCTTAGAATCCCCATTCATACCTTTCTCTTTGTTGGACTGTATTAGGTCTGCCACCTGGTCTTCTAGTCTAGATATTCTGTTCTCTCCTTCATCCATTCTACTGCTGAGACTTTCCACAGAGTTTTTTATTTGACTGACTGTGTTCTTCAGAGCTAGAATTTCAGCCTGGTTTTTCTTCAGTATTTCTATTTCCTTACTCATATCCTGTAATGACCTTTTTATTTCATTAAACTAGTTTCCTGTGTTCTCTTTCAGGAGTTTGCTTTCTTCTTTAATTCCTTTGTTTTCTTCTCTGATTACTTTCATTTCTTCTTTCATTTCTTTGAGTATAGATAACATCATTCTTTTGAAATCTTTGTCGGGAATTTCATCTAAAACAGTTTCATTGGTGAACATTTCTGATGGATTTGTAATTTTTGGTGGGATTGCATTGTCTTGATTCTTTGTGTTTCCTGTATTATAATTTATCGACTTTTGCATCCTGAATTGATTTGATGCTTGGGTTTTCTACATATCTGCAGTGTTCTTAGATGTGGTGATCCACTTTTATATACTTTCAGGATATGAGCTTAAGGTGCCAAGTGTAGTTCTTGTACCCCAATCCAAATGCAGAAGTTATCCTAGGTGTTGAGTTTGCTTGCTAAGCAAGTATTCTAGTGGACTGGATGGAACAATTTACTGGCAAATTCTAAACTGCAACTGATCAATATCACATTCATTAAACACCAGCAAGGGTATACAAGTGCTGGGATTAAAACAAACAGATAGTCCTTTTTTTTTTTTTTTTTCTTTTTTTGGTTTTTTTGAGGTAGGGTCTCACTCTGGTCCAGGCTGACCTGGAATTAACTATGTAGTCTCAGGGTGGCCTCGAACTATTGGCGATTCTCCTACCTCTGCCTCCCGAGTGTTGGGATTAAAGGCGTGCGCCACCACGCCCGGCTCAAACAGATAGTCTTATAAGACCAAATTCCCTAAGGGTGTGTGTTGCTTTACACCCTTAATCCTGTTGGTTAGGAGGTAGAGAATATGTTCTGAATTGAGTTCCAGGTCAGCCTGGATCTGGATCAGACCCTGCCCCCAATAATGACATAAGCAAAAGACAAAGGCCCTATAAATCTGAAAGCATTAAAGGCAACAATAGTCAACCCCCAAGTACAGCTTAATTGAAAATGGTAAAACCAACCAAAAATATATAACCCATACCCTGCCCTGACATGGAAAGAGGGATTAGCACTTCCAATGCAGGCCTATGTGTCTGTGTTTGTTGTTGTTGTTGTTTTTTATTTTTTGTTTGTTTATTTATTTATTTGAGAGCAACAGACAGACAGAGAAAGAAAGAGGCAGATAGATATAGAGAGATTGGGCACGCCAGGGCCTACAGCCACTGCAAATGAACTCCAGATGCATGCACCACTTTGTACATCTGGCTTACATGGGTCCTGGGGAATTGAACCTTGAATGGGGGTCCTTAGGCTTCACAGGCAAGCGCTTAACCATTAAGCCATTTCTCCAGCCCGTGTTTGTGTTTTTTGTTGTTGTTGTTTGTTTGTTTGTTCATTTGTTTGTTTGTTTGTTTTGTCAGTAGGCCTTGTTACCTTTTGGTGTGGCTTCCAATGTCACCAATGCTGAGTGCCCACCTTGATCCCTCTATGTTGTGCTGTGGAGCTGGAGTTCTGTTCAGCTGTGCTGGATGTGCTGTCGCAGGGGCTGAATGCTGGAGGCTTGTGGTTCTGATGGTGTGGGGTGGAAGAGTTCAGGAAGCCTGGAGTTGCTCTTGCAGTCCCACCTGTAACCCTTTCAGTAGCTCGTTAGTTGATCTCAGCTGACTTTCCTTTAGATTTCTTGACTCTGCAAGGAGGCTGATGAGGTTGGAAAGTCCCCTTGTTTGGTATCTGCTGCTCAGTGCACCTGGTGGGTGGTGCCTGCCATGCAGATGTGGCTACCGCCACTGGGGCCTCAAGCTCCTCAGTGGAATTCTGGCCATTTTCCTCCTTTCTGGTGGATCTCAGTCTCTCCTGCTTCTCCACTGTGTCTAAGAAAAACCTATACTCCTGCACTTTTCATAAGAAGAGTGTATTTTGTTGTGGTTTTGCTTAAATCCCTCCCTGGGCTGGTTTGGTGTGGCTCCTATGCCACCATCTTACCCAGAAGTCTCCCATGCCCAGCTTTTCACACTTAGCACATTACTTTTGAATTCTTTAGATTTCTAAGAAAGAATGAAAGGTAAAGAAAGCTACTGTGCTAAAAGTTAGGCAAAGGAGGGGAAGATACACCACACACGACTTCTTAAGTCATGGGATGTGGCTCCATATGGGGTCACATATCTGAATGTGGAAATCATGAAAAAATGGCAACAGAAAAAAAATAAAAAATAAATTTAAAAAAATGGCAACAGTAAAAAGTTTCTGAACATACAATGACCAAAAAGTAATTCAAAGTCAAACACAAAATGGACCTGAGGTATTTCTGGCAGCACCCGTCCATGTTACATCCTGCAACTTCTCCACAGCCTTGGTTCTGATCACACAACGTGCACACGTCGCTCTGAGAACAGCCATTGAATTGCACAGTGTCAGTGGATGCGGCCTGAAAGGCCTCAGCTCAGATCCAAAAGTACTATATCTTATGAATAATAGTGTTTTTAGTGTGCATACAGAGCATACACACACACACACACACACCCGGGATCACATGACCATTTCTCAGGTGAGAAGAGCTCACGAATGGAAAAGTTGAGAAGCCCTTATATGCTACCTCGTATGGAGAGAGAAGCCCAAGTGGAAGACACCAGTGGGAACTTCTGGACATCCAGGAATAGCTGAAGAAGCCAAGACTGGGAATCAAGAGGCCAAGCTTGCCCATGGGTTCTACCACAGACCAATAACTGGCTTCTGAGGTGGGGCTGGGCAGGGGCCGGAACCAGCTCTGCCACTCTCAGGTGTCCAATGATAACCATGTCCTGAAAATGTCCTCATTGCTTGGTGTAGACCTCAGATGTCCTCGCTGCAAAGAAACAAGCATGTAAGGCGATAGCATGTTAATTAGCTTGGTTAAGCTTTGCAGAATCTGCACATATTAAAACATCACAATCCATATATCAACAAATATATAATTTTGTGTGTGAAATAAAAATTAATGCTGCCCACAGTAGTTTGTTACTGCCAGCCCATGGCCCTCTTGAAGTGTAAGCAATAGACTACTTTAAAAATAAATAAATGTTTTTAAAATAAAGTTTTTAAACTTTTTTAAAATTAAAAAAATGAAACTAAAGTTAAAAATTGTTGTGCCTAATGTATGCACATGTACATAATCTGATAATTTCTAATTGGTGAAAATGTTTTTTACACTATTTTAAATGAGTCTTATTAATTTGTGAGCAGAGAGAGACATAGAATTGGCATGCCAGGGCCTCTTGCCACTGCAAACAAACTCTAGATGCCTATGCCACTTTGTGCATCTGGCTTTATGTGGGCACTGGGGAATCAAACTCGGGCTGTCAGGCTTTACAAGCAAGTGCCTTTAACTGCTGAATCATCTCCGCAGCCCCACTTTTCAGTTTACTTGAACGTGAACTTGGGTTTGAGAGCAATGGTTCAGATGATAACAGAACCTTCTAACAGGGTGTGAAAGATTAGCATGTGAATGCTGTGTGGCTTAGATAAAAATTGTCCAGTAGGTGGCGCTGCTCGCTCTGCAACTGGACGCAGGACGCCTACAGAGTACAGCTTTCCTCTGAAGTGAAGCTGCGGCCAGGTGGGGCAGGGCTTCGCCTTACGACCAGAGAAGTGTAGTTCATCGTCTGTCCACGTGGGCTCAGTCTGGGCGGTGGTCAGCAGGAAAGGAACGAGAGAGGGAAGAAGCAGTTGCAGTGGACAGTGACTCGTTCGAGAGTGAAATGATAGAGCTCCTTGCCCGTCCAGTCCTGATAGAAAAGTAAAAAAAACTAATAACAATTTAAAGAAGATTTACTTACTTGGTCATTTAACAATTTTTGTACACACATGGATGTGTATACGGGTATTTGCCTGTGCACATGTTGGATGTACATGTGTGTGTGCATGTGTGGAGGCCAGAGGACAACCTCAGATGTCACTCTGCAAGTGTCATCCACCTTTAAAAAAATTTAAAAAATAAGTAGTGGCCGAGTGGTTCAGGCGATGGACTAGAAAAATAAAAAAATTAAACCTTCATTTTCCTTTTTAATTTATATTCACAAGAACGGAGAGAGAGCGCACGAGAGAGAGAATGGGCATGCCAGGGCCTCCTGTCCCTGTAAACAAACTCCAGACACATGCACCACTTTGTGCTTCTGGCTTTAGGTGGGTACTGGGGAATAGAACCTGGACAGTCAGGCTTACAAGCAGGCACTTTTAACCTCTGAGCCATCTCTCCATCCACCTTTTTTGATGCAGAGTCTCTCTTTGGCCTGGAGCTTACCAAGGAGGCTACACTGGCTAGAGAGTCCCAGGGATTCCCCCATCACCACTGCCTCAGTGCTCGGACAACAAGCATGCGCCACTACACTTAACATTTTCACGTGGGTTATGGGCTTCAAACTCAGTTCCTCATGCTTGCGAGGCAAGCTCTTTATTGTCTAAGCCGTCTCCCAACTACCTAATATTATTTTAATAAGTATTGAACCTGGGCTGGAGACTGTTCCCAGCATTTTGCATAATGTAAGCTATAATCCTTAAAACACAGCTATGAAGGAGGGGTCCTGATTTGTGTTCATCAGCTTGCCCTTATGTAACAAAATACAGTCAACTTATTATGAAGAGATATTTCTATTAACACATAGCTTTGCAGATGTCAGACTTTGATATGATCAGTTGGCCACACTGCTTCGGGGACTCTGGTGAGACAACACATCACACGGCCAGTGCATGGCATTCCAAAGACCGGTCACCTCACAGCCAAGAATGAAAGCAGAGAAAGGGTCCCACCGTCCACTTTAAGGGCACATCCCCAGAGACCTGGGGCATCCCACAATGCCTAACCTCTTAAAAGGTCTTACACCTGCCGAGAGCACCAAGTTAAGGACCAAGCCTGTAATACACAGACCTGTGGGGAACCTTATCTAAACTATAATTATCATTATCCCCATTTCACAGAGATATAAACTGGGCTTGAACAACTTATCTAAAGTCCAGGTGGAGGAAGTGGTGGAGCTAACATTTAAACCAAAAAAAAATCTGACAGCATGCACTTTGATGACCCATACTAACATGTCTTCACTCCCTGTGTGTGTGTGTGTGTGTGTGTGTGTGTGTGTGTGGTGGGGGGGTCATACGTGTGTAGGCACAGGTACAGTGTTTATGTGCAGGTACATGTATGCGTGTGTGTGTGTGTGTGTGTGTGTGTGTGTGTGCACGCACGCACACTCAGGCACATGTGGGGGCCAAAGGACAACCTCAAGTGTTAGACTCTGATACACCCTTCACCTCTTTTCAGACCGTCTCTCACTGGGTGAACTAACCCATTAGGCTAGCCTGGCTGGCCTCTAACCCCCAGGGCTCCTCCTGCCTCTACTGCCACAGCACTGAGAACAACTTTTATCTGGGCACTGGGAATGGAACTGGAGTCCTTGTGCTAGCAAGGTGAGCGCCTTACGACTGAGCCGTCTCCCTAGCCCCAACAAGTCCCGTCGTTCTCCATCCTAGGGGCGAGGAGCAATGTGGTCCACTGTGGGCAGTGGTGACAGAAATGATGAGCAAAGAGGAAGAGGTGCTCAACTGGCCTTTCCCACGCTAAACGGAAGGAGAGGGGAAGACGGCCATCAGTTAAGCTGCTATGGTCCATGTTCGTTCACTAAATGACACAATGTGGGTCTCTCCTTTACAACTTTTCTGAGCACCTGCTATAAACTCAAAATTGGGAGAGTAGGTCACCGTCTTGAAAGATCTCGTTTCTTCCTCATGACCAGATTGTCCCTTGTCTCTGAGACTTAAAGACAAGGTGCAAGTTTCCTTCACTTCCTCTGTGCAGGAGAGAGAGACCATGGGCCTGGCTCTGACCCCACCCATCCACTCCATCTCAGCCCCATCCTGACTCCTCACAGAAGCAAATGGAAATCCAACATGGTGCACAACATTTATTTTGTCTATAAAAATAGTTTTATGGCTGGGCGTGGTAACATACGCCTTTAATCCCAACTCTTGGGAGGCAGAGGTAGGAGGATCATTGTCAGTTCGACGTCAGCCTTGTACTACAGAGTAAGTTCCAGGTCAACCTGGGATAGAGTGAGATCCTACCTCAGAAAAATAAATATTTTTATGGGCTGGGGAGGTGGCTTAGTGGTTAAAGAAAATTGCTTGCAAAGCTGGATGGCGTAGATTCAATTTCCTAGCATCCATGTAAATCTGGATACAAAGTGGCACATGTGTCCGCAGTGGCAAGAGACCCTGATCCCCATACACACATGTGCACTACACACACACAGACACACACAAGTCAATAAAAATTTTACAACAGATAGACAGGTAGATAGATGTTTGTAATCTTCATTAAGAACCTCTGAGGGAAGTAGTGAAGTGGCGTGACTTGCAAGAACCCGACAGTAAGAAAACAGAGAGGGCCATTGGCAAGGTGCACGATCCCTGAGCCACCCACGTGACAAGACAGGAACAGAAACATGGTTCTGAGCTCCAGTTCCCAAGATGCTCCCTCATGGCTGGGCCACATGCAAGTTCATGCTATTTTCCACACCCAGGACTCTCGGCATGCTAGCCTGCCCAGCCTCTCGCCTCGAGACCTTTCTGTTGGAAAATAATAAAGATAATGTGTGTAGAACAGACCCACAATCACCTTAGCATCCTCTTCATTACAATGCATGCTATGTTTCTGGCTAGTTTTATAACCTTTATTTATTTATGCATTTATTATGTTTTGCCTGTGGGGGACTAGAGGGCACACTGGTGTCTCTTGCCACTACAAATGAACACCAAACACATGTGCCACTCTTTGAATCTTATGTGGGTGGCTTGGGAATGGAACCCCAAGGCGGCAGGTTTTGCAAGCAAAGGCCATTAACCACTGAGCCAGTCCCACTGGCTGCATAACCTTAAGCAAGACAATGTGTGTATCAGTTTCCTCCTTTGTACAAGAGCAGAGTCCCCTTACAGGAGAGTTAAGACAAATGAGTTAATGCATGCAAAGAAGTTCCACCCATACCCAATACAGAGTAAGAAAGGGGTTGGGCATATAGCTCCAGGCTGCCTAGCATATGCAAGGCCCCAGGTTTCAACCTCAGTACCACAAAAAAAAAAATTGCTTTATTGATGTTCTTGAATATTTCATTTGAGTCCCTTAACAACTTTATGAGGTAAGATGAACACACAGTATAATTTTCATTTACAACTAAATTTCACAAAGTTCCTGGGGCTTCCTCAGAGCCCCACACAATGGGTCTGTGAGTGGCTGAGAGAAGAGCAACAGGCGCCCACCAGAGGCCCACAGCTATGTGCTGGCATGGTCTTTCTCATAGGACAATGCCAGGCTTCTTTTGTATTATTAACGTGTATTAATTCTACAAATTAGTGGGTGTCACCATAATATTTCATACATACAGATAATGCCAGGTTTTCTAACTCCAGTCCATCTGTTTGTTTTTCTCATGCATTTGTTTCTACACGGCATGGGAAGATAATTTATCTCCACAGTACTAGCCACATCTTGCATGTGATACCATTACTTAAAGCACTTCCATTAGTTTCTTTTCCTGTCATTGTGACCAACATCTGATAAGGGAAAGCTTACAGGAGGAAACATTGATTGTGGCTCATGTTTTGAGGGGCTAGAGTCCATTGGAACTGGGATAGCGTGGGGGCGGGCCCCTCCACATCAGGCTTGCATCTTGTTGAACCAGGAAGCAGAAAGAAGACCTGCGGCCAAGCAGACTGTCAGCTTCAAGGCTCACGTCCAGTAACCCACTTCCTCCAGGGAGCTTCTACCTCCCAGAGTCCCACAGCCTCCACAAAGAGCTGGAGACTAACTGTTCTGACACATGAGCCTATGGGACATTCTTTGCACTCAAACCCTAAGAACGTCAAAGTTGTCCAAGTCTCAATAAAGCAAAATAGGGCTGGAGAGATAGCTTAGCAGTTAAGGCACATGCCTGCAAAGCCTAAGGACCACAGTTCAATTCTCCAGGTCCCACATAAGCCAGATGCACAAGGGGGCGCACACATCTGGAGTTCATTTGCAGTGGCTAGAGGCCCTGGTGCACCCATTCTCACTCTCTCTCTCTCTCTCTCTCTCTCTCTCTCTTCCCTCTCTCTATCTCTAATAAATAAATTAATTAATTTTTTAAAAATAAAGCAAAATAAGGTCACTGCTTCTAAATTCATACTAGGACCTTGGAATGGTTTCATGCTTTTATTTTTATTTGGAAGTAAGATATAAAAGAAGATACATTTTTAAATATTTTTATTTTATTTATCTGCCAGCAAAGGAGACAGAAGAGAGACAAAGAGAATGGGAGCTCCAGGACCTCCAGACATGGCAAACAAGACTCTAGAAGCATGTGCCACTCTGCATCTGGCTTTTGCTTTTACATGGGTCCTAGGGAATCGAACTCTGGTTATTAGGCTTTGCAGGTAAATGCCTTAACCACTGAGCCATCTCTCCAGCCCAAGAAGCTATATTTTTTAAAATTTTTTTATCATTTTATTTATTTTTGGAGAGAGACAGACAGAGAGGGAGAGGAAGACAGATAGAGATGGACGCGCCAGCAGTCTCTCAGCTGCTGTGAACCAAATCCAGATGCGTGCGCCCCTTGTGGTCAAGTGCAGCATTGCACCCTTGCGTCACTTTGAATCTGGCTAAACGTGGGACCTGGAGATTGGAACCGGGTTCTTAGGCTTAACAGGCAGGCGCCTTAACCGCTAAGCCATCTAACCAGCCCAAGAAGCTATATTTTTAATCTGCACTTTCAGAAGGTTGCCAAAAATTTACACACTAGTAAGTGGCTGATTTCTTTTGGGTTAACTAGTCTTGAGGTGTTAATGGAATAGAAAAAAGAACATTGAGGAGGGAGTGAGGAGAATACAGGAGAAGAAAGGAGTAAGCAGAAGATAGATAAAATAAAGTTAGTGTCAGCAAAGGTGTTAGGAACAGAAACCAGGGAAGGGACGGGCTCTTCAGTAAAGGCTGCAGATGAACTGGGTATCCAAATGCAGAATGAGAACAGACCCTTGTCTTTCTTATCACTCACCATAAGCAAAAATCAACTCAAAATGCCTAAAGACAGTAATGTAAGACTGGAAACTATGGACCCCAGTGGGCAGATTTTGTATTGGCATGGGCAGAGTTGGTTTTTTTTTTTTTTTTTTTTTTTTTTTTTTTTTTTTTTAGCATGACCTCAGAGCATGGGTCACGCAAACAAAATGAGACAAACAGATCTGCCTTGACTAATGACCTTCTGCACCACAAAGGAAAACATCAACAGAGTGAATCGCCAACCCGCAGGATGAGAGGGTTAGCTGAGGGAACATATGTGTACAGAATTCAAAACACTCCACAGAAGGCTGAGGAGATGGCCCAGCAGTTAAAGACGCTTGCTTGCAAAGTCTGCCAGCCTGGGGTTCAATTCCCCAATATGCACATAAAGCTGTGGTGCATATAAAAACTTATCTTAACCATTAAGTCATCACTCCATGGAACTCATTGCTGGAACTGGGAAATAAGTCAAAACCATGTACAAAAAAATGGCTGGAGAGAGCAAGGTGTCTAAGCCTCCAAGAACGCTGGTTCCAATCTCCAGCGGTTCCAATCTCAGGTCCCAAATAGCCATCAAAGGGTGCAATGTCACACTTGAAGAGGGGGTGCACACATATAAAATTCTGGCGCGCCCATTTCTATCTGTCTCCCTCTCCCTCTCTGTCTGTCTCTCTCTCCAAAAATAAATAAAATAATTAAAAAAAAAAAATGAGCACAGTCTCCAATCAAAATACCATCAAATGTGGGCTAGAAGAGGGCCTACCTATATAAAATTCCAAGAATCTTGGCCTTCCCATATATCTAGTACTTTCTCTCCATTGGAGAATATTTTTTCCAGATGGACAACGAACCTGAAGGGAAGATCATCTAATCACACCTCACCAGGGCTCCAGCTGAAACCACAGAGTAATGTGGAGGAAGGGCAAGAGTTCAGTGCTCTTGGGGATCACGACACCAGTAAAAGGTTGAAGGAGATAAACACAGAGAACATCTAACTCCCACTAAGCCAGATATCCAGAGACACAGAGGCTCCCAAAACCTCATCTCTGAAGTAGAGCTAAAATGACCCCAATGTGGCTCAGGGAAATTCACGGAAGAGGGGGGGAAAGAATGTTAGAGCCACAAGTTGGGGTATTATGCACAGATACTTGGCCTATCCCCAATAGCTCTTGACTACCCCCACAATGCGTGAACCACATTCCCCATTGATGAGGGTCCCTATGGAAGAGGGAGGACAGGGAGGAGGATAATGGAGTCACCACTATGAATGTAAAACTAGAATAATATACATAAAAATAAATAAAATTAAAATTAAATTTTAAAAACTTATCTGAAGTTTTCCATGTTTCAAATCTTGGTGTGGTAGTACACACCTTTAATCCCAGCACTCAGGAGGCAGAGGTAGGAGGATCACTGTGAGTTCAAGGCCAGCCTGGGACTATAGAGTGAGTTCTAGGTCAACCTGGGCTAGAGTGAGACCCAACTTCAAAACAAAACCAAAAAAAAAAAAAAGGTTTGTCATGTTTCAACAATAAACAGTATGATTTACTAGGTAGCAAGAAATACAGTTTGATTAAGATCTTTGACAGTGTCTGTGATGAATTTTTAACCTATTCCTTTAAATCAACACTGAATTTGCTCTATTCAATAAATTGCAAATTGAGTTAAGGATGATGAATCCACCAATGTGTACGCTTTCCTTAAGTTGCTAATAAAAAACAAAATGTGTCTCTGGGGTTGGGGAGATGGTTCAGTCACAATGTTCTTGCCTTAATAGCATGAGGACCTGAGCTCAGTCCCCAGAACTCATAAAAAGCTGGGTGTGATGGCTCACATTTGTAATCCCAGGCTGGGGAGGTGGAGACAGGTCTGCTGGCCAGGCAGCTTAGCCTGCCTGGTAAGAACCCAGGCCAATAAGAGGCTCTGCCTCACAAGAGAACACAGTCAACAGCCTTCCTGAGGAACAGCAACTGAGGGTGTCCTCTGACCTGCACACGCATGTACATGCACACCGACACACACGTGTGTACCTGCACACATGGACACATACACAATATACACCATATTTTTTTCTATTCATTTTCAAATACTAGGCAAATATTATCTTCTATGAAAAAACTGCCCCAACTGCAAAAGTGGGTGCTGTTTCTATAAAGGAAACAATTGAAACATCCCACAATAAATGATATTATATTATTATACGAAATGTCCCCAACAGGCTCATGTATTTAAAAACTTGGTCCCCAGCTAGTGGCACTGTTTTGGGAGATGATGGAACCTTCAGGAGGTGACGCTGAGCTGGGGGATGGGCCTTGAAGTTCTACCCTGCCTCATGTCTGACCCAGCCCTCTGCTTCCTGGTCCCCTGAGATGAGAGCAGGACACACATGACACATCTTCACGGAAACCCACCCCATTCCGGGATGGCAGCAAGGTTGGACACCATCACACCAGGCCGCTCACAGTGTGCCGTCTATGGGGTCCCAACTCCCATCTTCAGTGTGACAGATCCTCTGCCATGGGCTGCAATCTTCTTTGTAAACCAACAGTGTATCTCCAGAAAGATACAAACACGGGCTGGAGAGATGGCTTGGCTGTTGATTCTCCAGGTCCCATGTTTAGCCAGATGCAAAAAGTGACACAAGGGCACAGTGCCACACTTGCCCACAAGGGGGCGCACGTGTCTGGAGTTCATTCACAGCAGCTGAGAGGCCACTGGCATGCCCATTCTCATTCTCTCTCTCTCTCTCTCTCTGAAAGAAAGAAAGAGAGAAAGAAAGAAAGAAAGAAAGAAAGAAAGAAAGAAAGAAAGAAAGAAAGAAAGAGGAAGGAGGAGGGAGGGAAGAAAGGAGGGAGGGAAGAAAGAAGGAAGGAAGGAAGGAAGGAAGGAAGGAAGAAGGAAGGAAGGAAGGAGGGCAAGCCAGCCATCTCTCCTTTTGAGGACTGGTTGGTTGGCAAGTTGGGTTGTTTGGAGTTTTCTCCAATTCACCCAAGAAGTGATCTAAAACATGCTAATGTAATCATAGCTACCAAAGAACACAGTGTTTTTATTCCTGCTTTTAAGAACACTGTCCCTCTTTCTAGAAACACAACAGCCACCTCCATGAACCCTGGAGGCCTATGCTTCCCACTGCCCTGTGGTCTTTCCACCTGCCCTTGGAGTCCCTTGGAGGGCGCTTCACAGAGGATGAGCCCAAGCACACCAGTGACCCCAGAACCAGGCTGCGTATGCAACCAGCACTCCTGCAACCCCAGCAGAAACAAGAGAAGCACCTCTGTGAAGGCCAGGCAGGGCTGGCTCAGGGCACAAAGCACGTGCTGTGCAAGCATGAGGACCCAAGTCCAGATGCCTGGAACCTATGCAAAAGCCAGACACTGTAACAGACACTTCTAATTCCAACACACCTTGACAAGAGGGGAGGTGGAGATGGGAGAACCTGCCAGAAGCTCACAGGCCAGCTAAGCTAGTCAACAGAGTGGTGAATGGAGACCCTGTCTCCAACAAGGTAGAAGGCAAGGGCTGACGTGGAAGTTGTCCTCTAACCTCCACATCCCATTGAAAGACCAAAAAAGCTAAAATACAAACAAGAGTGACATCATGACAGGCCTCCATGTCAAATTCTAGGGCAGAACAAGTAGTTACTGGAAAAAAACACAAGCCAGCAGTTACTGGAAAAAGCTCAAGTCAGCCATTACTGAAAAATCCACAAGCTAGCAGCACCTGGACAGGCCCAATCAGAGACAACTTAGAAACCCCATAACTCAGGGACCCCCCCCTAACTTGGAAATCCCCTAAGCTCGGGTCAGCATCCTTGTGGTTAGGGGCTGACTGTCACAAAAAGGCCCACCAATAACAAGCAAATGTCTCAGACTGATGTGAATGTTAACCAATCAAATGTATGCCCACCTGGAAACCCCCTAAGCTTGCAAAAACCACAATAAAAAGCCTGCTCTTATGCTTCTCGGGACTCTGACACAGATCCACTGCATTGGTGGGGTCAGAGCCTGAGCTTAAGCATGAAATAAAGCTCTCTGCTTTTGCATATGTGTTTGGTCATCCTTGGTGGTCACTGGGGGGTGCTGAGAACTGGGCAGTACACCATGGCACCCACATGCACACAGACACATCAAAAAAAAGACCCAGATATTGGATGGGGTTTTTGCATAAGACAGAATCCCCCCACATGGAGTTTCACATCAATATCATGCAGGTTGCCTGTTGAAGACGTGTAAGTATCAGACCAAAAGAAAAGCACAAGAACTTCAGCCCATTTACATTGCCTCCTCCTGGGAGTCCAGCCTGACTCTGCTCCTGGGAGAATCACCTTCAGGAAGCAATTTAAGCTGCGCCAACTGGCTGCTGGGGTCCTATCTCCAGACCATCCCAAAGCAGCTTTTATGGTTTGATATCACCCGCTGCCTCACACCCGAGTCTCCCTGATATTACCCTCGGTATTTGCTTTGGCCGACCTCGGTTTAATGCTCATTCAGTTCCATGTAACAAAACATAAGTCACACGCATCAAGCAAGGCTGAATCCACTATTCACAGTAAAAGCTCCTAACGGCATGAAGCTCAGGAGGGCTGGCACAAAGACCCAGGTAACGACCGCATGAACAACCCCACCTCCACCTCCAGTCCCCAGAACACCCTTCAGTCATGCCAAACACGCGTGTTGATCACTTAAGAAGTGGCGTGGCAGAGTTCTCTCATTCTGCAGTTTGATTCTGCGAAGGAATGCGCAACAACCTAGTTTGGTTTCACTGCCTGGCTTTGAATTCCCGTTCTACCTTTACTAGCTGTGTGACAGGGGAGGGACATTTTCCTAACCTCACTGTTCTCCAGACTCATATTTGGAACAGATCTCTTACGTGGGAAGTATCCATGAAGCATCATTACTGTGGGTCTATCAAGCCTTTGTTCCTTCTGGCTCGCTTCCTCTAGTTAAAGAGAAAATGCTGGGGGCTGGAGAGATGGCTTAGCGGTTAAGGCGCATGCCTGCAAGGCCTATGGACCCCGGTTTGAGTCTCCAAGTCCCACATAAGCCAGATGCTCATAATGGCGCATGTGTCTGGGGTTCATTTGCAGTGACTAGAGGCCCTGGTGTGCCCATTCTCTCCCTCCCTCTCTCTCTCTCTCTCTCTCTCTCTCTCTTTCTCTTTTTCCCCTATCTCTGTCATAAATAAATAAATATAAATCTTTTTAAAAAAACAGACAAAACACTGACTTAATGTTCCTGTGGCTTAAAAAGAGGGAGGAGCCACGGTGGCTGATAGGAAGCAAGTGATGTCTTTTATCATCTCAGACTCACAAGTTTAGCACCAGAAAGAGGCTCCTCAGCAAAGTGGTGACTGGGGGGGCAGAGGCTTGGAGACATCCACAGACAGCAGCTATTGGAACAGAGAGTAGGGGACAGCGTGTCAGCCCTGAGCCCACAGCATGCAACAGAGGGCAAGAATACAGCGCTCAAGGCGATCACAACACCAGTAAAAGGCTGAAGGAGATAAACACAGAGAACATCCAACTCCAACTAAGCCAGATATCCAGAGACACAGAGGCTCCCAAAACCTCATCAAGGAAGCAGAACTAAAATGACCCCAATGTGGCTCAGGGAAACTCGCAGAAGAGGGGGGCGGAAAGATTGTTAGAGTCACAAGTTGGGGCATTATGCACAGAGACTGGGGCCTATCCACCAGAACTCTTGAGCAAACTCACAATGCACAATCCACGCTCCCCATTGATGAGGACCCCTTTGAAAGTGGGAGGACGGGGAGGAAGACAATGGAACCAATACTATGAATGTAAAATCAGAATAATATAAATAAAAATATATATTTATTTAAAAAAAAAAGAGAGAGAGGGGGTGGGGAGATTGGCACAGAACAGAGAGGCAGTCTGAGCACAGCTGATCTGGGAGCTCTCTGTCACTCTCAAGTAAATAACTAAAAATAAACCAGTTTTTTTAAGTAAAGAAAAAGAGAGGAAGGAAGGAAGGAAGGAAGGAAGGAAGGAAGGAAGGAAGGAAGGAAGGAAGAAAGAAAGAAAGAAAGAGAGAGAGAGAGAGAGAGAAGGAGGGAGGGAGGGACAGAGGGAGGGAGGGACGGAGGGAGGGACAGAGGGAGGAAAGAAGGAAGGGAGTGATATGCAGTGGAATTCAAGTGCCTTTCAAGACTAGACACTTGGGTGACCAGCTAAAGAGAGCAAGAAGACTGAGACCCTAGCCAAAATCAGCAGTCACCTGGCTGACGACAGATGCATGAGCCCCACTAAGCCCAGCTCAGCTAGCAGAAGCACAGGGCTGGAAGTAAAGAGAAGTGCTTTTTCCCGATAGCCCTAGCACTTCATGTTATCATGCAGCCCCGACGAGGGCCGCAGACTGATTCAGAAGCTGGTACCAGACGTCCATAGGAAACTCCTGGAGCAAGCCTGGCATGATCTCACATGCCTATGATCCACGCACTGGGGATAATAGGTAGAAGCCTGGAGAGTGCAATTTTGAGACCAACCCAGACTATGTAATGAGTTCAAGGCCAGCCTTTACCACTTAGCAAAACCCCAGACGAAAGGTATCGAAAAAGACATAGAAGGATGGAGAAAGCAGGAAAAGGAGAAGGGAGAGATGGCTGGACAGCAGGAAGTTAGAAAAGTCAAGGAGGGAACTGCAGCAGTAGAACAGGGGAATTGGAGGCAGGTAAAAAAAACAATGGGTAGAGACTGTCGCTTAGAGCAATTTGGAAGATAGGGAAAAGTTCCAGGTTTGAATACAAAGGTTTTTCTAGGCAAAGTGTTCAGTGTTAGCTGCTTTATACATAACATAAAGTACAGCAAGAAAGAGATGAGCTGGGGAGGTGGCGTGGCAGGTAAAGGGTGCTTGCTTGCAAAGCCTGATGCTTGGATTCAATTCCCCAGGCCCCCAAGTAAAGCCAGAGACAAAAAGCGGTGCAAGCATCTGGCACTCATTCACAGCAGCAAGAGACTCTGAAGTGCACGTGTGCATACACACATAAATGAATGAATGAATGAATGAATGAATGAATGAATGAATGAATAAATAAAAAAAGATGGACTAAATGAAGCCTGGCCTCACAGTGAGCATCATTGTTCCCTCCTGCCCTCCTCCCAGCTACAAATGATTCTGGGAAATGCTGCAGTGCACACGAAGTAGAGGGATATCTGGAAGGAAGGGCTCCATGATGCAGTCATCCCCAAGGTCACCATCCAGGACACAGTGGGTCTTTGCAGTGATGCAGCTGTCTCGAGTCCCCTATGCTCTTATACAGCCAATAAGCACAATGGTTCACCAAAACTGCATTTTGCAATAGTTACTTTGGTCCATTCATTATCTGACCCCTGGCTGGTGTGAATAGATATGTGTTTGCATGTCCCCAGAGAAAAAGTTTCACACAATAGTATTGTTTGTGTACCTGTGGTGTAGGTGTGTGTGCACATGTATGTGCATGTATATGGAAACCAGAAGTCAATGTCATGTGTCTTCCTCAGTCACTTTCCACCTCTTTACTTTTTGAGACAAGGTCCCTCCCTGAACCTAGAACTGACCACATAGACTAGCTAGTCAGCAAGCCCTAGGGGTCCTCTTATCTCAGCCTCCCAGGGCACACCACAGCAGGCTTTTACATGGGTGCTGGGACCTCTAGACCCTCAGACCTGCACAGCAAGCACGTTACTCACTGAGACACAACCCCGCCCCTTTGTGGGTTTACTGAGACAGGGTTTCACGCAGTCTCAAACTCACTGTGTAGTTGACAATGACCTTGAGCTCCTGACCCCCCTGCCTCCACCTCCTATGCCAGCACACTTGGCAGAGGGGTATTTCAGTCATCTTTTCAGGTAATCCTGGATATTTTCCTTTTTATATTGTATTTATGTATTCACAAGTGTGTGTGTGTGTGTGTGTGTGTGGTGTATGCACCGTATGTGCCCATGCATGTAGTGCCCATGTGCTTGCTCACCTGCTGCAGGGTGCACCCACCTGCAGTAGCAGAAGCAGACCCTGGGGTGTCCCACCCCATTGCTCTTCCACCCATTGCTATTTAAGCCAAAGTCTTTTACTGATCCCAGCTATGGAGATGATCTGGGCTCTGCTCCCTATGGATTGGGGCTACAGGAGTTCATGACCACACCCAACTGTTTACGTAGATTCTCCTGAGGCCCTCGAGTTTGCACAGGAAGTGCTCTGGACCACTAAGCCATGTCTCCAGCCCCAGAATCTAAATTTATCATGAAAGCTCAAGGAGACGTATTGGGAAGAAGAAAAGGGACCATTAGGAGGAGATGGAGGAGGGTAAGGGAGGTAAATTTGGGCAAAGGACAATGTTATGTTATGAAAAATCATCATAATGAAGCTTAGTGTTTTGAATATTGACATAAAATTTATTTCAAATGAAGTACCTGCCAAATACCTAAGTATGGGTCATCATAATTTACCTGCCAATCATTCTTTCATATAAAAATGAGTTTCTGGCCATCTCATGCCATGCATGTAAAAAGAGAATGTTTAGGAGCTAGAGAGAAGACTGAGTAGTTTAAGTGCTTTCTTGCAAAGCCTAAAGGCCTGGGTTCTGTTACCCAGCACCCATGTAAAGCCAGAAACACAGAGTGACACATGCATCTGGAGTTTGTTTGCAGCTGCGGGAGGCCTTAGAGCCCCCTCTCTCTCTCTTTCTCTCCCTCCCTCCCTCTCTCTTTCCTCCTCCTCCTCTCCTCTCCTTGCAAATAAGTAAACAAAAATAATACAAAGGATAGTGTTTCATATTATTTAGCATGTGTGGCAGTCTCATAAACTGTTACTGACATGCTAAATTGTACAATTATCAGAAGAAAAATTAACAATGTGTATCAAAGATATTCAGATCAGATTTTGGTTGAAACAACTGACTTCTAAGAATTTTCCTCTTAGGAAATTAAGAAATAATCATGCCTTGGATTATAGTGTTTATAGCAACACTGTTTATAAACAGTGAAGCAAGCCAGGTGGCGCACGCCTTTAATCCCAGCACTCAGGAGACAGAGGTAGGAGGATCGCCATGAGTTCAAGACCACCCTGAGACTCCATACTGAATTCCAGGTCAGCCTGGGCTAGAGTGAAACCCTACCTCGAAAAACCAAAAAATAAAAATAAAAAGTGAAACAAACAAAAAAAAAAAAGCTAGATAGGCAAGCTCAATGAATCAACCAAGTGAACTGGGTGTCTATAATGAACCAGTCAAACCAAAGCTAACACACTGCTAAGTAAATAGAGCAAATTATAAAACAGTGGATTTTTTTCCCTTGGGATTTCCTCTTTGACCCAGGGTATTTAGAAATGTGTTGCCAAATTTCCAAATATTTGCAGATTTTTCAGATAATCTTCTCCTGATGCTATGCTTAGATAGCTATTAGTCAAACAACAAACTCTGTGTAACATCAAACTTTTAACGATTTTTTATGAGAGAGAAAGAACTGGCACACCAGGGCCTTAGCTGCTGCAAACAAACTCCAAACGTGTGTGCCACCTTGTGTGCATGTGCCACCTGTGTGCATGCATCACATGGGTTCTGGGGAGTCAAACCTGGGTCCTTAGGCTTCGCTGGCAAGCACCTTAATCACTAAGCCATCTCTCCAACCCCAAACTTTTTAAATTTAATAAGACTTAGTCTCTTGCCCAGCATGAAGTTTAGCTTGATGAAATTTGAAGTAGTGAAAATAACAAATTCTGAGGGTTTGGGGAGAGTTTTGTGTTGTGCGGTTTATTTGTTTGTTTTTAAGTTTTATTCATTTATTTCTTTACAAGGAAAAAGAAAGAGGGGGAGAAAGTATGGGTGTACTAGGGCCTCCTGGCACTGCATGCGAACTCCAGATGCATACACCACTGTGTGCGTGTGGCCTTATGGATAATGGGGAACTGGGTCAAGGCCATCAGGCTTTGCAAGCACTTTAACCACTGAGCAATCTCTCCGGCCCCATTTTTTGTTGTTGTTTTATGCTGTTTCTTTGTGTTTGTTTGCTTGCTAGCTAGCTTGTCTGTTTGCTTGTTTTTGATACAGAATCTCACTATATAGCCCAGGCTGGCCTCAAACTGGCAATTCTCCTGCCTCAGCCTCCAAATTCTGGGATTATAGGCATTAGCCAACAACTCCACTGTAAATTCTATTTTGAGATGGAATGTTAGGGAATTTAGGTCACAGTGGCTGATTGTTTTTCATGTTTCCTGTACGCTTGGTGATTTTCTGCCAAATTTGTTTATCGAATGCAGACAGAGAACTGTTGAAGCCTCACCTCCAGCCTCAGTGGTGGCTCACTTCTCCCAGTCTCCTCAGTTTTCCTTGACGTTTGGCACACTGCAGCCTGCATGCACTTTTACAATGCACAGTGGCACCCTTCTGGTGAATCTCACTGTTTGTAATTTTTAAAAATATTTTATTTATTTACTTTCAAGGAGAGAGAGAGTGGGTGCACCAGGGCCTCTAGCTACTGCAAAAGAACTCCAGATGCATGAACCACTTTGTGCATCTGGCTTTAAGCGGGTACCAGGGAACTGAACTCAGTTTGTTAGGCATTACAGACTAGCGCCTTTACCACTGAGCCAACTGTCCAGCTCCCACTGTCTGCTATTATGTAATGCCTCGTTTTTATTCCAAAATACACTTTGTAGAGTCTAATTTGACTTTCATAGAGCCACTCTAGCTTTCTTGCAAAAACTCATAAAGTGTGTCTTCTTTTATGAATTTCCTTTCTATGTCATTATATTTAAAATATGTCTCATACAGTTAGCTTGTGCTTATCTCATCTTGATTTACAGTCTACATAACGAACACAGAGTATCAGAGTAAACATAGGATTTAAACTATGTTCAGTGCACTTCCTGGCATGGCAACCTATTGAAAGCAGTACTTGCATGTGTCTGTCTGGGCTGGGGGAGGGAGCATGTGCACGTGGAGGCCAGAGGACAATGTCAGGTGTTGTTCCACAAGAACACTGGCCACCTCTTGTGAGAGAGGATCTCTCGTTGGCCTGGAGTTCACTAAGTAGGCTAGACTGACTGGCCAGAAAGCTCCAGGGACGAACCACCTGTCTCTGCCTCCTGTGCACTGGCATTACAAACCCAGCTTTTTATTATCTGGGCTCTGAAGATCAAACTAAGGTCTTTATGCTTGAAGGACCAGCACTTTAAAACTGAGCCCCCTCCCAGTCCAGTATGACTATCTTGAAAGCCTGCTTCTTCCTATATGTTCATGTTTTCTTCCATCTCTCCCTCTGTTTCAACCTCCTTTTTGGCCAAGTGCATTTTATGATTCTGCTTTATCTCCATTACCTGCGTATTGGATGACCCTCCGTTCTATTTGGCTAGGGTTGCTGTACAGTTCTAATAATATCAAGCCAAGGTTCCTCAAAGCCCCCAAAATTATCTAAAAGAAACAGTTGGCAGCTGGGCAGATGTCCAGCTGGACCCCCCTCGGTCCCCCATGTAAAAGCCAGAACACTCACAGCCTTCGGTCATCCCAGCAGGGAGCTGGGAGGCAGAGACAGGAAATTTACTTGACGCTCTTACACCAGCTAGCGTGGTGAACAATGAGGTCGAAGGACCCTGCCTCAAATGAAGTGGAAAGTGAGGACTGACACCCAAAGTGTGTCCTCTGACCTCCACACAGGCACTGGGACACACACACACACATACACACCCCAACAAGTAAAATCAAATAAAGAAACTCTCGGTGACTCAGCAGAACCTCAAATTCCAGCATCTTTCTTTTTTGCCTTCTCTTTAGGCTGTCACTGACACATCACAGATAGCCAAAGCTAAATTAATCTTTGTCATTCAAAATCAAAAATGATGGCATCTCTGCCCTAACTTTTGAGTCCATATTATAAATTATTATAAATCAAGTGTATCAAATGTCCAAAATATATGAGGTAAGTGGCATTAATGATAACCAGGAAGAACAGCTAAGAAATATGGATATTCCCGACTTTTTCAGTTTATTTTGTTTTTTAGACAGGGTCTTTCTAGTTAGCCCAGGGTGGCCTACAATTCATGATCCTCCTGCCTTACCTTCCTGAATGCTGGCTTTATAGTTATATGCCGCCATACCAGGCCTCAATGATTTAAAACAATATAAGGTGATTGAAAGAAGAGATAAACTATTTTGTTGGAAAACTCATGATTTTCCAAGGGCAAAGCCTGTTGGCCTGGGTTCAGTTCCCCAGTACACACATAAAGCCAGATGGACAAAGTAGCCCATGTGTCTGGAGTTCATTTGTATGGCAGGAGGCCCTGGTGCACCCATGTCTATTACCTCTCTCTCTCTCTCTCTCTCTCTCATAAATAAAGTATTTTTGAAAAGAAAGTCAATTGTGAAACCCATTTTTAAAGATTTTATTTTTATTTCTTTATTAGAGACAGAGAGAGGGAAAGAGAGAGGGAGAGAGTGAGACTGGGCACCCCAGGGCCTCTAGCCACTGCAAACAAACTCCAGACGCGTGAGCCACTATGTGCATCTGGCTTACGTGGAACCTGGAGAATCGAACCGGGGTCCTTATGCTTCGCAGGCAAGTGCCTTAACCTCTAAGCCATCTCTCCAGCCCATGAAACCCATTTTTATGGAATGCTATCCTCCAAGCATAACATAACCAACACCATCTGAGTCAAATTAGCTGTAATTACCCACTAGAGGCCCACAAGATCTGGCTGTTAGCTTTTCCTAACAGAAGGAGAGATGGGGAGTGTCATTCACCTCTCACCTGAGCCTTCAGGTACTCCTTCCTGTGCCCCCCCCATTCTCAGATGTATGTAGTTCTGCCCCAGCTGTACGTGGTCTTGGGGGAGGCTGGTTAGATGGAGGGTAGAAGGTTAACTAAAAGGGGGACTCCAGCTACGCAGCCATGGGGTCGTCATTATCCATGCTGGGGTGGGGCTTCTCAGTGATGTTGGTTACTTGGGGGGAAACCCCTCACCCACGCCTCTATAACTAAGCCCAATAAACACATTGGCTCACCAAGCTGGACTTGGATGAGTCATATACCTTAGTCTGCCTGTTTGAGATGAGTAGATGTTTGTTCGTGTCTCCCCAGGAAATGTTAACACAACTCCCATACATGGTAGACTGGAAAGATAGCTCAGTGGTTAAGGCACTTGCCTGCAAAGCTAAAGGACCCAGATTTGATCCCCCAGTTTCCGCATACGCCAGATGCGCAAGGTGGAGCATGCAGCTGGAGTTCGTTTGCAGTGGCTGGAGCACCCATTCTCTCTCTCTCTCTTTCTCAATTAAATAAACTATATGTATGGCGAGACTTTAAAATTAACATCAATTTCTCCTGAAAAAGGATACTAAGCACCAACTATATAGTCTAACGTGTAACATATCCTCAGGCTTTTTGACAGACACAACAGGACTTACGTCCTAACATAGTGCTAGCTCATACCTTTCTCTGACTTTTGTGGAAGCAAAGAACGAGGACAAAGCATGGCTGTTAACGCAGTGTCCATCAAGTACAAGGTTACTAATACAGCCAGAGTTCTCTACTGAGGTCTATGCAGCTCGCCAACAACATCCCTCAGGATGCATCCCAGCCCTGCGGAAAGGGAAAGCCTCAAGTAGTGGGGCTCTGTCTTCATGTATGAACGCAAAGACCGACGTGAATTCAAACTCTTGGGTTGTATCAACATCAGCCTCTCTCTCTCTAGCCCTAGCTTCTTGTTCAGCTGCAATGGAAAGCTTCCTAGGGGCTGGAGAGATGGCGTAGAGGTTAAGGCGCATGCCTGAGAAGCCTAAGGACTCAGGTTCAATTCCCCATGCCCCACGTAAGCCAGATACATATGGTGGTGCATGCATCTGGAGTTCATTTGCAGTGACTAGAGGCCCTGGTGTGCCCATTCTCTCTCTTCCTCTCAGTCTCTGTCATAAATAAATAAATAAATAAATAAATATCTTTAAAAAAAAAAAAAAGCTTCTGGGCTGGAGAAATGGCTTAGCGGTTAAGGCGCCTGCCTCCTAAGCCTAAGAACACCAGTTCCAATCTCCAGGTCCCACGTTTAGCCAGATGCAAAGTGACGCAAGGGCGCAATGCCGCACTTTCCCACAAGGGGGCACACACATCTGGATTTTGTTCGCAGCAGCTGAGAGGCTGCTGGCGCGCCCATCTCTATCTGTCTTCCTCTCCCTATCTCTCTGTGTATCTCTGTGTCTCTCTCCAAAAATAAAAATAAATATTAAAAAAAATTCATCCCCAGAAATACTGACCATGAATTCCAAGGGCTGCTGAGCCTAGTAACCTAATCTTCCAACCTGAAACACTTCCCTCATACCTTGTATCAGGGGACCCCTGGTCACATTCCAGGCAGGGGAGCATTGTGTCTTCTCCTCCCCCTCCCTTTCTCCCTCCCTTCCTTCCTCAGACAGCCAAGGTTGTACAACAGGGAGTGAGTATTAAACTCTAGGCTAAGAGATGCATGCTCTAATCTGGTAATGACCACTAAGAATTTAGGCATGCCAAGTGGAAGATCACTCCAAGACTACAGATAACAAGGCACTAGGACAGCTCTTTTATTCTTTTATTACACTAATGCAAATGTTCTATAAGTTTATTGCTTTATGGTCCTGTGAACCCAAGGACCTCCCTTTCCTCCTCCTTACATGAACCCATTAAACCCTCGCAGCATCATCTTGATTGGTCGTGATGGGTGTCCCTGCACTGTGAACTCACGATAGACACGGTGACGGTGACGCTGTTCATTTTATTACTGGTCATTGAGTTCGCTTGGCGAGGTGAACTGGGCAGTTACTTTGGAGTGTGATATCTCGAATTCTAGGAATGGTAGCCACCTCCTCCCTCCACCCCCTCCCCAAAAACCTCACCACTCCCTGCTGAGTAGACCAGGGACCAGGGTGAGGCACGTAGGGCACAAGGGAAGAGGACAGAGTTTAAAAAGATGTCGTTTCTCCACCACCAAACAAAACAAAAAAAAAGGACCCATAAAGATAGATACTACTTTGATGTAACCTTCTTAAAAATTGATGTAAAAAATTTAGCTGGGCGTGGTAGCGCACGCCTTTAAACCCAGCACTCGGGAGGCAGAGGTAGGAGGATTGCCATGAGTTCGAGGCCACCCTGAGAATACATACTAAATTCCAGGTCAGCCTGAGCCAGAGCGAGACTCTACCTTGGGGAAAAGAAAAAAGTTCATGATAAAATAAATATCAGAAGCCAGGCGTGGTGGCGCACGCCTTTAATCCCAGAACTGGGGAGGCAGAGGTGGGAGGATCACTGAGAGTTCAAGGCCACCCTGAGACTACATAGTGAATTCCAGGTCAGCATGATCAAAAAACCAAAAAAAAAAAAAAAGACATATTTAAAAATAAAACAGAATTAGACCCTGCTCTTCCGTGCATATCTGTTTGTCATCCTGGCCTTTCTGGACTGACTCAGTGATCCCAGAAATTCCACACTTCCAGAACCCCTGCCCCATAGTATTGTCTAGAACAAAAGTGCAAATCTCGCAGAAGGAACAGCCTCTCATATGTCAGCAAATAAGATCCTAGCGCTAAATAGTTTTCTAAATAGTAATATTCAAATAGCAGCCTAAGTGCCCTCCAGAAAAGAGATTTTTAAAAGTCTAGAGAGAAAACAAGAAACTTTCGGTGACAGCAAAGGGGCGTCATTAAGTCTCTGGGGTCTCTGTGACTCACTGGACAGCTGGCCTACACCCACTTCTCAGGGTGACTCCGTTTGTGTGCATTCCTGATCCTGGACAGAAGGGGGCGCTGTCAGTCACAGAGCAAGGCTTAGAATTTATTTCTAGCAAAACGAGCTCAGATTTATCTGTTGCATCCCCTTAGAAGGAAAGTACAAAATTATACCCTAAAGACATATTCAGCTTGTATCGGTTTTTGCACCTGTGCTAACTTACCTACCTAGAGAGAGTTTGTAAAAAATTCCTTTAGTTCACGAGGACCTCTACAGGACTTCTCCTTGAGCCAGGGGATGATGTACAGACGCATTAAAAGCATAGGAGGCTGAGGCCGAGGCTCCATTATGGCCATCATTTGAAGACACCTTCATGGGTGTTTTTGCCCTTGTGGCTGAGGATTAGCCTTAAGGCCAATGCACACATGATCTCTGCCACTGGGCTACATCCTCAGCATCTACATAGTTTGTCAGATTAATCACAGCACTTTATCGGAACCCAAATCTCCTTAAAACCTTAAAGCTGCTTATTTTTACTGAATAACAGTGCACGACTGGAGCTTTGGGGTTTGGTTTTCTTGGGCAGGGTCTCACTACATGGCCCAGGCTGGAACTCAACTTGCAGTCCCCAACCTTTGAAGTGCTGGGATTACAGACATGAGTCTCCATGCCCAGCTGTTGGTGCCCTTCTTCAGCAGTGGGAAACATTGTCTCAGGTCAGAAATGACAAAAATAGTGTAACGAAAAGGACTTACTCAGTACTGCTCTCCCAACTAGCCAGAGAACTTTCCAAGGCTCTGGGAACACTGTGGAATAGGGAACAGAGAGAATATAAGAGCCCCAGGGGAAGAAGGTGTACTCTGAGGTATTGCAACATCACCCCACAGAGACTGACTGGTGGATCCATGGCCCCCCGATCTAGATCCCCCCACTGAAGAGGGCTTTCAGCAGAATGGGGCAAAAGAGGGAAGCCATAAGAGCACAGACCAATGGGAATACAACCAAGTTGTAATATGTTCATATATTAAAGTTCCCAATTGAAAAAAAAAAAGACACAGGCTAAAGAGATGGCTTAGCAGTTAAGGCACTTGCCTGCAAAGCCAAAGGAGCCATGTTCTATTCCCCAGGACCCACATAAGCCAGATGCACAAGGTGGCACATGCCTCTGGAGTTCATTTGCAGTGGCTGAAGGCCCTGGCATGCCCATTTTTTCCCTCTCACTCTTTCTCTCTCCCCCTCTCTCTCTCTCTCTCTCCCTCTTTCTCTCTCACTCAAATAAATAAAAATATTTTTCTAAAAATCAAAACAATCTTGTAGCTTCAGTAAGATTCCTCCTTTTGCCTCTTAACTACACATTCTCTGTCTGCAATACATGAAGCGATAGTTTATTTATTTTTAACTAAGTTTGATATGAGTGTGTATACTAAAAAAATCAATCACTTGCCTGAGTTTGTAAGGTTCTTTCTCCTTCCAAAATGTCTATTGATGAAATAAAATAGTGGTCCTTTAACCTATTTAATTTTTCTTTTTCTGACCAAAACATTATGCAAATCTTCTAAACTAAAGGCTAATTTTAAGCTTTGATGTTTGAATGAAAAAACACTGTGTTATTGGATGAGAAATGATTCAACTGGTTTTGGAAAGGTCTAGCGAGCTCAACCACATGAAATGGGCAAAATGGAGGTCGTCATGTCAAGCCAATAGGAACACGGGCCAGAACTGCAAATCAAAGGAGAGGGTCAATGCTGACCAGTTAAAATGCTACAGATCTCCTCTTTTTAGTGTCACATGAGATTCCATATAAAAAATTCCAGAACAGCATAGGATAAAATAAGTGTTCTCACTTAGAGGTGTGGAGCTTGAGGGGACACCACTGTGTCCACCAGTACCCAACCCTGCTTTATCTTTTATAAACAGAGATAAAATGTGTACACAATATGAGCTATTCTTTTTTTTTTTTAAGGTAGGGTCTCACTCAGTCCAGGCTGACCTGGAATTCACTATGTAGTTTTAGGGTGGCCTCGAGCTCATGGCAATCCTCCTACCTCTGCCTCATGAGTGCTGGGATTAAAGGTGGGTGCCACCATGCCCGGCTCTTGAGCTATTCTTGTAACAGAAATTTCTGAACTTTCCAGAAGCTCAGGAGATCATAGCATAAACATCAGCAGCAGCGTGAGATCCAGGAAGAAACCACAAATGAGGCAGAAAGGCGAAGACTCACTCAAAATTGTCCTCTGACCTCCACACATGCGCCATGGCAAGCGTGCACCTTCTCTCTCTCTCTCCTCTCTCTCTCTCTCTCATTCTCTCTCTCTCTCTCTTTCATACACACACACACAAACATGCACATTCACACATGCACAATTTTTTTTTAATTTTAAAACAGAAAAAAAAAGTTACAAGGTTTCATTCACAACTGTAAGTGGCATATCTTACTACTTCAAGAATGCATGCCTGCATAAATAATGATCGTGAAAAGCAAATGAAGAAGAGTTGGCACTTTGGTTTCACCAGACTATTATTGCAAGTGACCATTCCGGAACAAAGGGAGAATTCACTGTATGGATTCCACATTTTTTAAGCTACAATAATAAATAAATAAGCACCCATTTGAGGATATTCAGTCGGAACAATTACTACACACTAAAGGGTTATTGGCTCAAAAGGAGAAAAGTAAATCATGGGCAGAATGCACTGAAGGCTCAGCAATTGCTTTCAAAGTATTTCGAGTTACGTCCTTTAAATCCTTAGCTTCCAGGCAAGCTTGGCTAAGCCAGAGGTTCTGAGAAACGTTGTGAGATTGTTCAGTGTCCGCAGGACATTTAGCAGAGGAAGAGCTCGTTTTCTAACATAAAACCCCTACAAGCCATCAGCACCACATTTTCCTGTAGCCACTCAGTCAGAACGTTTTGGGAAAGTCCTCAGCCTCCTGAAAATCAAAGTAAATATCTAAATGTCACAACACTTACACCACCCTTTTAACTGTGCAAACTGTCACTGTATATAATGAGATCACATCTCTATGATATGACGTAATATTCGTTATTCTGGGTAATTTTTAATGGATCTACCTGCCCCCTATTTTCAGAGTGGTTTAAATTCTGTAACCCAGACAGCATTGTGTTCACTTAGGAACTAGTCAAAGCTGAACGGAAATGTTCATATTGTCAGACATTCAGAGAACTTAATGCAAAGGATTTCAGGTTGTCCCTCTGACACTTTTATACTCTTTTTGGAATCAAAATCACATAAGAGTTGCCACTTTAGTATCCGAAAATTCTGGATAGCCAGGGGTCTAGCTAAGCTGAGAATAGAACAGTAAACAATTGCCTAATCAACATTGTTGAAAGTTCATTGGTGAACTTTGTATCCTTGTATGTTATTTCTGTTTGGGTCTGATACCTGTTTTAATTTAATTTAAAATGCAGACCTTTCTGTGTACAATCACAGTGTATACCTTCTAGAGTGTACAGACAATAATGTTCTCTTGGCATAGAAATTGTAAATTCCATACAGAATATTAAAAGTCATTTACTGGTATTATCTCCTGAATTCTTTCTAACCCTTGGAATGAAAAAGAAGGAGGACAAGGGGAGGAGGGAGAAGAAGAAAGAAGAAAATGAGGAAGAAGAAAATGAAAAGGAAGGAAGAGGAGAAGGAAAGGGGGAAAGAAGGAGGAGGAGGAAGAGAAGAACGTGGAAGAATGGTGTCATCTTTAGAGAGGTCACCCAAACTAAAAATCAACAAAGAATGCTCAGAATTAAAGTAAGCCAAAGATCAAGTTGATTTACCAGATGTCTACAAAACAGCCCACCTAATAGGAATAGAAAACTTGCACACATTCTTCTCAGTCGCCCAGGGAACCTTCTCTAAAATAGACCACATGCAAGACCACAAAGAAAGTCTTAACAAATATAAAAGAGTAAGAATAATTTCTTGTACCTTATTGGGCCATTGTAGAACAAAATTAGAAATACATACCAAGAGAAAACATACAAATAGTTGGAGATTTTACACTGTGCTCTTCAATGGCCAATGAATCATTGAAGAAATCAAAGAGGAAAATTTAAATTCCTGGAGAAGACACAGCTTGCCAGAATATTTGTCATTCAGCTTAGGCAGCTCTAAAAGGAAAGCTTATAGCTGTGACTGCTTGATAACCCTATTCTCTCATGTTTCTAGGTGTATATATCCTGTGAGAGCTGGGTCCTCACTTACAGTACAGCCTCACAGTTCAGAGTGATGACTTTGTAGCCAGACTATCTGGGCTCAAATCCTGCCTCTCTCACTTACATTACCTGGCTGAATTAGGGCAGAATCACTTCCCAACCGTTCAGCTGGCCTCATCTGTGGAAGCAGAATGAGAGCTGATGACAACAACCTGTGTCATCCAACCATTTTCAGGATTAAAGGAGATGACTTTGTGGCCATCTTAATACAGGGAAGGTCTGGAATATATCAAGCTCTCCATATGTACCTGTTGTTGTTTTTTTTAATATTTTATTTACTTGTTCACCTGAGAGACAGCGAGCGAGAGAGAATGGGTACACTAAAGCCTTTAGCCACTGCAAACAAACTCCAGATACATGTGCCTCCTTGTGTAGCTGGCTTACGTGGGTACTAGGGAATCAAACCAGGGTCCTTAGGCTTCGCAGGCAAGCACTTTAACTGCTAAGCCATCTTTCCAGCCCCCTGGTTTGTTTGTTTGTTTGTTTGTTTGTTTGTTTGTTTGTTTGTTTTATTTGAGAGTGACAGAGAGATAAAGAGGCAGAGAGAGAGAGAATGGGGGCACCAGGGCCTCTAGCCACTGCAAATGAACTCCAGATGCATGTGCCCCTTGTGCATCTGGCTTACGTGGGTACTGGGCAATCGAGCCTCAAACTGGGGTCCTTAGGCTTCGCAGGTAAGTGCTTAACTGCTAAGGCATCTCTCCAGCCCCCTGCTGTTTTTAATAATGGCGTTTTGCCTGTAAATTTGCACTTCAGCTCATCCAAGCAGTGGTTTTGTCATCCCAATCTTGCAGGCACTTGATGTATAACTCTGATGTTGCGGCCCTTCTTTAAGACCTAATCATGGCAGAAGGCAACACTGTGGAATCACAGCTGTTTCTTAAAAGGTTCCTCTGTGTGACTGATAAGTTGTTTGAGCCACATTTTGAAAGACTACAAAGTAGTAACTCACGTGGTCTGTTGCTAAGTATATACCTAGCAACTGAGTTGGTGAGGACTACTAATTTGTGATGGAAAGTGACGAGGGTTAACCCTAACATTTTACTAGCCAGTATGGTTATTGGTAAGGAATGCAATACATGTTTTCTATTACTTTACCCATATGCCATAAAAAAAGAAAGCCAGTTTAGGATTAATTACAGTTTTCAAGACATGAGATATCTTCTGGTAACTAGTCGAAATGGAAAGATACTTCCCTGTCAATTAATATGCCAAAGTAATGTCTGTTCACATACTATCATCACACAGGAATAAAGGGCTCATTCATCAATTCACTCATGAAATATTCAGTGATTTTCCATGTATGTTGGGGTAAACTAGAGTTCAAATCAGGTCCTGTAGTTTGCTGATGTTCCCTTCTCACCACAGAGCCAACGTAAAGGTCTATCAAAATAATGTCCAATGCTAACGATGTTGTTAGAGGGCTACAATGACAGCTATTACTCCCTGTACTGAAAAGTCAGACTTAGATCCTTAAGCAATGATGCATAGGGGTCAGAAAGGGTCCCGGGGCAACTTCATGTGGTCAGCATCTAGTTGCTGCTGAGCTTGGCGTCTTCTGCATTGTTAGTGATAAAACAGATCTTTGCAGCAGAGTCATTTACGCTCCGAGGAAATGCCCTGATGCAAAAGTTCCCCGTTTTTAAGAATCACGGTGTGGCCTCTCTCTTCCCAGCTAAATAAAGCCTGCCTTGGAAGCAGTTCAAGCATGGGATTCTGCCTGTATACTGCTCAGTCTCCAGGCTGCTGAAGCCTTTGAAGCAGGAGCTCAGAGTCCCTCCAAGGCAGCATCTGCCAGGACGCAAGCAGTTCTTTTGTGTCATACATCAAATCCCCTCACACACAGAAAGAAGTCTGCTGAATTCTCAAGGCACTGAGAAGGGAAACAGAGACCCTCCTTGTTCCAGAAAACACTAGGTTAAAATTAAAACACCAGTACAGTATTTTTAGTTAGTAAAAACTTCTTTGACTCTAGGAAACAAACAAAAACTACAATTTCTACTCTTGATTACCAAATCATATTTATTAGAACACAAAGTGAATATGAAAAGCACAGAAATTAAGTATATATTTTAGAACATTTTCAGCTTTAAAAAAACAAGTTCATTTAAGAATTTAATGTCAGGCTGGGTGTGCAGTGCAGTTGGTAGAGTGCTTGCCTAGCATGCCAAGGATTATTTATGAGAGCAAGAGAGAAAGAGGCAGAGAGAGAGAATGGTCACACCAAGGCCCCCCAGCCACTGCAAACAAACTCCAGATGCATGTGCCACCTTGCACATCTGGCTTACGTGGGTCCTGGGGAATCGAGCCTCAAACTGGGGTCCTTAGGCTTCACAGGCAAGTGCTTAACCACTAAGCTATCTCTCTAGGCCCTCAAATTTTAAAGTATGAAAAAGGCTAAGGGTGAAGCACAGTTGTAAGAGCACTTTCCTTGTTTATGCAAGTCCCGGGGCCCAATCTCCAATACCAGAAAAAAATTAGGGAACTTAATGCCAACGAAAAAACAAACTTTAAAGTTCATTTTAAGTTAATTTAAAGATTACGTTAATGTGAGAATTCATGTTTTTTAAAAATTTTTATTTATTTTATTTGCAAGCAGAGAGATAAAGAGAAGAGAGACAGAGAATGGGCACACCAGGGCCTCCAGCTTTTGCAAACAAACTCTAAGTGTATGTGCCACTTTGTGCATCTGGCTTTATGTAGGTACTAGAGAATCAACCCCAGGTTGTTAGACTTTGCAGGCAAGCGTCGTAACTGCTGAGCCATCTCTCCAGCCCGAGAATTTATGTTTTACTAAAGTTAAACCCACTACTGACAATGGGAACTGAGTATTATGGCAGAGAACTTTTGGGGTCAATATGCCCAAACCATAATGCGCTGGGTGCTGAACCTAGACTTTCATGTCATCTCTCTCTATGAACTACTATAAACAGGCTGCCACACCCTGAGTTCTAAATGAGTGCTCATAGGTAAGGGGTTTAACCCCTCTTTGCCTCAGTTTCCACAGCTGTAAAATACTCATACTAATAACACCTAATTCTTCTAGGGTTCTTGTAAGGCTCACTGCAGTTAAGTGTAAGGTTGTATTGTATAATAAAGCCTCAATTAACAAAAATAATGGTCTTATCATCTGGGACTACGTGTAGTGAGTCCACAAGGATAGAAGCTTCATCTACTAGGCAAAATAGATCATCTGGAGTAAGATCTGAATGTCCCCAGGAAAACAGGAAAGAGACTTACGCCATGTTTCTTGCACATATTCAGACACCAAATTGCACATCCAGGAATGATGGCCACAGTGACCACTGTCAGTCACCTAAATACTGACAAAGCCAATGACCACTTCCTCTTGCTCGTGTTTCCCCCAGCCGCTCAGTAGCAGGTGACGTGCCGGCCCACTGGCTGCTGCCCACTGTCCCTTCCTGGAGACTCTGCTCCCCAGCTGCCTTGCGTACTTGTCTCCTCTTTCCATCTGGAGCTCCTCGTTCCCGGGATGCTTCCTGGCTCTTCCTGTACTACCAGATCTACAAGGTCAGAGTTTAACTTTTGTTCTTAAATACACAATATAAAAATACTCTGGGGGCAGGAGAGATGGCTTAGCAGTTAAGGTGCTCGCCTGGAATGCCTAACAACCTAGGTTCAATTCCTCAGTACCCACATCAAGCCAGATACATAAAGTGGTGCATGCATCTGGAGTTCATTTGCAGTGGCTAAAAGCCCTGGAGATGGATCAATCGATCTATCTATCTATCTATCTATCTATCTATCTATCTATCATCTATCTGTCTCCTTGCAAATAAATCATTTAAAATATTGAAAACATGCCCTGTCAAGGAATTCAAGGTTATCCTTGGCTACATAGTAAGTTGAAGGCTAGCATAGGATACATGAATCCCTGCCTCAAAAAAAAAAAAAAAAAAAAAAAAAAAAAAAGGTCAAGTTTTCTGCAGTGGTGTAGCCATTGGTAGGTTGAATATGCTCTGGTACATGACTCCCAACCCACCTATACTCATGCATACTTGGTGAGTCACACGCACACACAGAAAAAAAAAGACATGGAAGTAGAAAGGGAACTAGCTGGTAAGAAGGGGTTCCGTGGAAGAGGGCCGGGGCCAAGAGAAAATAAGGAAGGGGTTTGATCAAAATACATTATATAAAAGTATTTTTAAATGTCAATAAAAATTGAAAAATACTCTGTTAAATTACTGTTGGGAATTTTTAAAGGCTTCTACTCAGTGGACAGACTTCCATCACCATGGGGTTTGATAACAGTAAACGTGCTGACCTGGGCATGTGAGCCATGCTGTATCTAAAAAATAGAAATGCCATAATTGACTCAAAAAGAATAGAAAACCTGAACAAACCAAAAGTCACTAGAGAAATTGAATAGGCATTCAAAAAACATGCCCTTGACTGTCCACATGAAAAAAAAAAAAAAAAACAGGACCTGGAGAAATAAAAGGATATTTCATTTCACCAGGAAGATACAAGAGAAAGGAATTTTTATTTTTATATAATGTCTTCTGTGTCTCTTGTGACAGTTTTTGACATCATATAATAATAAACGGTCAGCTGACCAAGAAGATTAAACAACTATAAAAAAAATAGAGTCAATATCACACAACCTAAATATGTATAGCAAACACTGACAAAACTGAAAGAAGAAAGAGATAGTAATCCAGCAACAGTAGATAGTAATCCAGAAACAGTAGATAGTAATCCAGCAACAGTAGATAGTAATCCAGCAACAGTAGATAGATAGTAATCCAGAAACAGTAGATAGTAATCCAGCAACAGTAGATAGTGATCCAGAAACAGTAGATAGTGATCCAGAAACAGTAGATAGTAATCCAGCAACAGTAGATAGTAATCCAGCAACAGTAGATAGTAATCCAGAAACAGTAGATAGTAATCCAGCAACAGTAGATAGTAATCCAGAAACAGTAGATAGATAGTAATCCAGAAACAGTAGATAGTAATCCAGCAACAGTAGATAGTAATCCAGAAACAGTAGATAGATAGTAATCCAGAAACAGTAGATAGTAATCCAGCAACAGTAGATAGTGATCCAGAAACAGTAGATAGTGATCCAGAAACAGTAGATAGTAATCCAGCAACAGTAGATAGTAATCCAGAAACAGTAGATAGATAGTAATCCAGAAACAGTAGATAGTAATCCAGCAACAGTAGATAGTAATCCAGAAACAGTAGATAGATAGTAATCCAGAAACAGTAGATAGTAATCCAGCAACAGTAGATAGTGATCCAGAAACAGTAGATAGTGATCCAGAAACAGTAGATAGTAATCCAGCAACAGTAGATAGTAATCCAGCAACAGTAGATAGCAATTCAGAAACAGTAGATAGTAATCTAGCAACAGTAGATAGTAATTCAGAAACAGTAGGTAGTAATCCAGCAACAGTAGATAGTAATCCAGCAACAGTAGATAGTAATCCAGAAACAGTAGATAGTAATCCAGAAACAGTAGATAGTAATCCAGAAACAGTAGATAGTAATCCAGCAACAGTAGATAGTGATCCAGAAACAGTAGATAGTGATCCAGAAACAGTAGATAGTAATCCAGCAACAGTAGATAGTAATCCAGCAACAGTAGATAGTAATTCAGAAACAGTAGGTAGTAATCCAGCAACAGTAGATAGTAATCCAGAAACAGTAGATAGTGATCCAGAAACAGTAGATAGTAATCCAGAAACAGTAGATACTGATCCAGCAACAGTAGATAGTAATCCAGAAACAGTAGATACTGATCCAGCAACAGTAGATAGTAATCCAGAAACAGTAGATAGTAATCCAGAAACAGTAGATACTGATCCAGCAACAGTAGATAGTAATCCAGCAACAGTAGATAGTGATCCAGAAACAGTAGATAGTAATCCAGCAACAGTAGATAGTAATCCAGAAACAGTAGATACTGATCCAGCAACAGTAGATAGTAATCTAGAAACAGTAGATAGTAATCCAGCAACAGTAGATAGTAATCCAGCAACAGTAGATAGTAATCCAGAAACAGTAGATAGTAATCCAGCAACAGTAGATAGTAATCCAGCAACAGTAGAGAGTAATCCAGAAACAGTAGATAGTAATCCAGAAACAGTAGATAGTGATCCAGCAACAGTAGATAGTAATCTAGAAACAGTAGATAGTAATCCAGCAACAGTAGATAGTAATCCAGCAACAGTAGAGAGTAATCCAGCAACAGTAGATAGTAATCTAGAAACAGTAGATAGTAATCCAGCAACAGTAGATAGTAATCTAGAAACAGTAGATAGTAATCCAGCAACAGTAGATAGTAATCTAGATACAGTAGATAGTGATCCAGCAACAGTAGATAGTGATCCAGAAACAGTAGATAGTGATCCAGCAACAGTAGATAGTGATCCAGCAACAGTAGATAGTAATCTAGAAACAGTAGATAGTAATCCAGCAACAGTAGATAGTAATCCAGCAACAGTAGAGAGTAATCCAGCAACAGTAGATAGTAATCCAGCAACAGTAGATAGTAATCTAGAAACAGTAGATAGTATTCTAGAAACAGTAGATAGTAATCTAGCAACAGTAGATAGTAATCCAGAAACAGTAGATAGTAATCCAGAAACAGTAGATAGTAATCCAGAAACAGTAGATAGTAATCCAAAAACAGTAGATAGTAATCCAGCAACAGTAGATAGTGATCCAGCAACAGTGGATAGTGATCCAGCAACAGTAGATAGTAATCCAGCAACAGTAGATAGTAATCCAGCAACAGTAGATAGTATTCTAGAAACAGTAGATAGTAATCCAGCAACAGTAGATAGTAATCCAGCAACAGTAGATAGTAATCCAGCAACAGTAGATAGTAATCCAAAAACAGTAGATAGTAATCCAAAAACAGTAGATAGTAATCCAGCAACAGTAGATAGTGATCCAGCAACAGTGGATAGTGATCCAGCAACAGTAGATAGTAATCCAGCAACAGTAGATAGTAATCCAGAAACAGTAGATAGTAATCCAAAAACAGTAGATAGTAATCCAGCAACAGTAGATAGTGATCCAGCAACAGTGGATAGTGATCCAGCAACAGTAGATAGTAATCCAGCAACAGTAGATAGTAATCCAGCAACAGTAGATAGTAATCCAGAAACAGTAGATAGTAATCCAGAAACAGTAGATAGTAATTCAGAAACAGTAGATAGTAATCTAGCAACAGTAGATAGATAGTGATCCAGAAACAGTAGATAGTAATCCAGCAACAGTAGATAGTGATCCAGAAACAGTAGATAGTGATCCAGCAACAGTAGATAGTAATCCAGCAACAGTAGATAGTAATCTAGAAACAGTAGATAGTAATCCAGCAACAGTAGATAGTAATCCAGCAACAGTAGATAGTAATCCAGAAACAGTAGATAGTGATCCAGCAACAGTAGATAGTAATCCAGAAACAGTAGATAGTAATCCAGCAAAGTCCAGTAATCTAGAAACAGTAGATAGTAATCCAGCAACAGTAGATAGTAATCCAGCAACAGTAGATAGTAATCCAGAAACAGTAGATAGTGATCCAGCAACAGTAGATAGTAATCCAGAAACAGTAGATAGTGATCCAGCAACAGTAGATAGTAATCCAGAAACAGTAGATAGTAATCCAGCAACAGTAGATAGTGATCCAGCAACAGTAGGAGACTTCAATGTACCACTTCCAGTGGTGGATAATGCATCCAGACAGAAAAACAATAAAGAAATAATCTTACAGAAAACAACAGACAAAATAGACCTAAGAGACACACATAGCACAAAGTTAAGATGAATAAAATCATGCTAGCTTGTCAACTGCAATCGAACTTACTGGCTGCAACTAAAACAATAATAAAAGGGAAGTTTATAGCAAAAAAAATTTTATGACATAAGAGGGATGTCAATTCAAAAGCTGAATTTACACCACAAGGAACCAGAAAACAAACAAACTAAGCCCAAAGTCAGCAGAAGGAAAGATGAGATGAGATGAGAGAGATGAGAAAACATCAGTCAAGACACTGAGAGCCCTGGAAAAGATAAATAAGATTGATAAACTTGTAGCTAGAAGATTGAAATAAGCACTTATTCCAAGGGGATCACAAGAAACATGAACACTAATGGACCAACAAGTTGGATGGGTTAGACAAGATGGAAAAATTCTAACAAATAGACAACCTAACAATTCTCTCAATCTCTTCTTTAAAAAAAAAATGAAGAGGGGCTGGAGAGATGGCTTAGTGGTTAAAGCATTTGTGTATGAAGTTTAAGGACTCAGGTTCATTTCCCAGGACCACATAAACCAGATGCACAAGGTGGTGCATAAGCCTGGAGTTTGTTTACAGCTGTTGAAGTCCCTGGCGCACCCATTTTCTCTCTTTCTCTCTCTGTCTCTATCTATCTATCTATCTATCTATCTATCTGTCTATCTATCTCTATCTGCCTCTTTCTCTCTCAAATAAAATAAAGAGTAGAAAACACTTCCAAACTCCTTTTATGAGGTCAGCATTCACTATCCTGATATCAAGGTCAGTTAGATGGTACAAAAGCAACGTAAAGGTCAATATCCCTAAAGAACAATGGAGTATCAACAAATATGCGAAATGAAATTGAAATAATCACACATCACAGCCATGTGGCTTTAGGGGGACAGGTGCTGGAGTGAGTGAGGGTCTGTTGCACTGGATCAACCCTGACAGGCTACATTCAGGGGTAAGGGGGAGCTCTAAGTAAATAGACCCTTTACTGTGGAAGCTGCTACTCCTGTTTTGCTAAATGTGACACTACTTTCCTAATATGTAAGTTTATACTCATAGATCAGTGCTGTTCCCAGCAGCGTTCAGAAAAGTTTCTTGTGGGTTGGAGAGACAGCTTAGCAGTTAAGGTGCATGCCTGTTCTAGCAGACAGCTTCAGGTTCGCTGAGATGAACTTCCAGACCAGGTACAGTTATGGAGGAAGGGATATTATTTATTGAAGCTTACAGATCCAGGGGAAGTTCCATAATGGCAGGAGAAGGGGCCTGCTCTCACAGGACCAGGCAAGAGAGAGAAAAAAAGCCAACCAGGCACACAGCACACAGAGCAAAACTACAGCCCAAAAGCCACAGCACACTTCAGGAACTCCCATTAGGCACACTTTGCATATCTTTACAATGGAATCTCAAACCATCACCACACCTTAAGACCGGCCCCCAGCGACATTGCCTCTAGCAAGGTGATTGCAGATGCAAACTACAACTAATAAAACACTGAATATATTGGGGGACATATATTCAAACTACCACACCTGTGAAGCTAAGGACCCTGGTCTCCAAGCCAGATGCACTCCAGTGTCTGGAGTTCATTTGCAGTGGCTAGAGGCCTGGGCACACCCATTCTAACTCAATCTCTCTCTTCCTCTCTACCTCCCTCTCTTTGTCTCAAATAAATAAATAAATAAATAAATAAATAAATAAATAAATAAAATCTTAAATACAAAAAAAAGAAAGAAAGAAAAGCTTCTTGTTACAGTGGCCAGTGGTTACTACAGAGACTCATAACTGGTCAAAGAGCTGACAATAAACGACTGCTGAATGCTCAGTCCTAACTGGGACATCTATATCATCCCCTCCAAGCTCAAAGAACATCACAGAAGAGCAAGCAGAAAGAATATGAAGAGCTGAAGGAAGGGGAGGAGTGCTGTGGAACACTGGCTTCCACACTCAGGAATTCACAGCAGCTGTGTTTTCCTGCGTTC
Source organism: Orientallactaga sibirica (assembly GCA_036365145.1). NCBI lineage: Eukaryota > Metazoa > Chordata > Mammalia > Rodentia > Dipodidae > Orientallactaga > Orientallactaga sibirica. The sequence goes on from JAEOAD010000035.1 coordinate 2,777,346, forward strand.
GACTTGAGCTACACTGATCCCACCAACATTTCACCATGAATGAGAGAGGGAGTCACAATCTGCCCCTGTTCTCTCCCCTCCCCCCCCTCCCCAGCCCCAAGACGCTATCACCAGCTAAGGATTGCTATGGACGGGACAGACATCCTCTTCAGTGGTGCTGTTTAAGTTGTCCACATTTCTATAAAATACCCCTCACCCTTGGTCCTATAAGCAACCCTAATGAAACTCGTTTGATTTGATCTCTCTCTCTCTCTCTCTTTTTTTTTTTTGTTTGTTTTTTGTTTGTTTTTCAAGGTAGGGTCTCAGTTTGGCTGTTTGGCTCAGGCTGACCTGGAATTCACTATGTATTCTCAGGATGGCCTCGAACTCTCAGCGATCCTCCTACCTCTGCCTCCCTCTGGGATTAAAGGCGTGGGCTACCACACCTGGCATTCTCTCTTTCTTGAAAGTAAACAAGAGACTTATGTGGAAGGGTGACAAAAAAGGATAAGGGGATAACTATGATCAAAATACATTATATACATGTATGAAAATGTCACAATGAAAACTTGTATTATGTATAATCAATATATGCTACTAAAAATAAATAAAATTTAAAACCAAAAACAGAAGTAAGTGGATCCCTATAGAGTAGAAATTCAGCTAGAAATTCTCTCATTCCCTAAATTTGACTGAAAAGAAACAGCACTGCCAGTTGCCTATGTGCCTCAGGAAGAGGCAGAATGGTGTCTTGTCCTGAGGGACTAGCCCAGTGGAAAAAAGACATCTCTGCAGAAAGATGTCAACTTAGCCTCAAAGAATTTTACCAGACACTGTGCAGCACCCAATCAAAAATGAGCACACAAATGTGAGACATGACAAAAAAAAAAAAACAGAAGAAAATAAGCCAGACTGTACAGATGGTCCAACAAGGAGTCAAGTTATTGGGGTTTTAAGGTAAAAGTAATACATTTACAGTGTTTGGGAAAATGAGATATGTGAAAAATGCAACAGAGAGCTGAGAGCTATAGATATTCACAATGTGGAAAGTGGAAATTCAAGAACTAGAAAGTAAAATAGCCAAATTGAAAATCCCACACCTGGGCATTGAAAGCTATTGACTCACAAGTGACCAAAGGACTGGTGAACTGGAAGAGAAACTAAAAAAAAAAAATGTTCATAATAAAGCATGAAAAGATAAAGAGATGGGAAATATACATGATAAGTTATAGGATAACAATGAGAAGGTTGAGCACACATCCGCCCTAGAAGAGAAAGTGGCTGACAAAAACAAACAACTGATTCGAAATGTACAAACCCAGACAGAGAAAACTAAATAAAAGACTGAGCTCCATCCGGAATACTGCAACAATTCATTCAGTTTAAAAATTCCCTGGACTGCAGAGAGGATGGCTCAGTGGGTAAGAATACACATACATAGCACAGGCATGAGAACCGAGGCCAACCCCCAGCACCCATGTCAAAAAAGCCAGGCATGTCCATGCATGCCTCTAGCCCTAGCCCTGAGAGGGATGAAGATGGGAACGTGGCTCCCTGGTCAGCTGTGACCAAAGAAATGGCAGCTCCAGGCTCAGTGAGCTGCGAGAGACTGTCTCAGGAAGCAAAGCAGAAGAGCAACTGAAAAGGACAGCAGATATTCTCCTCTGTCTCTGCATGCATGCACATACATGTGCATACACCACACACTCAAAAAAAGTGCAATGTATACATACTATGTCCACTAACATATACTACCAGACTTTACATTATAGTACAGCTTCAAAAAACCCAAAGCAGGGAGCTGGAGAAATGGCTTAGCAGTTAAGGCGTTTGCCTGCAAAGCCAAAAGGATCCCAGTTTGATTCTCCAAGACCCATGTAAGCCAGATGCATGAGGGGCACATGCATCTGGAGTTTGTTTGCAATGACTAGAGGCCCTGGCGTGCCCATTCTCTCTCTGTCTGCTTCTCTCTTTCTCTCTCTCTCTCTCTCTCTCTCTCTTTCTGCTTGCAAATAAATTAAAAAAATTTTTAAACCCCAAGGCAATAGCTGAAAAAGGAATTCTTGAGGGTTTAAAAAAAAAAAAAAAGATTATAATCCCAGAAGTCAGGAAGCTGAGGCAAGAATATGGTAAATTCAAAGCCACATAAGATTACACAGTGAGACTCTGTCTCAAAATAAAATAAAATAAAATAAAATAATAAAATAAAAGGGAAAGGCAAACAGGAAAGATTAGCTTCAAAAATATAGAATAGCTATTAAAGGCTAGGGCTGGAGAGATGGCTTAGCAGATAAGACACTTGTCTGCAAAGCCAAAGGACGTAGGTTTGATTCCCCAGGACCCATGCAAGCCAGATGCGCAAGATGGCGAATGTGTCTGGAGTTTATTTGCAGTGGCTGGATGCCCTGGAGAACCCATTCTCTCCCTCCCTCTCCCTCTCCCTCTCCCTCTCTCTCTCTCTCTGTCTCTCTCTCTCCTCTCTCCCGTCTGACTCTGCCTCTGTCAAATAAATAAATAACATTAAAAGCCAAAAGACAAAGAAATATCATATTTAGTTTCCAAAAGAAAATGACAGCTAAAAAATGCTTCTCTGCTATAAAGAAATTATACGGCTATAGGGATTAAGATAGCTTGTGGACAAACAGACCAATGGATTAGAAGAGAGTTATGAAACAGATGTGCATACAGACACCATGATATTGACAGTGAAGCCATAGGGTGTCTTTTTTTTTCTTGTTTTGTGTTGTGTTGTCTTCTTTGCTTTTTTTTGTGATTTTTGTTTTTTGAGGCAGGCTCTTGCTCAATAGGCCAGGCTGGGCTCACAACCCCCCTTACAATCCTAAACCCTGGGATCACAAGTATGTAGGCACGCTTGGCTTGCCAAGTGTCTTTTCAACAATGCTATTGAGTAAAGTGGTTATCCTTATTAGAAGACAAATGGAACTTGACTCTCACTTCCACAATGTTACACATTAATGGTAATTTCATATCTCAGTGTGAGTGGCAAAGTCTTTTGGAAATATTGTAGGCAGAGCTCTGTGATCTTGGGATAGGAATAAGCTACTTTAATAGCATACCACAAGCACCAACTATGTAAAAGAAGCAAAGGTAAATTAAGTTGAGTAAATTTAAAATTAAGAAATGTCTATTAGAAGACACCATTAAATGTGTGAAAAGAAGCCAGGCGTGGCAGCACACGCCTTTAATCCCAGCACTTAGGAGGTAGAGGTAGGAGGATCGCCATGAGTTCAAGGCCACCCTGAGACTAAAGAGTGAATTCCAGGTCAGTCTGGGCTAGAGTGAGACCCTACCTCAAAAAAACAAAAAATTTTTTTAAAAGTGTGAAAAGGGTTGGGTATGGTGGTACATGCCTTTAATCCAGCACTCAGGAGGAGGCAGAGTTGGGTGGGTCACTGTGAATTTGAGACCAGCCTGGGACTACATAGTGAGTGCCAGGTCAGCCTGGGCTATACTATAGTACTATACTATGGTGAGACCCTACATTGAAAAAATAAAAGTATGAAAATGCAAGTACTGGTGGGAAAAGACAGCATTAACATGTACTAGAATGACTCTAGTTTTCTGACTGTAAAATGCCAAACGTTTTCAGTTGTCCCTGTGTACCAAACTACCCCTGCATTCCAGCCAGACAGAATGACAAAGAATGGGCACATACTACTATTGACATCTCACTTTAAAGAACATGTCACATTGCCACATCGAGCAGCAAAGGACACTGGGGAAGTACTTCAATCTGCTTAGCTAATACTCAGTTCCACTAATGAAGGGAATCATGGGAAACAGATACCGAGGGGTAACTGGGAATCTCTGTCCTGATCTTGATTTGAACATTCCTTCAACTGAAGTGACACACTATAGGACATCGACAGGAATTCCCTAGGGTTCTGAAGGGCTTGTTTGGCTTTCATGTTTTTTTCCTTCTTTTTTCCTTTACCAGGTACAAAAGCATTATGAACAATCCTGGAAAAGTCTATCATTTACAGCTTACAATAAGACCCTTGATCTACAAGGTTATAAATCAATTTACTGAGCCTAGAAAGGGCACTTAAAAGAAGGAAATTGAGGGGCTGGAGAGATGGTTTAGCAGTTAAGGAGCTTGCCTGCAAAGCCTAAGGACCTACATTTGACTCTCCAGGACCCACATAAGCCAGATGCACATGGTAGCACATGCATCTGGAATTCATTTACAGTGGCAGGAATCCCTGGTGCATCCACGTTTTCTTTCTCTCTCTTTCTCCACCCCCCTTCTTTCTCAAATAAATGAATAAGTAAAATATTTGGACTTGATTTTTGTGTATGGAGAAATGAATGGGTCTAATTTTATTTTTCTACATATGGTCATTCATTTTGTCTAACACCATTTATTGAAGATGCTGTCTTTTCTCCAGTCTACATTATTGGCACCTTTGTCAAAGATCAAGCAGCCATAGTTACTTGACCTAAGGTCTGGGTCTTCAATTCTGTTCCATTAGTTTATGTTTCTGTAGTACCATGTTGTTTTTGTGAGTATGTCTTTGTAATTTAGTTTTCACATCCTTGGTTTGTGTTATTCCATGGTATTTAATTTTTTGTTGTTATTAAAAATGGAACAGCCTCACTGATTTCTTTCTCTGTATATTTGTTCTTTGTATATAGAAAAGCTACTGATTTTTGTGCATTGATTTTGCATCCTGCCACTTTGCTGAACAAATTTATCACCCTCACAAGTGTTTATATGGAGACTTTTGGCTCACTTACATATAGGATCATGTTATCTGCTAATAGGGCTAACTTGACTTCTTCCTTTCCAGTTTGAATCCCTTTTATTTCTTTCTCCTGTCTTATTGCTTGGACTAGTACTTCTAGTACTATGTTGAAGAGCAGTGGTGAGATGGGCACCTCTGTCATGATCCTGATCTCAGTGGGAACTCCTTGAGTTCGTCCCCATTAAGTATTATTTGGCTATATATATATATATATATATATATACCGCCTTTATTGTGTTGAGATATAAACCCTCCATGCCTACTCTTTCTAGTGTCTTGATCATGAAATGGTGTTGTATTTTGTCAAAGGCCTTCTCTGCATCAATTGAGATGATCACGTGGTTCTTATGGTTCCGTTTATGTATGTGGTGTATTACATTAACTGATTTCCATATGTTAAACCATCCTTGCATCCCTGGGATGAAGGCTACTTGATCAAGGTGGATAATGCTTTTGATGTGTTGTTGAATTCAGTTTGCAAGGATTTTGTTCAGGATCTTTACATCTAAGTTCATTAGGGATATAGGCCTATAGTTTTCTTTACTTGTTGCATCTCTGTCTGGTTTTGGTATTAGGGTGATGATAGCCTCATCAAAGGAGTCAGGGAGGATTCCCTGGCCTCTGATTATGCGGGACAGGTTGAGAAAAATTGGTTTCAGTTCTTCAATGAAGGTTTGAGAGAATTCATCTGAGAAGCCATCTGGTTCTGGACTTTTCTTTTGGGGGAGGTTTTTGATTATCTTTTCAATCTCCCTGGATATGATAGGTTTGTTTAGGAGATTAATCTGTTCTGAGTTTAATTTTGGTAGGTGGTATGTGTCTAGGAATTCATCCATTTCTCCCAGATTATTTAATTTTGTGGAGTAGAGGTTGTGGAAGTATGCCCCGATATGTGTCTTCCAATTTCATTGATGTCTGTTGTGATCACTCCTTTTAATTTTTAATAAGGAAGGAAATTGAGGGGCTGGAGAGATTGCATTGTGGTTAAGGCACTTGTCTGCAAAGCCTGCAAAGCCTGGGTTTGATTCCTCAGTACCCATGTAAACCAGATGCACAAGGTGGCACATGTACCTGGAGTTTGTTTGCAGTGGCAGGAGGCCTTGTTGTGCCCATTCTCCCTGCCTTTTTCTCTTTCTCTCTCTCATAAATAAATATTTCAAAAATAAAAATAAATTTAGAAAGGAAATTGATTCTTAGATTATAATTTCTTTCAGATTCTTAAATCATTTAGGCCACATCTTTGGGTACTAATTCCCAGGACATGGAAATGCTGCTCTAAGTTATGTGTCCTCAGAACTTTCTGGAACTTTAGAAAAAAAGTGAGTCTATGAAAGAGAAGGTTAGGCATTCTCAGGAATAGTGCACAAGGAAAACTTTCCTCTCTAGGCAGTCAAAGCAAAACCTTTAACCCCAAATATAAAATTTATAGAAATGATTCTCAGAAACAAATAAAAGGCTTCCTTTCATGAGGTCATAAAACCAACATTCAACACAGGTTCAAACATCTAATAAAATGTTATGTTAAAAAACACATGATGTTGTTGGCTTGTTCCATGCTAAATTTCACCTTGCAATAAAATTGACAAGAAGGAGAAATCAAAACACTCTAGATACTTGGAAAGCAAAAAGAAAGTGTATTCATCTTAAGAAAAAAAAAATCACTTATTTTGAAATCCATGCTATCAGTGCATATATATTATAAAAGATAACCCAGATCAAATATCTAAGTTATCTGAACACCTAAGATTGTTCCCTGATTTTTATAAAAGATAACCCAGCTCAGTTATCTAAGTCGTCTGAACACCTAAGTTTGTTCCCTGATTTTGTCATTTAACACATGTTGTTTTGAACAAATTAATCAATAGTGTGGCTTCAGTTTTCTCAGCTAAAAATGGGGAAGAGGTAATAACAGCACCAGTTTTGGGGGCCGGGAGATTGCTCAGTGATTAAAGACACTTGCTTGCAAAGCCTGACTGCCTGGGTTCAATTCCCCAGTACCCACATAAAGCCAGATGCAGCTGGAGTTCCTTTGCTATGACAAGAGGCCCTAGTGCACCCATTCTCTCTCTTTCTCTCCCTCTCTCTCTCTTTCCCTCCCTCCCTTCTTCTCCCTCTCTCTCAAATAAATTGATAAACATATTTTTAAAACAGCACCAATTTCACTATTTTCATAAATCTCTGGGAACACAGCACTCTCCGAATGATCAATGTTATTCTTATTTATACTTAGAGGAGCAAATCTGAGTTCTGTCTAAAGCAAGCCACATTAGCATCTCGGAGATGGGGCCCAGGCTTTGATTCCAACATGAAGCCAGGGATGGAAGTGTTATAAACATGCACAGATCATATGACAATGTTAGGGTCCCCAGTGGAAGTGTGTCTGCGATACATTAGCAATCTCTCTCATTGACAGAATTACTGGGGGGTGGGGTTCCTTATAGAAAAACTCAGTCACAGACACAAATAAACAAGATGAATCTCCCCAGTAAGTCTTTTTATTAATGGCAATGTTATGTCATTGAGAGAACAGGTATTTAGGCATGATGGGTAAGCTGTGCTAAGTGTTAAGGAAATGTCCTTGCTTCAAGAATGGTGCCACACTGAGGAGCTCAGATACACAGAGTTATCATAGTAAACCCAGCAGATGTCACAAATGGCAGAAATGAAATTAGAAAATACTGCAGAATCCAGGAAGATGCTTATCATCTTCCCGTCGGGATCTCAACATCTTCCTGTCGGCAGCAGCATTTAATCTGGGTGAGAGAGAAGCGAGCCATTGCAGTCCTCAAGACACTATAAGCAGATAAAAAAAGGCCTGAAGGAGGGCTTTGTGGGGAGGAAGAGCACATAGCCCAGCTTGACTGGCAGTGGACGAGAGGAGAGGACAGTGACAGGAGAGCGGAGACGAGGAGCAGCCGGTTCACCTGAATTCTAAACTAGAGGTTGGTGCTTTTCCAAGAGAAAATGGGAACCACTGGGAGAATTCTGAGCAAGGGACTGGAATTATCTGATCTGCTCATTGTGAAGACAGCTATGGAAACTGTTCTTGGAGCAAAAAGAAAATACAGACATCAGGAAAAACAGAGCTCTCACAAACAGTGGAGTGTCCACAAGCTATCCAGTGATAGCGTGCCCTAATGTCCTTTCCTACTGAATGCCTTTCTCCTGGCCATTTCTCCTCCCTCCATTTTCTTAAGACTGGTATGTCCTCAATGTCTTTTTTTTTGTTTTGTCTTATTTTGTTTGTTGCAGGGTCACACTGTAGCCCAGGATGACCTGGAACTACGTAGTGATCCTCCTACCTTACCCTCCTAAGAGCTGGGATTATAGGTATGAGCCACCATGCCCAGCTTACTCTCCACTATCTTTTAATTTTGCCATCATCCTAGTAAATTTCATTGTCCACGTGGGTGACCCATCCCATAGCCCATACCCTAGTCAGTTTCAATGACCATCACCTCCCTCCGCTGCAGGCACCCACCCTATCATCCAGAACTCTTTCACCCCATGACCACACCCTCTTGACAAGACTTCTATCACCCCTTACGACCCACCCTATCACCACGAACTCTCTCACCTGGGCAGTCTTAAACTTTGATATCTTACTCCTGGGCATTCTTTTGTCATTCCCCAGCCCCGTGACTTGCTCTTTAACCTCATTAAGTCTTCCCTCCTGGTTGTCCTGAACCCATTCTTGCGTGCTTGCAGACAGCTCCGTGATTTTCACCATTCCTCTGGCCTCACTTCCTGCTGTACCCTCTGAGAGCAAGCACACCTTTGCTCAGTGAGACAGACATGGTCAGGCAGAGCCTCTCAACCTCATCCCTCAGCTGCCAAGCCTCCGACCCCTTCACAGCTCTTCTCCTTGGTTCAAGATGTTTCTTCTTCTAAACAAACAAACACTCTTGATCCCATGTTGTACGCTAGCAACACTGACGAAAGTGACGCTCTCCAGGGTACCTCACCTGCGGAGGAGTTGTCACTAAAAGCCAAATCTGTGTGATCCCACTCCTCAGCCAAGGATAAAGAAAATTATGGAGCAAAAAAGATAAAACTCCCTGGCTTGCATGTTCTTCTAAGCTTCAGGAACATGAGTAAAGCACCCTTTTGGTTCTCATTACAGAGATTTTGTCATTTAATGGAAACCTGGTAATGTTTCTCTGCTTCCTGGTTCCCCAGTCAGACTCATAAGGCACCTGGTGCCAGCCAACTTTCAAATTCTTTATATGGTGACATCTGCAGACTAGGAACTGAAACATGACGCTTGTGAGCTAGTCGCTGAGCTTGCTGGTACAGTAAATTGGTAGAATGGGGGAAGGAAGTCAACTGGCCCAAAATCTCATGCAAGTTATCTTCATTTCACCCTTTCTTCTGTTTCCTAAAAGTTACATACTTTCATTTTAACTTCACTCTCTAAAAATAGTTTTTTAGGGCTGGAGAAATGGCTTAGCAGTTAAGGCACATGCCTGTGAAGCCTATGGACCCCAGTTCAAATCTCCAGATCCCATGTAAGCCAGATGTACATGGTGGCGCATGCATCTGGAGTTCATTTGCAGTGGTTAGAGGCCCTGGCATGCCCATTCTCACTCCCCCCCATCACTAATAAGTAAATAAATAAAAACTTTTTAAATATTTATTTGTTTATTTATTTATTTATTTATTTATGAGAGAGAGAGACAAAGAATGGGCATGCCAGGGCATCTAGCCACTGCAAACTCAAGATGCATGTGCCTCCTTGTGCATCTGGCTTACATGGGTACTGGAGAATAGAACCTGGGTCCTTAGGTTTCACAGGTAAGTGCCTTAACCACTAAGCCATCTCTCCAGCCCTTAACTTGACTCCTTTTTTTTTTTTTTTTTCTTTTGAGAGGTAGGGTCCCACTCTGGTCCAGGCTGACCTGGAATTAACTATGAAGTCTCAGGGTGGCCTCGAACTCACAGCGATCCTCCTACCTCTGCCTCCCAAGTGCTGGGATTAAAGGTGTGCACCACCACACCCAGCTAACTTCACTTCTTTTTGTTCAAAAAAACCTTTTTCTTTTTGAACCAGTTGGTCTTTATTTCTTAAATTACACTATCTTGGTCTGGAGGGATGGCTTGGAGGTTAAGACATTTGCCTACACAGCCAAAGGACTTAGGTTCAATTCCCCAGGACCCACACAAGCCAGAAGCACAAGGTGGTGCATGTGTCTGGAGTTTGTTTGCAGTGGTGAGAGGCCTTGGCGTGCCCATTCTCACTCTCTCGCTCTCCCTCTCTCTCTGTCTCTAATAAATAAATAAATAATAAAATCTTTTAAAATTTTTCTTAAAATTATATATCCATTGAGAAGGGGTTGGAAGCTATGGATTCTGTCTACAGCAAAGGTGAACAAGTGCAGTGCACAGAACGCAGTGTATGAGCTCAGAATTCACGCCAAAACCCCAGCTGTAGTCACATAAGCATAGTAAGAGTATGTGCTCTACTTTTCCTTTACACACATCCAGTATCTACACACACACACACACACACACACACACACACACGGCTCCACTGAAGCTTTCTTCTGCACCTTGTCCAGCATCAGTGAATGTACATGATAGTGACAACTCCTGTTGTAATGGAAAAACAGGAGATTAGTGTTTTGAATGACTCTTTGGTTTGGTTTTTTGTTGTTGTTTGTTTGTTGTTTTGGTTTGGTTTGGTGTGGTTTTTCAAAGTAGGGTCTGGCTGTAGCCCAGGCTGACCTGAAATTCACTATGTAGTCTCAGGGCTGGCCTTGAACTCACAGCGATCTTTCTACCTCTGCCTCCCAAGTGCTGGCATTAATGGTGTGCGCAACTATGCCTGGTGACTCCTTGGTTTTTTTTTTTTTTTTAATCCTCTAAATTTCACAGGATTTGCCCAAATTAATGAGATTTGTTTTGTGTTTACCAAACAAGTTGAAAATAACAATGGTATTATCCTGTGGCAGCCAGGAAGACTTACACTGCAGTGGAACCACCTCCTGCACAGTGTGGAGTTGGTGTCAGGAGGTAGCAAACAAGAAGTGTAGAAGGACAGAATGATGTCTGGTGTCTGATGAGAAGGCAGGGAACCGAGGTACCAGTGTGTCACATCCCTTCTTAGCTTTCAAAACACTTTCATGGTGCTGGAGAGATGGCTTAGCAGTTAAAGTACTTGCCTGTGAAGCCTAAGGACCCAGGTCACATATAAGCCAGAAGCACATGGTGGCACATGTGTCTGGTGTTCATTGGCAGTGGCTAGAGGCCCTGGTGTGCCCATTCTCTCTCTCTCTCTCTCTCTCTCTCTCTCTCTCTCCCTCTCTCAATCTCTCTCCCTAAATAAAAATAAAATATTTTTTTTTAAAAACACATGCCTTTAATCTCAGCACTCGGGAGGCAGAGGTAGGAGGATCTCCATGAGTTCGAGGCCACCCTGAGAATACATAGTGAATTCCAGGTCAGCCTGAGCTAGAGTGAGACCCTACCTCGAAAAACAAAAAAAAAAGAAAAGAAAAGAAAAGAAAAAGAAAAACACTTTCATGTACATTACCCTATATGATAGCCCCCACCTTAACTAGGGCAGGTGTCATTGCATGCATTTTACTGATGAGAAACGTGGGTCCATTGCAGATTCATCAACACTGAAAGGCAACACAGTAGTCTTCAGTGCCAGGAAGAAACCTGCATGGAGAGCTACAGACCCCAGCTCTGCTCTTCCCTATACCACAAAAGAATGAAGGGCTGGAAAGATGGCTCAGCAGTCAAAGGCACTTGCTTGCAAAGCCTGACAGCCTGGGTTTGATTCCCCAGTACCCACATAAAGCCAGACACACAAAGTGGTAAATGCATCCGAAGTTTATTTGCAGTGGCAAGAGGCCCTGGTGCACCCATTCTCCCCCCCCACCCCCGTTCTCTTTTTCTGCTTGCAAAAAATAAATATAAATTTTAAAAAAGAAAAATATGGTATTTTTGAAAAATCTGACAATACATTCATGAAGGAAGGAGGAGGGTTTATAAAAAGTCCTTTCAACCCCAATACATAAAAGTTCATTTTCACCCATTGCATCAAAGTATGTGAGTACTTTCCAAATGCCTAGTAAATCAGTCCTTTTCTTTAAAACACAATTGCCCTTGCATTACTCATCGAGGTTTAATCATTTGTGAAGAATAAAATGATCCTATCTTTACCAAACCTAGTTGTAATCACTTGGGTAAATATTCTGAAGTCATTTGTATTACTTCTTGGGGGATAATGGGTTCAAAGTTGTAAAATCTGGAAATATTTGACCACTAGAATGCTGCTATAGGCATTTCTCACTCTGAATCTCAGCTGTCTCCACCCAATATCACATCTTGCAGGTGAAAAAACCTCACTTTATGACAACCCCGGTGAGCCGCCAATCCTGGAGCACACACAAATCCATAGAAACCGGTGGGTCCTGCAAGCTTGTTTCTCTTCTCCACTTTCTGCCCCATTGAGAAAACACAACCCTTTTCCCATGCGCCCGGCTCCACCCATGCAATGCCCTCTTCCTGGCTCCAGTCACCCTGCATTGTGCCTTCTCCATCACTGGGCAGGCCAACAGCCAGAGACTCAGGGGCTACACAGAACTGGTCACTGATGGGGAATGGGTAAAAGAAACCTTTTCTTAAGGCAATGGAGATTTTAAATGCCAATGGACCATGTACAAGAGACCAAAATGGAAAACACTGCACATTTTTTTTGTTTGTTTTTAGAGAGAGCAGCTATGTATTAATAGCTGTTGTTTTCTAAACTCTTTAAATATTCACCCATCCAGATTTTTTTTTTCTGGTTTTTCAAGGTAGGGTCTTGCTCTAGCCCATGCTGACCTGGAATTCACTATGGAGTCTCAGGGTAGCCTCGAACTCATGGCGATCCTCCTACCTCTGCTTCCCAGGTGCTGGTATTAAAGGTGTGAGCCACCATTCCTGGCTTCATCCTAATATTTTTAATGAAAAAAAAAAAACCCTGAGAATCACACAAAATGGAGAAAATTTATGTGCATTTTCTAGGGTGAACCCTTTGCATTTTGCCCATCAATTAACAGAGGGTACATGATACATCCAGAATCACATAACTCATCAGTAACAGACCCAGAATTGACACATTGTTTCTAAAACCCATATACTCCCCATCACATAAGTTCTCCCTGAACTTCAATCATGCACATGCCACCCCCACAATTCATGATGAAATTTACACATGAGCTGAAATCCTGTTCCACACACACTTCTCTTTCTATCGCTAGCTGGAACACCTTTCTGAACTCGATGTTCCTGAACATCGCATTGTGGCTTGGGTCACTAACTTGACCACCCAACACCTCTTTCTGTGTGATTAAAACTATAGTGAAGCCAGGTGAGGTGCACACACCTTTAATCCCAGCACTCGGGAGGCAGAGGTAGGAGGATTGCTGTGAGTTCAAGGCCACCCTGAGATTACATAGTGAATTCCAGGTCAGTCTGGACTAGAGTGAGACCCTACCTCGAAAAACTAAAAAGAAAAAAAAAAAATACAGTGAAAATAGCTACTACCTCATAGACTTGTTTTGAGAATCAAGTGAATTAATAATATGTAAAGTACCACAGTGTGCGGGCTCTCAAATCTAAATTCTCCCAGGTATCAAAAACTCTCCTTTTACAATTTAGTGAGGTAAGTGCTTGCAGCACAGGACAGAGTGACGATGTATCTGAATACTGAGAGGTGCTCACGAGAAGAGAAAAGACCACATCTCCACTGCCGGACAAGCCATAAGCACACTTGCTTTCCAAGGCAAGGCTGAGTTCACCCCAAAATACATTGCTTCCCTGAGAAAGAGCCCGCTCCAAATCATTTAAATGTCAAAGTGGAGCTGGAGAGATGGCTCAGCGATTAAGGTGCTTGCCTGCAAAGCATAACGACCTGGGTTTGATTCCCCAGTACCCAAGTAAAGCTAAGTGCACAAAATGGCGTATGCATCTGGAGTTCGTTTGCAGTGGCTAGAGGCCCTGGCGCACCCATTCTTTGTCTCTTTTATTTCTCTCTCTACTTGCAAAGAAAGAAAGAAGAAAGGAAGAAAAAAGGAAAGATGAAAGAAAGAAAGAAGTGAAGCTGGGTATGGCGGTGCACACCTTTAATCCCAGCACTTGGGAGGCAGAGTTAGGAGGATCGCCTTGAGTTCAAGGCCACCCTGAGACTACATAGTGAATTCCAGGTCAGCTTGAGCTAGAGTGGAACTCTACATTAAAAAAAAAAAAAAGTGGGCGGGGGGGAGGTTGGAAAGATGGCTTAGCAGTTAAGGCCTTTGCCTGCAAAGCCAAAGGATCCAGGTTTGACTCTCTAGGACCCACGTAAGCCAGATTCACATGAGGCACATGCATTTGGAGTTTGTTTGCAGTAGCTGGAGACCCTGGCACGCACATTCTCTCTCTTTAAATCTCTCTTTCTCTCTCCCTCTTTCTCTCTCAAATAAATAAATAAAATTTAAGAAATATATATATGTATATATATACACACACATTTTTTTTTCTTTTGGTTTTTCAAGGTAGGGTCTCACTCTAGCCCAGGCTGACCTGGAATTCACTACGTAGTCTCAGGGTGGCCTCAAATTCATGACGATCCTCCTACCTCTGCCTCCCGAGTGCTGGGATTAAAGGCGTACACCACCACACCCGGCTAAGAAATAAATATATTTTTTTAAGTTGAAATGATTTTGCTTGCCTGGCAGATCACTATGCAAGCCCTCTTTTACAGCAAGCAATTGTAGATTCTAATGAACAGTGTTTGGTAAGAATAATTAATGTTTTTTTTTTATTTCGATCACAATTACCAGTGTGTGGTTCTGTGTGGTCATCCTGTCTGATCAGCTTCTGTCTTCTGGAACATGTTTCTAATTTCAGAAGCTACTTCACCTTTCCCTCATTGCTTTCCTCCTTCCACACTATAATTTCTCCAGGCCTGTGTAGTGAAGAGAATTCAGTTGACAATACCATAAAGAGCTTCTAGTGGAAATTCAGCCAGCAGGTCGAACCAGATACACTTGGTCTTTGAGGAGCCTGGCTCAAGTATGCTTTCTGGGTCGTGACTCTCAAGAAAGATTGTCTTCCACCAGCACTGAGAACGACAAGTTTTATTTAAACATGTACTGTGTGTCAATCCATCTGCTAGGCGCCTCAATAGGCTCAGAAGTCAGGGACATCACAGGATAGCAACAGAACAGACAGGACTAGAATCAAAGGCCTTGTCTCCAATCCTGGCTCCACTACAACCAAGCTAAGCAAATATCCCTGCTTTATTTTCCTTACCATAAAAGAAAGGAATGACAAACAAGTGGGCTGGAGAGATGGCTCAGTGGTTACAGAAACTTGCTTGCAAAGCCTTCTGGCCCAAGTTGAATTCCCCAGCAACCCCATGTAAAGCCAGATGCACAAAGTGGCACATGCCTCTGGAGTTCATTTGCAGTAGCAGGGTGGCTCTGACATGCCCATATCTCTCTTTCTCTTCTCTAAATAAATATATAAATAAAAATAAATAAACAATCATAGTTAAATAAATTAGATTCTATATGGTCTTGGGTTATAGCTCAATGGTGGAGGGGTTTTTTTTGCCTGCTATATGTATGGTGCTGGATTGCATTCTCAGCTTCACAAAACAAAACAAAATTATATTAAATATAGGCAAAGTACCTGGGATAGAGAAGTGCTAAGTCAATGTTATTATTATTAAGATATAATAATCTGCAGGGAAGTGGATGGATCTAGAAATGATTATGGTAAGCAAGGTAACCCAGGCTCAGAAAGTCACACACCCAGTGTTCTTTCTTATATGTGGATCCTAGCTACAAATGTTTAGATTTGTATGTGATTTGGAATAAAAGTCAGTAGTAGAGACCAGGAAGTTAGAAAGGGGCTACGAGGGAGGGAAGAGAGGGAGGACTTAAAAGGGGGGAATAATAAACATGTAAGTAGAGGGGAAGAATACTGGGGGGCTAAGGGGAGGGGGTGGAGGAGAGGAGGGTTAATCAAAATTTAAGATTTGTGAATAAGACATATGGAGACCTACTTCTTCACTAGCTAATAATATATATGTTTAAAAAAAGAGTTTGGACAGAAGTATCACATGGAAGTGGATAATGTTGTGCCAGAAGCCATAAAAATGTTTTTAGAAGAATTGCAGTGCCGTGGGGGATACTTTCTAATAAGTTGCTGGTGAGGGAGGTCCCTGACACCCCCCCCCAAAACATCACAGACGATTGTCAAGGCTCTTGGTTGCCCACCAGAAGTAGATATAAGACCCCATTGTTGAAGACTCCACACTCTTGGGCTCAGCACTAACTGAGGCATCTCTATCACCCTCCAAGGCTCAGGGACCATCGAGGAAGCAGTGACAGAAAAAATGTCAGAGTCAAAGGAAGGGAAAGAGTACTTACAATATTGTCCTTCAAACACAATGGCCTTGCTATTCATCACCTCACAGTGGCTGACTCTACCTATATAGGACCTGCATAATAGGATAAAAATGATGACATCAAAATGGAATAGACACCACTTGAAAGGAGAAAGTATTAAGTGAAGGGGGGATTCGGGAGAGGGAAAGGTGAGGGTGGTGAGACGGGATTATGATCATGGTATAGTGTTTATATTTGTGGACATTGAGACAGAGAGAGAATGGGCACGCTAGCAGCCTCTCAGTTGCTGTGAACAAACTCCAGATGTGTGCGCCCCATTGTGGGCACATGCAGCATTGCACCCTTGCATCACTTTTTGCGTCTGGTTAAACGTGGGACCTGGAGGTTGGAACCGGGGTTCTTAGGCTTGGCAGGCAGGCCCCTTAACTGCCAAGCCATCTCTCCAGCCCTAAAGTTTTTTTTTATAGATGTAACAGTCTATGTGTTCATGAAGCCTGCTATTTATTTGAAGAGACAAAACAGATTACCAAATCTGAAACGGCTTAATAGAGCAGTACGTGACATCAAGTTCAGAAATGAAGGCTGGGGAGATAGCTCAGTAGTTAATAGGGCTTGCTGTGTGTGGTGGTTTGATTCAGGTGTCCCCCATAAACTTCAAGTGTTCTGAATGCTAGGTTCCCAGCTGATGGCAATTTGGGAATTAACACCTCCTGGAGGCAGAGTATTGTTGGGGGCGGGCTTATGGGTATTATAGCCAAGCTTCCCCTTGCCAGTGTTTGGCACACTCTCCTGTTGCTGTTGTCCACCTTATGTTGACCAGAGAGTGATGTCCACCCTCTGCTCATGCCATCGTTTTTCCTGCCATCATGGAGCTTCCCCCTCGAGCCTGTAAGCCAAAATAAACCTCTTTTTTCCCACAAGCTGCTCTTAGTCGGGTGATTTCTGCCAGCAATGTGAACCTGACTGCAACAGTAAAGTGGTACCGAGGAGTGGGATTGCTGCTAGACACCTGACTGTGTGGCTTTGGCCTTTTGGAGCTGATTTTCAAGAGGAATGTGGAAGGATTTGAAATCTTGGCCTAAGACATGCCTTGCAGTGCTGTAAGTACAGTTTAATGGACTATTCTGGTCAGAGCTGAAAGACCTGAATGCAGTAAGAACTATGAACTGTGAGGTTTGGCTTATGAGGGTGAGAAAGAGCTTTACTTGGACTGGGCTAGCAGTTTGTGTGAGAAGCGTCCTGTCCTGAGAAGATGTGCAGGGTTGCTTTGTGTAAAAATGAACTGGTGTGAGCAGAGGGATAAGGCACAGAAAAAAAAATGAAATCTTTGGGTGAACTCTGCCCATTCAGCTGCAATTGAGAGATTACAACCTTTCAGATTGGGCCAGCTAACCTGCACTGGGGCAACAGGAAGAATGCAGACTCTTTTGAAGGGGCCTGAATGCTGAAGGAGTGTCCTGTTCTTCAAAGTCTGATTTATTCCCCCCTGGATTAACAAATTGGCACCCTACCTGGTATTATGGAGTATAACAAATGCAGGAAAGAGAGGGTCATTGAGTTTTTAACGCGGTCTTGTGTTTTGGAAATGGCCATGGGCAGTGTGAAGCAGGTTTGCTGGATGCCTGCATGGAGATCCCATGGGGCCATGAGGATGGACCGTGGGTTGCAGTGGAGACCCAGTGGAGACCCAGTGGAGATGCCGGGACTATGAGATGGCTGCCAAGGAGAGCTGCCGGCCCTGGATGAAGTTTTCCAGGACTGTCAGTAGCCTAGCTGGAGGGGCGGAATTGGAACTCCAGAGACTTGTTGCTGGTTAGAATGATCAGACTTGGAGATTTGTCACTGACTAGTTGTTGGACTTGGGAGTTACAGAGTTTGATGTTTGCCCTGGTTGTTTAAAATCTTGTATTGGTTGAACATTTCTTTGCTTTGCCCAATGCCATCCTTTGCAGTGTGAATGTTTATTCTGTGCCATTATGGGTTTTTTTGGGGATATTTTTGGTATTATGGCTCAGTTGAAAGACCTTGGATCATGGGGATGTATGAACATCATTGGAATTGATAAAAACTATGGGGACTTTTAAATTTGCATGAATGCATTACATTTTACATCATGTACGGTTATCAGTTTATGGGGGCCAGGGGCGGAATGTGGTGGTTTGATTCAGGTGTCCCCCATAAACTTCAAGTGTTCTGAATGCTAGGTTCCCAGCTGATGGCAATTTGGGAATTAACACCTCCTGGAGGCAGAGTATTGTTGGGGGCGGGCTTATGGGTATTATAGCCAAGCTTCCCCTTGCCAGTGTTTGGCATACTCTCCTGTTGCTGTTGTCCACCTTATGTTGACCAGAGAGTGATGTCCACCCTCTGCTCATGCCATCGTTTTTCCTGCCATCATGGAGCTTCCCCCTCGAGCCTGTAAGCCAAAATAAACCTCTTTTTTCCCACAAGCTGCTCTTAGTCGGGTGATTTCTGCCAGCAATGTGAACCTGACTGCAACACTGTGCAAGCCTGAAGACCAGAGTTGAGATCCTCAGAAGCCATGAAAAGTCAGATACAGACACACACACACACACCCCTCTAATCCCAACACACTGATGGCAATGGGAGGTAGTGACAAGGAGAAACACAAAGTTTGTGAGCCAGCTCGCCTGGTGTTCACAGCAGTGAAGGAGAGTCCCTCTGTCTCAAAGACCATGGAAAGTGAGGAGTGACACCTTCTGAGGTTGCCAGCTGATCTCCACATGCACACATCTCAACGCACCATACATACATACACAAGAGACATGAAGAAATCATGTATGAAATGGATGCTGCTCTTATTAACTGCCCAAGCTCATATAACCTGGCACATACTCATCAAAAATTAGAGGCACTGGTGGCACACACCTTTAATCCCAGCACTCGGGAGGCAGAGGGAGGAGGATCACCATGAGTTTGAGGCCACCCTGAGACTACATCATGAATTCCAGGTCAGCCTGGGCTAGAATGAGACCCTACCTCGAAGAAAAAAAAAATAGAGGCACAAATAGGAAAAGCTATAAAAAAAGAAATATTTTGGTTGGCACTGAGTCAAAATCCACACATATTAATTCTCTGAAAGTATCACAGTTAAGCCAATAAATAGTCCACATAATTTTCTAAAGGTTGTATAAAATTTATTGATGAAAGAATAGGTATTGGACACTGTTGGATGGAATAGTATGTACATGTTAATAAAAATGGACTCGATCTATATGTTCCACCTTGAAAAGACATTCAAACAATGTTAATTTTTCGCAAAAAGCAAGCTAAGAGCTGAAGAGATGGCTTAGCTGTTAATGCATTTGCCTGCAAAGCCAAAGGACCCAGGTTCAATTCTCCAGGACCCACATAAGCCAGATGCACAAGATGGCGTATGTGTCTGGATTTCATTTACAGTGGCTGGAGGCCCTGGCATGGCCATTTTCTCTCTCTCTCTCTCCCCACCCCCTCATGTCTTTCTCTCTCCCAAATAAATAAATAAATAAATAAATAAATAAATAAATAAATAAAAATAATAAAATATTTTTTAAAAACAAGTTAAGTAACAAAATATATATGATTATTTTATGAAGTAGGTTTTCCTCTGAGGTTTGGAATTTTCTGGAACACTTCGCATATAGCTCTCTATTTTGCTTCATCAGTGCTTAATTAAAAAGGTTCTAAGGCTGGAGAGATAGCTTAGTGGTTAAGCACTTGCTGTGAAGTCTAAGGACCACAGTTGGAGGCTCAGTTCCCCAGAACCCACTTAAGCAAGATGCACAAGGTGGCGCATGCATATGAAGTTTGTTTGCGGTGACTGGAGGCCCTGGTGCGCCCATTCTCTCTCTCTGACCCTGCTCCTTTCTCTGTCTGTCACTCTCAAATAAAAAAAATTAAATTAAAAAATAAACAAAAAAAATTTTTTAAAGGTTCTAAGAAAGACAAAAAGAAGACATGAAAATGAGGAAGGGAAGCAGGGTGTATCTCAAGCCCCCAAGTAGAACAAAAGGCACTTTCTTATCAAAGGAGCAACAGCACTGAGAACTAACTGGAGGGCTGCAGTGGATGGGGTGTGGTGGCAGAAGCCCAGGGCTGTGTAAAGAGGAGATAGGATGTCTGCTCCTCCACACATTTGACTTGGGGCCACATCAGATATCTTGTTAAGCACTCTTTCCATTGAAGTGGGGAGCATGGCTTAGCAACAGGCAAGGAAAGCCCTTTTGAATGATGGTGGGAGGAGAGAGGAGTGTCTGGAGATGAACGACACTGCACTCATTTTTTAATTCACGTGTTCCACAAGCAGTTATTGATGTGGACACAGCAGGATCCCTGGGTAGTGAATCTGGCTTCTCACCAGCTGCCCCCTTATTTAAATGATGTGGTAACAGCAATACAGACGGCTGGAGCAACGACACAGTATTTCCTATAAGTGAATATAAAGGAAGAAATTATCTTGGGTCTTGGACCGGTCTTGGGACCTTGATGTTTAAAGCACTTTTTGTTTGTTTGTTTGTTTGTTTGTTTGTTTGTTTGTTTGACCAGCATTCACTACCAATAATTCTATGATACAAATAAATAATATGAGCCAAAATGAGAGCACTCATTTGATCTGTGTTCTAAAAGCAGACAAGGGTGGAGGCAGAACTCTAGAGAGGTACTCAAGGGAGGAGGATCACAGTGAGTTCAAGGCCACCCTGATACTATTTCAGGTCAGCCTGGGCTAGAGTGAGATCTTACCTAGAAAAACAAACAAACAAAACAACTAATCAACTTGGGGCATGCATCATCTCGCGTAATTTTCACAACACTCCTGAGAGGTAGCTTTCCATTGACACTTGCAAGTGAGGAGAATGTTGACAATCCCGGGTTACAAAGCTTCTGACTTTTTTTTGGGGGGGGAGGTTTGGGGGCGAGATTTCAAGGTAGGGTCTCACTCTAGCCTAGGCTCACCTGGAATTCACTATGTAGTCTCAGGGTGGCCTCGAACTCACAGCGATCCTCCTGCCTCTGCCTCCTGAGTGCTGGTATTAAAGGTTTGCGCCACCACGCCCGGCCTGAGTCTTTTTAATCAGGGCCTCAGGGCTGGTCACCTGCTTCACTGAGACGCGCGAACACACGCATTCCGTACTGAGAACATAGTAAGAGAAAGCAGGCCCCTGGCGACTGGCAAACACGTAGTCCTGGGCATGGGTGCCACTGACCTGGCGCTCCTGCCTAAGCCATGCTCTCTGGCTGGTACAACTTCTCAGAATGTTGTTGGGTGCAACCGCTCAGAGTGTCAGCACTAGTGTGAGCGTGACAAGGTGAGTGAGAAGCCAGTTCTGTCTATGAGCACGTGTAAACGCAGCGGGAAGGCGAACACCAGGAAAATGGCAAGACTGCAGACCCCGTCCTGGGTAAAACAGGCGGCTTTCCTAAGAACACAGTCTCTTGGTGTGTCTCGGGTACCTGCCTTCAAGGAGTTTAAAGTCTGATCACAACCGGGTGTGTTGGCACACTCCTATAATCTCAGCGCTGAGGATCACAGACATTCTGGACTGCAGGGTAAGTTCAAGGCTAGCCTGATCTACATGAGACCCGACTCAATCAAGCAAATCGAACTGGGTGTTGGTCTGTGTTATATACATGGTGATGCTTTCACTGAGTGGGAAGTTGACTAGAGGGGCACACCTGGCTGAAATTTGACTCACTAACAATGTCATTTTACAAGGCACTCTGCCTTGGCCATCTTTAGTCCTCATACTCTCTCCCAAGGCAGGACCTTGTTTTTTTCTCCATCTGACACAAGGCACAAATGAAACCTGAAACTTTAAATTCTCTGACACTGTAATTCTAAAGGTGCAAGAGCTGACACGAGCTGGGATTTGAATGCAGCTGAAATGTTCAAAGCCTGTGCTTCAGGATTACGCTTCATAACAGATGTTTTTTTTTTTTTTTTTTTTTTTTTTTTTGGTTTTTCGAGGTAGGGTCTCACTCTAGTCCAAGCTGACCTGGAATTCACTATGTAGTCTCAGGGTGGCCTTGAACTCATGGTGATCCTCCTACCTCTGCCTCCCCAGTGCTGGAATTAAAGGCGTGCACCACCATGCCCGGCTACAGATGTTAATTTTGTAATAATATTTTTGTGAGGATTACTTCTGTACAACCCAAGTTCACTTGTACCAGGGTCTTTTTTTTTTTTTTTCAGGTACAGCCTCGCTGTAGCCCAGGCTGACCTGGAATTCACTATGCACTCTCAGGCTGGCCTTGAACTCATAGAAATCCTCCTACCTCTGCCTCCCAAGTGCTGGGACTAAAGGCGTGCACCACCACACCCAGCTGGGTCTTGTCTTTTCTATTTAGGAAGTACTAGTAGTACAGTTTTATTTACATTAGAAAGCAAAAGTTACAAAGTATTAAGTATCCTGAAAATAATATATTTGGGGTTTTATTTTATTAAGTAGAAACTTTGAGTGGACACATCATGTGTTGGTACCATCGTTTCTCTCCTTCCTGCCCCCACTCCTCTGAGGGCCCTCCCTCCTTAGTGGCATGGCTGGTATTCACCATGGAGTTGTAGGTTATGAGTTGTCAGAGCAGCAGTCAGCCATTGTGGGGGCGGGGGTGGGCAATGTCTCTGGATATTTCTTCCTACACTGTGGCTCTTTCCACCCCCTGTTATGCAAAATTCTCTGAGCCTCGGTGGGTGGGTTTTAAGTCTTCTTTAGTGTTGAGCTCTCAGCAGCTTCTGGATTTCTGCTTTGGCGCGTTTTGAGTCTCCTCAGTGTCTGCCTTTGAGCTGTGGATTATACTGAGAGCTCAGTCACCCAGCAGGAGCCTCTTGAGGGCCTAGAGGCCTCCATTCCTAAGGGCAATAAGAGCTTGTTATCAACAGTCCTACCAACAACCATTCAGAGTCTTCATCACCACCCAGCTCAGGAAAACGCAGGCAGACGGTCATAAATGCCATGCAAGTGTACTTCAGCACATCCAAGTCTCAGAGAACCAATGTGAGGTACAAAGTACTTTGACTGTGAATGGGTGATCACATGGGTGACCTTGGAGCGAAAGCTGAAGAAGGAAAGGACACTTCCTTCCTGCCTCACACCAATCCAGAGAGACAGAACATAAAACTCTGCACCCACCCACAGACTGTTAGGAGCAGAGTGGATTCTTGGTAGGAAATCGGGTGTGCAAGGGTCACATTGTAGCTCCCAAGAAGCCAAAGTGTCATGCTGATATAGAAGATGAAGAAATGGATGAAAGAAAGGAAAAGCTTGGCAAATGTAATTGAAAAGGTAAAATGTTGGGGGAAGGTTCTGAGGAGATGGATCAGACGTAAGGACCTGCGTTCAATCCCTAGCACCCACATGAAAAGCCAGGCATGACCATGCACACTTTAACCCAAGCCTGAGAGGGCACAAGTAGGTGGGTCACTAAAGCTTACTCAGTCCTCCACACACATGCACACAGGGCATGGACATATACCACATGTGCACACACACCAAAAAATGAAAGCAGAGGGGAGGAGAAGAAAGAGAGAAAGAAAGAGAAAGGAAGGGTGAAGTGTCTTTTGCCAGGCAAGGGCAGAGGCAGGCTTGCTGTATCATATTCATCCCTCTCCCTTTTTTTTTTTTTAAATTATTTATTTATTTGCAAGCAGAGAGAGAGAGATAGAAGAAAGGCAGACAGAGAGAGAATGGGCACGGCACGCCAGGGCATCCAGCCACAGCAAACGAACTCCAGATGCATGTGTCCCTCGTGCTTCTGGCTTATGTGGGTCCTGGGGAATTGAACCTGGATCCTTTGGCTTCGCAGGCAAACGCCTTAACTGCTAAGCCATTTCTCCAGCCCCCCCCTTTTTTTTTTTTTTTTTTTTTTTGTTTGTTTGTTTGTTTTTCAAGGTAAGTTCTTACTCTAGCTCAGGCTGACCTGGATCTCATTCTGTATTCTCAGGGTGGCCTTGAACTCACGGCAATCTTCCCACTTCTGCCTCCCGAGTGCTGGGATTAAAGGCATGCGCCACCACACCCAGCCCTCTATTTGTTTTTAACTGCTCCACTCATCACCCTCCCACATATTAAGTTCCTCAGATGTCCCTGGATGCTACTTGTCAGCTGATGGTGACAGGCAGAGCTGGGCAAGAAAGACCTCAGTGATTGACAGGTGGAGAAAGGCTGTCCTTTCTCTGAGAGCAGCAGGAAACAGGAGAGAGGGCAGGGGGAGTTTGGAGGCAGGCCTGGGGGCTTCTACAACAGCTCAGACCAAGGCAATTCTGCCAAACATGGAGGGGGCAAGAGCAGGCTGAGGGACACTAGTGACAAGACATAGGAAGTCAAGAGAGCATGATATCATCAGGCTGGGAGGTTTGAACTGTTTGGGGAGATAAGCTAGGGGAGGGGACAGGAGAGGGATGCTCCCACTGATACCGACTGAGAAGGATCGGGGAAGCCCAACTATAAAATCAGGGCAAAACTCCTCTCACTCTTGGTGGGAGAATCAGCTTTATTTTTACAGGTGGCAAAGAAAATGGAAGAGAAGGGCTGGAGAGATGGCTTAGTGATTAAGGCACTTGCTTGCAAAGCCAAAGGACCCAGGTTCACTTCCCCAGGACCCACATAAGCCAGATACACAAGGGGGCACACACATCTGGAGTTCATTTGCAGTGGCTAGAAGTCGTGGCATGCCCGTTCTCTCTCTCTCTCTCTCCCTCTCTCTCTCTCTCTCTCTCTCTCTCTTCCCCTGTTTATTTCTCTCTTTCCCAAATAAATAAATTTTTAAAAAGAAAATGGAGGAGAAACAAGATCCATACATAAGACAAGAAGATAGCCAGCTGCCCACCACGACATGTGCCACCTCTACACATGTGCCAGGACCTGGGAGAAATCACAGAGGAAGCGGTGATGTGAATACTGCTCTTACTGGTAGCCTGACAACCAGCTTTAGGGCAATGGTGACAGACAACATGATCAATCAAAACCCATCAAAGCATAAATCCAGAGGCTACAAAGAACTCCACAGTAAATCATGTTGCTAAGAGACCTGCCATGGCTCAGGGAACATTGTAGAAGAGATGCCAGAAAGATTGTGAGAGCCACAGAGTGGGCAGGAATAGCCTGAGACACTGTTCCCCCCTCCTTGCTAAACCACAGGGACTGACTGAGGCCTTCATGCCCACAGTGAACACCATAACCCCATGAGGAGGGCCCCCAGGGTAACAGAAGCACGGGCGAGAGGATGAAAGACTATAGCATGTTATAAGCTGTACAAAATAAATTTTTTTTTAATAAGGGTGAACATACAGTAGATTTGAAGTGCCTGTGGGTCCTCTGAGCAACCACACATGCCATCCTCACCCACTATTATCCAAGATGGGAGTGTCAAGGGCTCAGTGCATGTCCAGTGAGATTCCGATGTACAGAATGACAGGCAAGTTGTATGATGCAAACATTTTCCATAAATATTCCACTCCTGGGATTTTCCCTCATGTGCTCCAGGGTCAACTGTCTGAAGAATGAAGTTGATTCTCTCAAGAAGGATATTCTTTCCATCTTTGCTCACTCAACTGCCCCAAGGTTTTTAACTCATTTTATTTTTGTTTTTGTATGGGAGTGCTGTTTGGGGGTGGGTGGGTGTGTACATGCTATGGTACACACATGGAGACTGTCAATCCTCTCCTGTGTGAGTCAGGGTCTCTCTTGTCTTGATTTATTTTTTTGCCACTAATTAGAACAGTTTAGGTGGCTCACAAGCTTCTTCATTTTCCCTGGCTCAGCCTCCTGTTGCTGTAGATGCGTGGAGATTACACACGTGTGCACCTTTGAATCTGGCTTTATATGGGGGCCTTAGACTTGAATTGCAGTCAGCAGTCTTGCAGTCAAGCACCTTTAACTGCCGAGCCATCTTAGCAGCCTTTCCCCAAGGTCAGTTTCAAATGCCAGCTCTTCTGGGAAAATGTCCTGGATTTTGTTCCTCCCTCCCCACATTCACTCACGTTGCTTATGTCACTAGTTGGTGCTATTTAGCATTGAGTGGCTTATAGTTGGTTGACAGAATGGGATTGCCCAGGTGACAAGAGGCAAGATGAGAACAGTAACCCTGTGGATGTCAGTCAGGCTAAGCATGTGAGAGAAGAAATCTGCTGGCATTGGAATCTGTTCTCACACACATTACTTCCTCTGAGTCCAGAAACCCTGCAAGGTAGGTAGCACTGGCCTCTTTTATAAGTCAGAAAACTGACACTCATTCGAGGTTGCCCAAAGCCTGCAACTGGCCATATGAAGAGTTGAGCCTGTTCATTCATTCACTCCACTAATGTAGATTAAGCTATCCCCACGTGCCAGGTACCGTGACAGAGACTGAAGAACACAGTGGTGGCTTATAGAAAGCATCACTCAAGCACGAGAGATGGGACATCAACAAGTAATAGGTAATGTGTGAGTGATATGAGAAATGAAGTACTCTTCCCAGTATGATGGTGCATGCTGGCAATCCCAGTACTTGGAAGGCTGACCCAGGAAGATTACTGTCAATTTGAAGCAATACTGGTTTACTGCTGGGTGAACTTTTTCTGAAGAGAATACACAAACCTGTGCTTCCCCCCAGGTAGGGTACCAACAACAGATCAAAGTACAGTACCAAAGTCCAGCTGAGTGAACTCATGACTTTTTGGGTTTTTTTGTTTTGTTTTGTTTTGGTTTTGGTTTTTGGTTTTTCCAGGTAGGGTCTCACTCTGGTCCAGGCTGACCTGGAATTAACTATGTAGTCTCAGGGTGGCCTTGAACTCACGGCGATCTTCCTACCTCTGCCTCCCGTGTGCTGGGATTAAAGGCGTGTGCCACCATGCTCGGCTTAACTAATGAGTTATTAATAGGGTTACTTACAGAACATGGGTGAGGAGGGGTTGTTTCCAGGAACATGGGTGCCCCCAAAGCAGTCATCGCCAGAAAATCTCTCCTCAGCATGAATGACAACCTCCCCACCGCTGCAGAGATGGAGTGTGCCCTTCAGCCAACCTTCCCCACACTGTGTATTCTAATACATCCCAAGGCCATGAGACTGCATGAGGCCAAGACAGAACTACGCAGTGCTGGCAGGGACACACAGGAGGGAGTGGCTGAGATCTGTGATGAATGTACCATGACCCTCCCCAAACTCTCCTTCTATGAGGGAACATGAACAGGACCAATTTGAGGGTTACTTACTGTAGCCACAGCTGCTGCTGATGAAAATGACATTGGCAATCATGTTCAGAGGACAGCAGCGCTCTGCAACCGCTAAATAATGTGTTTGTGGGCTGCCTGAGTTACATGATGAGCAGAGGAAGAGGAAGGAAGGAAAGGAGGGCTGGGCATTTGGCTCAGTGGTAGAGCGCAAGGTCCAAGGTTCAATCCCCAGTATGAACAGAAGAAGCAAGGGGAGGAGGAAGAGGAAGTGGAGAAGAAAAGGAAAATACTCTTCAGGGTGAAACAGCCAGGATGGAGTAATCAGAGATTCAATGTCCTGGGCTCCATCCTTGGCTCGACACTGCAGATCGTGGCTGAACGAAGACAAGACAGTCGGTCGTAGAGCGCTGCGTAGCCCTTTCAAATGACTGACGCTGTCCAGGGCTTAGAATGTGCCAACAAAACTGACAGAAACAAAGTGAAACCAGTGACTGAGTTTTCTGTTTAATTTCCACAAACATCTGAGTCATATTTCTGGTTTAAGTTTTTTTTTTTTTTATTTACAGCACCATTGAATGTCTTTCACCTTCAAAAGGTATGTGGACATACATCCATTGTGGGGTATTGACATGCCATAGTGATGAATTATTTAAACTATCTTAAAGTTTTAACAATCCCCAGCCCAATCCCCCCCACACACACCAAATCTGATCATTATACTTTGGCAAAGTTGCCCTTGAGGACAGAAGGAGGACTTGAAGCAACAGAACTCCACAATATTGTAACATAACTAACCATAGACCTCCGGGAAGAGGCCACTCCCCCTTGAAAACCATCCTTTCTGGATTGTTCTCCCTAGAATTCAGAACAGCTCCAACATCTCTCACCTGGCTTTCTACTAAAAAGTGACAGATGATTATTTAGCAAACATTCAAGAAAGTTCTATGTAAACAAGAAAGCCCAGAGTAAAACAGAAAGAGGGGAGCTACAAAACAGTAATGTATCTGCACTAGCTGAACTCCAGGTTCCGGAAGATTTGGATCCCTTGACGATTATGGCCTGATGAACATTTAAGAAACTAGTTTCCTGGTTCAATGACGCCCCCCCCCCCACTTCCCACCTATGGTCACTTGAGTATAGATATGCTCAGAAAACATACCTAGAGACAGACCTGTACACACTGATCCCCAAATTCAAAATCCAAATTAAAAAATTTCCTCATTTTCCTATATTTTTGTTATTTTTTGCTTTTTGAGACAGTCTCATATAGTTGAGGTTAGCTTCAAAGTTTTGAACTCTATGTAGTCAAGGATGGCTTGACCTCCTGCCTCAGACTGGAATTACAGACATGCACCACCACACCAGGCCCACACTTAGCTGTTCTTTTCTGTAGTCTTTAACTACAAGTGTGGGAATACATATAAAAGGAAGATACTTTAAAATTCAGGTAGTATGATTCCCTCTCAGAGAAAATGGGAGTTGGCAAGAGATTATGTCAGTCATAAACAATAAAGAACTTCAAATGTCTAAACTCATCCTAAGCACAGAACTGCTTACCAGAAGGTAAAAGCAAGAAACATCAAGTTTAAAACTTGGATTTTTAAAAAAATTTTGTTTTGTTGAGAGATTGTCTTGCTGTGTAGCTCTGGCTGGTCTTGAACTCACAATGCTCCTGTCTCAGCCTCCCTAGTGCTGGGATTATAGGCATGCACTACCATATAATGGGTAACTTTAAATGTGATTTAAATTCCTCTAACAGTTTCTTGTGCTGATGTCACCCCATCTCATTTGGCAGTAGGCTTGTCATATGGCAGGTTCTCAGGAGTTGAAGAAACCAGTAAAAGCAAGTGTTATTTTTTTCTTGGTTTTGTCTTGTCTTGTTTTGTTTTGTTTTCATTTCATTCACTTCCTAATGGAATAGCAGGATTTGAGAGATTTTTCAAATTATATTTTTTCTTTGCATATCAAAAATTTCCATGTAGAAACAGTGGTAATTTTATGCCTGGTTTGATCTCACCTTTAAAAATATTGTTTACCTGGGGATGTCACTCAGTGATAGTGTGCATGCTAACACGTGCAAGGCCCTGGGTTCTATCCTCAGCACCAACAAACAAACTTTAAAGAATTGTTTGTAAACAGTGATCCTAATCCAGGGTGTGGGGGCGCACATCTGTAATCCCAGTGCTCTGGGGACTGAAGCTGGGAGAGAAGAGTGAATGCTACAGAACTGAGAATATTAAAAAAGAGAATTGAGAGCTCAAGAGATGGCTCAGCAGCTAAGGCACTTGCCTGAAAAGCCTAAGGACTCCTGTTCCACTCGCTAGGTCCCACATAAGCCAGACACACAGTGACACAAGCATGCAATGTCACACATGTGCACACATCTGGAGTTTGATTACAGTGGCTGGAGGTCCTGGTGTGCCAATTTTCACTCTCTCTCTCTCAAAAAAAAAAAAAAAAACCAGTCTGTTGGGCTTATGTCAAAAAAAAATTTTTTTTAAGGCTACTGAGCCAGGCATGGTGGTGCATGCCTTTAATCCCAGCACTCAGGAGGATCACCATAAACTCGAGGCAACCAAGACAACATGGTGAATTCCAGGTCAGCCTGGACTAGGGTAAGACCCTACCTCGAAAAAAACAAAAAACAAAACAAGACTATCGAGCTCTTGGGAGGCTTCCCTCAACAATGTTTAGAAATGGTATAGCTCGTGGTTCAGAAGTTAGGGACAAAGGGCCTCCGCTGTGGGTATGGGGCAATATCCTAACCTGACCCACACAGAGGACCATAAACATTATTAAAAATATCTTCAGGGCTGCGGTGCAGTTCTGTGGCAAAGCACATGCAGGAAAAATGTGAAAGAGAAATCAGTGCCTTGGGGTTAGGGATGTAACTCGTCAGAATGGTGCTTAGTATTCACAAAGCCATAAGTTCAAAGGTTCTTAGGATCAGAAATTCAAGGTCACCCTTGGCTATATAGTGAGTTCAACACTATAGAAAGAAAGAAAGAAAGAAAGAAAGAAAGAAAGAAAGAAAGAAAGAAAGAAAGAAAGAAAGAAAGAGAGAGAGAGAGGGAGGGGGAGGGAGGGAGGGAGGAAGGAAGAAACAAAGAAAGAAAGAAAGAAAGAAAGAAAGAAAGAAAGAAAGAAAGAAAGAAAGAAGAGAGAGAGAAAGAAAGAAAAAGAAAGAAGAGAGAAAAGAAAGAAAAAAGAGAGAGAAAGAAAGAAAAAGAAAGAAAGAAAGAAAAAAGAAAGAAAGAAAAAGGAAGAAAGAAGAGAGAGAAAGAGAGCGAGGAGGAGGAGGGAAGGAGGAAGGAAGGAAGGAAGGAAGGAAGGAAGGAAGGAAGGAAGGAAGGAAGGAAGGAAGGAAGGAAGGAAGGAAGGGGAAGGGAAGGAAGGAAAAAGGAAAGAATGGAGGGAGGGAGGGAGGGAGACTGAAAGACCAGTACTGCGGTACTGCTTTGGATAAAGAAAGGAGGGCATTTTCTGGAAGGACACACGAACACAAAGCAAGTGGGTAGCAGTGCTTTAGTGAACTAAAGGAAAACCTGCAGTTTTAAATATCTTGTTCTTCAGATGCTGCTAAAACCAAACATGGCTGATCCAGAGGGGAAACATAACTTGTGCTTCCTTCAGAGAAGAAAAGGTAAGACCACCAAAGAGAGAGAAAAACCCAAGAAAAAATGCCACAGAGCAGGCATCCCAGCACTGGAGGTGGCAAACAAAACTTGTCTAACCCAGTACCAAAATATTGCACCTCCTCCACTTTTGGACATTATTAAATGCATTCAGCCAACTGTCTCTAAAGGTATTATTTTATATTGACCCCTGTCTATAACTTGGTATGTGAATGTCAATCAAGATAGTTTTCTGAGGCTAGATTTAATTATGTTGGAATTAAGTGCTTTTTCCTTTACAGAAAAAATACTTTAGAGATTAAAGAAGATTTTTCAGATGTAAACTAAAATACATTCCTTTAGGCAGTCACAGAAAAACTGAAATTATACTTTCCTTTTAATAATAGAAGAATGATGTGAATCCAAATTTAGAAGTTAGAGACCAATTTCTTTTGTGGCTCCAGCAAAGGCATCTCAAACAGTTATTTATGTTGAAGAATTTGGCTCACACATTGCTATGGTGAGTTTCTTAAAGAATATTCCAGTTTATATGAGCATATCACACCTTTAACAGTAAAGCAGAACTTTTGTCTTCTGAGTTCTCTCTCTCTCTCTCCCCGTGTGTGTGTGTGTGTGTGTGTGTGTGTGTGTGTGTTGTTTTGTTTTTCGGATTTTTTTTTTCAAGGTAGGGTCTCACTCTAGCCCAGGCTGACCTGGAATTCACTCAAGGTCTCAGGGTGGCCTCAAACTCACAGCAATCCTCCTACCTTGCCTCCCGAGTGCTAGGATTAAAGGCATATGTCACCACGCCCAGCAGTGTGTGTGTGTTTGAAGCAGGGTTTCACTCTAGACTAGGCTGACCTCAAACTCATGGCAACCCTCCTACTTCAGCCTCCTGAGTTCCAGGTCAGCCTAAGCTAGAGTGCAACCCTACCTCGAAAAATCAAAAAATCAAAAAATAAAAGTGCACCACCACGCCCAGCTCTCTATGCCCCTTTCTAGTTTATAAAGTGCAGATAATCCAACACGATAAACTTCTAGAGATTGAAAAAAAGCTTTGGGCATTTTTCTGTTACCTATTCATGATCAGTTTAAACTTAACCAGCTCTCAAAGAACAAAGTTTCCTATACTACTGACCCTACCTGCTTACTTATCAGCCCTTCAAATTTAAGTCTAACTCACACCCAAAAAAAAATGTTCTTGAAACAGGGTCTCATTATTTTGCCCAGGCTAGCCTTCTTCTCCTAAGCTCAAGTGATCCTCCTGCCTCAGCCTCCTGAGTCGCTGGCACTACAGGGGTGCACCACCATGCACACAAAGATAATAAAATGCCACTTGTGCTGAAAACATGGATGCTGTTTCTGTTACCATCCAGCGTTTCTTGTGACTCCTATGCAGTTTCTTGATAGGACTCAAAACGTACAGCCTAGAAAGGACCATCAGTCATTCTTGCAGAGTATCAAAGAAAAATGCTAGTTCTCTAAGTAAGGTCACCCCTCCCTTTTTCTCATAACAATGAAACTTTGATTTCAACACCAAGGCCTAAGTGGGGTGTTAAGCACACAACAGAGGCTTCTGCACTACTAATATAGGTCAGTGTCTGAATCAGATGATAATAAATTTATTTGCACTTGGTAATATGAATCAGAGACATAAAAGGAAATTCTGATTTCCTCCAAACACATGGAAAGCAGCAGCTAAATTAGTTTTCATTTCTCTCTCAGACATCAGCTTTTCTACCTGGTGGGCAACTACAATAAATACTTTAAATAGGGTTAATTAAAGAGGAGGGGCAGTCTAGCTTACTTATTTGGCAGGAATGAGCTCCCAATGACACGTATTGTCCTGTCCCAGGAAGATTCATTTTCCCCTGGTAAATGCTATATTGATCAATGTGATCATATGAAAGGAGATGCTAAGGAAACGAATCATCATCGAAACAAGAAACGACAATGATCCCACTTGGAGATGCTCAAAGACAGCAAATGAGCATGTGTCATACTTGAGGAAGCAGCCACGTCCCCGCACTTCCACGTGGAAAGAATGCACCATAGATTCAAACATCGGGAAGACCCTGTCGCTCGCTGCAGTTTAGTTCCCAACAGGAAATAAACACCGGTTTCCTCTCACCTCGCAAAAGGAGTGGCCGGTCAAAACCCACTTTCTCACCACCCCACTATCTTATTTACACCCTCTCTAACGTCTTAAGAACATCTAGATTAATAAGCATTTGTTCTAATAAGTGTTCATTTTGTCTTTATCTGAAACTGAATCAAAGAAAAGATGGCTCCACAGTGCCACAAGAACCTAACCTTCATCTTGTAGGATCTTCAAGGGGAATGGGAGAAAACAGTTTTTTCCACATTCTTAGGCTATGAACTCCTCTGAGAGTCAGCCAGCAGTTCTGATCAGTTGAAAAGCAGTGGCTAGGGACGCAGCTCAGGAATAGAGCCCTTACGTAGCATGCATGAGACCTTGGGTTCAGTTCCCCAGCGCCACAAGAAAAACAACATCAACAAAAGATCCCAAGAACTACTTTGAATCCTGTGTCCACAGTCCCAGCCCTCAACATAGATGCTAGTGCAGTTTGCTTTGAAAACGCATGCTCAAAACAACAACAACAAAAAAAAAATACAGTTGTAGAATATCATGAGCAATCCTGCGTAATGGAACCAGGTTATTGGTCGAGTGACAATCAACAGATGTGTTCCACCAATGTCCCAAACAGCCAAGCCCTGCTGACAGGGCACGCACACTGCAAGTCTGGTCAGAGCCCACGGCCCACAGAGCTCTTTCCCCAGGCCACACTGGTGATTCCAAAGTGCCTGTCGAGATAGTCTGATCTTATGTGGGTACCTGTCTAAAAGTGTGTACTGTTTTCATGACATTGCTCGTCCTGGGTTTTGCTAAGAGTATGTCTGTGGTCCCTCACACAGCCATCCGAAGACACCTCAATGGCCACTTCCTGCATGTTGTCTCTTGTGCTTCGGTAGGTCCCTGATGGGGGACCACCATTCTGCTGCACACAGCCATTGGTGTGGGCCAGTGGCAGCACCCCAGGAGGACAGCACAGCTTCTTAGCACAGTTCTGGGAGACGCAAGGGGCACTGCAGAGCAACAGTAAGTCCTTGTGCTCCAGGGCTTCCTTCAAGTCCACACTTTCAAACTGGATGGTCACATTGTGAATGCCTGCGTTGTGGAAGATTTCTCGAATTTTCCTGCTGGCGTCCTGATATCCCACATCCTTCTGGTACTTGATGTGCAGAGTAGCGATGACCTTTCCACTCACAAGTTCCCAGATGTGCACTTCGTGCACACTGCTAATTCCAGGCACGGCAGAGACCTTCGCCACTAGAAGAGAGAAGAGCAAGAGGGGCTTGTGAGTGCTGGAACTGAAATGGAGCCTTGTGAGGGGGGCGGGTGCCTAACCCTGCCTCCAAAATGGCTGTGCATTGACCAAAACAAACAGAAAGAAGCTGTCCCCAGTGAGTGCGTTTTCCCATATTCCTCCTCTCTGAATTCCTATACCACACATTGTTAGCCCTCGAGAAGGGATTCAAAGCCAGAGACAGGAGGGTTGTAAGTTCAAAATCAGCCTGCGCTACATGGAAAGTTCCAGGCCAGTCTGGGATACACAGCAAAATCCTGTCTCAAAACCAAACTAAGGGCTGGAGAGATGGCTTAGTGGTTAAGGCACTTGCCTGCAAAGCCTAAGGACCCATGTTTGACTCTCCAGGCCCTACGCAAGCCAGATGCACGTGGTCACACACATGTCTGGAGTTCAACTACAGTGGCTGGAGGTCCTGGTGCACCAATTCTCTCTCTCACTGTCTCTCACTCTTTCTCTTTCTCTCTCTCTCATAAAAAAATACCAAAAAGAAAAATCAAACTAAACCAAACAAAAAACTTCCAGAAAATAAGTTTAAAACCTGATATGGTATATACTGGAGAGGCTGAGGCAGGATGACCATGAGTTCTAGGCCAGCTTAGCTACTTAGGGAGATCCTGTCCCAAAACATATTAGGGAGAGAGAATATTTACTGTCAAGAAAAGTCATGTCCAGGCTGTTGAGTATACAGGGGAATGGACACGGTCATAGGTTTCCTGTCAGATCATAAAGCAGAATGCCTTTGTAAGAGGAACAGAATGAGCTAGGCATAGTGACATATGCCTGCAATCCCAGCGCTTGGACGCAGGACTGCTTCCAAGTTCCAGGTCAGCTTGATCTATATTATAAGTTCCAGGCCAGCCAGGACCACAGAGTAATACCCTATCTTGATGATGGATGGAGGGGTGGGAGTGTGGGGAGATAGACAAATAGATATAGTTTAATAATATGGATCAAAAACATTTACTATAGAGCCAGGCGTGGTGGCGCATGCCTTTAATCCCAGCACTTGGGAGGCAGAGGTAGGAGGATCTCCATGAGTTCAAGGCCACTCTGAGACTACATTGTTAATTTCAGGTCAGCCTGAGCCAGAGTGAGACCCTACCTCGAAAAATAGAAAAAAACATTTACTATAAATTCTAGTCCTAGGGATTCTATTCAAAGGGAATAATCTTACTTACGTACAAGACTGGGTGAGTGCTCATTGCTCTTTATATTTAAAACAACAAAAAAGGGCCTGGAGAGATTGCTCAGTGGTTAAAGGTACTTGCTTGCAAACCTGCCAGCCTAGGTTCAGTTCCTCAGTACCCACGTAAAGCCAGATGCACCATGTGGCACATGCATTTGGAGTTTGTTTGCAGTAGCAAGAGACCCTGACACACCCATACACTTTCTATCTCTCCCTCTCTCTCAAAAAAAAAATTTAAGTGAAAACAGCAAAGAAACAGCTAATTATAGAACAGAATACAATACAGCTGTCATAAAATGAGTTGCATACTTAAGGTTCTGAGGAAATTTACATGCGGAATTTTAAACAAAAAGGCAAATAGAAAAATTATATATGACATGTCTTAAAATTTTTTGTACAGTATGCACGGATGAAAACCCTGAGAGTGACGATTTCCATGGTAGAATCACAAGATTTCTATGTGCTTAATTTGGACCTTTCTGTATTTCTATACTTTCTAAAGTGAGTACATATTTAGAGACCGCAAGGGATCGTGTTCATGAGCAAAGATCCTGCAGTCAGCTAGAACTGAAATCCTATGTAGCCACTGACAACCTACATGACCTAAGGTAATTTACCTCACCCCTCTGTGCCTCAGTTTCCTGATTTTTAAATTAGGGATGATAGAGCCATGCGTGGTAGCACACACCTTTAATCCCAGCACTCAGGAGGCAGAGGTAGGAGGATTGACATGAGTTCAAGGCCACCCTGAGACTACCAAGTGAATTCCATGTCAGCCTGGGCTAGAGCGAGACCCTACCTTGAAAAACAAACCAAAAAAAATAATAATGATGGTACCTCAGGATTATTTCAAGGGCTGAAATGAGTTGTTAATATAACTAAAGCCCTAGAACAGTCTCTAACATGTAATAAGCTCATAAAGTGTGGATGATGGCATTATTGTCTTTGAAGAACCTCTGTCTTACTGGGCACCATGGCACATGCCTTTGATCTCGGAAGGCAGATGTAGGAAGATCACTGTGAGTTCAAGGCCAGCCTGAGACTACATAATGAATTCCAGGTCAACTTTGGCTAAAGTCCCTACCTCAAAAAAAAAAAAAAAAAAAAAAAAAAAAAAAAACCTCTGTCTAGTCTGGGAGTGTGGCTCAGTAACCCTTGTACTCTAGAGGTAGAGGCAAAAGAGTCAAAAGCTCAAGGTCACCCTCAGCTACATAGCAAGTTTGAGGTCAACCCGAAATACAAGTTTCTGACTCAAATTTTCTGTTGTTGTTTTAAGGGCTAGAGATGTCGCTCAGTGGTAGAGTGTTTGCCCTGAAAGGCCTGGGTTCAATGCCTAGCACTATATTAAAAAAATCTATTTCTAAATAAATAGATAAATAACCATATTAAAAGACATAGCCAGGAAGCCGGGCGTGGTGGCGCACACCTTTAATCCCAGCACTCAGGAGGCAGAGGTAGGAGGATTGCCGTGAGTTCGAGGCCACCCTGAGACAACAGAGTGAATTCAAGGTCA
Organism: Orientallactaga sibirica; assembly: GCA_036365145.1. Taxonomy (NCBI): domain Eukaryota; kingdom Metazoa; phylum Chordata; class Mammalia; order Rodentia; family Dipodidae; genus Orientallactaga; species Orientallactaga sibirica. The sequence continues at coordinate 2,814,333 of JAEOAD010000035.1, forward strand.
GCCTGGGCTAGAGCGAGCCCTTACCTCAAATAAAGAAAAATAAAAAATAAATAAATAAATAAATATTAAAAAAAATAAAAGACAGCGTACGCCTTTAATCCCAGCACTTGGGAGGCAGAGGTAGGAGGATCGCCGTGAGTTCAAGGCCACCCTGAGACTACATAGTGAGTTCCAGGTCAGCCTGGGCTTTAGTGAAACCCTACCTCAAAAAACCAAAAAAATAATAAATAAATAAATAAATAAATAAATAAATAAATAAATAAAAGAGCCAGGCATGGTGGCGCACACCTTTAATACCCAGCACTTGGGAGGCAGAGGTAGGAGGATCACCGTGAGTTCAAGATCACCCTGAGACTACATAGTGAATTCCAGGTCAGCCTGAGCTAAAGTGAGACCCTACCTCAAAAAACCAAAAAAATAAATAAATTAAAAAAAATAAACAAACAAACAAACAAAAAAAGACATAGCCAGTATACTGACCATCCCAGCTTGTTTTGTATATGCTTATCTTGCTTCTGGGAAAGGCTATGCCTCTCTCTCTCTCTTCTCCTCAGCTCCCACCACCACCTTGGTCTGTAGCATTGAGCAAACAGCAGGTAGTTGGGAAATGGAGGCTGATTATTTTCAGCCAGAGACGTGATGACACCTCACTGACTCTTGGAGGCAACGCCACAAGTACAGACCCTAGGAGGAGCTGACACTGTTGGCAATGTCTCCTTGGGTTGGCACCATGGACACTATTAAACACAGCAAAGATGCTATTAAACACAGCTGGGTTGGAGGTGTAACCCAGTGACAAAACGTGCATAGGATGTGCAAGGGCCTGGGTTCAATCCTTAGCATAAGAAAAGAGAAAAAAAGGTCACATTGCAAATTGCCCCTCTCTCAGTGGCAAGTCTAACCACAGCCATACAATGAACTCCGTTTCAGGCCTATGTCATGACTGGCTCACTGAAAAAACAATGGTAAATGAAACAGTAGCAAATATGCATGAAATCGTTTTGCTCCATTTAGAGACACTGCTAAGAACAGGTGATCGAATCTGCTTCTCACGAACATCTGAATCGTTTTGTCCAGACAGAAATTGGCCTCGATATCCATGACCTTGCAGTGCTTAGCAATACCTTCGCAAGACCCTCATAATAGAAGAAAAAGATGATGACATCAAATTAAAAGAGAGACTAATGGACAGAGGGAGGGGATATGACGGAGAATGGAGTTCTAAAGGGGAATGGGGGGAGGCGAGGGAAATATCATGAACTTTTTGTATGTAAGTATAGAAGCTGTCAATAAAAAAAAAAAACCAGAAAGAATTTTCTGTGTTGAGAACCTTTCGTAATCAGCTGCTAGCTATTTTTCCATCATGGCTCCAGTTTCATGAGAAATAAAATTGGTTTGACACCTCAAAAAAAAGAAAAAAGAAACTCCACAAAGTCTGTGAAAGTTTCACTCTCAGATGCTTGTAATTCAGGGGACAGTTTGACGTGTGTGAGAGCAAAGCAAACGGGCAGTCTTCATTCGTGGACAGAGCAAGGACCTGAAATTAAAGCACTGTCCTTCTCGCGGAGCCACTGAGTAACGTGCATGCCCCTAGAAGTCAACCAACTAGAAGGCAGGATGTAGAGTCTGGATGATTCACCTTCTGAGCAAAAGAGGAGACAAAAATCAAGGTCTGGCAGAAATGGCCTTATTGGGGGGGAAATGGTCCTGTAATTAAAATAAATCTTTGGCCGTGATGGCAAATAGCTTGGCAGAAAGAATTGCCCAGCCATCACATTTTCAAAGCTGCTCAGGTGAATTAGCCAATCACAGTTTGCAAAGGACCGTTGGCTGTTAGAACTGCAAGCCATCGCCTGCCAGGCTGCAAGCCACACTGCATGCCCCAGGGCAGGGTGCTTTCAAGTACTTCACAGCAGTGTCCCTCCCAGCCTGCTCTGCCATCATGCTGGCCACGACGCTCCTAGACCACAGTGCAGTCCACTTACTCAGCTCTTCCATGTTGACGCCCCTGGGGACCATCTGCAGCAGAATGACAGCAGTCTCCTTGATGAGCGGAAAGGCAGATGACAAAATAATGATGACCATGACAATGGTCAGACTGGGGTCGATGTAACACTGCCAGTTACACGGGACTTCGCGGCTCAGGGGAAGGACATAGAATATGATGGCAGTGATGACCACGATCACGGACCCCAGGGCGTCTCCCATCACGTGCAAAAGAACACCTGCGGAGGAGGAAGACGACAGCAATCAAGCCCAGAGCCAGGAGCGGCACATGCGACCCTCGGTGACTTAGACTCCCAAGCCTGAGTATGATCGGCTGCTGTTTGTATCCACCTGGAATCTCAGCACTCAGGAAACAGAGGTGGAAGGATTGTGACTTTGAGGACAGTATGAGCTGCACAGCAAGACTCTGTCTCAAAACAAACAGGAGGGCTAGAGAGATGGCTCAGTGGTTAAGACACTTGCCTACAATGCCTCACGACCAGGGTTCAATTCCCAGTACCCACTTAAAGCAGGATGCTCAAAGTGGTGCATGTATCCGGAGTTCATTTGCAATGGCTAAAGACCCTGGTGCACCCATTCTCCCACTCTCTCTCTCTTTCTCCTTCCAAACAAATAAATAATAAATAATTTTTTTAAGAAACAGTAACAATGAGAAAATAATAAATCCCAGGCCACCATCCCAGGACCCAGCCAGCCTGGAAAACAGGAATAGCCTAGAAAGGGCCCACACTAGAGGTCAGCTGCAAGAAGTGACTATACTGTTCCACAGAGTCATTTAGCTGCCACCCACCACCCTTCAGGGGGCACCGTGATACGTGAGAGAGACAGAGACTATACAAATCACTCGTCATTCTTCCAGATATGCGTCTATAGCTTATTCTAAACTTTTGTTTTGTTTTGAGATAGGATCTCACTATATAGACTGGGTGGCCCTGGACTCCATATCTTCCTGTTTCAGTATCCCAAACACTGGGGTGACAGGTATGTGCTACCATGTCTGGCTTCAAAGTTTGTTTCTCTGTTAGACTTTGTAAGTCACTAGTGGGGCGGGGTCACTGATGAGACATCAGCAAGCTCTGGCTACATAAAGAGCCACTGGTCACGATGACACAAAACTAAAATTCTATATATGCAGGTAAAAAGTATGGGCTCCTAAACTTAAGGGAACTATTTCTCAAGGTATTAGTTATAATAAAGAAAATTTATCATCCTCAGCAAAGAACATTTGGGAGTTCTTTTCTTTTCTTGGTTTTTTGAGGTAGGATCTTGCTCTAACCTAAGCTGACCTGGAATTCACTATGTAGTCTCAGGCTGGCCTCGAACTCACGGTGATCCTCCTACCTCTGCCTCTGAATGCTGGGATTAAAGGCGTGTGCCACCACAGCCAGTGGGAGTTGTACCGTTCAGACACATTAGTAAACTCAGGGCTAGGGAAATACCAGTGCTTGATTCCCTGTCCCCAACTAAAAAGCCAGAATCTGTGGCAAGGTTAAGATGGGAGGTGGTGACAGAAGGCTTTTCTGTAAGCTGGTGGCAAGCTCAAAAGAGAACAGCTAAGAACAAGCCGGGTGCAGTGGCACACGCCTTTAATCCCAGCACTTAGGGGGCAGAGGTAGGAGGAACGCCATGACTTCAATGTCACCCTGAAATGACATAGTGAATTCCAGGTCAGCTTGGGATAGAGTGAGACCCTACCTTGAAAAGCCAAAAATAAATAAATAAATAATAGAAAAGAACAGCTACAGAGCATGGGAACCCTGCTCCAAATGAGGTGGAAAGCAGAGGGCAGACCTGCGTCGTCCTCTGACCTCCACACATACGTCACAGCACAGATGTGTCTGAACTTGGTCACATACACAGGAACATGTGCATGCACACACAAACAAATAGTAAAATAAATTCAAAAGAACTGAACAAATTCAGTGAAAATTGGTCCGAAAAAATTGCAAGAAGCCAGGCGTGGTGGTGCATGCCTTTAATCCCAGCACTCGGGAGGCAGAGGTAGGAGGATTGCCATAAGACTACATAATGAATTCCAGGTCAGCCTGAGCTACAGTGAGACCCTACCTCAAAAAAACAAAATAAATAAATAAAAATAAACCTTTAAAAAATTACAAGAAGCTGGAGAGATGGCTTAGTGGAGGCCAAAGGACCCGGTTGATTCTCCAGGACCCTAAGCCAGATGCACAAGGGGGCACACATGCATGAAGTGGCTGGAAGCCCTGATGTGCCCATTTCTCTCTCTCTCTGCCTCTTTCTGTCTCTCAAATAAATAAAGAAAAACGCTGTCTTGGCTTTCTTGGAAGGAACTTCAGAATCTTGCTGCTCAAAGGTGCAACAGCACTTGAAACAACCTCAGTCTCCTGGAAAAAGGGTTCTAATTGACCAGAACACCCCACAAAATCACAATAAACCATAAATTCTGGTTCTTATGTATGCAGAATTTACAAGTCCCTGTGCAATGGGGTTGTGGGGAAAGTGAGCCATTCAAAGATGGCTTAGTGGTCACCTTTCTCTGGCTGCAGTAAAGGTTTTTGATTCTGAAGAGAAATCTGGCAGGCTACCAAAGAGAGATCACCAGTCGATTAATCATGGTGCCCACAAGGTCAGGAGACCTCTTCTCTTCAGGACTTTCTATTTAAAAAACCACTCAATTGGTATATGTAATGGCCAGATGCATGCTGACTTGCTCTTAGGCCCAGCAACATTGCATCTGGAGTTCATTTGGTCATGCAGTGGCTCCAGGGACAGAGAAGCCCTGATGAACACCTGCCTTCCATGGCCTCTCAGCCTCTCTGCCTCTGAGACTGTCTCTCAAAAAAACAAAATAAATAAATAAAAATAAACCTTAAAAATTTACAAGAATGGGGCTGGAGAGATGGCTTAGTGGTTAAGGTGTTTGCTTGCAAAGCCAAAGGATCCCGGTTCGATTCTCCAGGACCCATGTAAGCCAGATGCACAAGGGGGCAGCACATGCATTTGTAGTGGCTGGAAGCCCTGATGTGCCCATTCTCTCTCTCTCTCTGCCTCTTTCTGTCTCTCAAATAAATAATAAAATAAATTAAATATATATATATATTTTTATTACAAGAAAAACGCTGTCTTGGCTTTCTTGGAAGGAACTTCAGAATCTTGCTGCTCAAAGGTCAAGAGCAACAGCACTGTGTGAAACAACCTCAGTCTCCTGGAGGACAGGGTTCTATGCACTTGACCAGAACACCCCACAAAATCACACCCGTCAAGAGCTCCAACTCATTGTGAGCCATGCCCACCTAACATTTATGTGGGTGCTGGAGATCTGAATTCTGGTTCTTATGTATGCAGAGCTGCCTAGGCCTGGCATCTGAGCCTCTGTCACCTCCCTGTCCCTGTGCAGCAAGTGAAGGGTAGGAGAGGAAGGCATGAGGGGTTGGTGGGGAAAGTGAGGCCATTCAAAGGCTGATGAGTCTTGAACGGTGTGCGGGCAATAGGACAGAAAGCCCTTGAATGCCAGCCACACTCACCTTTTCTCTGGCTGCAGTAAAGGTTTGTGAGGGAACGGACATGCTCACAGCCATGATTCTGAGAGAGAAATCTGGCAGGCTACCAGAGAGACAAAGATCACCAGTCACCCGATTAATCATGGTGCCCACAAGGTCGCTGTACAAAGACAGGAGACCTCTGCCCTTGGCCTTCACTTGCTGACTGACTTTCTATTTAAAAAACAACACTCAATTGGTATATCAAGAAATTGCAACTGGGGGGCAGTGGAGATGGCTCACCTGCCATACAAATGTAAGGGCCCAAGAGAGCCTGACTTGCTCTGTAAGATGCCCAGCACCCACATTAACAGCAGGGCACGGGCAGGCACACCTATAACCCCAGTCCAGTGGGGAGTGGAGAAAGGAGAATCACTGGGCTCACTGGTCATGCAGCCTGGCCAAAAACAGCAGCTCCAGGGACAGAGAGAGACTCCATCTCAAGGAAATAAGAGGAAGAGAACACCTGCCTTCTCCCCTGGCCTCTGCATGCATGTGCTTGGGGCACGTGCATCTGCACACACACATGCATTTACTATACACACACTTCAAAAAAAAAAAAAAAAGAGCCAGGCATGGTGGTGCACACCTTTAATCCCAGCACTTGGGAGGAAGAGGTAGGAGGATCACCATGAGTTCAAGGCCACCCTGAAACTACAGAGTGAGTTCCAGGTCAGCCTGAGCTAGAGTGAGACCCTACCTTGGAAAACCAAAAAGACAAAAAAAAAAAAAATGGCAATTTGATGTGTCCCAGTCATCAATTCTGGTGACTCTGTGATTTATGAAACACAGTGCTCATTAAAAATTCACAGGTCATTGTAAAAGGATGAGATCTTTCTTGCCAGAAGAAATCTCACTGGAGATTTGTTCTCAGATTAGTCAGGACTGCTGTCCATCTGTGCGTGAGTACACAACAGACGTATAAACATTTGCAATGGACCATGCTTGATCCTAGTAGATAAAGTCAAGCACCACAAAGCACACTATGAGAACTTTAAAAGCATTGGGCTTTCATTGTACTTGGGATTGCAAAAGGGAGTTGGTCTCTTAGAATTCATTTTGTTATTTCTTGGTTCACTTTCTTATTCCCATTGGAATGAGAAACAAGAAATGAAAATCCAGAATCTGCTTCTCTCTTTCAGATGGACGCAGAACCTGAGGAGAGAATCAGCCCATAGCACCTCAACAGGTCACCAGCTGAAGCCATAGAGTTTATAGGGGAATGAGCAAGAGTGCTGCTTTATCGGTGAACCTGGTACCAGCACAAGGGCGAAGGAGATAGACACAAAGAACACTCAACCCTACCAAATCAGATATCCAAAGACACAGAGACTCTCAAAACCTCGTCACTGAAATAGACCTAAAATGAACCCAACATGGCTCAGGGAAATTCACGGAAGAGGGGGCGGAAAGATTGTTAGAGCCATGAGTTGGGTCATTATGCACAGAGTCATTGCCTCTCCCCCATAACTAATGGCTACCCCCATAAGGCAAGACCACATTACCCATAAGGGGAGGACGGAGAGAAGGTACCATCATGGCTGTATATATACTACATATATAACTAATAAAAATATATTTAAAAAGGAATTTAAGGGGGTTTTGGTGTTGGTATTAATATCAAATAGTCATTCAATGAAAAGAATGAGAATGATATTTTGAAAAAGAAGTGATTTTTGCTCCCCAAATCCCCATCAGAGATGCTTCCTGTGAAAATCTGGAGAAAGGAGTGATCCTGCTTTCAGAAGACACTGCTTAGATGTCAAGAATGTAAGCCTTCAGTGAGGTGAGTCCACTACAGAAGAGAGCCACCCCTGTCTGGAAGCCAGTGGCCCTGTGTGATCACGCAAAGTGGCAGAAATGTGAAGGAGGAGGAGGGGTTCCATTCCAGCTCTGCTTCTAGCCAAGGTGACTTAGCGAAGCTGCCAGACTCTCTGAATCCTGTTTCCTATGTGTAAAGTTCATTTCCCCAAGACCTTTCCAGCCCTTGTGCTTTGCGCTCCTTCCATGACTCCTGGCTCTGGATGAGGACCCAACCCCAAGAGGAGGTCAGGCGCATGCTTAGCCTGAGATGCAGAGACTCTAATTCGCCATAAGGGTTCTGGTGTGGAAGAGCAGGGATGAGCTGAGCACACCGTCACTGAAGCAGCAGGGGACTGGGCCTCGCAAGCCCACTCACAACCTGAATGATACCAGTATCGGCCCAGTGAGAGTGTCGGGAGAACTAAGTGATTCACTCGTGAGTGGCACAAGGTAGGCACTCAGTGAACACATACGTTCTTGTTCCTACTGCAAGCGTAAACACCTTCTGTGTTTTACCTCACTGCAAGTGCGTGACGTAGATGGCATTATTATCCTCACGGTAGACGTAAGGGATGGGCTGGGGATGGAGCTTAAGTGGTAGCGTGTTTAGCTGGTGTGCACAAAGCCATGAGTTGGATCTGCGGTACCAAATAAAAGCAGGCATGGTAGTACACACCTGTAATCCCAGCACTCAGGAGGTAGACACAAGAGAATCAGGAGTTCAAGGTCAACCTTGGCCTACTTGTGTCACATGAGCCATGTCTTAAAACAGGGAGTGGAGAGATGGCTTAGTGGTTAAGGCGTTTGCCTGCAAAGCCAAAAGGATCCCGGTTTGATTCTCCAAGACCCATATAAGCTAGATACACAAGGGGGCGTTTGCAGGGACTGGAGGCCCTGATGCACCCATTTGCTCTCTCTCTCTCTGTTTCTCAAATATATATACATACATATAGATATTTTTTAAGGATAAGTGATCACAGGCAACTAAGGTCATACACACCTGTAATCCCAGCACTGGGAAGGCTGAGGCAGGAGAATTACAAATTCGAGGTTGTCAGCTTGCACTACATATGAAGATCCTGTCTCCAAAAACAAGCCAAAAAGAAAAATGAACTAAAGTAGATAAATAAGAAAAGGACCTGGAAGCCTAGGGAGGTTCAATAACTTCCCCTAAGTCATGTAGTTCCTTTTGGTGTCTGTCACTCTCTCTCATTGCTTTTGGTTGTGTTTGTGCAAGTGTGTAGTGTATGCATGTGTGTAGTATGTATGTAGTGTATGCATGTGTGTAGTGTGTATGTGTAATGTATGCATGTGTGTAGTGTGTATGTAGTGTATGCATATGTGTAGCATGTGTGTGTAGTGTATGCACATGTGTAGTGTGTGTGTAATGTGTGTGTAGTATATGCATGTTTGTAGTGTGTGTGTGTAATGTATGCATGTGTGTAGTGTGTGTGTAATGTATGCATGTGTGTAGTGTATATGTGTAATGTATGCATGTGTGTAGTGTGTATGTGTAATGTATGCATGCATGTGTATGTGTGTGTGTGTGTAGTGTGTGTGTATGTGTGTATGTAATGTGCATGTGTGTGTGTAATGTATGTGTGTGTGTATGCATGTTTGTAGTGTGTGTGTGTATGTATGCATGTGTACTGTGTGTAATTATGTAATGTATGCATGTGTGTATGTGTGTAGTGTAGTGTATGCACAGTGTATGCATGTGTGTGTGTGTAATGTAAGCATGTGTGTATGTGTGTAATTATGCATGCAGTGTGTATATGCATGTTTGTAGTGTGTGTGTGTATATGTATGCATGTGTGTAGTGTGTGTATGTGTGTGTGTGTAATGTGTGTATGTGCATGTGTGTAGTGTGTGTGTGTATATCATGTGTGTGTGTTTGTAGTGTATGCATGTGTGTAGTGTGTAGCATGTGTATATGCATGCATGTGTGTGTGTGTGTGTAATGTATGCATGTGTGTAGTGTGTGTGTGTAATGTATGCATGTGTGTATGTATATGTGTATGTGCATGTATGCAGTGTGTGTATGTGTGTATGTATGCATGTGTGTAGCATGTGTATGTAGTATATCATGTGTGTTGTGTGTGTATATATGCATGTATGCATGTGTGTAATGTATGCATGTGTGTAGTGTGTGTGTAATGTAAGCATGTGTGTAGTGTGTGTAGTGTATGCATGTGTGTAGTGTGTGTGTAATTATGCATGTGTGTAGTGTGTATATAGTATATCATGTGTGTTTGTGTGTATAGTGTATGCATGTGTGTAGTGTGTGTAATGTAAGCACGTGTGTAGTGTGTAATTATGCATGTGTGTAGTGTGTGCAATTATGCATGTGTGTAGTGTGTATGTAGTATATCATGTGTGTTTGTGTATATAGTGTATGCATGTGTGTAGTGTGTGTATAATGTATGCATGTGTGTAGTGTGTGTAATGTATGCATGTGTGCAGTGTGTATGTAGTATAGCATGTGTGTTTGTGTGTGTAGTGTATGCATGTGTGTAGTATGTGTGTAGTGTATGCATGTGTGTAGTGTGTGTGCATGTGTGTGTGTATGTAGTATAGCATGTGTGTTTGTGTGTGTAGTGTATGCATGTGTGTAGTATGTGTGTAGTGTATGCATGTGTGTAGTGTGTGTAATGTATGCATGTGTGTACTGTATGCATGTGTGTAATGTATGCATGTGTGTACTGTATGCATGTGTGTAATGTATGCATGTGTGTAATGTGTATGTAGTATAGCATGTCTGTAGCATGTGTGTAATGTATGCATGTGTGTAGTGTATGCATGTGTGTAGTGTGCATGTAGTGTATGCATGTGTGTAGTGTGTATGTAGCATATGCATGTGCATGTAGTATATGCATGTGTGTGGAGTGTGTGTATTATGTGTGTGTGGACATGCTCATGTGGAATGGTGGGTTCTATTCTCATCTGCACTGCTCCCTTGAGAGGGCATCTTTCACTGACTCCAGAGCCCCCCTCTTACATGAGCCCCAGGGGTTCTCCAGTCTCTACTCCTCCCAGGACTGGGGTCACAGATATGCATGGCCACACCCAGCTAGTTATGTGGGTTCTAGGAATCAAACTTGGGCAATGTTAGGCCCCCTCAGGCCCTCATGTTTGCCTCAGGAAGTGCTCTTATCTGCTGCACCAGTTTGCCAGCCCCCAAGTCATGTGGTTCATAAGCAGTAGAGCCGCTCACCCTCGGGTCCCAAACCCAGCCAGGTCGAAAGCCCGTCCCAGTCCACAGCACTCTAGACTCTGGGGGAGGCACGCGTGTGTTCCTCTGTAGATACCTGTAGATCCAGGCTCAGCCCGGCACAGACGGCCTCTTGCCACTGCCCTGTTTCTCATGAAAACTAATAGCTTTTGACTAAGTATTAGCAAGACTGGGGCTGGGGCTGTAGCTCAGCACATAAATTCAATCCCTGAATTCCTCCAAGTTAGCAAGATCTCCTAAACTATTGGTCTATACTTCATCACAGATGCGCACGTGCGCGCACACACACACAGGCAATTAGCAATGCATTTTAAAGAGCTGTCATGTATATACATATCATAGATATATGAAATATATATATATATATATATATATATATACATACACACACATATATGTACACACACACATATATATGCCTCGAAAAGAAAGATAAATTGAGCTGGGCATGGTGGCGCACACCTTTAATCCCAGCACTCAGGAGCCAGAGGTAGGAGGATCACCGGGACTTCGAGGCCACTCTGACACTATATAGTGAATTCTAGGTCAGCCTGGACTAGAGTGAAATCCTACCTTGAAATAACCCAAAAAAATGAAAGAAAGAAAGAAAGGAAGGAAGGAAGGAAGGAAGGAAGGAAGGAAGGAAGGAAGGAAGGAAAATTGAAAGGTTATTTTTCATTAAAGATTCTTGCTAAGAGATTTACCACCATACTCTTTAGAGAAGAAAATTTCCCTATAGTATTTCATCTACATTTTAGCCATTCAATTCACTTAGACTGTTTGGAGCTCACGTGTCGCTCTCATCTTTCTGTCTACAGGCTGTCCTGAGAATCAGTGTGTGTGGCTCTCTCAAGGGGAGGCTTCCCGTGTGTTCTCTGCTCGTTAGACCGTCTGAATCCAAGCCTCACTCCAGGCTTCTCCTACACCATATGAAGACAAAGCGTTGTTTAACCTTTGTTAAATATCTCAAAGTCAAGATCGGGGATTGGTGGGCAAGGCCTCCTTTTCATCTGTTTGCCTCTCCTGAGTTTCCAGGTCCCTGCTCTGGTAAGCCCCCCTCATTGCAGCCTTGCTGGGCTGAGATGGTGGGGACCCTTACTCCCACATGTATCCTCTACCCCCTCCTGCCTTCCACATGGCAGGAGCTCTTGGCATGTTTTCCTCTTTCCTTCTCTAATCTAATAGCATCTCTCTAAACCTTTAAAAAAAAAAAAAAAAAGATTGGGGATCAGCTGAGTATAGCAGCTGCCAGTACTTATAATGCCAGCACTTGGGGGCTGAGGAAGGAAGATTGTAAATCTAAGGCCAACCTGGGCTACATAGCAAAACCTTGCTCTCCCCCAATAAAAGACTGGGGAATTGGACTGGAGACATGGCTCAGTGGTTTAGGCGCCTGAATGCAAAGCCCAAAAGCCTGAGTTCAATTCCCCAGTGCTCATGTAAAGCCAGCTGCACAGAGTGACACATGTGCCTGGAGTTCATCTGCAGCAGCAGTTGGCACTGCCAAGCCCATTCTCACTCTCTGTCTCTCTTTGCAAATAAATAAATGAAATTTTTTAAAAAGACTTGGGATTAACCAAGAGCTGGAACTGTTCTAAAGCAAAATTTTGTACCCAAGAAGTTAGAGAAGTGACAGGTTGGGTACAGGAGTGTCCAGTGGGAAAGGTACCTCGGAACTGCCTGGGCTGACATTATCCCCATGTGGCTGACTTTGCACATGGGGTGAGAACACTACTTAGGTAGGGACCTTTCACGGGCCTTAACCAGGATCTCCAATCTGGGCCCGGAAGTGGAGGCTTTAATCAGCTAACAATCCCTCCACAAAAGCAAATTTTGGTAATGGCAACGTATCAGAACTGATGGAAACAACAGAGCCATTCAAAGATGCCATGTTGCCGGACGTGGTGGCGCACACCTTTAATCCCAGCACTCGGGAGGCAGAGGTAGGAGGATGGCTATGAGTTTGAGGCCACCCTGAGAATATACAGTGAATTCCAGATCAGCCTGAGCTAGTGAAACCCTACCTCAAAAAAAAAAAAAAAAAAAATTTCCATGTGGGTTAGAACCTTAGGTAACAGCCCACTTCTGCTTTTCCTACCATTAGAAATATCATTCAAAGCCTGGTTTCGTGACAACACCTGTAATGCCAGCATTCAGGAGACTGAAGCAGGAGGATTTCTATGAGTTAAAGACCAGTCTGAGCTACATACTGAGTATTAAAACAGCTAGGGCTGCATAGCTAAGAGAGTGGATCAGTGGTAGAGCAAATACAAACTGGGTTTCAACTCCAGTCCCATGAAAAAAAATTCTTAATAAATAAACAAAATATAGTACATTGAATATTCATGAATATACAAAACCAAATACCATACTAACATGACAAGAACCTCTGAAACACAGGAAAACATGGCACTGATGTGTGGAGGTCAGGGGAACACGGCACTGATGTGTGGAGGTCAGGGGAACACGGCACTGATGTGTGGAGATCAGGGGGACACGGCACTGATGTGTGGAGGTCAGAGGAACACGGCACTGATGTGTGTGGATGTGTGGAGATCAGGGGACACGGCACTGACTGATGTGGAGGTCAGGGGACACGGCACTGATGTGTGGAGGTCAGAGGAACACGGCACTGATGTGTGGAGGTCAGAGGAACACGGCACTGATGTGTGGAGGTCAGGGGAACACGGCACTGATGTGTGGAGGTCAGGGGGACACAGCACTGATGTGTGGAGGTCAGGGGAACACGGCACTGATGTGTGGAGGTCAGGGGAACACAGCACTGATGTGTGGAGCTCAGGGGAACACAGCACTGATGTGTGGAGGTCAGAGGAACACGGCACTGATGTGTGGAGCTCAGGGGAACACAGCACTGATGTGTGGAGGTCAGAGGAACACGGCACTGATGTGTGGAGGTCAGAGGAACACGGCACTGATGTGTGGAGCTCAGGGGGACACAGCACTGATGTGTGGAGGTCAGAGGAACACGGCACTGATGTGTGGAGCTCAGAGGAACACGGCACTGATGTGTGGAGGTCAGGGGAACACGGCACTGATGTGTGGAGGTCAGGGGAACACGACACTGATGTGTGGAGGTCAGGGGGACACAGCACTGATGTGTGGAGGTCAGAGGAACACGGCACTGATGTGTGGAGCTCAGAGGAACACGGCACTGATGTGTGGAGGTCAGGGGAACACGGCACTGATGTGTGGAGGTCAGGGGACACGGCACTGATGTGTGGAGGTCAGGGGATATGGCACTGATGTGTGGAGGTCAGGGGGACACAGCACTGATGTGTGGAGGTCAGGGGGACATGGCACTGATGTGTGGAGATCAGGGGGACACGGCACTGATGTGTGGAGGTCAGGGGGACACGGCACTGATGTGTGGAGGTCAGGGGACACGGCACTGATGTGTGGAGGTCAGGGGGACACGGCACTGATGTGTGGAGATCAGGGGAACACGGCACTGATGTGTGGAGGTCAGGGGACACGGCACTGATGTGTGGAGGTCAGGGGACACGGCACTGATGTGTGGAGGTCAGGGGGACACGGCACTGATGTGTGGAGGTCAGGGGACACGGCACTGATGTGTGGAGATCAGGGGACACGGCACTGATGTGTGGAGATCAGGGGACACGGCACTGATGTGTGGAGGTCAGGGGGACACGGCACTGATGTGTGGAGGTCAGGGGAACACAGCACTGATGTGTGGAGATCAGGGGAACACGGCACTGATGTGTGGAGGTCAGGGGAACACGGCACTGATGTGTGGAGGTCAGAGGAACACGGCACTGATGTGTGGAGATCAGGGGACATGGCACTGATGTGTGGAGATCAGGGGACACGGCACTGATGTGTGGAGGTCAGAGGAACACGGCACTGATGTGTGGAGGTCAGAGGAACACGGCACTGATGTGTGGAGGTCAGGGGAACACGGCACTGATGTGTGGTGTGGAGGTGAGTGGGATCAGGGGGGCACTGATGTGTGGAGGTCAGAGGAACACGGCACTGATGTGTGGAGATCAGGGGAACACGGCACTGATGTGTGGAGATCAGGGGACATGGCACTGATGTGTGGAGGTCAGGGGAACACGGCACTGATGTGTGGAGATCAGGGGACACGGCACTGATGTGTGGAGCTCAGGGGGACACGACACTGATGTGTGGAGATCAGAGGGACACGGCACTGATGTGTGGAGATCAGGGGAACACGGCACTGATGTGTGGAGATCAGGGGAACACAGCACTGATGTGTGGAGATCAGGGGACACGGCACTGATGTGTGGAGATCAGGGAACACGGCACTGATGTGTGGAGGTCAGGGGAACACGGCACTGATGTGTGGAGGTCAGAGGGACACGGCACTGATGTGTGGAGGTCAGGGGGACACGGCACTGATGTGTGGAGATCAGAGGAACACGGCACTGATGTGTGGAGGTCAGGGGACACGGCACTGATGTGTGGAGATCAGGGGACACGGCACTGATGTGTGGAGATCAGGGGCACTGATGTGGGACACTGCACTGATGTGGAGGTCAGGGGAACACGGCACTGATGTGTGGAGGTCAGAGGGACACGGCACTGATGTGTGGAGGTCAGGGGGACACGGCACTGATGTGTGGAGGTCAGGGGGACACGACACTGATGTGTGGAGCTCAGGGGGACACGGCACTGATGTGTGGAGCTCAGGGGGACACGACACTGATGTGTGGAGATCAGGGGACACGGCACTGATGTGTGGAGATCAGGGGAACATGACACTGATGTGTGGAGGTCAGAGGAACACGGCACTGATGTGTGGAGGTCAGGGGAACACGGCACTGATGTGTGGAGGTCAGGGGACACGGCACTGATGTGTGGAGGTCAGGGGAACACGGCACTGATGTGTGGAGGTCAGGGGAACACAGCACTGATGTGTGGAGGTCAGAGGAACACGGCACTGATGTGTGGAGATCAGGGGAACATGACACTGATGTGTGGAGGTCAGAGGAACACGGCACTGATGTGTGGAGGTCAGGGGAACACGACACTGATGTGTGGAGGTCAGGGGACACGGCACTGATGTGTGGAGATCAGGGGGCACTGATGTGTGGAGGTCAGGGGACACGGCACTGATGTGTGGAGGTCAGGGGGACATGGCACTGATGTGTGGAGGTCAGAGGAACACGGCACTGATGTGTGGAGGTCAGGAGAACACGGCACTGATGTGTGGAGATCAGGGGAACATGACACTGATGTGTGGAGGTCAGGAGAACACGGCACTGATGTGTGGAGGTCAGGGGAACACGGCATTGATGTGTGAAGGTCAGGGGGACACGGCACTGATGTGTGGAGGTCAGAGGAACACGGCACTGATGTGTGGAGGTCAGGAGGACACGGCACTGATGTGTGGAGGTCAGCGGAGCAAACAGTGATCAGCGGGGCTCAGGGGCAAGCCTCATACCATGGGTCTAACTAGAGCAAAAATCAATCATTAGCAGGTACTTTCTGCCTGCAAATCGATGCAGTGATTAGGCAAAGGATGAAGGTCATAGTCTGTCCAGGTAACTGACCTACTTTCAAATGCACCATTGCCTTTTTCAAAATCAAACAGGGCGCCACAGCACTGAGCCCATGAACGTGTGCATCGGATTTCTAATTGACCCAAAGTCAATCTTACCTCTGATATTCAATGCTTCGGACTTCTTCTCCTTGTTCATAGTTTCATCTGGCTCATTCTGGGTGTTCAGGGAATCACCTGCATTCAAAGAAGAAACCTTGTGTTGTGTATGAGTTCTACAAACAAAAAGAACCAATGGACTCAAAATGAGGTTTGGTTAATTTAATTCCTCCTAGCACATGCCACTCCCCACCTCTCCACCCACACTGCCCAGACAGGTGCGTAGTGACACCAAGGAAGCCTGCAATCCACCCTTGGACTTCACACACACTTTTAAACGAAGAAACAAAAAACAAAAAAAGACAAAGGGGAGCACACCCCCAAAACACATAACACCCATGGGAGAGAGGATGACCAGGGGGAGGGGAGAAACAAAGTTCAAGTAATAGCCCGAGGGAGAGGAGAGGTGGCAGGTGCTTTCTATTGTCCAATAAGGAGAACTGATCTCCAAGAAGATCAATACTTCCACAGGAAGATAGTGGAGGGAGGGCAAAAAAGGATAAGGACTTGAGGGTTTACCGGGAAGGACGGGAAGGACGGAAGGAGGATGTTAAGTTAGAGGGGAAGTAAAGCAGGCTACCAGGGAAATTTTAAAAACCTGGTCAGGATGTAAAAGGACAAAGAGGGAAAGGGGAGGGAGGGAGGGAAGAGAAGAGGGAGGGAAGGGAGGAGGAAGGAAAAGAGGGAAGGAAGAATAAAGGAAGGAAGAGAGAGGAGGAAGGGAGAGAGGGAGGGACAGAAAAAGGAATAGAGGAAAGAACAGAGGGAGGAACGGAAAAGGAAGGAAGGGAGGGAGAAGAAAAAGGAAGGAAGGAAGGAAACAAGGAGAAAAAGAGGCAAGGAAGGGAGGGAAAAGGAATGAAGAAAGGAAGGGAGGGAAGGAAGGTAGGAAGGGAGAGAGGGAGAGAAAAGGAAGGGAAGGAAGGGAGGAAGGGAAAAGGAAGGGAGGGAGGGAGGGAGGAGGGAGGAAGGAAGGAAGGAAGGAAGGAAGGAAGGAAGGAAGGAAGGAAAGGAAGGAAGGAAGGAAGGAAAAAAGGAAAGGAGGAAGGGAGGAAGGGAAGAAGGGGGAGGGAGAGGAAAGGAGAAAGGAAGGGGGAGGGAGGGAGGAAGGAAGGAAAGGAAGGAAAGGAGGAAGGGAGGGCGGGCGGGCAAGAAAAAGCGGTCCGAAGGATGCAACCGAAAGGCACCTGCTACATTGGCGAACACGGTCGCCCCGTCCCGCTGCTTGGCGGCCCCCGAGGCCACGCGGAGGCTGACGTCTGCGGGGGGCCGGCGGCGGCGGCGGGCGCAGCGGGCGAGGCGCGCGGCGGCGGCGGCGCAGTCCTGGAAGACGAGCAGCCCGAGCACGTTGACCGCCAGCCCCAGGGCGCCGACGACGAGCACCAGGCCGGGGTCGTCGACGCGCTCGGGGCGCGCGAGGCGCAGCACGGCCTCCACGAAGATGGTGAAGCAGAGCGCCGACAGGAAGACGGCGTTGCACAGAGCGCCCAGCACCTCGGCGCGCGCCAGGCCGTACGAGGCGCCGGGGACCCGGGGCGCGCGGCGCGCCAGCCAGCCCGAGCCCAGGCCCACGCACAGCGAGACCAGGTCGGACAGCATGTTGAACGAGTCGGACAGCAGCGCGATGGAGTTGCCCAGGTAACCCGACACCAGCTCGGCCACGAAGAACACGGCCGTGAGCACCAGCATGAAGAGCAGCCGGCACGTCTTGCCCGAGTAGCGGCCCATGCCCGCAGCCCCGGCCGCCGCACCAGTACCGACACCGGCACGGACACTGGCACCGACTCGGCCCCGCGCCCCGGTCCCTGCGCCCCGATCCCCGATCTCCGGCCCCGCGCCCTGATCCCCGCGCCTTTTATGCCTCCCGGGCCCGCTCTCCGCGCGGCCAGAGTCTAAAGGAGTGGCAGTCGCGGCCGTGTCGCCAGTGATCCACCTCCTGGGGCCCTGCCCCTCCTCCTAGGCCGCCCGTGGGGCTTGACTTGGCCAGGGGCCAGAGCCTCTTGTCTCTCTCCTTCTAGGACTGTACTAGACGGGGGAGCTGCGGGGAGAAGGGGCGTGTCGTGTGGGGATGTCAGTCTTCCCCGACCCCCACCCTCAAACACACACTCCCACACCCCTAAGCAGAAGAAGGATTCTCTGGGCCCGCCCTCCCTCGGACCTGCACGGTTCTGCTGCGAGTCCTGATAGGGATCTGGACCGCTGTGGGTGCGTTCGCTCGCACTGGACGTGGACACCCATGCGTACGTGCCCAGGAGAGGGTTGCACTACCAATTCCCTCTGAACCCGTGGGAAGGCGCCCCCACCCCACCCCCGAACTTGGACCAACCTGCCCTGTGAGAATATTTCCTGCTTTTTCTTTGATTAAATGGGAGCTCATCCTTCAACTCATCATTGCGCTCCCACCCTTGGCGCTTATAATCTCCTCCCCTCCTCCTCTCGCCTTTCACAAAGAGAGCGATCCTCGTGTGTGTGAGTCCTGCGTGACACAGTTTCCCTCCTCCCTATGGCATCTACACCATCAAACCCTCCTTTTGCTAGGGAGCCAAAGGCAGGCAGCCTGGGACGGGGCTGTCACATTTCTGTAAGTACTGTGGTCCCGCCCAGCACCCAAAGGCCTGGCTACTCTGTGGCAGACCAGGGCTGGCCTCCAGGTATGCCTTTGTCTCCGCTGGAGAGAATATCCAACTCACCCCCGGGAATACCTGGTACCTTGAGTTCAGTCGACTGGCCTATATGGATTCTTCCAAATGAAATCTATTGACAACAGGTTCTGTTCCAAATAGAGGTTGTCCGCAAAGAACTGTCTCCTGGACAGGCAGGCTGGGGACAGCCCCTTGCTTGTTAGTCACTTCGGGGAGCCAGGTGGGGGAGTTTTTACTCTCACCTCATTTCACAGAAGGGACCATGGCAATCATTCTCCTCCCAATTTTAAACACACCGCTCCTCCCCTCTTCCCCTCACAAAAACTGGTTTTGGCTTGGAAATGAATGCAAATGTCTCACTCAAAAAAAGCCAAGCACGGTGTTGCAAGGCTGTAGTCTCAGCTACTTAAGAGGCTGAGACAGTAGAATTGGCTTGAGACCAAGAAGTCAAAGCCAGAAAATCATAGCCAGACCCAGATTCAAAATAAAAAAAAAAAAAAAAAAAAAAAGTCAGAGGGCTGGAGAGATGGCTTAGCGGTTAAGGCACATGCCTGCAAAGCCTAGGGACCCAGGTTCGATTCTCCAGGTCCCACGTTAGCCAGATGCACAGGATGGCACATGCATCTGGAGTTCGTCTGCAGTGGCTGAAGGCCCTGGTGTGCTCATTCTCACTTGCTCTCTCCCTCTCTGTGTCTCTAATAAATAAATAAATAAAAATAAAATCTTATTTTAAAAACCCAAAGAATCCATTAGCAAATGGTATGGCTTCCATATGAACCTTCGACTCGTAACCGCGTTCATGTGAAGTAAGCCCCCATCTTTTCATGATCCCATTAAAACATCCTTGATGCAAGGGTCTTGCCTCACTGCAAGATGAGGCTCCAAACTGAAGGAGCTTATTAACATTCCCTTCCTAACCAGGCACGGTGGTTCACAACTGTAATCTCGGCACTTGAGAGGCTGAAGCAAAAGGACTGCTGGGAGTTCAAGGCCAGTCTGAGCTGTAGAGTGAGACCCTAACTCCAGGAAAGAAAACAAAAATTAAGTATTCCCTTCCCACCTTTAGGAAAAATATTCCTATACTAAGGACTTGAAAAAAAGACCACTTATTCTCTAAAGATTAATATAAAAATGATCAATAGAGGAGGCTAGGAGGATAGCATAAAAATATCTAAATTCAATACTTACAACTCACGCCAAAAAAAAAAAAAAAAAAAAAAACAGCCGGGCGTGGTGGTGCATGCCTTTAATCCCATCACTCGGGAGGCAGAGGTAGGAGGATCGCTGTCAATTCAAGGCCACCCTGAGACTACATAGCGAATTCCAGGTCAGCCCAAGCTAGAGTGAGACCCTACCTTGAAAAAACAAAAAACAAAAAAACAGGTGTAGTGCATGGTTATCCCAGCTCTAGGGAGGTGAGACAGGTAGACCTGGCCAACCAGTCTAGACTATTTGGTGAGCTCTAGGCCAGTGAAAGATTCTATGTCAAAAGCAGACTGATGGCACCCGAACAACTAGACAAGAGGTGTCCTCTGACCTCTGCATACATACACAAATGAAAATGTAGAAAAAGTAAGAACATACGGACTGTTGAAGTTCTTAAGCTGTATAGCCTCAAAAAAGTCTTTAGTCATTTGGGCCCATTTTTACTACTGTAAAATGAGAAGCAGAAGAAGGAGGAGGAGGAGGAGAAGGAGAAAACAACAACAGTGTGGTGAGGGTTAAATGAGTTAATATGTGTAAAGTGATTGTGACTGTGCCGGGTACACAGTACACACTCAATCCACGCTGTTACTATTGCCGCAGTACATGTTTGATCAACTTACTATTGAACAATAGATAAAACACTGTCACAGCCGGGCATGGTGGCGCACGCCTCTTATCCCAGCACTTGAAAGGCAGAGGTAGGAGGATTGCTATGAGTTCAAGGCCAGCCTGAGACTACAGAGTGAGTTCCAGATCAGCCTGGGCTAGAGTGAAACCTCCCCCCCCAAAAAAAAAAATAAAACACTGTAATACACAAAAGAGATCTACCCAAAATATACCCTTCCAGTGTCCAAGTCACTGTCTTCAAACGGTGGAACTTCAGAAATATTTGACAACAAGCAATATTTCTCAACAAGAAAGCAGTCAAAATACAAGAGTGGGGCTAGGGGTACAGCTCAGTGGAAGAGCGCTTGGCAAACACTTGCAAGGCCCTGGGTTCCATCCTTAGCACCTCAAACAAAGATAAAAATAAACTTCCATCAGACAAAACAAGAGAGTAAGGCCTTTTTTGTAACTCATGTGATAGGGCTAAAGGATTCCTTGCTGGTTGTATTTCTTAGTCATTCACAATTAGGAAAAAAAGAAAACTGAAATCAGCAGAAATATATCACCCCTGCCCCTTGCTCAGTCATTCTCTAGCCAACAACAGATAACAAGAATGGGGCCACTGCCCAGGGGAGCAGCAGGAGAACTAGAAAGCCAGAGGCTGAGGAGGACCTGCAGGTGACGCAGGTGTCTGATGACCCTGCCCACTCCAGGTCCTGACCTGAAGGAAGGGTAAATGTTACCAGATACTGCCAACAAAATGCGCCGTAGAAGAAATGTCTTGACTAACTTAAATGATGTGATTTAAGACATTGACAGGCAATGACAAGGTTCCAACAGCTCGTGTTTATTGGCCCTTGGATCAGCCCTGTGCTGTGCGTTATAGGCGTTATCTCATTTCTGCTCACAATACCCTCATGCAGTATTCGAAAAGTATCAGACAAGGTTTTAGAAGAACTTGAAGCCCAGAAATGTTAAGCCACCAAACCAAGATCACACCATCTATAAATGATAGGCGTGAGGTCTGACCCAGGCATGAGATGCTTAGAGGTCATTCTTTGCCTCACCTTATGCAAACGTGACCATTTCAATACTTTTGTTCTAAATAAATACAACAATGGTCACTTTTTGATTAGTCTTTTTTTGAGACAGGGTCTCGTTGTATAACCCAGACTGGCATTGAACTCACAAGCCTCCTGCCTTCTGAGTGCTGGGATTATAAATTTACTTTATATTGGCACCATAAAGTTCATAAGTTCAGAAATTATGACACTAAAATTTTTTCCTGCACTGTCATTTGACCCAGAAATTAACAGAGAGAAAGAGAGAGAGATGCTTTTATTTTTATTTGATTTTTATTTTGAGAGGTCTAGTAACAAGAGAAATGTTCCTTTCAAGGAGAAAGATAGGTATCTTATCCCTAACACCAAATTGTTTTTTAGAGGAGGAAGGTCTTTCTCCATAGCAACAGCCTCCAGATTTAATGCACAGTAGCAAAAAAAAAAAAAAAAAGTCAATTTCTCACCATAAACCCAGTTCCATATGTGTATAACATGAAGCATAGCATGCATAATATGATGGTTTTACAAATGGAAATCCCTTTCCTGGGTAGCGGGAGAATCTTGTGTGTGAAGTCAGTTCTTCGCTGGTTAAGTCATGTTTTATGTATCTTTGTAACACTTTTCCTGGTACAAAGTGTTAATGTTCTGAATGTACTCCATAGGTAATGCGCTTCACTCTCAAAGTCTTTCAGACTGCGTTACATTTAAGAGATGCTTAACACTTCTGCTTTCTTTGTTTCTTTTTCAACAATAGAGGAATGAGATAATGTTAAAAACAAAAGAACAGCACTAGAAAGTAGTCGACTCTAATGGCTATTGATAAAGAGGAGACAGCCCTGGGCAGTGCAGCCCCTAGGGGCAGGCATCTGGAACTTGAAGCTGAGCGCATCACCCTGCCAGGTATCCTTACCTCAACACCCCTCCTAGTTTCTTTTTTTTCTTTTTTTTTTTTTTTTTTTTTGGTTTTGCATCACCCTGTCCAGCTGACCTGGAATCCCTACCTGAGTCAACACCCCTCCTAGTTTCTTCAAAATGCCAGTCGTTCTCACAATGAAAGAGGCCATCTGCTCTTAGCACTACTTCAGGAAATGGTAGGAAAAGAACTCTAACACCAACTACTACACCTTGCCTATTAAGAAAAGATCACGCTGGGGTTCATTTTCGTTTTCTACCTGCTTTAGGAAAACTTGAAAGGCGAGTTTGTCATTTGTGACAACACACATTCTCCCCACATGGTGGAATGAGACAAGCACAGAAAGATAAGTATCACGGGATCTCACTCATGCTGAGAATGTAAAGAAGTCGATCTCGTGGAGGTCCGGAGTCGAATGGTCTTTCACAGAGACTAGGGAGAGGGAGACAGAGCAGAGTGATGGGAAAGGGTTGACCAGTGGGGGCTTATGGCTAGACAGCTAGACAGGAGCAAGGTGTACAGCAGGGTGACTATGGAAACAGGAATATCAATTTATGTCAAAATTCATTTCAAAAAGACTAGAAGACAGGATTCTGCAGGATTTTTATCACAAAGAAATAACGAATGAAATGGGTATGTGTGTCTTGAACATTATGTAATGATGCATGTGTCAAAACATCACACTACCTACCCCAGTAATATCTACAAATGTACATTCTCATGAATCGGTTGAAAGTAACCCCAGCACTGGGGAGGCAGAGGTAGGAGGATCTCCGTGAGTTCGAGGCCACCCTGAGACTACATAGTGAATTCCAGGACAGCCTGGACCAGAGTGATACCCTACCTCAAAACAACAACAGCAACAATCAACTGGGCGTGGTGGTGCATGCCTTTAATCCCAACACTGGGGAGGCAGAGGTAGGAGGATCTCCGTGAGTTCGAGCCCACCCTGAGACTGCATAGTGAATTCCAGGACAGCCTGGACCAGAGTGATACCCTACCTCAAAACAACAACAGCAACAAATCAACTGGGCGTGGTGGTGCACGCCTTTAATCCCAGCACTGGGGAGGCAGAGGTAGAAGGATTATAGTGAGTTCAAGGCCAGCCTGGGAATGTAGAGTGAGTTCCAGGTCAGTCTGGGCTAGAGTGAGACCCTAACTTAAAAAGTAAAAAAAAAAAAAAAAAAAAAAAAAAAAAAAAATCAATCATTTGAGCTTTGTAGTTAGGCTGACTTGGAACTAAATCTGAGCTTCAATAACCTGTTGTTACTGCTCCACACGCTCCCTGCATCTTCTCCTCGTCTCTGCCATAGGGATGAGAACAGCATTCACCTCACGAGAGTGTTATGAGACTTGCGTGAGGAAATGCATGTGAACCGCTCCGGGGAGCTGCCGGTTCATAAGGAAGACTCAGTAAGTGTTCAAGGTAACCTTCCTCTTGAGTGTCATGGTCAAGTTCAGGGAGGCCGGGGATGATAGCTCCTTCACCAAAGGATCCATCCCTGAGCCTGTCTGATGCATTTGAAAGCAAAGAGGCCACGCTCTGCTCTCTGGGGTCCTCTTGTGGCTGTGAACACTGTAGCATAGAAGCAGCAGGGGTAGAGATGCTAGAGAGTTCTAAAGCAGAGGGACAGAAGGCAGGTTAGAGGACATGCAGGAATAGAATGTGAGGCCCTTAGAGAGCCAGTGGATGTACCTGATGGGGGGGGGGGAGTAGACAGGGAGACTGAGGCTGGCCCCAGGCTGGGGGTGGGGTGGGTGGGGATTGGCTTGCATGACTGAGTGCTGGTGTGGTTCATTTGAACAGTCAAGCAAAGAGGGCAGTGGGGGCAGGGGCTCATGAGAACCCCACCTTTTCCAAAGGAACTATTGGCAGTTAGTAGTTACTGAAAGATGGGCTGGAGAGATGGCTTAGCAGTTAAACGCTTGCCTGTGAAACCTAAGAATCCCGGTTCAAGGCTCGATTCTCCAGAAACCACATAAGCCAGATGCACAAGGGGGCGCACGCATCTGGAGTTTGTTTGCAGTGGCTGGAGGCCCTGGCATGCCCATTCTCTCTTTCTACCTGCCTATTTCTTTATCTCTCTCTCTCTCTCTTTCTCAACAAAATAAAAATAAATATTAAAAAAATAGTCACTGAGAGAGAGGGAGACATTTTCTTCAGTGATGTAGACACTGGGAAATTGTCTGTGCTCCTATAAAGAACTACACACCCTTAGCCGGGAGTGTTGGTGCACACCTTTAATCCCAGCACTCGGGAGGCAGAGGTAGGAGGATCGCCATGAGTTCAAGGCCACCCTGAGAGAGTGCATTCCAGGTCAGCCTGGGCTAGAATGAGACACTACCTCGAAAAACAAAACAAAACAAAACAAAACAAAATAAAATAAAATAAAATAAATAAAAGTGAAATAAAGCCAGGACCTGCTAGCACAGGCATGGAATCCCAGCTACTCAGGAGGCGGAGGCAGGAGGATCAAAAGTTCAGGGTCTTCTGGGCAACTCAGTGAGAAAATGACTCAAAATACAACATAAAAAAGAAGGGGGGGCCAGGCACAGTGGCGCACACCTTTAATCCCAGCACTCAGGAGGCAGAGGTAGGAGGATTGCCGTGAGTTCAAGGCCAGACTGAGACTACAGAGTGAATTCGAGGTCAGCCTGGACTAGAGTGAGATCCTGCCTTGCAAAACCAAAAAAGGAAGAAGGAGAAGAGGATGAAGAAGAAGGAGGGGGGAGGAGAAGAGAGGAGGAGGAGGAGGAAGGCTGGAGAGATGGCTTAGTGGTTAAGGCACTTGCTGTGACCAGAGTTAGATTCCCTAGCGTAAGCCAGATGCACAAGATGGCACATGCATCTGGCATTTATTTATTGTGGCTAGAGGCCCTGGCACACCTGTTTTCTCTCTGTGTGTCTTCATTTCTCTATCTCTATCTCTCAAATAAATAAATAAAATATTTTTTACAAAAAGAAGAAGCTTCTGGGCATGGTGGACCATGCCTTTAATCCAAGCACTCTGGAGGCAGAGGTAGGAGGATCATCATGAGTTGAAGGCCACTCTGAAATGACATAGTGAATTCCAGGTCAGCCTGGGCTACGGTGAGACCCTACCTCGAAAAACCAGAGAAAAATTTGATGAAAAATTCCCAGGCTGGTGATTTATCTATCTCTGAGGACGGCAGACATCTGCTCACTGTATTTGGGCATTGCGTGTTGCTGTAAAAAGTCTAAATACAGCCTGATATGTGTCCTTTGTAGAAATCACACTTCTCCCTCCCTCTCTTCCTTCTTCTCTTCCTTTCTTCCTTCCTCTCTTGCTTTCTTTCTTCTATTTGATATTCAGAAACTTCTCCAGAGTGTTTGTGTTGACTATTCTATGTCTATTTTTCCATTTTTATTGGTTCAAAAACAAACCTTCTTTTATAACTTTAATTTTTTTAATTTTTGGTTTTCAAGGTAGGCTCTCATTGTAATCTAGACTGAGACCTAGAATTCACTATATAGTCTCAGGGTGGCCTCAAACTCACAGCCATCCTCCTACCTCTGCTTCCCAAATGCTGGGATGAAAGGCGTGCGCCACCACACCCAGCTCTTTGAATATTTTTTCTGGCACGTTCATCTACTTTCTTTCTCAGGAATCACCTCCGATGTGTGTTCTCGGTCCACATTTGTTACTCTTAGCACCTTGCTTCTGGCTTCTTCAATTCCCTGGTCATCGTCTGCCTTCCACATCACTGCTGGCTTTCAGGAATGTTTAATCTGGTTCTCACTGCTGCCCACATAAGCTTTATTTCAGACACGTTTTACTCTCTTCTTCCATCCCCTGAGTTCTGATAGGCCATAATGTTTTATCTGAAAACATCTCGCATCATCTGTGGTAGTTATTATTTTTCCACACATTGTTCAATGGCCATGGTGCCAGTTCCTTTTTAAGCCTTTTGTCTGTAGTATCTTCATGTGGTTCCATGTCGGGCCTTTGCTGGGTAGCGTAGCTCTTTGAGCGAGGCACCTAGATCCAAGTCTGTTGTTAGTGCAGGAAGGGGTGGAGGAGGGACCCAAGCTCCCTGTTTGGTGACTTCACGTTGGGTGTGTTCTAGTACTTACTTGCCAAACAGGCTTCTTCTCACTGGGATGAGCAGACCATACTGGGATGGGGTGAAAACTTGATTCAGGTCTCTGGTACCCATGTAGAATGCCAGGTATAGAGTTTCATGCCTATAATCCAAATGCTGGGGAGGTAGAGATGGGAGAACCCTGCAGCTCGCTGGCTAGCTGGTCTAGCTGGATCAGTAAGACCTAGCTTCAGGGGAGACCCTGTCTCAAATGAATATGGTGGTGAGAGGGTGAGGAATACACTCAACATTGACCTCTGACCTCCACACCTACACACACATGCATGAGCACCCCACACATGTGCTCCAATGCATATGAACATGTATACATACATGTATATATACCACATACACATACACATAAAGAATATAAGTAAATAAACAATTCCTACTGGATAATTCTCTGCATGTTTCATATGGGTGATGCAGTTTTTGTTTGTGGTAAGGGGGCCTGGCACTCCCCAAGCTTCAAATTTCCACAAGGGCACCTCTTCTTGAGCAATTGTTCTTGACCTCTTTCTCTCTTTCTTCTTTTTTAAATATTTTTTCAAATTTATTTGAGAGAGAGAGAAAGAAGAGCAGATATAAAGAGAGAGAATGAGTGCACCAGGGCCACCAGCCTTTGCAAAAAAACTCCAAACACATGTGCCACCTTGTGGGCATCTGGCTTACATGGGTCCTTGTGAATCGGACCTGGGTCCTTTGGCTTTGCAGGCAAGTGTCTTAGCTGATAAGCCATCTCTCCAGCCCAAGTATGGGCGTTTTAACAGGGAGAGGCTGGTGAGATTGGTCACAGGTTAGAAGTGCTTGCTTGCAAAGCCTGACAGCCTGGGTTCAATTCCCCAGCAACCACATAAAGTCAGATGCACAAAATGGCACATGCATTTGCGGTGGCAAGAGGCCCTGTTGCCTCCATTTTCTCTTCCTCTCCTTGCAAACAAATAAAATACTTTTAAAAACAGGGGAGAGAGAGAGAGAGCACAATACCAGTTTTAGGAGCAGAGGAAATAAGAGGAAGAATCATTTGTTCCAGAAACATCAGGAAGAGAGAGCTTTCCCAAGGCTAGAAAGATACAAACAAGAAAAAAAAAAAAAAGTACCAACATGCCCGAACTCTTCAAATGGAGATTCTATTGGGTCACGCTAGGTAGTGGAAACCACAGAAGTCTTTCAGAGGCAGACAAGGAAGACATGAGAGAAGCACACAGACTGGAGCCCCCGTCCCACCAAAGAGACTCAGACCTAGGAAATGAGAGCAGCTGTCTCTAAGACAAACACAGCTGGGCATGGCTGGGTCCTGCGCCTGTCTCCTCCCTGGGGTGGCTGGCAGGGGTGTGTATGATATTTGTTAGTTTAGTTCCTAGATCTTCCAGTCAAGGAAGAAAATATTCAGAGATCCTCAACTGAGAAATCAGAGTGGAGATGCCTCACTCACCCCAGACCTGTGGTGGTTTGAATTAGGTGGTCCCCATAAACTCACATGTTCTGAATGCTAGGTCACCAACCGATGGCAATTTGGGAATTAGAGCCTTGCTGGAGGAAGTGTATCCTGGGGGACAGGCTTATGGGTGTTCTAGCAGCTTCCCTTTGCCAGTGCTTGGCACACTCTCCTGCTGCTGTTGTCCACCTAATGATGGCCAGGAGGTGATGTCCACCCTCTGTTCATGCCATCGTTTCTCCTGCCATCGTGGAGCTTCTCCTCGAGTCTGTAAGCCCAAATAAACCCTTTCCTCTCCCAAGCTGCTCTTGGTCAGGTGCCTTGTGCCAGTAAGGCGAAAGTAACTGCAATGAGATCCATTTAAGATGACAAGATATCGGACCTGGGACTGATGTCACATTGAACGAAATGTTAGGAATTCCAGGGAAAGGTGAGGGCATTTTGCACATGGAAAGGATATGAACTATGGCCAGAGGGAGAACTGTGGAAAATGCTTTTTTGAAAATGGCTATAACCATGTCTCCTATCTCAAATTGTCCTTCGGCAGGGTGACCTTCACACTCCTTCTACTGGCTCTCTGGGTTTGGCATTTCTTCCACCTCATCCCCCCTAGACTCAGTTTGGATTGAAAAAGATACACAAGACCATCATAATTAAAAGAGAGACTGATTGAGAGGGGAAGGGGATATGATGGAGAGTGGTATTTCAAAGGGGAAAGTGGGGGAAGGGAGGGAAGTACCATGGGATATTGTCTACAATTAAAGATGTTGTTAATAAATTTTTTTTTTAATTTTTGAGAGAGAGAGAGAAGAAGACAGAGATGGGCGCGCCAGCAGTGTCTCAGCTGCTGAGAACGAAATCCAGATGCATGAGCCCCCTTGTGGTCAAGTGCGGCATTGCACCCTTGCATCACTTTGCATTTGGCTAAACGTGGGACCTGGTGATTGGAACCAGCGTTCTTGGGCTTAGGAGGCAGGCGCCTTAACCGCTAAGCCATCTCTCCAGCCCTAAATTTTTTTTTAATTTAAAAAAATTAAAAAGAAAAAGAGAAAGAAAAAGACAATAGTGGTTCTACTTTGTTTTTCAGAACATTCACTCAGGCTTGGATTCCTGAGCTGCCCCTGGCTGTGTCTCAGGGCCACGTTAGTGTGAGGAAGCCACACAGAAACGTCATCTGTAGGTGGTCTGGTCAGGGGTCCAGGAGCTCAACAGCTACCTGCCCAGATACCAGATGCACAGTCAGTGACCGCAGCCTCTAGTCACCACCGTCTTTCGCTCAGCCAGCCGTCCAGTCTCCGAGTCTTCCTGGCACCTCAAACACGTCAGGGCACATGGCTATTCCCACTATTCCCACCATGGCCTTTCAGAATCCCAACCTACAGAATCCTTGAGTATAAATTTGAGATGATTTCTTATGCAAAAACTAAAACGGAATCATTGGACATTAGAAGGGTCATAGAAAGTATCTAAGGTCTGGAACTACTTGAGAGGAGACGTCCAGGGAGATCAGCATAGAATGTTTAAGATATTTTGAAAATGGCTCAAGGCAAAGCAGTTATTAGTAGACAGGGGTTTTTCATAGCCTAAGCAAACAGTTTAAAAAATAGAATTAGAGGCTAGAAAGTTGACTTAGTGGTTAGGGCACTTGCCTGTAGAGCTTAATGACCTGGGTTCTATTCCCAGTACTCATGTAAAGCCAGATGCACAAAATGCCCCATGCATCTAGAGTCCATTTGTAGCAGCTAGAGGCCCTTGGCATGCCCATATTCATATTCTCTCTTTCTCTCTCTCTCTCTCTCTCTCTCTCTCTCTCTCTCTCTCTCTCTCCCTCTCTCTCTCCCTCTCTCTCTCCCTCTCTCTCTCCCTCTCTCTCTCTCTCTCCTATCTCTATCTCTCCTTATAAATAAAAATATATATTTTTTAAAATGCACAGGGGTCTGGCAAGAGACCCTGCTTTAAAAAAATAGAATTAGAGATGCATGCCTATTGTTCCAGCGACATAGGAGAATGAAAGAGAAGAAATAATTTAGCTCAGGCGTTCAGAGCCAGCCTGGGCAACATAGTGAGACCTCACTCCTAAGAGCCAAGTTGAAATAAATAAGATAGAAATAGGCCACGCATACTGGTGAACAACTGTAATCCCAACACTTGGCATGCTGAGCCAGGAGGATCTCAAGTTTGAGGCCAACCTGGGCTGTTACATAGTAAGACCCTGTCTCAAAAATAAAACAGAAACAATTTAAGACTGTGAAGACAGGTGTAGGGAGGACACACTGAATGAGATCTAGCCAGGGCAATGATAATTTGAGTCACACTTAGGGTAGATTTTTGGTTTAATGGGAAAATGCCTTTTGAGTGAGATTTTCCAACTTAGAGAGGTGAGAGTTGACAAGGTTTGTTGGACAATGGTTGCTTTTGGCTGACCCTTAAAACATTGACTTCATTTCTCTCCCAGTGATTTTAAAAATCTGTTTGAAAAATAAACGTCTGACTCAGAAAACAACAAAGAAATAAAAGGAAGATAGTCCAACAAAAATACCAGCCGTCCATGTAGTCGAGAAGGGGCAACCCAGGAGCTTAACTCAACCTTGGAGCCACTACAACGCAGCTGGGCCTTGGTGGGATAGCACGAGCAGAACACCAGAAGCCATCTCAGACTCACCAAAACGCTTCCTGGACCCTTGAAAAGCTAATGAAAGGTAACCCTGGTGCGGCATAGGAAAGCAGCTGGAGCCAGAGGACAAGCTTAGACTTCCCAGACAGCTTTGCTCTGGAAGTGCCGGGGCTGAGCCGTGGACTGAAACTAACCAGGTGAAGAGGAAGCAGAATCCATTGGGGCTTAACAGCTGCAAAGCGGGAAACAGAGGCCAAAATGGGTGCTAGGTGGAAATGGAATTCAGAGCGCCCTCCCTCTGTGCTTCTTCTCTCTTTCTTTCTTTCTTTCTTTCTTTCTTTCTTTCTTTCTTTCCTCCTTTCTTTCTTTCTTTCTTTTTCCCTTCTTTCTTTCTTTCTTCTTTCTTTCTTCCTTTCTTTCTTTCTTCCTTTCTTCCTTCCTTCCTTTCTTTCTTTCTTTCTTTCTTTCTTTCTTTCTTTCTTTCTTTCTTTTTCTTCCCTCTCTCACTGGAATAGAAAGAACCTGGGCAGGAGAAATGGCTGTGTTTAAGAGAACTTCCTTTGCAAGCATGAGAGGCTGAGAGACTACCAGTGTTCAATTCCCAAGACCCGTACAAATAGCTGGGCATTGAAGAAACTAGCTGGATAGACATCAGGGCATTGCCTGTGTGCTCGCAGACAGACTCAAGTCACCATCTGCCCAGAGATAACTGCTGTCCGCCTCTGTCTCAGGACACAAGAAGCCACTTGCTAACTTGCCATCCCAGGAAACTAAAATCACTCCAGCCAGCTTGCAGCTCCCATGTCCTCACTTCCCCCTTCTTCATTTTGTAGCAAATGGTCCCTACCCCCAACCCCTAGCCTAATAAAGCCTCCCAGCATATTCTGCCCAGTTGGCTATTGTTTCCAGGGTCATAGTGCCATTGGAACCTGAGGCGTCAACTGCTTACTCTAAATAAAGTCGCCTCTTTGCTGTTGAGATTCCTTTCAATTCCTTCCTTCCAAACTCACCTCCAAACTTTTTTCTTACAGGCATGGCCACGTGAGTCTGTAATCCCAGATCAGTAAGGGAGCAGAGACCCAAGAAGCTCTGGGATCAGTAGCAGCATCCAGTGGTTGAGACTCCAGCTCAAATAAGAATGGGTGTAGACCCTCCAAGGCTCAGGGTCCATTGCGGAAGAGGGGGCGGATAGAATGGAAGAGCCAAAGGAAGGGTATGACTTCTTACAATGCAACTGCCCAGACAGAAATTGGCCCGATATCCATGACCTTGCAGTGCCATGACCTTGCAAGACCTCAAAAATAGAAGAAAAGGGGCTGGAGAGAGCTTAGTGGTTACACTTGCCTTTGAAGCCTAAGACCCGGTTCTCAAAAATAGAAGAAAAAGATGATAACATCAAAAAAAAATTAAAAAAATAAAGAAAAAGAGAGACTAATGGAGAGAAGGAGGGGATATGATGGAGATTGGAGTTCTAAAGTGGAATGGGGGAGGGGAGAGAAATATCATGTGTTTTTTTTTGTATGTAAGTATAGAAGTTGTCAATAAAAAATAATTTTAAAAAGTGAATGAAAAATGAAGACTTTCTGAGCTGGGCATGGTGGCACATGCCTTTAATAAAAAAAAAAAAAAAAAAAAAAGAATGGGTGTAGAGCAGTGGAGCAGGACACCCCACCTTCTGCTCTGGGTACCACAGGCAAGCGCCTCCCGCCACATACAGGTGAGAACGTAGGGTACTGCATGGACACATACATGTGCATATACCACACCACAAGGGAGGAAAGGAAGGAGGGAAGGTGGGAAACAGAAAAGGATAGAAGGAGAGAATGAAAGAGAAAAAGGAAAAGAGAGAAAAAATAGAGCGAGTGAGAGAAATAAAGACAGAAA
Source organism: Orientallactaga sibirica (assembly GCA_036365145.1). Taxonomy (NCBI): domain Eukaryota; kingdom Metazoa; phylum Chordata; class Mammalia; order Rodentia; family Dipodidae; genus Orientallactaga; species Orientallactaga sibirica. The sequence continues at coordinate 2,847,023 of JAEOAD010000035.1, forward strand.
GAAAGAAAGAAAGAAAGAAAAAAAAGAAAAGAAAGAAGAAAGAAAAGAAAGAAAGAAAGAAAGAAAGAAAGAAAGAAAGAAAGAAAGAAAGAAAGAAAGAAAAAGAAAAAGAAAGAGAAGTAAAATGAAAGAGTACCCACATGTACAGATGGGGGAACTCTACACACAGCGCCTCTCTATTTTTTTAATATTATTTATTTATTTGAGAGAAAGAGGTAGAGAGAGAGAGACACAGAGAGAATGGGTTCTCAAAGGCCTCCAGCCACTGCAAACCAACTCCACATGCATGCGCCCCCTTGTGCATCTGGCTTATGTGGGTCCTGGAGAATCAAACTGGGATCCTTTGGCTTTGCAAGCAAATGCCTTAACCGCTGAGCCATCTCTCCAGCCCAGCACCTCTCTTTGCTAAGAACTCTGCTAGAAGACCTGAGTACTGTGCAGGCTGTGGGCCTGTGGGCTCTGGCACACATGCAACTTGACAAAACAAGCCATCTGGAGAGAAATAGAAAACATAATAAACATCAGAATCAGATGTGCAACTTGCAGAGGCAAAGCTCCAAAGCTTCTTCCTCAGGATTGCTCATTTCTACGATGGAACGTGTAAGCGGTCAGAGAGCAACTTGCAGCAAATGCTGAGTTTTAGGAAACTAAAGTACTTTCATTCTGGGATAATGTTATGTGGTTTTAATCAAATTTTTGGATCTTCTCAAAAAATGTGGCAGGAATTTATTTTTAATTTAAAAAAAGAGCTGGGTGTGGTGGTGCATACCTTTAATCCCAGAACTCGGGAAGCAGAGGTAGGAGGATTGCTGTGAGTTCGAGAGGCCACCCTGAGACTACCTAGTGAATTCCAGATGAGCCTGGGCTAGAGTGAGTCCCTGCATCAAAAAAATAATTTTAAAAAATGACAACAACAAAAAATTATAATAACCAGAAGCCAGAAGTGAAGTAAAAGTGAAAATCTAGAAAGGTAAGCCGAGGCCAGAATATGGCTTCAGGATATCTGTGTCCAATAAAGAAAAACACCAGCTATCTGATAATATACAGCATAAGAGACAAAACAGAAATCTATGCAAAGGGGAATGTTGCATCAAAGATCCCCTTATAAGAACATTGCAGGGCTGGAGAGATGGTTTAGCAGTTAAGGCATTTGCCTGCAAAGCCAAAGGACCCAGGTTTGATTCCCTAGGACCCAGATAAGCCAGATGCACAAGATGGCACATGCAGCTGAAGTTCTTTTGCAGTGGCTGGAGGTCCTGACATGCCCATTCTCTCTCTTTCCCCCTCTCTCTGTCTGCATCTTTCTCTCTCTCTCTCTCTCTCTCTTCTCTCTTGCTCTCAAATAAATAAAATAAAATAAAAAATTTTAAAAACAAAACATTGCAGAAGAGGGGGTAGAAAGATTGTAAGAGCCAGACTGGGTAGGCATACCCTGAGACATGCCCCCCCCATGTCCCCATAGGGACTGACTGAGGCCTTCATGCTCCACAGTGAATACTGTAACTCCACTGAGGAGGGCCCCCAATGTAACAGGAGCCAGGGCAAGGTGATAAAAGAGTATAACCTATCATCATTTATAGAAAATAATATTAAAAATTAAATTTTTAAAACTTATAAAAATATAGAGGAACTAGTTGAAAAGAGAAAAGGATTCAGTGGAAGGGGTATGTGGAAGAAAGGAGAAAAGAAAGCAGTAGGAAGGGAGTATCATAAAAATACATGCATGAAAATTGCCAATTAAATTTTTTTTTATTTTAGTGAGAGCAGAAGAGAGAGAGAAAGGAGAGATAGAGAACTGGTGTGCCAGGGCCTCAGCCACTGCAATCAAACTCCAGACACTTGTGCCACCTAGTGGTCATGTGTGACCTTGTGCTTGCCTCACATTTGTGCATCTAGCTCACCTGTGATCTGGGGAGTTGAACATGGGTCTTTAGGCTTCACATGCAAATGCTTTAACTGCTAACCCATCTCTCTAGCCCAGTTAAGTTTTTAAGAGCCAGGCGTGGTGGCACATACCTTTAATCCCAACACTCAGGAGACAGAGGTAGGAGGATATGTCATAAGTTCAAGGCCACCCTGAGACTACAGAGTGAATTCCAGGTCAGCCTGTGCTAAAGTGAGACCCTACCTTGAAAAACCAAAAAAAAAAAAAAAAAAAAAATCCCTTTATGAAGCTAGATTCCTACTGAAGACAAAACAAAACAAAAAAATCATTAGTTCAAAGGAGACAGGAGACAGCATATTTTAGCCTTGGTTGTGGGTGGGAAGGATATTTTTTTGTGTGAAATTAAAGGTAATTTGATAATGTGGTCAAAGTTCACACTACCTATAAAGTAATAATAACATCACGCAAATACTTTTTAAGTTTCCCCCAAGTTAGTTTTGTCCTTAGTTAAGTACCTCATAGAAGCAGATGCAAATCTTATGTGGAAAAATGTTCTGTACCTCAAAAAACTCTCAGAAATGCCATTGAACATTAATTCACAATAAAAATACAAAACATGGTGGCGCACGCCTTTAATCCCACTCGGGAGGCAGAGGTAGGAGGATCACTGTGAGTTTGAGGCCACCCTGAGATTACAGAGTGAATTTCAGGTTGGCCTGAGCTAGAGTGAGACCCTACCTCCAAAAACGAAAATCAAACAAACAAACAAAAACTACAAAACACAATAGCCATTTGTGGTAGGCAGCACACACCTATATTGCCATCACTCAGGAAGCAGAGACAGGAAGATAAAGTTCCAAACCAGCCTGGGTACACAGTGAGACAAAACATGAGAAAACAAGAAAGCTTGAGAGAAACACTAAACACAATAACACATTCAGATGTGCAAAAATCACAGATGTGGAGACTATCAGAAGCCAAACATAAAGCCATGTGCTTATTAGAAAGAAAGGAAGAAGGAAAGAAAAGAAAGAAAGAAAGAAAGAAAGAAAGAAAGAAAGAAAGAAAGAAAAAGAAAAAAACAGTTCTTGAGCTAGAGAGATACCTTAGTGGTTAAGCACTTGCCTGCAAAACCAATGGACCCTGGTTCAATTCCCCAGCACCCACATAAAGCCAGAGGCACAAGGTGGCCCATGCATCTGGAGTTTGTTTGCTGTGGCTAGAGGCTCTGGGATGCCCATATTCTCTCCCCCCCAAATAAATAAAATGCTTTTTTATATTTTATTTTTATTTATTTATTTGAGAGAGAGAGACAAAAATAGGCAGGTAGAGAGAGAGAGAATGGGTGTGCCAGGGCCTCCTGCCACTGCAAACTAAAGATGCGTGTGCCCCATTGTGCATCTGCCTTACATAGGTCCCGGGGAGTCGAACCAGGATCCTCTGGCTTTGCAGGCAAGCTCCTTAACTGCTAAGCCATCTCAGCCCCCCAAAAAATACTTTTTTCAAAAGAAAAGTGACAGTTCTTGCCTATCACATGAGAGGCACTGGATTCAATCTGCTGTATCAGAAACTAGAGAAGGAAGGATGGGAGAAAGGAGGGAGGGAGGGAAAGAAGAAAAGAAGGAAGATGGAAACTATAAATAACAAGCCACCATAAATGAAAAACATATTAGTTAAATTAGTTAACATTAAAAGCACTTCAGGGCCTGGAAAGATGGCTCAGCAGTTAAGGCACTTGCCTGCAAAGCCTAAGGACCAGAGTTCAATTCCCTAGTACCCATATAAAGCCAGGTGCACAGGGTGGTGCATGTGTCTGGAGTTCAGATGCAGTGGCAAGAGGCTCTGATGCACCCATTCTCTCTCTCATTCTATCTGCCTCTTTCTCTCTCTTTCACTCTCTCTCTCTCCAATAAATGAATCAATAAATATTTTAAAAACAAAAACAAAAAAGCTCTTCATAGTCAGGTGTTAGCAGTGCATCCTAATGAGGAAATTTCCTCCCATCCCTGCCAACCCCTGTCCACAGAGGCCTGGTGACAAAGCTGGACATCTGCCCCCACCTGGCAATAATAAGCATCAAGCCTTCCAGCCACCAGCGAGTGTCAAGAAGGCTGCTTGACCAGGAAGTTTAAAACAGAGCTAAAGTCTCACAACACCCCAGTGCCAGGACTCAGTGGAAAAATCTTCTGTCCTGCTAACAACCGGGAAAAAAATCAACGTGAGTGAAAAGACCCTGAGATGGCAGAAGTGTGAAATGATCTGGCAAGGATTTTCACAGCAGCCAGTCACAGCAATGTTTCAGCAGGCACTCGCGAACACACTTGAAACAAGTGAAAAGCAAATGAAATAAATGGAGTCTCAGCAGAAGACGGACCGCATAAAACGAACCAGAAACGTTCAAGCTAAAAACACTGTGACCCAGATACAAACCCAGTGAGTGGGCCTCGACAGCAGAACACAGAGGACAAAGGAGCAATCTGTGGACTTGAAATCGCAAAGTGCTCTGTCTGTGATCGGCATGGTAGCTGTGGGGGTTTGGATCAGATGTCCCCCATAAACTCATGTTCTGAACGCTTGGTCCCCAACTGATGGCAAGTTTGGAGGTGGAACCTTGCTGGAGGAGGTGTGTTGTTGGAGGTGGGCTTTGGGGTGTTATAACCCCGGCTTCTTTGCCAGAGTTTGGCTCACTCTCCTGCTACTGTTATCCACCTGTTTTCGGCCAGGAGGTGCTGTCCAGCCTCTGTTCTACCATCTTTCCCCTGCCGTCACGGAGCTTCTGCTCAACACTGTGAGCCAAAATCAGAACTTCCCTCCCATCAGCTGTCTTTGGTTGGGTGTTTTGTCCCTGCAACAAGAAGCTGACCACAACAGGGGCTCACATCTTTAACCCCACTACATGGGAGGCTAAAGTAGGAGGGTGCCAGCTTGGGCTCCAGAGTAGATTCCAGATCAACCTGAAGAAAAAGAAAGGAAGAATCCTACCTAAACAATAGAATTAGAAAGGGAAGGAGAAAGGAAGGAATATAGGGAGAAAGTGAAGGAAGAAAGGAGGGAGAAAAGAACCGAACCGGGGGCCTGTTGTGTGGCCATAACAACAGTAAATGGGAAAAGACAGGGAGATAAAAGAAGGATGGGTTCTTTATGATAACTCAAATATATATAATGTAACACCTAACACATCCTCTAGCAAAGCTATACCAAGATGTACCCAAAAATACAAAACCAGAGCCGGGCATGGTGGCACACGCCTTTAATCCCAGCACTTGGGAGGCAGAGGTAAGAGGATCGCCATGAATTCAAGGCCACCCTGAGACTACAGAGTGAGTTTCAGGTCAGCCTGAGCTAGAAGAAGAAGGAGGAGGAGGAGAAAATACAAAACCAAAATTCTAAAATATATTCAAGGAAAGCAAAAACAGGAAAACGGGAAATTTTAAAACACAGAAGAAACAAAATTAAAATAACAGACGAGTTCAAACCTCCAACCTCACATTACAGGTAAGTGGCCCAATACATCAGTTAGAACTAGCAGAATGGCTTTTAATTAAAAAGCATATTCAACTTACATTCACACTTTGCAATCAGAAGAAAGCAACTATGGATCAGTGAGTGACTTCAACGCTCTTAAGAGCATTATCCTGAAAGAGACCTTCAAAGGCTGCGTGGAGTAATCAACATCGCACTTGTACAGCATTCTTGAAATGAGAGGATACAAACTAGAGGCAGGTAATGCTTCCCAGGGCACAGAGAAGGGAGGGAGGGGTAGGGAGGATTGGGTGTGGCTGGGAAGGGCAGCAGGAGGGCTGTGTGATGCAGTCATAGTTGTGTGTCTTGATTTGGGTGTTGGCTCCATAAATCTACATGTAATAATGGTATAAAGTATATACCCATATGGTGCAAATGCCAGGGGGTTTTGTCTAAATATTGTATTATAGTTCCATCTGAGAAAACTAGAAAACCAGAAAAAGGCTATGTGGGACCTCTTTGCATTGTCTTTGCAATTTACTGTAACTGTCCTGTCATTTCTGTCCAAAGCTTAAAAAACTCAATGGAGGACTGGGGAGATGCTTCAGCGGGAAAAGGTACTTGCTCACAAGCCTGCCAACCGGGTTCCATCTTCCTCAGCACCCACAAAAAGCCGGGCACAAAGTGGCACACGTGTCTATGATCCCAACACATCTCCAGAAATGGGAAACAGCCAGAAGAATCCAGAAGCTCACAAGCAGCAAGAGAAACCCTATCTCAAAAGAGGAAGGAGAAGAGCAACACCCAAGGCTGTCCTCTGACCTCCACACGAGCACTGTGGCATGTGTGTGCTCACATACACACACACACACACACACACACTTTTTAAAAATGAACAAATTAATGAGTACCAAAGTCAAAAAGAAAAAAGGGAGGGAAAATGCAAGTGTAAATCTAACAAAGTAACCAGAATGCAACCTAATTTCCTCGATGGAAAATACGAAATAAGGAAACAAAACACGGAGGGCAGTACAAGATCTATTAGCACCACAGAAGGATAAAATAGAAGGAGTTGGGGAGAGGTGCAAAAATAGAACACTTCATATCTAAACCTTCTCTCAAATGTATACAGATGTTACAGCCAGGCGTGGTGGTTTATTTATTTATTTGAGAGAGAGAGACAAAAATAGGCAGGTAGAGAGAGAGAGAATGGGTGTGCCAGGGCCTCCTGCCACTGCAAACTCCAGATGCGTGTGCCCCATTGTGCATCTGCTCATAGGTCCCGGGAGTCGAACCAGGATCCTCTGGCTTTGCAGGCAAATGCCTTAACTGCTAAGCCATCTCAGCCCCAAAAATACTTTTTCAAAAGAAAAGTGACAGTTCTTGCCTATCACATGAGAGGCACTGGGTTCAATCTGCTGTACCAGAAACTAGAGAAGGAATGATGGGAGAAAGGAGGGAGGGAGGGAAAGAAGAAAAGAAGGAAGATGAAAACTACAAATAACAAGCCACCATAAATGAAAAACATATTAGTTAAATTAGTTAACATTAAAAGCACTTCAGGGCCTGGAAAGATGGCTCAGCAGTTAAGGCACTTGCCTGCAAAGCCTAAGGACCAGAGTTCACCCCTAGTACCCATATAAAGCCAGGTACACAGCCTCAGCTGTTGGCAATTTGGGAGGTGGAGCCCTGCTGGAGGAGGTGTGTTGTTGGGGCAGGCCTTGGGGTGTTATAGCCATGGCAGAGGTGATACCCAGCCTCTGCTCATGCCATGCTTTCCCTGCCGTCATGAAGCTTCCCTTTGAGACTGTAATTCCAAATAAATGCTCTTAAGAGCGTTATCCTGAAAGAGACCTTCAAAGGCTGCGTGGAGTAATCAACATCGCACTTGTACAGCATTCTTGAAATGAGAGGATACAAACTAGAGGCAGGTAATGCTTCCCAGGGCACAGAGAAGGGAGGAGGGGTAGGGAGAGTTGGGTGTGGCTGGGAAGGGCAGCAGGAGGGCTGTGTGATGCAGTCATAGTTGTGTGTCTTGATTTGGGTGTTGGCTCCATAAATCTACATGTAATAATGGTATAAAGTATATACCCATATGGTGCAAATGCCAGGGGTTTTGTCTAAATATTGTATTATAGTTCCATCTGAGAAAACTAGAAAACCAGAAAAGGCTATGTGGGACCTCTTTGCATTGTCTTTGCAATTTACTGTAACTGTCCTGTCATTTCTGTCCAAAGCTTAAAAAAACTCAATGGAGGACTGGGAGATGCTTCAGCGGGAAAAGGTACTTGCTCACAAGCCTGCCAACCGGGTTCCATCTTCCTGTTCTTGCCTATCACATGAGAGGCACTGGGTTCAATCTGCTGTATCAGAAACTAGAGAAGGAAGGATGGGAGAAAGGAGGGAGGGAGGGAAAGAAGAAAAGAAGGAAGATGGAAACTATAAATAACAAGCCACCATAAATGAAAAACATATTAGTTAAATTAGTTAACATTAAAAGCACTTCAGGGCCTGGAAAGATGGCTCAGCAGTTAAGGCACTTGCCTGCAAAGCCTAAGGACCAGAGTTCAATTCCCTAGTACCCATATAAAGCCAGGTACACAGGGTGGTGCATGTGTCTGGAGTTCAGATGCAGTGGCAAGAGGCTCTGATGCACCCATTCTCTCTCTCATTCTATCTGCCTCTTTCTCTCTCTTTCACTCTCTCTCTCTCCAATAAATGAATCAATAAATATTTTAAAAACAAAAACAAAAAAGCTCTTCATAGTCAGGTGTTAGCAGTGCATCCTAATGAGGAAATTTCCTCCCATCCTTGCCAACCCCTGTCCACAGAAGCCTGGTGACAAAGCTGGACATCTGCCCCCACCTGGCAATAATAAGCATCAAGCCTTCCAGCCACCAGCGAGTGTCAAGAAGGCTGCTTGACCAGGAAGTTTAAAACAGAGCTAAAGTCTCACAACACCCCAGTGCCAGGACTCAATGGAAAAATCTTCTGTCCTGCTAACAACCGGGAAAAAAAATCAACGTGAGTGAAAAGACCTGAGATGGCAGAAGTGTGAAATGATCTGGCAAGGATTTTCACAGCAGCCAGTCACAGCAATGTTTCAGCAGGCACTCGCGAACACACTTGAAACAAGTGAAAAGCAAATGAAATAAATGGAGTCTCAGCAGAAGACGGACCACATAAAACGAACCAGAAACGTTCAAGCTAAAAACACTGTGACCCAGATACAAACCCAGTGAGTGGGCCTCGACAGCAGAACAGAGAGGACAAAGGAGCAATCTGTGGACTTGAAATCGCAAAGTGCTCTGTCTGTGATCGGCATGGTAGCTGTGGGGGTTTGGATCAGATGTCCCCCATAAACTCATGTTCTGAACGCTTGGTCCCCAACTGATGGCAAGTTTGGAGGTGGAACCTTGCTGGAGGAGGTGTGTTGTTGGAGGTGGGCTTTGGGGTGTTATAACCCCGGCTTCTTTGCCAGAGTTTGGCTCACTCTCCTGCTACTGTTGTCCACCTGTTTTCGGCCAGGAGGTGCTGTCCAGCCTCTGTTCTACCATCTTTCCCCTGCCGTCACGGAGCTTCTGCTCAACACTGTGAGCCAAAATCAGAACTTCCCTCCCATCAGCTGTCTTTGGTTGGGTGTTTTGTCCCTGCAACAAGAAGCTGACCACAACAGGGACTCACATCTTTAACCCCACTACATGGGAGGCTAAAGTAGGAGGGTGCCAGCTTGGGCTCCAGTAGATTCCAGATTGGGCTAGAATAAGATCAACCAAGAAGAAAAGAAAGGAAGAACCCTACCTAAACAATAGAATTAGAAAGGGAAGGAGAAAGGAAGGAATATAGGGAGAAAGTGAAGGAAGAAAGGAGGGAGAAAAGAACCGAACCGGGGGCCTGTTGTGTGGCCATAACAACAGTAAATGGGAAAAGACAGGGAGATAAAAGAAGGATGGGTTCTTTATGATAACTCAAATATATATAATGTAACACCTAACACATCCTCTAGCAAAGCTATACCAAGATGTACCCAAAAATACAAAACCAGAGCCGGGCGTGGTGGCGCACGCCTTTAATCCCAGCACTTGGGAGGCAGAGGTAAGAGGATCGCCATGAGTTCAAGGCCACCCTGAGACTACAGAGTGAGTTTCAGGTCAGCCTGAGCTAGAAGAAGAAGGAGGAGGAGGAGAAAATACAAAACCAAAATTCTAAAATATATTCAAGGAAAGCAAAAACAGGAAAACGGGGAAATTTTAAAACACAGAAGAAACAAAATTAAAATAACAGACGAGTTCAAACCTCCAACCTCACATTACAGGTAAGTGGCCCAATACATCAGTTAGAACTAGCAGAATGGCTTTTAATTAAAAAGCATATTCAACTTACATTCACACTTTGCAATCAGAAGAAAGCAACTATGGATCCGTGAGTGACTTCAATGCTCTTAAGAGCGTTATCCTGAAAGAGACCTTCAAAGGCTGCGTGGAGTAATCAACATCGCACTTGTACAGCATTCTTGAAATGAGAGGATACAAACTAGAGGCAGGTAATGCTTCCCAGGGCACAGAGAAGGGAGGGAGGGGTAGGGAGAGTTGGGTGTGGCTGGGAAGGGCAGCAGGAGGGCTGTGTGATGCAGTCATAGTTGTGTGTCTTGATTTGGGTGTTGGCTCCATAAATCTACATGTAATAATGGTATAAAGTATATACCCATATGGTGCAAATGCCAGGGGGTTTTGTCTAAATATTGTATTATAGTTCCATCTGAGAAAACTAGAAAACCAGAAAAAGGCTATGTGGGACCTCTTTGCATTGTCTTTGCAATTTACTGTAACTGTCCTGTCATTTCTGTCCAAAGCTTAAAAAACTCAATGGAGGACTGGGGAGATGCTTCAGCGGGAAAAGGTACTTGCTCACAAGCCTGCCAACCGGGTTCCATCTTCCTCAGCACCCACAAAAAGCCGGACACAAAGTGGCACACGTGTCTATGATCCCAACACATCTCCAGAAATGGGAAACAGAGCCAGAAGAATCCAGAAGCTCACAAGCAGCAAGAGAAACCCTATCTCAAAAGAGGAAGGAGAAGAGCAACACCCGAGGCTGTGCTCTGACCTCCACACGAGCACTGTGGCATGTGTGTGCTCACATACACACACACACACACACACACTTTTTAAAAATGAACAAATTAATGAGTACCAAAGTCAAAAAGAAAAAAGGGAGGGAAAATGCAAGTGTAAATCTAACAAAGTAATCAGAATGCAACCTAATTTCCTCGATGGAAAATACGAAATAAGGAAACAAAACACGGAGGGCAGTACAAGATCTATTAGCACCACAGAAGGATAAAATAGAAGGAGTTGGGGAGAGGTGCAAAAATAGAACACTTCATATCTAAACCTTCTCTCAAATGTATACAGATGTTACAGCCAGGCGTGGTGGTTCACGCCTTTAATCCCAGCACTCGGGAGGCAGAGGTAGGAGGATCACCATGAGTTCGAGGCCACCCTGAGACTACATAGTGAGTTCCAGGTCAGCCTGAGCTAAAGTGAGACCCTACCTCAAAAAATAAAAATGTATACAGATGTACTGTTTACACTGATATCTTTTTTAAAATACATATTTATTTATTTGTTTGCAAACAGACAGAGACAGAGAGAGAATGGGCATATCAAGACCTCCAGCCACTGCAAACGAACTCCAGATGTATGTGCCACTTTGTGCATCTGGCTTTACGTGGGTACTGGGGATCTGAACCCAGGTGGTTAGGCTTTGCAGGCAAATGCCTTAACCGCTAAGCCATCTCTCCAGCCCCACTGCTATCTTTTATAACTCCCAGGTGGGAGAAATAAAAGGACATGCAGATGTGGCAACACAGATGAAAGACATCAGAGAGGGAGGGAGGGAGAGAGTTCACAGTTTTTATAGTCAACTGAGGTGCCCATGTACTGCTGAAGAAGCCGGAGGAGTTGTGACGAGACCTTGCATGAACTGTCCTCAAGCTCAGTGTGTTCAATGTGAGGGAGGGGGGCGTGTTTAAGGGTTTTGTTTGGTTTTCTTTGGTTGGTTTATGTTTTATTTTTCCTACTTGCAGTGCTATGGAGGGAACCCAGGGTCTTATACATACTAGGCACCTGCTCTGCCTATGATCTTGTTCTGACTTTATTTTAGCCTTTAGTAACGAGGGATTTTTGTTTTCTTAACTTGTATAGTCAAAGATACTTAATTAGGACACTGGGGATACAGCTCAGGGATGAAGTGCTTGCCTAGTCTATACAAGCCCCTGACTTCTATTCTAAGCACCACCAAAAAAAAAAAAGATTTTTAATTTAATTTTAATCTCCTTCATAATTTGATATTAGGAAGAGATTTGGGGCACTTTCTTTAGGGAGGGTTTCAAGATAGGGTCTCTGTCTAGCCCAAGATGAACTGGAATTCACTATGTAGTCTCAGGCTGGCCTCCAAGTCAAGGCGATTCTCCTACCTCTGCCTCCGAGAGCTGGGATTAAAGGCGTGTGCCACCACGCCTGGCTTAGAGCACTTTTATATTGCAAATATTGAATTATGACGATACTTTTGTTGTTGGTGGTAGTTGCTGAGTATTGAACCCGGGGCCTCACACATGCTGAGCATGAGCCCACCACCAAGTACACACCCAGCCCTGTATTATTAGAATATCTTGTGTGTATACATGTATCTATGCATGTGTGTACGCTGATGCACATACCTGCACATATCAAGTGGCCTCATCTATGGCTCTCTTGCCTTATTTCCCTGAGACAGAGTCTCTCCCTGAGCATGGAGCTCACCATTTTCCAGTTAGACTGGCTGACCAGGAAGCCCCAGCACGTCTCCTGTCTACCCCTCAGCACTGGCGTTAGAGGCTGTGTACAACGATGACTGGCTTTTTGTTTTTTTTTTTTTTTTTTTTTTTTTTTTGGTTTTTCGAGGTAGGGTCTCACTCTAGCCCAGCTGACCTGGAATTCACTATGTAGTCTCAGGGTGGCCTCAAACTCACAGCGATCCTCCTACCTCTGCCTCCCAAGTGCTGGGATTAAAGGCGTGCGCCACCACGCCCTGCTTATGACTGGCTTTTGACATGGGGACTGGGAATCCAACTCAGATCCTCATGCGTGGGTAGCAAGTGCTTTTTCCTGCTGAGCCATCTCTATTTTCTATTTGCATGAAGACTTTATTTCCTCCTCAGATCCCATGTGACATAATCACTGTGGGGCTGGAAGGGTTTTCTCCCACTGGTGGTTGGAAGAACTGGAATAGCCTAGCTCAATCCCTCCACTTCACCCTACCTGCCCACGAAGAATATGTATTTCTCCTGGCCCTGGGCCCCTCCCTGCTCCTCCCATCACCATAGAGGATGGTGAGTACGCTCTGCTCTGGAGTAAGCATTAGGAAGCCTACTGGGCCATCCAAGATCCAGTTCGCAGCTGGGTGTGTCGCCTTCAGCCTGAGCACTTGGGAGGCAGAAGTAGGAGGATCACCATGAGTTTGAGGCTACCCTGGGACTACAGAGTGAATTTCAGGTCAGCCTGGGCTAGAGTAAGACCCTACCTCAAAAACAAAAACAAAAACAAAAAAACAAAAAGATACAATTCGGGGCTGGAGAGATGGCTTAGAGGTTAAGCCATCTGCGAAGCCTAAGGACCCAGGTTCTATTCTCCAGGTCCCAAGTAAGCCAGATGCACATGGTGGCACATGCGTCTGGAGTTAGTTTGCAGTGTCTATAGGCCCTGGCATGCCCATTCTCTCTGTCTTTCTCTCCCTCTGTCTCTAATAAATAAATAATAAAATAAAATATTAAAAAATTAAAATTTTGGCCAAGCGTGGTGGCGCATGCCTTTAATCCCAGCACTCGGGAGGCAGAGGTAGACGATTGCCGTGAGTTTGAGGTCACCCTGAGACTACACAGTTAATTCCAGGTCAGCCTGGGCTAGAGTAAGACCCTACCTTGAAAAAAAATTTTTTTAAAGATTTAAAAAAATTGCTTTTATCAACATGGAGCTATGGTCTTTAATCACTATCTACATTCTATCCCTGCTTCTCAGTGAGTTCTAGTCTCCTGCATGAAAATTGCTTATTGGCCCCCAAAGCCCCAGCTATGTTGTCATGTATTGCTGGTCAGGATATGCACAGCTACTTGCTGGCTCCCCTCTCCCCTCTTCCCTCCTGCACAACCTCAAGGCCACTTCTTAAGTGAAGAAGTCTACAAAGAGGGCATGATGACACACACCTATGATCCCAGTACTCGGGAGGCTGAGGCAGGAGGGCTGTGAGTTCCATGCCAGCCTGGGCCAAACAGAAAAACCTTGTCTACATAGAGAGAGAGAAAGAGAGAGAGAGAAAGAGAGAGAGAGAGATGCTTGCAGATCTTCTGCTGCTAAGCCTGCCCACTTGTGAGTTATAACTCAAAAACCTCAAGAAGTGTAATCTTTCCTTTTCCCTTTCTACCTATTCTTTGGATACTGGACAAAATCATAGTCATGCTTGTCCTGACACTCCAGGCTTTGTCACCATTTACTTAATAAGTCTCCTTTCATTACACACACGCGCACACACACACACACACACACACACTTTCAGAAAATAGATAAGCCTGCCTAGCTACTCCTCCTTTAACCTAATGTCACTGCTGCTCTCTGAGGAACCAGGCCCAATTCTCATTGAACAGACTTAAGGGTGCGTGTGTGTGTGTGTGTGTGTGTGTGTGTGTGCGCGCGCGTGTGTGCGTGTGTCACGTGAGTGTGGGCACCAACCTCAGGTATCATTTCTTCAGACACCATCCACTTTCTTGGTGACAAGGTATCTTTCCGGCCTCATTTTTGTTGTTGTTGTTGTTTTTTTAGGCAAGCACAATAGACTGGCCTTTTTTTAATGCCAGAGAGCAAGAGTGAGAGAAAGAGATAGAGAATTGGTGCACCAGGGCCACTGCAATCTACTGCTAGACATATGTGCACCCTCGTGTGCATGTGTGAGCTTGCTTGCATCACATTGTGCATCTGGCTTATGTGGGACCTGGAGAGTTGAACATGCGTCCCTAGGCTTTGCAGGCAAGCACTTTAACCACTAAGCCATCTCTCCAGCCCTCTAGCCTCATTTTTCAAAACATCCTCCTTTTTCCTCTATGTACTACAGAGATGATACATTTCTAGAGATGTCATAGCACATAATGAGAATATAGGTACACTTTATCGAAAGTCAATTACTCAAAGTTCTCTCAAGATACACTTTCAGATGCGGCGATAAGTAATAGGCATGGGCTTTTACATTCTCAGGAAGAGGAGAATCTACACATTATCTTCCATTAAGAATGATCACGGACTGGGCGAGATGGCTCAGCAGTTAAATGGAATTCCTGGCAAGCACAGTGGCCTCAGTTAAAATCTCCAGAATGAATGTAAACAGCTGGGCATGTCCATAACCTTTAACCTACAAGGAGCTGAGAGGCTGGAGAGGCAAGCTACTGCATCAGAAAGAAACTCGGTTGCAAAGAAAAAAAGAGATAGGTGAGTGATGGAGGGGGACACCCAACACTTTACTCTGAGTGCTGCATATACCACCATCACACACACACACACACACACACACACACACACATCATATAGGCTATGAACATGCAAAAAAAAAAGCAATGGCAAAACTGGTGTATGTCAAAATCATCAGAGAATTGTACACAATGTTTTTATTTTTAAAAATCCACAGGAACTCAGCCGGGCGTGGTGGCGCACGCCTTTAATCCCAGCACTCGGGAGGCAGAGGTAGGAGGATCGCCATGAGTTCGAGGCCACCCTGAGACAACATAGTTAATTCCAGGTCAGCCTGGGCCAGAGTGAGACCCTACCTCGCAAAAAAACCAAAAAAAAAAAAAAAAAAAAATCCACAGGAACTACCATCACTATCAAAAGGATAAGAAAAAGGCAAAAACAAACACATTCTCTACATGCTATTATTTCTTTTTGTTTTGGTTTTCAGGCAAGGACTGAAATTCAATGCTCTATATTCCTGGCACTCTACCACTAGCTGGCTATGGATGCATCTCTGAACCCATTATCCAATCGAGAAGAAAATGGAAGCAGAAAATGTTCTCTCTTCCGAATTATTTTGCAAAACACACATCTCTCCGAGTGTATATGCTATGAAGTTGTGGGTGCACTCTCAGAGTGCCTGATGCTCTGAGATGGCAACAAAACCCCACCCATTTCACTTTAGTGTCAGTCGGGAAAGATGCTGCACGTTAGAATAAAATAATACCAGGAACACAGGGCTGGACTTCTTTCTTGTCTTTTTCTTCAATTAAATGTGATTTCCTACAAGTGAAAAAGTGCTGAATTTTCAAGTTTCCTTGAATGTTTCTTTTTCAGTCTCTGTAATGGATCCAGAGCCCGTTAACGGCAGAGGAGAGGGTAAGAGGTTAAGTAAGCGTCTGAAATAGGGAAGGGGGTGCAGGGGGTCTGTGAGCAGCTGCTGCGAGCTGCAATGACTCCTCATTGGGAGTTGATCACTCAAACCCATGCTGTCCTCAGAAAATCATGTCAAGTATAGACAAGCCGCAAAGGAATAACACCATGTTTCTTTAAGTCTTTTTCTGGTCCTTGCATATCCCCAAGCATTCAGGTTCTCTGACCTGGACAGACAGGATGCGGGCAGTAGAAGCCTGGGGACCCTTCCTTTACCTTCCTTTCCAGGTCCAAACGCTGCCTTCTACGATTATGCATTTCTTTCCTTCCTTTCTTTTTTTGTTACTGAGGTGTGTGTGTGGGGGGGGTCTCACTACATGTCTTATGATGGTCTTGAACTCACAGTCCTCTTGCATCTACCTGTCATATGCTGGGATTATAGTTTCTTAAAATATTTTTATTTATTTATTTCCAAGTAGAGATAGAGAGAAAATAGGCAGAGAGAGAGAGAGAGAGAGAGAATGGGCACACCAGAGCCTGTAGCCGCTACAAACAAACTCCAGACGCATGCACCACCTTGTCCATCTGGCTTTATGTGGGTACTGGGGAATCTAACTTGGGTCATTAGGCTTTGCAGGCAAGCTCCTTAACTGCTGAACCATCGCTCCAGACTTCTTGCCTCTTCTTTACTCAACAGTATTTGCCACTGAAGGAAAAGAAGTGTATTCCTCCTTGCTTCTCTGAAACCCCTCAGAATTTACCCGGGTAAAATTTCCCCTCAAGAAAGAAAGGCAACTCGCTCCCAGTGTGCACAGCACTAACTAGGAATGGCTCATCACACACAGTGTTGAGCTTTATCTAGAGGCAGGGCAAGTTGCTGAGCCGTGGTATGCTCAGACCTCCATGACCACACTGGAGGGACCTTGACTGCCACTGCCTGTAACATACTGTTTGAAGGAACTTAATGAAGAAAGGGAGAAAGAGAGGGAGTGGAAAGAGAGGCGAGAAAGGAGAGAGAAAATGCATGATTTGGAATTCAACAAAATTTAATACAAAAGAAAGGTATTTGTCAAGAGTTAACATAATAAATATATATTATATAGATATAAATTTATATAAGCAGATTTTTCTATATAAATTCATCATTTATAAGGCCAGATGTCGAGCCGCACACCTGTAATCCCAGTACTCTGGAGGCAGAAGCAAAAAACCCAAGAGTTCCAGGCCAGCCTTGGCTACGTAATAAGAACTTGTCTCAAAAAGGAAGGGAAGATGGGCTGGAGAGATGGCTTAGTGGTTAAGGCGCCTGCCCGCTAAGCCTAATAACGTCAGTTCCAATCTCCAGGTCCCATGTTTAGCCAGATGCAAAGTGACGCAAGGGCGCGCACGCATTTGGATTTCGTTCACAGCAGCTGAGAGGCTGCTGGCATGCCCATCTCTATCTGTCTCCCTCTCCCTCTCTGTGTCTCTCTGCAAAAAAAAAAAAAAAAAAAAAAAGGAAGGGAAGAGCCAGGCATGGTGGTGCACGCCTTTAATCCCAGCACTCGGGAGGCAGAGGTTGGAGGATTGCCGTGAGTTTGAGGCCACCCTGAGACTATAGAGTGAATTCCAGGAAGGGAAGAAATGAGAATGAGAAGGAGAGACAGAAGGAAGGAAAGAGGAAGGGAGGGAGATGAGCCTGGCAGCAGACTTAGGGACAAGATGGACTCCCTGGCCATCCCTGACACAAACCAGAAGGCCAAGAAGTTCAGGAGATGGTGGAGCTGGGATTTGGGGTAAAATGAAAGGCACAGTGAAAAAATACAAACACTAAAGTAAAGACAAACTAAGTCTAAAGTCCAAAATGTTGATGGCTCCCCATGTGAGGATGCCTGGGGGAAGGGAGTGGGAGAAAGAGTAAAGAGGTGAAAACAACAGATTGCTGAGATCTAGACCTTGTCCCTCCTCCTCCTCGTCTTCTCTCTCCCTTTCTTCCTCCCTCTCTTCCTTCCTCCTTTCCCTCCTCTCCTCTCTCTCCTCTTTCCTTCTCTCCCTTTCTCCCTTCCTTCCTTTCTTCTTTCTTTTCTCCTGTTGTTTGAATCAGGGTCTATGTATGCCAAGGCCCTTGAACTCCCAATCCTGCGACCTGGGCCTCCTGAGTGCTGGATTTATAGCTGTGCTCCATCATGCCTGACTTTAAGTTTTCTCTTTAAAGGACTAAATTAGCTTTATTTATTTATTTTTTAGTTTGCTTCGAGTCAGGGTTCTCTGTGTACCACATGCTGGCCTCACTCTTGACTCCTGGCTCAGTTTCCCAAGTACTGGGCTATAAGACTGTCACCACACCCAACTTCCCATTCTCTTCTATGTTTCAACTTTTCAAAAAGTTGTTTCTCGGGCTTAAATTTTCTTTCACGTTTCACTACCAATTCTCTATGCCCTTGACTCACACTGGCACAGGTACTCAGTGTAGAGTGGCCTCCTCAAGTGTGAGCTAAGAGAAATGCTGTGCAGCTCACTTTCCTAGTACAATGGCTTGTGCTCTATTTGCACCATTTTCTAAGACAAATCAGGAATACCATTTATATGAGAGAGCATCGAAGCTGGGGTACGATACAGACAGCACAGAGGCTGGGATACACAGACAGACAGCACAGAGGCTGGGATACACAGACAGACAGCACAGAGGCTGGGATACACAGACAGACAGCACAGAGGCTGGGATACGACACAGAAACTTTCTTAGACTTACATTGAATTTTTGGTTTTTTTAGGTTGAATTTTTTTTTGAAGAATCCTTTCTTTCTCCTTGTCTGGCCTAGTGGCACACAACTCAAATCCTAGCACAGAGGTGACAGGAGGATCACTAGTTCAAGACCAGACTGGGCTATCTAGCAAGATCCTGTCTAAAAATGAATCAATATAAGAATCCTTTTCTCCCCTTATAGTTTATACCCCTGTCGTGTTAATGATGAGGGGACTAATTGTTTTGTTGTTTTTTTTCTGAGGCAGGGTCTCACTCTGGCCCAGGCTGACCTGGAATTCACTATTTAGTCTCAGGGTGGCCTCGAACTCATGGTGATCCTCCTACCTCTGCCTCCAGAGTTCTGGGATTAAAGGCATGCGCCACCACGCCCAACTAGAATTTTTTTTTAAGATTTATTTTTATTTATTTATTTAATTATTAGAGACAGAAAGAGTGAGAGAGAGAGACAGAGAGTTAGAACGAGTGCGCCAAGGCCTCTAGCCACTGCAAAGAAACTCCAGACGCATGCATCACCACATGCATCTGGCTTATGTGGGACCTGGAGAATTGAACCTGGGTCCTTAGGCTTTGCAGGCATGTGACTTAACCATTAAGCTATCTCTCTAGCCCTGAGGGGACTAATTTTATTATCTTCTTCAAATGTGAAGCAAATGATAAGGAGCTCATGTCAATTTACAAGCTTCATCTGACCTAAATATGTATCCTTAACTTTACAGAAATGATGACATCAAAGTGCTGTTCAGAAGAGACTGATAAATATGTAACTCGACAACAAATAAGTAGCTGTTCTGAAATTAGTTGGAGGCTTAAACACCCTGAAATTTCTAACTGGAGAATTCAAGACACCAAAAGCTAACATAATACTGCTCACACTCAATTGGGATCTTACACATGAAGTGCCCTCACTCTCCTTAGCTTTTAGAACAGAACAGCATGCAATAGAGTGTCAGATACTTCAAAAGAGGATATTCTGGAATTGAGCCCATAGAAGCCCATGTGGTCAGGATGAAGTATTTTTCTTAAGCCTCTTACTGTTGTCTTAGGATGGACATAAACATCAGAACTGTTTCCAAACAAGAGCTAAGTTAAGAGTTAGCTAATTCCATTTACAGAATGGAACTACATTTATTTGTGTGAACCACTGTTAATGTGTGTCAGAGTCAGACCCTTTTTCTAAACATTCCTGCTATATGCAGATAGACGGCATGTATCACAAACGAAGTCAAAATTAGAACTGTTTGGGACAAGTAAAGGAAGAATCTTAAGTTCAGTGACAGCAACTCTTCCATTGCTAACAGTAATCAATTGGAAACATCTTCCATGCCTTTATATTTTTTTAAATATTTATACCTCACAATACTTATATATGCACTGTGTTATGTGAACCTGATGATCTAGAACTTCAAGTAGTATTTTTTCATATTGATATAACCAAGACATGGGGTCTCAACTTAACTAATAATTGTCTTTTACAAAAGATGGTGTCCAAAGCCGGGCATGGTGGTGCACGCCTTTAATCCCAGCACTTTGGAGGCAGAGGTAGGAGGATCGCCGTGAGTTTGAGGCCACCCTGAAACTACATAGTGAATTCCAGGTCAGCCTGAGCAAGAGCAAGACCCTACCTCAGAAAACCAAAAAAAAAAAAAAAAATCACAAAAGATGGTGTCCAGATTAATTTCAATCAGTAAACTGAATAAAGATCTAGACTCTTCTTATTTCTTTACTTCTATGATTAGCACACACTACAGGTGTTCTCATAACTTACATTATACCAGTAGGAAAATTAAGATAGGGTAAAGGGCTAGATCCAATGGACATAATTTGTAATGGTAGCAAAGACAGAAGGACTACAATAAAGAATGAAAACAGACAATAACACCTCACCAGACTCAATTACATAATGCACCTACTATGTGGGAAAAACCTCACTAGTATTGAATAAAGAAAAACTTTTAATTCTTTACAATTCAGGTGAGCAAGTAGAATTAAATGATGCTGATTATCACATGATTTAAAGGCTTACATTGTGATTTAAAATAATTAGCATTTATCACATGCTAAACACATAGCATTCTATTTAGTCCTTATTATCCCTGCATTACAGATGGGGAAGCAGAAATCATCAAGTAGCTTGCCCTTGTTAGAGCCAAGGTCTGAATCTGCTCACGCTATAGAACACTTTCTAAAAGAACCTCTGGGGGCTGGAGAGACAGCTTAGTGATTAAGGCATTTGCCTGCGAAGCCAAAGGATCCCAGTTCGATTCTCCAGGACCCACATAAGCCAGATGCACATGGGACACATGCGTCTGGAGTTTGTTTGCAGTGGCTAGAGGCCCTGGCGTGCCCATTCTCTCTCTCTCTCTGCTTGCAAATAAATAAATTAATTAAAATTTAAAAAAATAAAAGAACCTCTGGAAATTTTTCTTCTACAAGAAATTTCCAAGATATATATACATACACACTTTTAAAAACACTTTCATGGACAGGAAACAGAAACAGGTAAAAAAGACAGGGTGAATATAATCTGAATAGATTATATACATGTATGAAAATGTTATAATGAAATCCATTATGTATAATTAATATATGCTACTAAAATTACAAAACAATCCCTTAAATGGCAGTAATTTAAAGAAATAATGTTCAAGCTAATAAAGAACATTTTTAGATTTATTATTCCCATCCAAGATTTGATTTGATCTTGTGGACAGATGATCCAGTAGCTTGGTACTTGGTTCCCACTTGTAAGTCCCTTCCAAAGAATCATTTTCCTTTTCCTCAAATAGAACAGATGTGTATGAAAGATACATGCACATATTTCTCTCTGTAAATAGCTACATTTATTTGACTCTCTTCTTTTAATTTTTTTTTCATATTATGTAACATTCCTTGAATATGTCCCAACTAGCTGTCTAATAGTTTAGTCCTTATAAGTTGGCTACGTAGCCCAGCATTTTAGAACCTATTTCTGTTGACATGCCATATTTACTAGTTTTATATTCAAGCATAGCCCTGGCGCCTCTGAACAAACAGAGATGAGTCACTTAATGAATGCCACATCCACTTTCTTTCCAGGTGCTGGATCTACGGTTACAGTGAGCACCTCACAACCTCTCCACCTGTCTGAACCCCCCTTTTCATTCTCTGTGAGAGAAGAACGCCTCCCAAGCATTCACATGGCCTGCTGCCACCATTCACAAGGAACTTCAGACTGAAGACAATCTTATTGTCAAGCCACAGGGACAAGGGGGTCCATGCAGTAACTAGGGCCTCTCTAGGTAGCACCTCAGAAACCTCCAAAAAAGCATCTGCTCAATTCTTGGCAAACTGGTCTCCACCACCTGCAAGCTTACCTGTCTCACTGTCTTTCTGGGACCTGGAGTTCCCACAGTAACAGCAGTCCAAGAAGATGACATAGTTCAGAATGTTGAAGAACAGCCCGACGATCCCAGCACTTAGAACCAGCATGGGCTCCTCTGTCTTCTGGGGACTGATGTACCTTTTGATGGCTTCAACCAGAATGCTGAACATCAGCGCCACGGCAAAAATGGAATTGCCAAATGCTCCCACGACATCTGCCCGAAGAAAGCCATACGTGCTCTTCTTGTGCTGTCTAATGTTGGTGGCCCTGATGCCAAACAGTCCTATGATCATGGACAGCAAGTGGGAAAGGACAGCGAAGGCATCAGAGGCTAAGGAGAGGGAGTTGCCTATGTGGGCGACCACGAGCTCCATTACGAACAGGAGGATGCTGACCACGCACATGAGGACCAGACGGCAGCTTCTTCCCGAGTATCGCCCCATGGCGGCTCTCTGCGCAGGAAGCGGCTCTGTCTCAGGAAAGGCTGAGCCCTCAGTGGAGCAGCCACAGATTCAGTGATTACAGCTCCAGGATGACTCTCCCCTTCAGCCTTTCAGTGCTTTCTTGTCATATTTGGAAATCACTTTTTATAGGCTGCTATAAAGCCATAAAACAGTTTAAAGGGCAATTAAGCAAGAGCTGTCACGTGAGCTAGGCTTATGGAAATGGAAGGCACTGGCTTCAGGTGTGGACTCGAGTTTGCATGTGTTTAATGACAGCTTTCTTGTCTTCTCTCCTTCCTGTCGCAGCTCATCGGCGGCTGTGCAGCTTTGCCAGCTGCTTCGGAGCCTTCGTGGCTCTCCTGAAGTAAGATGTTTGACAGTGATCACGCCTGGTCTCTCTGGAGTGCAAACAGTTTTGCATGCCTGCGACTGTGTGAAATGGGCAAAGTTCTCGAGTTGCTAATATTCTTGGGGAGCTACGATGAAGTGAAAGCCAAAAGTGAGGCTAGGGTGATGTTGCTACTGCTCTGCCCAGTCACCTGCAATCAACGAGCTGCCTGCTTCCAACAAGCGTCATATATAAGGCCAGAAAAGCAGCCCTCCTGGGCAGGAGAGGCCCTGCAGCTCTGAACTGGAGCCCTGAAGGCTCTGTCTCAGATAGTTTCAGGAAGAAAGCCAGATGGTAACTTAACTGAAGCAAGCAGTCTGGGCTTTCATTTTTGAAACTCTTCTCCACTTAGAGCTTTTAAAGCTTCTTAGCTGTCCACGATCTAGAATGGTAGCAGCCTGCACTGTTTAGGGTGGCCTGCCCACCATCAATCTTTAGCAGAACATGGGCGGGCGGGCGGGCGGGTGTCACTATACACAAGTTCTTTCTCTTCTGAACTTCGATTTTTGACTGTAATGATGACTTTTTTGGTGTACGTGTGTAGGATGTGAGCCGTGGTGTGGCTTGTCTGTGCAGTTGCACGTGCCCCACCCACGTGAGTGTGGACACCAGAGAACATCAAGAACATCAGACCATCAATCAGGAGCATCAGGAACATCAAGTGCACCTCTCCAGTGCTTATCTGCACTCCTCGTGTTTCCTTAGGACTGGAGTTTCTCAGGGCTCTGGAGCTGGCCGTTTTCACGAACCCTGGCACTTTTCTGGTCAGCTCCCCACAGAAGGGAAGTTATAGAAGTGTGTGGCCACACCCCGCTGTTTATGTGGGTGCTGACCCCTCATCTCCTCATGCTTGACCAAAAAAGCGCTCTTACCTGCTCAGCCATCTCTCTAGGCCCTGAGAGTAGCTTTTATATGACCCTAATTGGCCATTTCACAGATGACACTCATTCTGGGTGTCTGTGATGTTTCTTCTGCTTGAGATTAGCATGTGCGTGGGTCCACATACCAAGCAGACTTCCCTCTCTGATGGGCGTGGGCCTCCTCCAATCAGCTGAAGTTCTGAGTGGACCCAGAAGGCTGGGTTAGAGGGAGCTCCTCCCACCAGACCTTCAGGGTGGTGAGCGCACACTACAGGGTGAGGTGGGCTCAGGAAGAGAAAAGGATGGAGTCAAAGAGTATTTTCAGGCTGTGAAAAGCAGCAGCGCAGAGCCAATAGTAAACACGCCTTGTTTTCTTTCTGCAGTGAGCACTGGGCACTTGGGTGACTCATTCATACTGAGTGTCTAAACTCACAGGCCCCACCTCTGCAGATTCAACCAACTGCAGGTTTAAAATCACTGAAAATTGCATTTGTACTGAACATGAACTTTTTTTTTTCTTCTTTTTAAAAATATTTGAGACCGGTGGGGGGTGGGGGGAGATAGAGAGAGACTGGGTGTGCCAGGGCCTCCAGCCACTACAAACGAACTCCAGATACATGCACCACCTTGTGCATCTGGCTTATGTGGGTCCTGAAAATGGAACCTGAGTCCTTAGGCTTTACAGGCAAGTGCCTAAACCACTAAGCCATCTCTGTAATCCAACACGTACTTTGTTATCCATCACTTCAATATGGTATTTACAGCCGGGCACACCTTTAATCCCAGCACTGGGGAGGCAGAGGTAGGAGGATCATTGTGAGTTCGAGGCCACCCTGAGAATAGAGTGAATTCCAGGTCAGCCTGGGTCAGAGTGAGACCCTACCTGGGGAGGGGGTGGCAGGGAGAGGTATTTACATAGCACTTACATTGCATTAGGCACTGTAAATGATCTACAGGTGATTTAATTGTGTGGGAGAATGTGTGTACATCATATGCAAACTATTTGTCATTTTATATAAAGATAATGATGGAGTGGGGGAGAGGTATCCTGGAACTTACTCCTTAGGGATCCCAAAGGTTAACTGTATCAAGTTTATGGCTGTCACCTACAAGTAACAGGTTCATGCACCATCTTGAAAAGCACCAGAACTTTTTGTTTAAAGAATTTCATGATGTAGCCCAGGAGAGGCTGGTTTCAAACTCATTAGATAGCCCAAGCCAGTCTCAAACTGCGCTCAAGGGCTGGTATTACAGGTGGGTGCCACCACTCTGGGGAGACCAACAATTTTAAAATATGTAATTTGAAAAGGTTTTGATATTGTCGTAAAACCTTAATTTAAAAAAAAAAGCCAATTAATCAGGTGTATTTTAGGAGAATTTCTTCTATGACTAATTGTCTTTATAATAATTTTTAAAATATTTTTATTTAAGCCAGGCAAGGTGGCGCATACCTTTAATCCCAGCACTCAGGAGGCAGAGGTAGAAGGATCGCCATAAGTTCAAGGCTATCCTGAGACTACATAGTGAATTCCAGATCAGCCTGAGCTAGAGTAAGACCCTACCTCGAAAAATAAAACAAACAAACAAACAAATTATTTATTTATTTGCAAGGGAGGGGGAGAGGAAAAGAGAGAGAATGAGAATGAATGGGCTTGCCAGGGCCTCTAACCATTACAAATGAACTCCAGATGCATACACAACTTTGTGCATCTGGCTTTACACCAGTATTGGGGAATCAAACCCAGGCCATCAGGCTTGGCAAGCAAGTCCCTCAAGCACTGATCTATCCTAATTGAGTGTCCTAAATTGAGTGTCTTTAAAGCAGCAAACATCAGGCCTTCCTATTAGTACTACTCACTGAAAGCTTCAAAGAAATCCCTGAGATCTATTTTTGTGCCAGATGACCAGGGGTTACAGTACAAAATATGGGATCTACTTTTTTAGGGTTTCACATGAGTCAGCTAAAAAAAAAAAAAAAAAAAAAAATCTGTTAGTTTCGACTTGGTTTTTTTGCAAACCAACATATATGCTTATAGGGGACAAAGCGATTACTGTGACTACAGCCATGCAGTAGCAGCAACTTGCAGTTTACCCTGCATAAGCTGATGCACAAGGCATTGTTCTAGCTGTTCTTACTGTATGAGAGGAACTCTGAAATAGGTAGGGGACTTCTCCCCCATTTTTCAACTTAAGAAAGCTCATTGGTACCCAAGGATGGCACAGCATGCAACAGTGAGAAACGGATCCAGAACCCAAGTATATGGGTCAGATGGTTGTCTTCTCAGAGAAAACAGGCATTCAGATACACGTACTCAAAACATCAGTCTGCAATTCTCCATGGCCACAGTAGTTCTTCTACCATCCACAGCATGCGCCTGCCTCCACACCACACTCCCTCTGCTTGGAGCAGCTGGTATCCTTCCTCCTCTCCTGACACTGAGCTTCTACTCATCCTTCAGAGCCCAACTCTGAGTGCATTCTTTCTACAAATAGTCTGGGGAGGCTGAGGCAAGACTTCAAGATCAGACTGGACTTGATAGCAAGACATTGTCAGTAAAAAAAAAAAAAAACTTGTCAGATGTGGTGGTGCATGCCTTTAATCTCAGCACTCTGAGATGCCACAGTAGGATTGCTGTGAGTTTGAGGCCAGCCTGAGACTAAATAGTGAATTCCAGGTCAGCTTAGGCTAGAGAAAGACCCTACCTCAAAACAAAACAAAACAAAACAAAACAAAACAAAACAAAACAAAACAAAACAAAACAAAACAAAACAAAAAAACCTTCCAAGTGGGCTAGAAATGAGGTATGAAAGACATTCCAAGCAGAGATGGGAAGTAAGGGTGTTCACAGGAGACTATGCTGAAGGGTTTACATTTTAGCCTACAAATGATAGCCACAAAAAGATTCCAGGGGGAAGAAAACCACCCCAATAAACTGTATTAGGAGAAATAGAAACACCTCTGGCCATGTGAAGACTGACTTGTGGACAAGACTGGAGGTCATGCATCTATGAAAGGAAAAGACAACATACAAGGCAGTAGAAGGAACAAAATCTACTTTGTCGGCCAAGCAAGTGTGGTTGGCAGTGTATTGAAAGGGCTGCCTGGGATGACTCAGATCTGTGCTTTGAGTTAAAACTACATTTTGTCAGTACCAATCCTCCATGCAGAAAACACTGCAGGAGACAAAGGTCCCAGGAGTGGAGGGTAAAGTGACATGTGGGGGGCATGTTGACCTGAAATGTTGACAGAACTACAACAGACTTCACTATGTATTTGGAGTTGGTCTAGAACTTAGAACTAGGATAAAAATGTTGACATTGGCCCATTAATGCTGTTTGAACCCATGGAAATAGATGAGGCTGATTAGAAAGCATGAGAGGGCCCTCCTGTGGCAATCTGGCATATCAGCATCTAAGGCCAAAGAAGAAAGGCCCATGAAACATGCCATGAAAAATGCGGCCTGAAGTGATCCCAGTGAAAACTGTCATGGTGGAAGAAGGGTGAGGGAAAGGTGAGGAAAAGTGCAAAGGAAGAAGTGAAGGGGCAGTCACTCCTTCAGAATGAAAACTTGTTTCTGGAAGGCCCAATATTACATAAGAGAAGCTCAAGGAAAAGCTTTTATTTTTTTCAGTCTGGTGGGGGAGACGGTATATGTATGTCTGCACGCAGGTCTACACGTGTGTGTTGAGACCAAAGGTCAGCGTCAACTGTCTTCCTAAGTCTCTACTTTATTCTTTCGGACAGGGTCTTTTACCAATTCAGCTAGACTAACTGGCCAGCAAACCCTAAGGATCTTCCTGTCTCTGCTTCCTGAGTAGTGGGATCAGAGGTGCATGCCATCATGCCATTTCATGTGGGTATTGAGACTAGAGCTCAGGACTTTACCCATCTCCACAGACCTGCGGTTTTGTTTTGTAAACAGGATACAGGGCAGTTTTTGATTCAGTTTTGGGAGCTATGAAAAGAGGTGCTTCAAGATATGACAGGACAGGCCGGGTGTGATGGAGTATGCCCTTAATCCCAGCACTCGGGAGGCAGAGGAAGGAGGATAGCCATGAGTTCAAAGCCACCCTGAGACTACAGAGTGAATTCCAGGTCAACCTAGGCTAGAGTAAGACCCTATCTTGAAAAACCAAAAAAAAAAAAAAAAAAAACACCCAAAAAGATATGACAGGACAATTGGTGGCTCCGAGTCCTAACATCAAGAGGGGTGCTCAGATCACAGCACTTGCCTAGCTGTCAATGACCTTCATCTCTTGGTAGGAATCTCCTTATATGTATAATTCAGAAATCTCAAAAAAAGAATGAATACATAAAGCACTACTAGTTCATGGTATTTATTACTGGGGTTGTTTACAGAAAAGTATTTTCCACTGTTGATTTAAGCATAAGAATAGCTGTTTATTTCATGTGATTGCTTTTTAGAACTTTTATTTTAAAAAAGCAAAAAACTGTATTTGAGAAGATATTAGTATTTTTTTTTAAGTAAGGATTCGAGAGGATTCTATTTTATCCTTTAGTAACTCCGGCCAAACAAGGTGTAGAACTTGGCAGGGTTCTTTCCACAGATGCATTTGGCTCCAGGCTGCAGCTCGCACAGTGGTTTGAAAGGAATACAAAGGCTTTTAGCTCCCATGGATGGTGCACCAGGTTCCAGGTCCTGATCCCTGAATCAAAAACAGATGAGAATCCACTGATTTGTGCCATGTGCTGACACACTCCTTCCCAGTGCAATACCTTGCGAAGTTTATCAGCAAGTTTTGCTTACCTGGCAGTGGTCTTTTTGATCCAGTCTTCACAGTCAATTTCAGCACAGAATGGGATCTGAACAATCTAATAAAGAAATGTGTTCCACATTAGTTAGTAACCCCTAAAAAGGAATATCTGGGTTCTCTATGTAAGTTACAAGCAAAAAGGGTAGATCATCCATTCCTTTTCAGGCCTCAAAATGTGCTAGGGCACTTTACTCTGAATTGTACAAGATAGCAAAGAATGTTTTCTACAGTGTCCAAAACCCACACACAAAGAATGAAGACACAATTCAGGCATGTTTGCAATACATTAAAATGTCCCCAATAAATGGGCTGCAATGCAGTAAACCCCTGTTGTATCACCTGCATTTCAAATCTGCACTGCTGCCTGTTCTATCAGGAAGGCACAAGAAGATGACAAAAGAACATGTCAAAGCAATGCCAGCTGTAACAGTCAACACTAGGCAAACCCCACTCTTATCACATGTTTCTAACATGCATGAGAAAACACCAAAATAAATAAATAAATAAAAAAGAGCCAGGCATGGTGGCGCATACCTTTGCACTCAGGAGGAAGAGGTAGGAGGATCGCCATGAGTTCAAGGCCACCCTGAGACTACAGAGTGAATTCCAGGTCAGCCTGGGCTAGAGCAAGACCCTACCTCGAAAAACAAAAAAAAAAGAAGAAGAAGAAGAAGAAGAAGAAGAAGAAGTAAAAACAAATAGGCAAAGAAATTATAGAAATATAAGGACTTCTTTAGGCAGTCATTAACACATGAGAATGTTAGTTTAATTTCAAATTGTACAAACTTATTCTAATAAACTGCCTTAAGACTGTAAGAAGTAATACAATTCTAGCTGAGAGTAGATGCATAGAAAGAAGGTGGCTGAGGACTGGAGGGATGGCTAAGCAGTTAAGGTGTTTGCCTGCAACGCCAAAGGACCCTAGTTCAATTCCCCAGGACCCATAAGCCAGATGCATGAGGTGGCTCATGCATCTGGAGTTCTTTGCAGTGGCTAGAGGCCCTGGCGTGCCCATTCTCTCTCTGACTCTCTCAAATAAATAAAACTTTTTTAAAAAAAGAAAGAAGGTGTCTGAGGTCAGTAACAGTGCACATGTACTTAGAAGTTTTTATACAGAAATTCATTGTGCACTGAAAACTGAAACAAAAAACTTGAGATATAGTTACTTCTCTGCATTGATAGTTTTAAATTACTAAATTAACAAACAAAAACATAAAAATGTATCTTTACAAATACATTCTAGTATGACCTAACAGTGCCTGACACTACCTACACAAGACCATCATAATAGGAGGAAAAGATGATGACATCAAACTGAAAAGGGAGACTGATTGAGAGAGGGAGGGGATATGATGGAGAGTGGAGTTTAAAAGGGGAAAGTGGGAAAAGGGAGGGAAGTACCATGGGATATTGTCTACTATTAAGGAAGTTGGCAATAAAAATAATAAGTAAATAAAATAAAATGGTATAGCATATGAACAAATTTGAGGCAAGTTATTTTTAGACTCATAAATGATAACTATCTTTAATTTGCTCTAGTTTAAAAGTAAGGCTTATGTAATAATTCTTGACAATACTAGCTATTTACATTT
Organism: Orientallactaga sibirica; assembly: GCA_036365145.1. Taxonomy (NCBI): domain Eukaryota; kingdom Metazoa; phylum Chordata; class Mammalia; order Rodentia; family Dipodidae; genus Orientallactaga; species Orientallactaga sibirica. The sequence goes on from JAEOAD010000035.1 coordinate 2,876,942, forward strand.
GGTATTAATATAAAAGACATATTCATTCTTGAGTGATTTATTCAGCCCTGAGGTGGTTTTGACTTAATCATTTCAATATTGATGCTGAATGGTTCTGTAGGGGAGGGGGTGCATCTATGAGTTCCTGTGACATTTATTTATTTATTTATTTATTTTATTTATTTATTTATTTATTTATGTATGAGAGAGACACACAGAGAGAAACAGGCACACCAGGGCCTCCAGCCATTGCAAACAAATTCCATATACATACACCACCTTGTGCATCTGGCTTGCATGGCTACTGGGGAATTGAACTTGGGTTTTTAGGCTTCACAGGCAAGCACCTTAACCACTAAGCAACCTTTCCAGACCCACATATGTTTCTTCTATGTGGATGTATATGTGTGTGCAGGTACATGTTCATGTGCCAGAGGAAACTTCAGGTATCTTCTTCAAGAATGCCATCTAAACCAGGCATTGTACCACACCTTTAATTCCATCACTTGGGAGGCAGAGGTAGGAGGATCTCTGTGAATTCAAGGCCAAACTTGGACTACAGAGTGAGTTCCAGATCAGCCTGGGATACAGTGACACCTAACCTTGAAAATAAAAAAATAAAAAAGAATGCTGGGCTGGAAAGATGGCTTAACGGTAAAGGCACTGGCCTGTGAAGCCTAAGGACCCATGTTCAATTTCCTAGTACTGACATAAGCCAAATGCATGTGATGCCACATGCATCTGGAGTTTGTTTGCAATGGCTAGAGGCCCTGGCATGCCCATTCTCTCAGAAAGAAAAGAAAAGAAAAGAAAAGAAAAGAAAAGAAAAGAAAAGAAAAGAAAAGAAAAGAAAAGAAAAGAAAAGAAAAGAAAAGAAAAGAAAAGAAAAGAAAAGAAAAGAACGAGAGAGAAAGAAAGAAAGACAGACAGACTATATATGCCATCTACCTACCTCTATTTGAAACAGGCTTTCTCACTGGCCTGGAATTCACTGATTAGGCTACACTGGCCAGCCAGCCAGTTTCTGTCTCCACCTTCCCAGCACTGAGATTACAGGCTTGTACCACCATGCCTATCATTTTGCATGGGTACTGGAAATCAAACTCAGATTATTTCCCTAGCCAGTAATTTTAATGTGGTTTTTTTTGTATGTTTTTTTTTTTTTACTATATGTAATGTCTTAATTTTTTTTTGGGGGGGGGGACACAGAGACAGAGTCAGAGGGAGAGGAAGGCAGACAGAGAATGGGCCTGCCAGCAGCCTCTCAGCTACTGTGAACAAAATCCAGATGCGTTCGCCCCCTTGTGGGCAAGTGTGGCATTGCGCCCTTGCGCCACTTTGCATCTGGCTAAACGTGGGACCTGGAGATGGGAACCGGGTTATTAGGCTTAGCAGGCAGGTGCTAACCACTAAGCCATCTCTCCAGCCCTTAAATTTTTTTTTTTTTTTGGAGAGAGACACAGAAAGAGACAGAGAGGAAGAGAGAGGAAGATAGAGGATGGGCGCAACAGAAACCTCTCAGCAGCTGCAAAAGGAATCCAGATGCGTTCGCCCCCTTGTGGGCAAGTGCGGCATTGTGCCCTTGCGTCACTTTGCATCTGGCTAACAGGGGGGACCTGGAGACTGGAACTGATGTTCTTAGGCTTAGCACCTGAACCACTAAGCCATCTTTCCAGTCCAAATGTCTTCAATTTTTGAGGAGAAAATGTCAGTGATAAGAAATAGCAATATTCAAACAGGGACTAGAAGTACAGACCTATAACCTCAGCTAGTAGGGAGACTGAAGTAAGAGGATCAAAAGTTGAAGGCTAATAAATTCAAAAAAAATAAATTCAAGGCTAGCCTAGACAATCTAGTGAGACCTTCTCTATTATAAAATAAAAAAGGCTGGGCATGGTGGTGTACTCCTCTAACTCCAGCACTCGGGAGACAGAGGTAGCAAAATTGCTGTGAATTCAAGGCCACCCTGAGACTACATAGGAATTCCAGGTCAGCCTGGGCTATAGTGAGACTCTACCTCGAAAAACCAAAATAAAATAAAGTAAAAAATAAATAAAATAGCCGGGCGTGGTGGCACATGCCTTTAATCCCAGCACTTGGGAGGCAGAGGTAGGAGGATCGCCAAGAGTTCAAGGCCACCCTGAGACTACATAGTGAATTCCAGGTCAGCCTGGAGCCAGAGTGAGACCCTACCTCGAAAAAAAAAAAAAAAAAAAATAATAATAATAAAAATAAATAAATAAAATAAAACAGTGCAAAGATGCCAGGCACAGGGGCACATGCCTTTAATCCCAGCACTCAGGAGGCAGAGGTAGGAGGATCTCCAAGAGTTCAAGGCCACCCTAAGACTACATAGGGAGATAGTGAGTTCCAGGTCAGCCTGGCTAGAGTGAGACCCTACTTCAAAAAAAAAAAAAAAAAAAAAAAAAAAAAAAAGTGCAAAGATGGCTAGGGATGTAGCTCCATAGTAGAGTTCTTGCCTACCATGTGTAAGGTCCTGGGTTCAATCCCAAGCACCATGGTAAAATAAAATTTTAAAAGGAAAGAAATAAAGGATATTACAATATTCCAAAATCAAAGTGATCAAAATAGATTAATCTCCTTTTCATTTATAGCAATACAAAAAAAAATCAAAATTTTCACTTATATTTAAGTGCAAAGATCTCTTCCTCCTTTCCTTTCCTCCTCCTCATAAATCCATTTCTATTTATAATAGCCTCAGAGGGTGCTTGATGGTCAACAGCACCCTAAACTGATACACATGAGATGAGACCACTAGTAGGTGCAGCACACTTGCTTTCTGGTCCTCTATGCTCTTTGGACACACAATTACAACACCTATGCTCTACTTTTGGAAGCTGAAATCCCTGCAGTAAAGTTATCTAATGAGAACAGCTATGACTCCACCAATACCTGGTAAATTCATTTCTTAGAAATCAATAGATTATCTAACAGGCACCCTACTGGTCTATTAACTTATGCAACTTCTCTAATAAACTATTCTACACAAGTGACTAAGCAGATTTCTTTATTAAAAGAAATTTCTTAAAGATTCTGAAGTAATCTGGGTCTGGTGGTACAAACCTGTTACCATAGCTACTTGAGAGGCTGCAGGAGCAAGACTCCAAGTTCAAGGCCTGCTTGGTCTAGAGTGAGTTCAAGGGAAGCCCAGTGATAGTGTGTGTCTGGTATGCACAAGGCTCTAAGATCAATACTGTCCCCAAACAAATAAAGGAAATAAGAACCCCAAACATGAACAAGATAATCACTCAAGAGGAAAGTAAGTATAACTAAGCAGCTAAGAAAGGCAAACACCTGGCAGAAGATGGCCTGTAATTTTAAGGTCAAGTGAGAAATTAGAGAACCCAGAAAGGTAAACGATTAGAAAAATAAAGCAGGAGTGGAAAGCCAAATACTGCAGAATGTTGATCTGAAGGAGACTGAGGGGACCTACTTTGCACTTATTTACAGATTAGTAAACTGACAGTGAGAAAGATTCATTTTCCCAGCTCATGCCATAAGATACATTATTAGGTGAACTGTGCTAGTGAGGGTGCTAACTTCCAGCACAATCACTTCTGTGTAGCCTAGGTGAATTCATTTAGACTCTGTCCCATGGTTTTCTCATTTGTAATCTGGCTGCATGCTCAAACATGGAATACTAAAGTCCATAAATGATTCACCCCAATAATATGGAATGCTGAATAAGACACAATCCTTCTATGTGCTAGAACAGGTGATTAATGCAATACATAAGTTCAATGAGTTTTAAAATGTTATTTCAGAGATCGGGGTGTAATTCACTAACAGAATGTTTGTCTGGCACTGGGAAGACCCCAGTTAAATCCCTAGTATAAAAGAAAAACAGAGAAAACAAAAAAGAGAGAAAAATAAGTAAATCCCCCCAAAAAAACAACCCTTTTAGAAGTGTCTTACCTTTCCAGAATCAAGTAACTTCTGGAAGTCCTCCAATGTGTCAGCCACGACCATGTGAGTCCTAAGGTCTTCAGAAGCCCTACCAAAATAAATTACAGAACATACACTCTTCTTATAAATACAAGGTATTTTTGAATCCCCAAAATAAAATTTCACGAACAAACAGTAACTCCTTTAGGAGCAGTGAGTCAGTTCCTCATAACAACTCTATTGTGAGTCACAACAGGTGGCAAATTTGCAACCCACCTAACAGGCAGGCATGGCTGTTATTGTTGTTCAATTTCTATTGGTCAACATGATATTTCAGCTATCACTTAGTACCTGTGGGAGTCTGGGTTATAATTTAAACTGTTTTTTTTCTATAAAATTGGAAAAACAATCAAACACAAAGGCATGAGCATATTTTGACACTGAAAAGCACACAAGTATGTATTATTCAAAACACTGTCACACCTCATCAAGCCCTCCTCACCTTTACCACTCCCTCATTTCCTTTTCTTTTTGGAGACAGGGTTTCTTTGTACAGCTCAGGCTGGCCTGGTATATGATCCTCCTGCGTCAGTCTTCAAGAGCCATGATTATAGGTGTAAAACACTGTGTAATTCCCTCATGTAAAAACCTCAGGTTTTAGAAATGCAACAGATAGGAGGTGGAGGGATGGCTTAGCGGTTAAGGCGCTTGTCTGCAAAGCCAAAGGACCCAGGTTTGATTAACTGGGACCCACATAAGCCAGATGCATAAGGTGGCACATGTGTCTGGAGTTAATTTGCAGTGCCTAGATGCCCTGGAGCACCCATTCTTTCTTTCTCTCCAATAAATAAATAAATAAAATATAAAAAAAGAAAGAAATATTCTTGGCTATACTCAAAGTCACATACCTTGTCACTCATGGGTACTGATGAAGGGAAAAAGGTTTTTTTTCCTGAGTCTCACAGCTGGGCCCATATAGAGCTATCAGCGGCCACTAGCTATCCACCAAATGTTTCTTCTTCTTCCCCTCGTCACTTTGTTGAGGTAAGGTTAGCCGTACTAAGTTACAGCGAGAGATGAGGAAGTCATGTTGCTCTTCCCAGGCTGAACTTGAAGACGATGGGCCTGGCTCTTGTACTCCCCCTCCCCACCAGCACTGCTTGCATGTGACTGAGATGTGGTTTGTCCATGTGAATGACAATAGGATCTAGAGGACGGCAGAACCAACAAAAATGGAAATAGTCTAGGTTCCCAAGAACCAGGGGAAGCAGAGTCACTTCATATGGCTCCACGGAAGAACAGGGAAGTCATTCTTTCAGCTCTGGTCCTCTCTCGGTTTAACAGCTTAGTCTACTTCACACAGAACTTGAACTAAAAACATTGTCATTATAGGGCCTGGGAGGTATCTCCGTGGAGTAGCTTACCTAGCATGCACAAGGCTGTAAGTGTGACCCCAGCACTGAATGGGTGGGTGAGAACCCAAATATAACACTAATAAACTGCTGGGGAGATTGCTCAGTGATTAAAGGCACTTGTATGCAAAAAGCCAGACAGGCTGGCCCACCAACCCTGTAATCTCAGCACTGGGAAGGCTGTGGCAGGAGGACTGAGTTCCAGGATAACCTGGGCTATACAGTAAGAACCTATGTCGGGGGGGGGGGAGTCAACAACCCAAACTTCTGACAAGGACTATAGGTACATGTCTTTGACATAGTAAAATTAACTCATACATCAGTTTCTTTGCAGTTGGTATCATAAAAATCTAACCATGAACCAAGATAATTTGATATCTTAAAGAATGAGTAGTGTTACCCTAATCTAGTTTTCCTTTAACAATTATTTTATTAAAAATTGAGACTTGACTAGGGAGCTGTTAAAGGTGCTTGTTTGCAAAACCTGCAACCCTGGGTTCAATTCTCCTATCCACATAAGCCAGATGCACAGTGGCACATGTACCTAGAGTTCATTTGAGCAGCAAAAGGTCCAGGCCTGCTCATTATCTCCCCCAACCCTTACTCTCAGAAAAAAAAAAAAATTTAAAAATTTAGACATAGTCAAAGACCTACATTTTATAACCAACTATTACAATGCAGCAGGTAAAAACATGATGAAATCAAACTTAATGTTAACACAAACACCTATTAACTGCAAAGTTACAATCTGAATTCACATGTGCAGAATGATCTTAACAAATCCATATTCCACATGCAGACAGACAAGCAGACAGAAAACATGCCAAAATGTTTCTGCTCATTACAACTGAATACTATGCCTACAGCTTTGTTTTTTCCTAAGGTTATTTGGTATGTCAAAATTTTTCTAAAATGAGCACGTTCATCTATGTACACAAAATCACAGAAACAAATAAAAAAACACTGTAAAGACTAAATACAAAGTATTTTATATATAAATATAAATATATATATGCACATACATATATTGCAAAGAAAAATAAAAGGCCAGGCGGGTGGCACATGCCTTTGGTCCCAGCACTTGGGAGGCAGAGGTAGGTGGATGGCTGTCAGTTCAAGGCCAGCCTGAGACTACATAGTGAATTCCAGGTCAGCCTGAGCTAGAGTGAAATCCTATCTCAAAAAAAAAACAAAACAAAACAAAACAAAACAAAACAAAACAAAACAAAACAAAAACAGAAGTTAAGTGAGAGGAAAGGTTAATAAAAGTTTCTTCTAAGCCAGGTGTGGTGGCACACAGCTCTAATCACAACACTAGAGATGCTGGGGGGTGGGGAGAATGTGGCTCAAGACCAGCCTGAGCTATATAGTGAGTCTGAACCAACCTGGGCTACATGAGACCCTATTAGAAAACAAACAAAAACACATAAATGAAAATGCTACCTATTAGTCCTAGGGCTATAGTTCAGTTGGCAGAATTCATCTTGCATGCATGAGGCCCTGGGTTCAATTTCTAGCACTACAAAAGTCAGCTCTTTAACTTGAGATTTTGATACCTATACTGACCTAAGGTTTTTAATTGCCATAGAAAATAAATTAAAAGCTGTTCTCAGAGCCAGGCGTGGTAGTGCATGCCTTTAATACCAGCACTGAGAGACAGAGGTAGAGGATCGCGGTGAGTTCCAGGCCACCCTGAGACTACATAGAGAATTCCAGGTCAGCCTGGGCTAGAGTGAGACCCTACCTCAAAAAAAAAAAAAAAAAAGCTGTTCTCAAAAAGCTTATAAAAGTTCAAACACACTTTGCAAGTCAAAAAAAGAAAAACAAAAACAAAAAAACCCAAGCTACTTTTCAGCTACTAAATTTCCAGTCAGAGAAGTGCTAGTGGTTAAGACACTTGCCTGCGAAACCCAAGAACTCATGTTCAAATCTCCAGGTCCCATGTAAGCCAGACACTGTGACACAAGAGAGCAATGTCGCACATGCGCACCGGGGGCACATGCGTCTAGAGTTGGTACGCAGTGGCTGAAGGCCCTGGTGCGCCCATTCTCTCTCTCTCTCTCAAATAAAATAGAAAAAACAAACAAAAAAAAAAACTTAAGAAGTCAGGCTGGGCATAGTGGTGCACACCTTTAACCCTAGCACTTGGGATGCCAAGGTAGGAGGATTGCTGTGAGTTTGAAGCCAGCCTGAGACTACATAGTGAATTCCAGGTCAACCTAGGCTACAGTGAGACCCTACCAAAAAAAAAAAAAAAAAAAAAAATTAAGAAGTCAGAATCTCCAGGAATGAGGCTCAGCTCCCAGGTGACTGAAGAGCATCACTAGAACATAGTCACTGCACTGCACTTGAAGCACTGAGGACAGGCTTTCTAATCCTTCATCTGGCAATGTTACCTTTTCTGGGTTCAAACTTCAAGGGTGCTGTCTTGTGCACACCAAACAAATCCAAAGAACATCCTTAATAATATAAAGCTCCACTTTATTATGTTTTAGAAAGAGCAAGAGAGGAAGAGAGAACTGGCACACCAGGGCCTCAGTCACTGCAATCCAATTTCAGATACTTGTGCCACCTAGTGGACATGTGTGACATTGTGCTTGCCTCACCTTTGTGTGTCTGGCTCATGTGGGATCTGGAAAGTAGAACATGAGTCCTTAGGCTTCACAGGCAAGTGCCTTAACCACTAAGCCACCTCTCCACCCCAAAGCTCTACTTTAGAACAAATGAACCAAGAGAGAGATCAAACCACTCAAAACATATAAGTAAAGAACCAAGGCTAAAATTCATTTGTTCCAGAGTTACTGAGAACTAATGTGTATCAAGTACAGGGTATTCCAAGACAAAGGAATAAACCTGATGCAAACACTACCCTCCCTCCCCTAAACCGAGCCTCTACCCTCCAAGAAGTGGTCTTCCTCTCTGCTTCAAGTAGGCAGGGTGGAAAATATCCTCTCGTTAGTCAGAGCAATCCTGAGCCCCCAGTCCAGGTTCTTAGCCTTGGTTAGTATAATCACCTAAGAAGCTTTTAACACTATAGTTGCCAGTCCCTGGGTAGTCTAATTAAATCAGTGATATCAAGAAAGGTGTCAGGCACTGGTATTTATTAAAGCTTCCCAGGTATTACAAACTGCACTCAGATGGTAAGTCAATGCCTTAATGTCTCGCATTTATATGTCATAAAAGCCTGGATCTGAAGTTAACCAAAATTAGTCCAGAAGACAAACAACCCATTTGTTTTGAACACAGAGAGCAGGCAGCACTTAGAAAAATAACCAAAAAGTAAGTTAAAATCATAAATCTAGTGGCAAATTAAGTGGCCTGGGAGTTCAGATTACTTTCAGCTGAAAGAAGCAACCCCAAAATTCCTTGGTTCAGATCTCAGAGGTCAGATAAGATTTGAAGGCAGGAGACATGAACTACCTAGTGAAAAGGTTAAGCTGGATGTCTTCCAAAAGAGTTTGAAGTCTAGTCTCAGCCTCATTTTCAGCAATTGTCAACTTTTCTCCATTATCTCTTCTGACAGCTACAAACTGACAGCTCTTCATGTCACGGGGCCCAACTTCGAGTCTAACCGGAACTCCCTATAAAACAAACAAGCTGTTAAAATGGCATATGTACATCTCCAGTTAAATTCAGAATTATTTAATAGGGTTACTGTAAGTCACCAACCATCCAAAACCCAAAGTATAACCAAACAAGATAAAGGGAGGTAAATATTCCTGTGGCCCTATAGAACCTTATCTCATGAGAAAAAAAAAATCTGCTGCCTCCATGATTGAGAACTAAGGAAGCTCATAATGGACAAACATTTGAATGAGCACTCCAAACTTTTCTCATAAACAGCACAAGATTCATGAAGGGAAGCAGAGGCTTCTTGAGGCCAAAATGTGCCAAGCTACTGAAAGGATAAATACATCTGTTCATTGCATAATAACTGGGGAACCCTGGCTCTGCATGGGACATGCAGGAGCATGCCGTAGAATCACCCCGAGAGCTTGTTCAAACACTGACTGCTGGGCCCCAACATCACAGATTCTTTTGCCCTGGCTTAGGGACAAAATGACATGTAAATGTGACAGAGTATAATTTACATTTCTAACAAAATTCCCATGTGCTGTTCAGACAATGGGTGCTGATGATACAGTCTCACCATAACCTCAGGTATGGACTGTGTGGGTGATTATGACTTAGTTTAAGTGAAAAAAAGAACTCACAATTGGTATGGGGAAAAGTAATGAGAAGGCCTTCAGTTTGATGAAAACAAATGCATAGGAAATCTATATCTAAATTGGGGTACAGAACTCGGGAACTTACCTTGAGCTCCCAGTGATTAAATTTCCAACCTGGAGAATAGTTGTCTCGCAGATCAACTCTAGCACGGACGTTAACAGCGAGCAGCCGCCTTTGGTACTCATTGCACTTTGCCATCAGCGCGTTTTTCTCTTCTTCAGACAGGGCATTGGTGATGCCACAGGGAATCACCACCACCTAGAGTCCAGCCAAAGAAATGCAGACAAAAGTAATGGAGCCCTTCCACAACTATACCACCCCAGAATTAAAACCTGCCATCAATGAAATCTTTTAACCTTATTACAATTAAGAGAGACACACAAAATGCAGCATCTAAACACACCCAAAGCTCACTAGGGAGAGGAACACCCACAGGGCCTGCTGTGCTGCAGCGTACTAAAGGTTATGGAAGTACCTTCTCAGCAGCCAAAGCTTTAAAAGTCCAACTGTCTGGAGTAACCCCCAAAAGATACAACTTACATTTTTTAAAAAATATTTTTACTTATTTGTAAGAAGGGAAAGAGAGAATGGACACACCAAAGCCTCTTGCCACTACAAATGTACACCAGAGTATGTGCCACTTGGTGCATCTGGCTTTATGTGGGTACTGTGGAATCAAACCTGGGCTGTCAGACTTTGCAAGTAAGTGCCTTTAACTGCTGAGCCATCCCTTCAGCCCCCACCTTGCATTTTTAAAATGTATTTTTTTTTTGGGGAGAGACAGAGAGAAAGGGAGAGGAAGACAGAGATGGGTGCGCCAGCAGCCTCTCAGCTGCTGAGAACGAAATCCAGATGTGTGTGCCCCCTTGTGGTCAAGTGTGCCATTGCGTCCTTGCATCACTGCATCTGGCTAAACGTGGGACCTGGAGATTGGAACCGCTGGAGATTGGAACCACTGGAGATTGGAACCGGCGTCCTTAGGCTTAGGAGGCAGGTGCCTTAACCGCTAAGCCATCTCTCCAGCCCTAAAATGTATTTTCTCAACAAAGAACCTATCAACTACACACTAAATTTCAATGCCTACCAAAACAACTGCCTGAAGTACTGGTATTCCACATACATTCCAGAACAGCCATTTATTCCCCCTCTTCTGGCTCACTCTTCTTTGGCCTATTAGGGCCTTTCTTCCCTGATTCATGTTTGCTCTTGGCATGGTATGCAGCATGGAATTTCTCCTTGGCTGACTGCTCTGACCACATCTGTACCCTGCCCTGCCAACCTTTCTGAAGGAAGGGTCTTACTGTAGCCCAGGCTGATCTGGAACTCACTCTGTGGTCCACAAACTCAGTGATCCTCCTAGCACTGCCTCCAGAGTGCTGGGATTAAAGGCATAAGCCACCACTTCTGGCTTTTTTTTTTTTTAAACTTTTTAAAAAATAAATATTTATTTATTTTGAGAGAGGGAGAAAATGGGTGAGCAAGGGTCTCTAGCCACTGCAAATGAACTCCAGATGTATGCACTACCTTGTGCATCTGGCTGAGGTGAATACTCAGGAAATGAACCCGGGTGTTTAGAGTTCACAGGCAAATGTCTTCACTGCTAAGCCATCTTTCCAGCCCGCCCCACCCCCTTTTTTCTTTTTTGTCCTATTTTCAGTGGATTGGCCTAGTGTTCTGCTTTGACCTGTAGGTAATGGTCAGAGCAAAGAAGGAAGAAAGCAGATGGTGTGCTTTTTCACTGGGGTGTGTTTTCCTTTCTTATTAACTTTGGAAGAACATAGTTTTTCATCTCCTTGTCACTTTCTGGATTTTCCTTTGCAGACATGGTCTTCCATCTCTAAATATTTGTTGAAGAACACAGTAAAACTGACCAAAGAGTCTAGGTATTTCTTCTTGAAGTCTTCCCAACAGATGTACATGAAGAAGGCATACAGGGACATTTTGCCCAGTAGTTTGTTGGGGGCTCCTGTAGCCATAAGGACAGAGTGGCATCTACCTGGTGTGAGCTAATTGTCAGAGTCCTGCTTTCAGTCATGTCCAAGAGAGCTGCTTCCTTCCCAGGGCTCTGGCACAGACTTGCTAATTCAATCCTCAGCCTGTTTTCCAGTAACTAAGTCTTAATATAAATCAACCAGTATAATTTCTAATCTATATATAACATGTACTAGTCACATATTATGAAGCAACAGTGTATGCATTTTCATTTCCCTACTGTATTTCATTTAATTTTAATACAACTCAACCTGTGTGACTTCTAATACATATTTTAATAGGTAGTAGTTACATTTTACTATTAACTGATGTGAAATGCACTTTCATCTGACTTACAAAATTTCCATTTAATCTTGAAGCCGGGTGTGGTGGCACACGCCTTTAATCCCAGCACTCGGGAGGCAGAGGTAGGAGGATTGCCTAGAGTTTGAGGCCACCCTGAGACTACATAGTTAATTCCAGGTCAGCCTGGACCAGAGTGAGACCCTACCTCGCAAAAAAAAAAAAAAAAAAAAAAAAAAAAAAAAAAAAAAAATTCATTTAATCTTAACACAACTCAACCTGTGTGATTTCTAATCTGTAAATAACATGTAGCAGTTACATATTACCTAAATGCTTTTTCATTTGACCTACTGTATTTCATTTAATCTTAACTCAATCTGTGTGATTTCTAATCTATATATAACATGTACTAATTATATTTTACTTATACTACAGGCATTTCAAAAATTTTAATACTGTATTTTTAAATATTTTTAAATTTTATTTGAGAAACAGAGAGAAAAAAAGAAAGAGGCAGAGAGAATGGGTACACCAGGGCGTTCAGCCACTGCAAACTCCAGATGCATGGGCCACCTTGTGCATCTGGCTTACGTGGGTCCTGGGGAATTGAACCTGAGTCCTTTGGCATTGCAGGCAAATACCGTAACCACTAAGCCATGTCTCCAGCCCAAAATATTTATTTGTTTGATTGTTTGTTTGTTTGTTTGACAGGGGAGGGGAAAATGGGTATACCAGGGTCTCCAGCCACTACAAACGAACTCTAGGCACATGCACCACCTAGCTGCACCTGGCTTACATGGGTCCTAAAGAATCAAACCTAAGTCCTTAGGCTTTGCAGATAAGTGCCTTAACCACTAAGCCATCTCCTCCAGCCCTTATCAAATGCATTTTAATTTGACTTACTGTATTTCATTCAAGCAATCATAAATCATTTCACAGAAATTATTTCCAAAGAAGTTTTACATAAAAGAATTCTAAAATCCAAGAAATAATAAATAATGCAAACATACACTCAGGTATAGCACACAGAGGTCTAAGATGTATTCTATACTGTTTCTATTATCAGGATTCTACCTTTTAAAATTTCCTTTAGAAAACATGGCTTGTATCTATAAAAGAAATGAAAAACAGAAAGATTTGATTTACCTGAACACAGGCTACACGGGGTGGCAATACTAAGCCCATGTTGTCCCCATGAACCATGATCATAACACCAATAGTTCGAGTCGTCAGGCCCCAGGAGCACTGATAGGCAAATTGCTTCTCTCCTGGTGTCTTTGGATCTTCGAAAATAATTTCACACATTTTGGAAAAATTCTGACCTAAATGATGTGATGTTCCTCCCTTAAAAAAAGGAAATATAAGCTTTAAAAACTCTATTATGCATTTGAAAACAATTGCCAAATGCTTTAAAATACCATTACATGTACTGTAACCCCTCCCCATTAAATAAGGTTTAACATATAATTGATGTAACAAAAGATCAGAAGTAGTAAAACTCTAGTGTACAATCAACTTTGGACAGCCCTGTTCAACAGGAATATTGCTATGTACAACATTTTGAAAGAAGCCCATGCTTTGGTCATTAAGGATAAAAGTCCTGACTTTGTAGATGCAGAGGAACAGGACACATGTGCTGAACTTAGAATACAGCCTAGAAAGCACGTTGCGTACTTGTTTTGTTATTCACTTTGGGTCAACTTATTAAAGAGGTAACAGGTAGACATCGTGTAATGTCTAAATTAGGCCAAACTTACTTCCTTTAGAATTTATCATTTCTTTATAATGAAAACTTCTACAATATTTGTGTAATGCTTTTTTTAAAATCTAGTTACCTTACTATACACTAGAACTTTCTCTCATTCCACAGCCTCTGGCAACCACCATTCTATTCTCAATTTCTGTAAGATCAACTTTAGAGTTCACATATGAGTAAACTCCTGTGGCATACTTAGCACAATGACCTATGTTGCTGAAATGAGAGGAAGTCACTGTTTTACAGTTGATACTCCATTGTGTTAATGTAAGGAATTTTCTTTATTTACCAATGGACCACGAAGCTGTTTCTATTTCTTGGTTATAGTGCTACAATGAATACAGGACTACAGATGTCTCTTCAATGTACTGACTACATTCCGTTTGGACAGACCCAGGAATGGCACTACTGGGTCCTATGGCAGGTGTTCTATTTCTAATTTGAGGAACCTCAGTCATGTTTTCCATAATAGCTGTCTTAAGTATTTTAGTAAGTCTCCTTTTCTGATGACATTAGAGACTGCTTTTAGTTGCCCCTAAGCCTCAAGCAGCAGCACTGACTGATACCTGGATAGCTCGTCCACTCGCAGATATAAATGCTTCCACGGTGGTCGTGTAGTCTCCTCCTGCAAACTTCTCCTTTTCCGTCTTTCTTCCTTTCACAACAGGAATTGCCAGGAGTTCTTCATATACTCGAGCATATAGCTCAAGTATCTGCATGACCTTTAACAAGTTACATAAATGTATTCCAATGTAGAGCACTTTTATGTATTACAGGTCTCTAAATTTACATCAAAAACATACGGTCTTGGAAAAAGCACTTCAAAAAATAATTTAAGCCGGGCATGGTGTGCACGCCTTTAATCCCAGCACTTGGGAGGCAGAGGTAGGAGGATTGCCATGAGCTCAAGGCCACCCTGAGACTACATAGTGAATTCCAGGTCATCCTGAGCTAGAGTGAGACCCAATGTGGAAAAAAAAAAAAAAATTTAAGCCAGGTGTAGTGGCTCACGCCTTTAATCCCAGCACTCAGGAGGCACAGGTAGGATCACTGTGAGTTCGAGGCCACCCTGAGACTCCATAGTGAATTCCAGGTCAGCCTGGGCTACAGTGAAACCCTACCTTGAAAACCCCCCAAAAAAATAATAATAATAATTACTTTATTATTATTTTAAAAATATAGAGAGAGGGCTTGGAAAGATTGCTCAGTGGTTAAGGCACTTGCCTACGAAGTCTAACAGCCTGGGTTTGATTCCGCAATACCCACATAATGCCAGATGCACAAAATGGCACATACATCATACTTCTGGAGTTCATTTGCAGGGGCTAGAGGCCCTGGTGCACCCATTCTCTCTCTGTCTCTGCTTGCAAATAAATGAATAAAATTAAGTAAATAAATAATATATATATTTGGAAAGGTTACACAGCCAGTGTGAAATTTAAGGAAGATATGCAACAGAAAAGTGTGAGGTTGAAATTTTTTTAAGTGTGTGTGTGTGTGTGTGTGTGTGTGTGTGTGTGTGTGTGGCCATGTATGTGCCACGGTGCATGTGTGGAGGTTTGAGGACAACTTCAGGGTATATAACCTCTCTTCCCATTGTTTTAAGATAGGGTCTCACTTGCTTTTTTGTTTTTGTACCAGTTTAACTGGCCATGAGCTTCCAGATTCTTCTGGCTCTGCCTTGCATTTCTGTAGGTCATCTGGGATTAACAGATGTGTATGCCACTCTGCATCCAGCTTTATGTAGGTGTTGGGGAACTGAGTTCCAGTCAGTAGGCTTGCAGCAAGCACCTTTAACCACTGAGCTTCTCCCTAGCCCCCCACTGTTTTAAAAAGCAAATTTAGCCGGGCGTGGTGGATCCCAGTACTCGGGAGGCAGAGGTAGGAGGATCACTGAGAGTTCGAGGCCACCCTGAGACTACATAGTTAATTCCAGGTCAGCCTGAGCCAGAGTGAGACCCTACCTTGAAAACCAAAATAAATAAATAAATAAAAATAAAAATAAAAAAATAAATGAAAAGAAAAAAAAGAAAAGAAAAAGAAAAGAAAAAGCAAATTTAGAATGTAAGAGAAAAATACTTATGAGATATGTACAGTGGAAAATTTTCTAAAACTTTTGAATTTCAATCATGTGACTTTTTATACATTACAGTTCAAAAATACTTTCAAATAAAAATTTAAAATAAGTTGGGGGTGGTGGTGCGTGCCTTTAATCCCAGCACTCGGAAGGCAGAGGTAGGAGGATCCCTATGAGTTCAAGCCCACCCTAAGACTACATAGTGAATCCCAGGTCAGCCTGGGATAGAATGAGACCCTACCTCAAAAAAGCCAAACACATGGGGATGGAGAGATGGCTTAGCAGTTAAGTGCTTGCCTGTGAAGCCTAAGGACCCCAGTTCAAGGCTCAATTCCCCAGTATCCACGTAAGCCAGGTGCACAAGGTGGCCCATGCATCTGGAGTTCGTTTGCCGTGGCTGGAGGCCCTGGCGTGCCCATTCTCATTCTCTCTCTCTGTTGCTCTCAAATACATAAATACAAATAAACAAAAAAGCCAAAAACAAGTAAAAAATAAAAATAGCAAAATCTGAACAAAGATGTGAATATAAACAAAATCAAAGACAACTTTTCCTACCTCTTCTGCTGCCTCCTCAAAGGTAGCAAAAGCGCTGTGCCCTTCCTGCCAGAGGAACTCACGGGTACGGAGGAAAGGCTGTGGGTGCTTGAACTCCCAACGCTGTAGGAAGCAAGGATGCAGGTGACCATTAGAGCAAGTTTTTTATTACCAACCTTACATGTTAATCAAAAATCCAAACTGTCCTTCAAAACACTTCAAAAATGCTTCCCTTCTCTGTCTTTCAGATATAAAAGGTTAAGCACAGCATGCTCTTTAAAAAAGAATAAAACCAATCGCAGATTCTAGAAGCAGGGACACCTACCACCACATTGCACCACTGATTGAGCCTGATGGGCAGGTCTCTGTGTGACTGCACCCATTTTGCATAGGCAGGATACATTACTGGAAGACAGAAAAATATAGTCAGAGACAGGCGTGGTGGTGCACGCCTTTAATCCCAGCAACTCAGGAGGCAGAGGTAGGAGGATCGCCATGAGTTTGAGGCCACCCTGAGACTACATAGTGAATTCCAGGTTAGCCTGAGCTAGAGTGAGACCCAACCTTAAAAAAAAAAAAAGAGAAAAAAAGAAAGTCAGTGATTCAAGGCTTACTTTTTCCTTTAAGGCTAACAAGAGTTAAACCAGCAGCATCATTAAAAGGAATTTAAATGTGTGTTTGTGTGAATGTTTCCAGCATTTGTAATGGCTAATGAATGGCAGCATATGACTTAAAGATGTATAAATCTCGCCAGCTTGATCATCCTTGACATTCTTCATGTCCTTCACATAGACGCTGACTGCTGTCATGGTTTTGGAAACACTAGTGCATGAAATGCCCTATGTTCAATTATTTGCTTCTGATATTGTTCAATTCTCACCTCTAACTCATAAAGAAGATGCCATTATCAACTTTAAGGAGGAAAAGTGATTCCTAAATCTAGCAGTTATGCATGAGAAATGAAGTCTTAATGTTACTGATCAATCTACCCATTGTAGGAAGCCTGCAGTCTACTCACAATCTAGGACTAGTAAAACAAAACCAATGATCTTGTATGAGGAAAACATTTGGTATCATAATTTCAATACACAAATACAAGAGAATCACTAGAAGTATCAAATATAGAACAAATGCTTGAAGGTGGACAATCACCTTAAAGAACATTATCAAGCCCAAAGTGTCAAAATTTTCAGTGGTATCCTCATTTACAGTAACTTTAGGAAAATAATTTTCAGAGACCTTTCTTAAGTGAAAAATGGAGAAAACGATAGCTGTCTCCACCTTTTCCATGGTATCATTATGAGAATAATACACCATGATGCAATGGAAAGGACTCCACAAGCTCTACAAGAACATAAATCTAAATCGGTGGAAACAATTTTATAATCAACCCCCAAAAGAAAAATTATTTCAATGTGGGGCTGGAGAGATAACTCAGTGAGGTTAAAGGCATTTGCTTGCAAAGCCTGCAGGGCCAGGTTGATTCCCCAGTACCCATGTAAGTCCAATTATACAAAGTGGTGCATGCATCCAGAGTTCATTTGCAATGGCAAGAGGACTTGGCATGCCCATTCTCTCTCTCTCTCTCCCCCTCCCTCTCCTTGCAAATAAGTAAGAATATGAAAAATATTATTCCAGGCTGGGGAAATGGCTTAGCGGTTAAGGTGTTTGCCTATGAAGCCTAAGGACCCCGTTCAATTCCCCAGGACCCACGTAAGCCAGATACACAAGAGGGCGCATGCGTCTGGAGTTCGTTTGCAGTGGCTAGAAGCCATGGTGTGCCCGTTGTCTCTTTCACTCCATCTGCCTCTTCCTCTCTCTCATTCTCTCTCAAAGAAATAAAATAAAATAAAAATTAAAAAAATATATTATTCCAATGAATCCCTGAAACGCTCAATAAATTACAGAAAAAAAAATTAAAAATGAGAATTTAAACAAGAAAAAAATCTATGTCCTAGTGATCAATAGCTCTGTACTAAATATAGTTGAGGATGCAAAATTCTACAACTTAAGTTTGCATCCAGTCTTCATCACCGCTCATTAACCCTGAATCTGTCCAGAAAACAAACAGCACAGAAGCTGACATGCTAAAGATTCTGTATGTCAGTGAGCTCTCCTGGGCTCCAAGGCCAGCTCTCACCTGTTTCACTAGTGGGACGGATGGCAATTGGTTCTGCCAAATCTGTTTTGCCAGATCTTGTAACCCAAGCAACCTAGTAAGATAAAAATAATTTTCACATATTTTAATGGTATTTTAGAACAGTATAAAACTTCCTTTATTTCAGTTTTTCTCAGCATCAATTAAAACGAGGCGAAACAGTGCTGTTGTACTGTGATGAAAAGCATAAAAATGGTTCTACGTTTCTCCTCATTCATATATTATTGAAAATAAAAAAAGCAGAGTAGGGCTGGAGAGATGGCTAAGCAGTTAAGGTGCTTGCCTGCGAAGCCAAAGGACTCAGGTTTGATACCCCAGTACCCACGTAAGCCAGATGTACAAGGTGGTGCATGTGTCTGAAGTTTGTTTGCCATGGCTGGAGGCCCTGGTGTGCCCATTCTCATTCTCTCTCCCACTCTCTTTGCCTCATAAATAAATAAATAAATAAATAAATAAATAAATAAATAAATAAATAAATAAGTAAATAAATAAATGATAAACCAAGCAGGCTAACTTACCTCAGGGGCAAAGTCAGCTATGTGATCCTTCTCTTTCTCTAAGGCACCTTGAGACACAAATATGGGGAAATAGCAGTTTTCAACACCAAGTTTCTTGATCTCAGCATCAAAAAAGTCCTTAATGGATTCCCAAATGGAATACGACCAGGGGCGAAGAATATAGCAGCCACTTACATCATAGTATTCAATCATCTCTGACTTTGTGATGACCTTTAGAGAGAAAAAGCATATGCAGAGCTTAAGTTGAACCAAAATTCTAGTATAAATGGCAAGTATATGTGGTAATCAGAACTCCAATCTGGAGGTGTCTCCTTCCTTCTCCATCCCCCATATGAATACACACATCTGGAGTGTCTCCTTCCTTCTCCATCCCCCGTAGGAATACACACATCTGGAGTGTCTCCTTCCTTCTCCAATACAAACATCTGGAGTGTCTCCTTCCTTCTCCACCCCCCGTATGAATACACACATCTGGAGTGGTGTCTCCTTCCTCCTCCATCTGGAGTGTCTCCTTCCTTCTCCCCCGTATGAATGAATACACACATCTGGAGTGTCACACATCTCCTTCTCCATCCCCCCTATGAATAAACACATCTGGAGTGTCTCCTTCCTTCTCCATCCCCCGTATGAATACACACATCTGGAGTGTCTCCTTCCTTCTCCATCCCCCGTATGAATACATACATCTGGAGTGTCTCCTTCCTTCTCCATCCCCCCGTATGAATACACACATCTGGAGGTGAATCCTTCCTTCTCCATCCCCCCTATGAATACACATATCTGGAGTGTCTCCTTCCTTCTCCACCACCCGTATGAATACACTCATCTGGAGGTGAATCCTTCCTTCTCCATCCCCCGTATGAATACACACATCTGGAGTGTCTCCTTCCTCCTCCACCCCCCGTATGAATACACACATCTGGAGTGTCTCCTTCCTTCTCCATCCCCCGTATGAATACACACATCTGGAGTGTCTCCTTCCTTCTCCATCCCCCGTATGAATACACACATCTGGAGTGTCTCCTTCCTTCTCCATCCCCCGTATGAATACATAGATCTGGAGTGTCTCCTTCCTTCTCCATCCCCCATATGAATACACACATCTGGAGGTGAATCCTTCCTTCTCCATCCCCCATATGAATACACACATCTGGAGGTGAATCCTTCCTTCTCCATCCCCCCTATGAATACACATATCTGGAGTGTCTCCTTCCTCCTCCACCCCCCGTATGAATACACACATCTGGAGTGTCTCCTTCCTTCTCCACCCCCCGTATGAATACACACATCAGGAGTGTCTCCTTCCTTCTCCACCACCCGTATGAATACACAAATCTGGAGTGTCTCCTTCCTTCTCCATCCCCTGTATGAATACACAAATCTGGAGTGTCTCCTTCCTTCTCCATCCCCTGTATGAATACACACATCTGGAGGTGAATCCTTCCTTCTCCATCCCCCCTATGAATACACACATCTGGAGTGTCTCCTTCCTTCTCCACCCCCCGTATGAATACACAAATCTGGAGTGTCTCCTTCCTTCTCCATTCCCTGTATGAATGCACACATCTGGAGTGTCTCCTTCCTTCTCCACCCCCCGTATGAATACACACATCTGGAGTGTCTCCTTCCTTCTCCATCCCCCGTAGGAATACACAAATCTGGAGTGTCTCCTTCCTTCTCCATTCCCTGTATGAATACACACATCTGGTCTCCTTCCTTCTCCAGGTGAATCAAATCTGGAGGTCCTCCTTCCTTCTCCATCCCCTATGAATAAACACATCTGGAGTGTCTCCTTCCTTCTCCACCATCTGGAGTGTCTCCTTCCTTCTATGAATACACAAATCTGGAGTGTCTCCTTCCTTCTCCATCCCCCGTAGGAATACACAAATCTGGAGTGTCTCCTTCCTTCTCCATTCCCTGTATGAATACACACATCTGGAGTGTCTCCTTCCTTCTCCATCCCCCGTATGAATACACAAATCTGGAGTGTCTCCTTCCTTCTCCATTCCCTGTAATGAATACACACATCTGGAGTGTCTCCTTCCTTCTCCATCCCCCGTATGAATACATAGATCTGGAGTGTCTCCTTCCTTCTCCACCCCCCCGAATGAATACACAAATCTGGAGTGTCTCCTTCCTTCTCCATCCCCCCATGAATACACACATCTGGAGTGTTTCCTTCCTTCTCCATCCCCCCGTATGAATACACAAATCTGGAGTGTCTCCTTCCTTCTCCATTCCCTGTATGAATACACACATCTGGAGTGTCTCCTTCCTTCTCCACCCCCCCAAATCTGGAGAGGTATGAATACACAAATCTGGAGTGTCTCCTTCCTTCTCCATTCCCTGTATGAATACACACATCTGGAGTGTCTCCTTCCTTCTCCACCCCCCCGTATGAATACACAAATCTGGAGTGTCTCCTTCCTTCTCCATTCCCTGTATGAATACACACATCTGGAGTGTCTCCTTCCTTCTCCACCCCCCGTATGAATACACAAATCTGGAGTGTCTCCTTCCTTCTCCATTCCCTGTATGAATGCACATATCTGGAGTGTCTCCTTCCTTCTCCACCCCCCTATGAATGCACATATCTGGAGGTGAATCCTTCCTTCTCCATCCCCCGTATGAACACACACATCTGGACTGTCTCCTTCCTTCTCCATCCCCCCTATGAATACACACATCTGGAGTGTCTCCTTCCTTCTCCATCCCTGTATGAATACACACATCTATGAATACACTCATCTGGAGTGTCTCCTTCCTTCTCCATCCCCCCGTATGAATACACACATCTGGCGTGTCTCCTTCCTTCTCCATCCCCCCGTATGAATACACACATCTGGAGTGTCTCCTTCCTTCTCCATCCCCCGTATGAATACACACATCTGGAGTGTCTCCTTCCTTCTCCATCCCCTATGAATACACACATCTGGCGTGTCTCCTTCCTCCTCCACCCCCCCGTATGAATACACACATCTGGAGTGTCTCCTTCCTTCTCCATCCCCGTATGAATGAATACACACATCTGGAGTGTCTCCTTCCTTCTCCATCCCCCCGTATGAATACACTCATCTGGAGTGTCTCCTTCCTTCTCCATCCTGGAGTGTCTCCTTCCTTCTCCATGAATACACACATCTGGACTGTCTCCTTCCTTCTCCATCCCCCATATGAACACACACATCTGGAGTGTCTCCTTCCTTCTCCATCCCCTATGAATACACACATCTGGAGTGTCTCCTTCCTTCTCCATCCCCTATGAATACACACATCTGGAGTGTCTCCTTCCTTCTCCATCCCCCCATAGGAATACACACATCTGGAGTGTCTCCTTCCTCCTCCACCCCCCCCCGTATGAATACACACATCTGGACTGTCTCCTTCCTTCTCCATCCCCCATATGAACACACACATCTGGAGTGTCTCCTTCCTTCTCCATCCCCCGTATGAACACACACATCTGGAGTGTCTCCTTCCTTCTCCATCCCCCCTATGAATACACACATCTGGAGTGTCTCCTTCCTTCTCCACCCCCCTATGAATACACACATCTGGAGTGTCTCCTTCCTTCTCCATCCCCCATATGAATACACACATCTGGAACACACAGTGTCTCCTTCCTTCTCCATCCCCTATGAATACACACATCTGGAGTGTCTCCTTCCTTCTCCATCCCCCCGTATGAATACACACATCTGGAGTGTCTCCTTCCTTCTCCATCCCCCCGTATGAACACAAACATCTGGAGTGTCTCCTTCCTGCTCCATCCCCCGTAGGAATACACACATCTGGAGTGTCTCCTTCCTTCTCCAGTGTCTCCTTCCCACCCCCTATGAATACACACATCTGGAGTGTCTCCTTCCTTCTCCATCCCCCGTATGAATACACACATCTGGAGTGTCTCCTTCCTTCTCCATCCCCCCTATGAATACACACATCTGGAGTGTCTCCTTCCTTCTCCATCCCCCATATGAATACACACATTCCCAAATCAAATCAAATGATAATGTATACCTCATAGGCTACTTTCTGATTCAATATGTGATCAAGCTTTGAAAACTGTGACATGTTGAAAGGCTATGATATTCCAAGGAAAAAAAGAAGGTATTTTTTTTCTTTCTTTTTGTGTTGTAGGGATCATCCAACCCAGGGTCTGTATGCTAAGCAACCTCCATGACTGAGCTACAACCACAGCCTTCTTTTATTTTTTAAATCTTGTTTATTTCTTTATAGGCAGAGAGGGAGGGAGGGAGAGCCTATAGACAGCAGAGCCTATAGACACTGTGCATCTGGCTTTACATGAGCACTGGGGAATTGAACCCAGGCCTTCACATTTGGCAAGCAAGCGTCTTTTAACTGCTGAGCCATCTCTCCATCTGCCCTCTTCTTTTATTTTTGTTATTTTGTCACAGAGTCTCACGATGTAGCCCAGCTGGCTGGAACTTACACCCCCCACCTCAGCCTCCTGCGTGCTGAGATTACACTTGTGCAGCACCACGATGCCGATGCTACATGACGATAAAGGTTACTATTAACTTTCTACCTGGACCTTAGACTTAAATTCTAAACATAAAGAGCAGGTGCAAGCATACTCACTTGGGAATACCATTCGGCAAGATTTTCCTCTTTTTTTGCTTCAAGGCCCAACCTGCCATTAGAAAGAAAACATGAATTCCTCACTCAGCAATGCTTTCCAGTCGTGTCATAGTCAGTTACCTATTGCTGTCACAAAGCATCAAAGAGAAAGTCACCTATTCTTAACAGTAGCTTACATGGCTCATGGTACTGAGGGCTAGGAAGTCCAGTAGCTTGATGCTAACATTGGTAACGACCCTTCTGAAGTATTACATGGTGAAGGGCATGGCCTGGCAACACACAGGAGGGCTGCTGGCACAGACCTCTCTCTTCCTTTTCTTATTTTTCATTAATGCCATCATGAGATCTACCTTCACGACCAGAGTTAATCCTCATTTTCTTTCCCAAGGTGCTATCTTCAGATACTGTTAATCCCATACTATTGCCAGGGGAGGAGAGGAAACGACTGGAAAGGGAAGGTGGGAGACAGGGACAACAGAAATATCAACAATTCAGCAAACTCTGGGCTCATGCTCCACATGGAAAGATCTCTCAGTAGCTATGAAAAGCACTGGCTTCAAGTCTTAGCATATTTGCACTCACATTCTTCTTTTATTGTGTGAAGCCCAGCCCTTCCACAAGCACTCAGAAGGGAAGGGAAGATGGTCTACTCTCTGTACTCTTCTATATTCTTTACTGACCACCAAGTCAATATGCAGAGAAGAGCAGCTGTGTACCTCCTACAGAGACGTGTGCACAATGTGATGTGAGAGGCAACAAAATCTGAAACACAGCTAAGCAAATCTAAAACCAAGTATCCCAAGGACAGCATTTTTTCTTAGCTATGAAAGAAAACCTGTCACAAACCTCACTCCACTTTTGTGATGGGGATTTAGACAGGAGAATTACATTATGAAAACAGATCGGAAAATCCCCAAAAGGATATATAATCCAATCTGGTCTTCATATTTAGTCTACCAATGTCATATTTATTTATTTGATAGAGAGGGAGAGAATGGGCACACCAGGGCCTCCAGCCACTGCAAACGAACTCCAGACACGTGTACCCCTTGTGCAGCTGTCTAACGTGGGTCCTGGAGAATCGAACCTGGGTCCTTTGGCTTTGCAGGCAAATGCCTTGACCACTAAGCCATCCCTCCAGCCCTCGTCTACCAATTTCAAAATCCGACTGGAAATGAAGTTCTTATTTAGTCCTATAAAAAATTACAAAATAATGTATAGTTAGGTAGCAACTGTTAGAAGAGATTTTAATGTATATGTTAAACCCTGACCCAGTATGCTTGGGATCACAAGGGCTTCAGATTTTGGAGCTTTCTGAATGCTAGAAGATTTGCAGACTTTAGCAGCTAAGCATTCTTGGTCAGATTTTCAGATTAACAATGCTTAGCAGTGGCAGAAGAAACTCAAGATGGCACAGGAAATTCTTATATTCTGAAATTGTTAAATCAAATAAATGAAATGTGTCACCCATTTTTAAAGTTAAATAGCCTGAAATCCACAAAAGTAAATTGCTGATGTTACAGTGCTAACATTCTGCCTTAATGATAGTAGTTAACCTACAATTTATTTAACATATTTTAAAAACATTTTATATATTTATTTATTTGAGAGACGGGGGAGAGGGCAGACAAAGAATGGGCACTCCAGGCCTGAAGCCCTACAAATGAATTCCAGATGCATGCGCCATCTCACACATCCGCCTTACATTAGTACTGGACAATTGAACCTGGGTCCTTAGGTTTCACAGGCAAATGTCTTAACCGCTAAGCCACCTCTCCAGCCCCTAACATATTTTTAGAATTAAATGAAGCCTCACTTCAAACCAATTCCCGCAGTTTATTACCTGGTCTGTTTCTTTGGCCCCTGCCCTTCTCCTGCTCCACTTGGCGACAGCCCGCTCCCTTGGCTTTTAGAAGAGTCTCTCCCTTGGCCCTCATTTTGTTTCTGAGGCTTATTTTGCTTTTCAGATTTATTTTCTTTTTCTTTCTTCTTCTTATCTTTGTCCTCAGCTCCAGTGGCAGATAGAGGCTTGTACTCTACTCCTGCCAGAGCCTTGTACTGTGCCTTCAGCCGCAGGAGTTCTTGAACAGCTGTATCTACTTGATCCTTTAGTTTAGCAAAAGAATGAAAGGGGAAGGTGGATGGCATTTAATGGAAATCACTACTAGTCAGGGTTGAATTCCCCAGTACCTACATAAAGCCTGAAGCACAAAGTAGGGCATGCGTCTAGAGTTCATTGGCAGTGACAAGAAGCCCTGGCACAACCACACATATACTCATAAATAAATGAAAGGAGAAAGAAAAGAAATTAGAGACTACAAGTAGGGAAAGAACTTCACAAGAGAACTAGAAAAAAGTTGAGACACACATGGCTATTTAATGAAATACAAGTAAAATTCAGTCCCTCAGTTACAGAGCCCCATTTTAACTGCTTATGTAGATACATGTGGCTAATGACTACTGCTCTGGAAAGAACTGTTACAAAGCCAAAGTTCTAAGGTAAAATCCATTAAAATTACCTAAGTAAAGCATTCACAATTATAAAGAGGTCAGCAGCCAAGCTTCTTATGACTGGCTTATACTTCAAAGCTGTGGCAATTTACTTTCTTTCTCACAGATAAATCTGTACACAGAAAGAAAATTCCTACTCCTAACCAGGCATGTGACACATGCCTTTAGTCCCCTGCCTCGAAAAGACCAAAAATAAAAGGAAAAGAAAAATCCCACTCCTGCCAGGTAGATGTGGTAGTATATACCCATAACTCCATCCCCAGTAGGTCAGGGCAGGAGGATCCTGAATCTGAGGCCAGCACAAGCCCTTTGCATATAAATGTGACAGAATGAATACAAACTAAATCCAAGCCCAAAACAACCAGCTATTTGTGAGTGACAGAGAACAAATTACACAAGAGTTAAGATTCTATAGTGCTGGGCAATACTGGCTCTTGGTCTTCGTACTCTAGATCTTACAGACTAAAGGAAAGCGGGAAATTTCCCAACTGTGGTGGCACACATTTATAATCTTACAGGTGGAAGTGGAGCCAGAAAAATGGCAAGTTTGAAGACAGCCTGGAATACATAGTGAGACTGGGTCACAAAAACAGGAAAAAGAAACTAGAGAGCGTAAAGGGAATTATCTTGATTTATTGTCTACACTTATGGGTGTTGTCAATAAAAAGTTCTTTAAAGGGCTGGAGAGATGGCTTAGCAGTTAAGGCGCCTGCCTGCTAAGCCTAAGAACCCGGTTCCAATCTCCAGGTCCCACGTTTAGCCAGATGCAAAGTGACGCAAGGGCGCAATGCCGTACTTGACCACAAGGGGGTGCACGCATCTGGATTTCATTCACAGCAGCTGAGAGACTGCTGGCGTGCCCATCTCTATCTGTCTCCCTCTCCCTCTCTGTCTGTCTCTCTGTGTGTCTCTCTCCAAAAATAATAATAATAATAATAATAATAATAATAATAAAAGTTCTTTAAAAAGAGGGAAACAGAAAATGTAACTTAAAATTTTTGAATACAGTATCTGTGGTTGTATGAATTACATGTCTCCCATAAACTCATGTGTTCTGAATGTTTGGATCCCAGATGATGGCAATTTGGAAACTGAATTCATGCTGGAGGTGGTGTGTTGGTTGACATGGGCTTATAGCCAGCTTCCCCTGTGTTTGGCATGCTCTCACTCTGCAGTGTTCCACCTGCTGTGGCAGAAGTGATATCAGTCTCCGCTCATGCCATCCTTTCCCCTGCCTTTGTTGAGTTTCCCCTCTAGACGGTAGGCAAAAAGGATCCCTTTCCTCTCACAAGCTGCTTTTGGTCAGGTGCTTTGCGCCAATAAAGATACGCAGTTGAGGGAAGAAAGAACTGGTGAAGTTTCTCTGGCAGGCAAGTCAAAAGAGGTGAGAGCTGGGTGTAGTGGCCACCTTTAATCCCAGCACTCAGGAGGCAGAAGTAGGAGGACTGTCGTAAGTTCAAGGCCACCCTGAGACTACACAGTGAATTCAAGGTCAGCCTGAACTAGAGTGAGCCCCTACCTTGAAAATCAAAAAAAAAAAAAAAAAGAGAAGAGAAGAGCAGGTGAGAAATGAAACGAGTAGAAGTTAGCAGAGTTTTATGTAGCCAAAAAGTGTTCCATGCAAAGAAATGTCAAACAAAATCAGAGTGCCACACTGACCTTGGAGGCTTTCTCAGCTTTTAGTTTTCGAACAGCTTCTCCTTGACAAGCCACTTTGTCAAAAAGTGCTTTGGCTTCCGGTGTCTCTGGCCCAGCAGGGTCAGAGCTGCTGACAGGGCCTGACTCTGACCCCTGAGATGATGGGGGCTGACCAGGTATGTACTCCTTCCCAGTTTTGTCTTTATACTCAGCTTTCAGGGACAACAAGCACTCTACAGCTTCATTTACTTTAGCCTGAAGTAAAAGAGGTAAGGATAATATTTCCTGAAATTTTTGAATATTTCAATGTTAGTTATCAGCAATGTACAGTCATCCTTCTAAATTCACAGATCTGTCAGGTGTGGTGGCACACGCCTTTAATACCAGCACTTGGGAGGCAGAGGTAGGAGGATTACCATGAGTTCAAGGCCAGCCTGAGACTACATAGTGAATTCCAGGTCAGTGTGGGCCAGAGCAAGACCCTACCTCAAAAAAAAAACCCACAAAATAAAGAAAGAAAGAAATTCACAGATCCAACCACTGAAGATCAAAAATATTTGCAAACAATTGCATCTTAATATGCAAAATAAAGCAATGAATGCATACATATTGGCAAGGAAAGAAACAACCGATAGTGACAATTCATTTGTAAAACTTTTCAAATAATGAGTTGAATAACATGCCTGCTACATCAAAAGATCTATGGGAAGCCAGGTGTGGTGACACATGCCTTTGATCCCAGCACTTGGGAGGCAGAGGTAGGAGGATTGCCCTGAGTTCGACACTCTGAGACTACAGAGTGAATTCCAAGTCAGCCTGGGCTAGAGCAAGACTACCTCGAAAACACAAAACAAAACTCAAGATTTATGGGGGGCGCTTATATTTGTAGTAAAATATAAGGAGTTTTCCTTATCATTATTCCAAAAACAGTACACCTACTTACATTATTATAATCAGTATTGTAAGTACTCAAGAACAGATTCTAAGTATATGAATATGTGGAAGGATGTGTGAAGACAATATGGAAATACTCTGCTATTTTCTATAAGACCTTGGGAACCCCCTTGTTTTGGCATCTAGGTAGTCCTGGAACCACCCTTCCACAGATAGCTCCTAAAAGTTACAATAAAATAAAAAGTGGGTTCATGTTTTAAACTCTGAACACATCTGTATATTTCAATATCTGAGACCTCAACACAAGCATAATGAAAACACCCTCACCCCAAGGAGACACTTGTAAGCACAAAAAAGATAACAGTACAGGCAAGGGACTCAAGCAGGATGCCAGACCTCAAACTGTCTAGCCACAAATAAGACTTACCACTGACAACCTCAAGGCATTGGGCAAAATGGAAGAAGTAGTTCCTCCACATTACCCTACCTCATTTTCAGTGCCACATTATACCACTGCTCTGAAGAATGGAGAGGAATCAAATGCAGAGAGGCTGTATGTCCATGGCAAGGCCACAGGTTTATACTCCTGTGATTCTAATATTTGGGAGGTGGAGGCAGGAGAATCCTGAGTTCAAGGCCAGCCTGGGCTACACAGTGTGAGTTTGAGGCCAATGTGTGTTTATATGGCAAGACTCTTAACTTGTTAAAAAGAAAAGAGAGGGCTGGAGAGATGGCTTAGCAGTTAAGGTACATGCCTGCGAAGCCTAAGGACCCAGGTTTGATTCTCCAGGTCCCACGTAAGCCAGATGCACATAGTGGCACATGCGTCTGGAGTTTGTTTGCAGTGGCTGGAGGCCCTGGCATGCCCATTTTCTTTCTTTCTCTCTCTCTCTCTCTCAAATAAATAAAATCTAAAAATAAAATAAAATTTAAAAAAATTTTTAAAAAAGAAAAGAGAAAAAAAAGAGGAGGGATGTACCAAGAAATGATTAGGGAAAGTTGTCTCCTGACCTGACGCTAGTTGCCATCTCCCCCACCTTCCCATCCTATTTTTTTTTTTAAAGAATTAAGTTACTTTAGAGGATAAATTATTGAATTACTGAAAAAAAAAAAAAAAAGAATTAAGTTATGCAATAGAATCTCCCTTTTAAGGGGAAAAAAGGGTCAGAGATAATCAATGGAGGAAAGACAATGAGAAGGGGAAGGAATGGGGGGGAGTGGGAAGAAGGGTTCCATCATTTACAAGAATGTAAATGGAAATAGGGACTTTTTTTATAACATCTCTACGAAAACATGATCTGAAAGTTACAATTTGCACTGAGAAAAGCATTCATTAGAGTTTGAAATAAAACACTTTTCACATGGAGAAAAAAAACCTTGTTTGACAGTGTAATTTGAACTATAATAAAGGAGAAACTTAAGGTAAACAACAACTCATCATCCTACTGAGTAAGATACTGTAGAGAGACTGTGTGTGTACATATTCTGACAGTAAAACCTCACTAGTCCCAATGGAATGATAAATTAGAACATACTTAAAGAGCCAGGTGCGCTAGCACATGTAAGATAAGTAAGATACTATAGAGAGACTGTGTGTGCATATTCTGACTGATTAAAACCTCACTAGTCACAATGGAATGATAAATTAGGACGTACTTAAAGAGCCAGGCGTGCTAGCACATGCCTTTACTCCCAGCAATCAGAAAGTTGAAGCAGGGGGCTCTCTATGAGTTTAAGGCCAGCCTATGACTGCAGAGTAAGGTCAGTGTGAGTGAGGCTGCCTCAAAAACAAAGTACTTAAAAATTCTTGAAAGAAATGAGAATTACAAATAGAACAAAACAATTATTATCACATCAAGGTATACTTATTCTATGCCAGACAGTATGGTAAGTGCTTTACATGGATTGCCTTACTTTAATTCTCCAAACAACCTGTATGTATGTATGTATGTATGTTCGTTCATTCTATGAAAGATGCAAAGCTTAGAAAGATTGAGGACTCTATCCAAAGTCACACAGTAAATGGCAGTGCAGTGACACTGACTATAGTCTCCACAGCACTAGAAGGCATGAGACAACATGCCATGAAAACTGCTTTCCAGAGAGGTCAGGGTACTCGTACTCTGAGTGTGTCTCTGACAATACACAGTGCATACAGAAGAGGAAAGTCCACTTTTCTAGAGTAAAAGGAACTTGCAAAGGGAAACTGCATGGTATACTATTCAGCACAATATTACACTATAGCAGAAGCTTAAAGTACACTTGCTAGCAGATGTCAAGCTCTTTTGAAAAAACATTTTCAGGCTGGAGAGATGGCTTAGCAGTTAAGATGCTTGCCTGCACAGCCAAAGGACCCACATAAGCCAGACGCACAAGGTGGCGCATGCCTCTGGAGTTTGTTTGCAGCCAGTGGAGAACTTGGTATACCCATCTCTCTCTCTCTCTGCCTCTCTTGTTTCAGTTTATTTGTGTGCATGTATGTGTGCACACCAGGGTCTCTTGCTGCTGCAAAGGATGAACACCCATCTGTTTTTACATGGGTAGCCAGAGGAACGGAACCCTGGCTGCCACAAAGCCTTCTTTCTCCCTGCCCCCCAACATTAAGTTCTTTTTTTTTTTTTTTGAGGTAGGGTCTCACTCTGGCCCAGGCTGACCTGGAATTCACTATATAGTCTCAGGGTGGCCTTGAACTCAAGGCGATCCTCCTACCTCTGCCTCCCGAGTGCTGGGATTAAAGGCGTGCGCCACCACACCCGGCCAACATTAAGTTCTTAATGGAGAAGGACTGTCATAAACTTATCTACCACATCAAAGAATAGGTAGTGTAGTTTGATACAGTAACAGCCCACTGAAGCCTTCAGTAAGGTTTCAGATTGGAATCTGAGGACTGTAAATGTGACCTTAATTAACTCAAAGTTGGGAAGTACAAAAAAATGGAAAGAACTAATAACCTGATTAGATTTACAATGAAACATATGCCAAGAGCTATTTTTAAAGCAGCCACTAGATGGAAGCATTTCTCCATGGAGAAAGATGGGGACAAAAAGGAAAATCCAAATCCCTTTGCAATTTAAATTATAACACAACTTTTCAAATTGGCCTAGATACCTCATTTCTCAATGTAATTTTTTTTGAAGATTTTATATATAGAGAGAGGGGAGAGGGGTGAGGCAGATAGCAAATGGGCACGCCAGGGTCTTTAGCCACTACAAACGAACTCCAGACACATTGCCACCTTGTGCATCTGGCTTATGTAAATCCTGGGGAATAAAACCTGAGTCCTTTGGCTTTGCAGGCAAGTGCCTTAACTATTAAGCCATCTCTCCAGCCCTGGGCTTTTTTTTTCCCAACAAATTGCTCCTTCTTAACAAATCTAAGAGAGCTGCCTGCATACCCACCAGTGAGCAATGACTCCCTAAAGCAAGCTTTCTTGGTGAGTGGCAGGTGAGTGTAGAACAGGCACTCCTTCCAGCTGAAGAAATGGGGATGCTGCCCCTGGCGTCTAGATGGCGTCTGGATGCCTAGACTTGGTGAACTAAAGTTCACAAGTCTGCTTGTGTTCTAAAAAAGGCATTTTTAGGGCTGGAGAGATGACTTAGTGGTTAAGGCGTTTGCCTGCAAAGCCAAGGATCACGGTTCAATTCTCCAGGACCCACATCAGCCAGATGCACAAGGGGGTGCATGCATCTGGAGTTTGTTTGCAGTGGCTGGGGGCCCTGGCGTGTCCATTCTCATTTTCTCTCTCTCTCTCAAATAAATACATAAATAAAATATTTTAAAAATAAATAAATAAATAGGGTATTTTAAAAATTAATTAGAAATCTGTTTCCCTTAACTATTCAAGCCTATTAGAAATAGCCCCAAATTATCCAGACACTTGGGAAGCTGAGGTAAGAGGATTGAAGTGGGTTCCAGGTCAGCTTTGTTAGTTAGAGTGAGACCTTGCCTTGAACAAAAGTCAAGAAGAAAAATTTCCTTTTATAAAAATATTGATAAAGGTCATTAAAACACTGTGCTCTCAGGCTGGCAAGAGCAAGCTTGACTAGTAGAGTATTTTTGGCTCTGGTCTCTAGCAACTCCACCTGCAGCACAGAAGACACTGAGAATGCATGACTACTGAGTGTGGCTGGTTCCATTAACACTGAATCTGCTCAAAATAAGTGCAGGCCACACTTGGCCTATTGCACTGAAGAATCTAAAGTATTGCAGCATTCATAAGGTCTCGGTCATTTTCTAGTTGCTGTCTCAAGCAATCATTCAGATCTCAAATCACTAAAAACTACTTGTTCAAAACAATTCAACATTTTCCTGTTTCTTTTTTTTTTTTTGAAATTTCAATTTTGACAGTTTACTATTTAATTTGAAATATAACTAATTTCTAAATTGACAAGAGGAAAGGGTAACAGCAGTAGAAGAAGAGAGACTTAAAGGTTTCTATTCCTGGCTCATCTTTTTACTCATAGTCTGCCTTTATGCTAAAAAATCCTTGGGCCAGAAGTGTGGCCCCATGGTAGAGCAATTCTAGCCCATGAGGCCATAAGTTCTATTCCCTTAAGTGTGGCTCTGTGGAAGGGTAGTTTTAGCTCATGAAGCTGTGGGCTCTATTCCTAGCATCATTTAAAAAAAAAAAAAAAAAAAAAGACACACCTACCTCATCCTAAAGCAGAAAAGGGAAAGAAACAACCAGATCAGAAAAGGCCTGAACTGTAATTAATGACTTAAAAATTCTTCCTTCTGGGCTGGAAAGAGTCCCAGGACCCACGTAAAGTCAGATGCACAAAGTGGCACATGCACCTGGAGTTCGTTTGCAGTAGCTGGAGGCCCTGGTGCGCCCATTCTCTCTGCCTCTTTCTCTCTTGCTCTCTCAAACAAACAAACAAACAAATAAATAAATAAGCATTTAAATCTTTAAAGATATTTTAACAAAAAAAAAAACTTCCTTTTTAAAAGCCGGGAGTGGTGGCGCATGCCTTTAATCACAGCACTGGGGAGGCAGAGGTAGGAGGATCGCCGTGATTTCAAGGCCATCCTGAGATTGCACAGTTAATTCCAGGTCAGCCTGGGCCAGAGTGAGACCCTACCTCGAAAAACAAACAAACAAACAAAAAAAAACCTTCCTTTTTTTCTGGTTCAACGGTCACCTTTTTTTTTTTTTTACCACTAACACAACAAAGTGAAGTAACTACCTTTGTAGGAAATGAAAATCAAAGAGGCTAGGATGTATTGTAAATGTGAAACAAGTACAGACTTGTTTAACAAATAACAATAAACTAACCTATGACTCTCTGGTGTTGCCAGTATGAAACCCACTAATAGCATCTCTGATAAGAAAAAATGAGCATCATTCTAGATTTAAATTTGAATCCAGGCTTTGAAAACTTCAGAAAATTACTCCCCACTCCCCCACCTCCCCACACACACCACCACCATGCAGGGTCTCACCCAAGCCCAGGCTGATCTGGAACTCATTCTGGAGCTCCCAGGCAGACTTTAACCTAATGGTGATCCTCCTACCTTAGCCTCCTGAGTGCTGGGATTAAGGGTGTGCACCATCACATTTAGCCAAGAAAGCTACTTTTGTACACAGTTCCTCACTGGTCTTGAAGACAAGCAAAGTTTGGAAAAAATACTCTGAACATCAACACACATGGCTGTTGTGAGGGTGAAAAAAGTACACATCCAGTACCGGCTGTACACTAAGTAGTAGTCCTAGACCCAGAACTGATTCTCTACAGACAAGTGCAGTTTATTTTCATTAGCAATTAGAGAAAAGCAGCAATTTGAAACTGATGTTGTACATATAAAGCATTCAGTAAATGGAAATGAAGGCAAATTTAATTCAAGATCACAGTTATCAATATCAAAACACCTCCTTTCACATGGGCTGTAGCTATAGCTTAGTGGTAAGGTACTTGCCCATGTAGCAGAAGAATTAAGGAACCTTAAAGCCATACATCCAACAGCTTTTAGTCCTTGAAGCACAGCTGGTTGTTTAGATTACTGTGACTCTGCAGGACCTCAAAAGGCTCACTAATGATAAAACAGGAAAGACTTCCTAAACTCCACAGCGGAGACAGAGGCAAAACATTAACTCTGGACAAAAACCCACTTTCTGTCCACAGCAGAGGTTAAAGGCTCAAGAACACGTGTCTTAGGTTCAGGGTTTCCCAGCCAGGTGCCTAGTAATTTGCTCAATGAAATAAAGAACCTGAAACTTCTATAACCTTTGCCTAGCACTCCAACAAGCCACAAGATCCCTTGATAACATCTCAAAACAAGTCCTTTCCAGCCACAAGGCCGGCCAAACCACAAATCCTACAATTTTCTGCAGCTCATCAGGAACTGAATTACCTCTAGTTAGAACTATGCCGACATGCTTTACAACTATGCTGCCATTTGAGTAGACTACCTACTGTAGGACCTTCCTCTATCACAGGTGCCTCTTACAGCAAGCATGCCCACTCCACACTAAGGGCTACACCTCCACTGACTGTCTTCTTTAAGGACATGAAACAAGAATAAAATTTGTATTTCAGTCAAAATTTAGTATCATGTACAGGTTCTCCTTTGAAGAGTAAGACGGTCATTGATCAAAACTCTCAACAATCTGTTTTTGCTGTGTTTACTGGCATCCTCAGCTGTCTTTACAAGTACTTCCTCAAGCATGATCCCTGGAATAGCAGCAGCAGTACCACCCCAACAACTTCATGGACATGCGTAGTGACAGATAATCTTCCTTGAGCCACCTAGGAGACACACCTCTGGCTGTGTCTGTGAGGGAGTTCCCAGAGAGGGTTAGTTGAGAGGGAGATCCACTCTCAAGTGAATGAATGGTACCATGCTGTGAGCTGGGGTCCAGAAAGAATAAAAGAGGAAAGGAGAAAGCCAGATTAGTGCCTGCATTCCTCTTCTGCTTTCTGAGTAAGGTTCTGCACCACAGCTGCAAGCCACTCCTGCCAAGATGCCTTGAACTGCCATGATGGACTGTGTTCCCTAACCTGTGAGTCAGAATAACCCTTCCCTCCTCCAGCTGCTTTCTGTCAGGTATTTGGTCACAGATATGAAAAAACTAATAAACAAAAGAGAAGTCAGTCAGGCGTGGTGGTGCACGCCTTTAATCCCAGAACTTGGGAGGCAGAGGTAGAAGGATTGCTGAGAGTTCAAGGCCACTTGAGACTACATAGTGAATTCCAGGCTAGAGTAAAACCCTACCTCAAAAAAAAAAAAAAAAAAAAAAAAAAAAAGAGAGAATGCATTTCTTTGTATACTCTAGACTTACTAAATCAGAAAGGAGAGAGGTGCAATAATTTGTACTTTTTTTAGTGAGACTTTAAAATTTATTTATTTATTTATTTACCTAAGAGAGTGAAAGAGAAAGAGGCAGACAGAGAGAGAGGGACAGAGTGGGCACACCAGGGCCTCCCGCCACTGCAAACAAACTCCAGATGCATGTGCCCCCTTGTGCGTCTGGCTTACATGGGTCCTGGGGAATTGAACCGAGGTCCTTTGGCTTTGCAGGCAAATACTTGAACATGAGTGTCCTCCTCTTACTCTTCTGCTGTATTTTCTTGAGAAACAGGCTCTCACTGAACCTAGAGCTCCCATTTTTATCTAACTGGCTGAGAGAAAGAGAGAGACAAGAGACAAACAGAGAGAGCCCCAGGAATTTTCCTGCCTCTGAAACCCTCAGGACTGTCGTTGCAGGCATGCATGACCACTCCTGGCTTTCAACTGGGGTGGTAGGTATTGAACTCAGGTCCTCACACTTGCACAACAAGCACTCTTATTCCCTAAGCCAGCTCCCTAGCCCCCAGAATATTTTAAATATCATTTATGAGTTGTTTCCTCCTGACCCGTCACTTTTGACTACAAGTATAGCTCATACTGATTCGTATGTATCACACAGGCGTGTGGCCTCACACAAGTTAAGAGTGAGTTTGTGCATTTTGTCCTCAGTGTCCCTGACCTCCCCAACTGTCAGCTTATTTATATTTTTGGAGGTCGCACACAACAGACATCAACAAATAAATGCTCTCTGATAGGTCCAAATATTCAAGCAAATGTCTATAAAGAAGCCATGTCATAAAAAGATGTGACTCCTTCAAGAAGTTTGAATGAATTCACATGTTTACTTACAGTGCAGTCTTGACTCATTCTGGCATACTAACCTTAGGAGCCTTCTCAACCTTCAGCTTCCGGACTACCTCCCCTTGTGCAGCAACTTTCTCATACAGGGCTCTGCTTTCCAGAGTGCTCGCTGGGGATTTAGTAGACATATCCTGCATTATGGCAGCAGGAGGATGTCCAGGCTTGTATTCCTGGCCAGTTTTCTCTTTATATTCAGCTTTCAAAGCCAGAAGCTGCCTCACAGCTGCATCTACCTCTTCTTTCGCTGCTTTCTGGGCTTTCAGTTCTCGTACTGCGTCCCCTTGAACAGCCACTCTGTTGTAAAGGACCAAGGAATCTTCAGCTGTAGCACAAGTACTAATGCTCAGAGAAGGGGCTGGTCCTTCCTTCCGCGGAGAAACTGGCTACAGATACAGAAAGCCAAAACCAAAACAATAATTAATGCTAAATGTTTTCCCCAAAATTATAACAAACTGTTTTGTATTTCACAAAAAACTTAAAACTTCAATCCCTTTAAAAGTTGGAATGAATGTCATGCCTAAAAACTTATCCTAATAAAAAAATGACAATAGGGCTGGAGAGATGGCTTAGTGGTTAAAGCATTTGCTTATAAAGCCAGGACTCACATAAACCAGATGCACAAGGTGGCACATGCGTCTGGAGTTCATTTGCAGTGGCTGGAGGCACTGGCACACCCATTCTCTCTATCTATCACTGCCTCTCGCTCTCTTAAATAAATAAAATTTTTAAAAGATTAATTTTAAAAAATGACAATTGTAAAGAAAGGCAGAGGTACATAATCACTGGAGTCGTGTGCCTGGATCTCTCAAATACATTCCTTCTGAAAATGTAACTCAGTAAAGAAGTGTTTTCCAAAGCTGCTGTGTTGAAACCCAACATAGCAAAAAAAGAAAAGAAAAAGAAAGATAGACAGATCAATATGGACATGAAGCAAGCATGGCAGGGTGCAATTTGAGTTCAAGGTTCAAGAAAGAAATAAACATTTTTTTTTCCTTTCGTTTATCTTTTGTTTGTTTTGCTTTTCGTTTTTTGAAACAGGACCTCACATATCCCAGACTGGCCTCAAACTTGTAATGAAGCCAAGAATGGCCGGGAACTTCTGATTCTCCTGCTCCCATACCCACAGGAATACACCACCACACCAGTCAATATGTGTATCCTTTTAAGAATGAAATGAAATTCAGCATAATTAATATTTAAAGACAAAACACTTTCAGAATGGTGTTTTCTTTCATTTACTTGTGCTGCTTTTTGAAATGGCTACTAAATTATTAAGACATACTTACTTGTCTGAACTGTAAACCTCTGAAAAACTAAGGAAGTTGTGAAGGAAGTTTGACAACTTCTGCCTGAAAAAAACAAAAATGGAAAAGCAGGCCAGGGTGTGGTGGCACACACCTTTAGTCCCAGCACTCATGAGTTTGAGACTATCCTGGACTACATAGTGAGTTCTGGGTCAGCCTGCAGTAGAGTGAGACCCTGAATCGAAAAGACAGAACAAAACAAATCCACCTGGGCCCAACTCCCACACAGTACTGACTGCTACTCTCACACCTCGTAACCCACAATCCCATAGTGAATACTAGTAAGCCCACTAAGGAGGGCCCTCAGTGGAGTGGGGGCAGGGAGGAGGGAAATTATGGTACCAACACATGATGTGTCCATACAAAGTTTCTACTTAAAAATATTAAAAAAAAAAAAAAAAAAAAAAAAAAAGCCAGGCATGGTGGTGCATGCCGTTAATCTCAGCACTCAGGAGGCAGAGGTAAGAGGGTGGCCATGAGTTAGACAAAGCCACCCTAAGACTATATAATGAATCCCAGGTTAGCCTGGGCTATAGAAAGATCCTAGCTCAGGAAAAAAAAAAAAAAAAAAAAAAGCCTCACAAAAATCAGTTAAGAAAAATCCTGCTAAATCTGGGCATGGTGGCACACACCTTTAATCCCAGCACTCAAGAAGGCAGAGGTAGGAGGATCACCATGAATTCAAGGCCACCCTGAGACTACATAATGAATTCCAGGTCAGCCTGAGCTAGAGTGAGACCTTACCTTGAAAAACAAACCAACAAAAAAAGAGAGATTCTACACTGAAAGATACAAAGATCATGGATTTCAAACATATCAGTAAAGGTCAATATTTACCTCCTTTTTTGTGGTTTCTACTTTGGTCTTTTCCTTTGACCCAGATGTTGGCATTTCCTTTGTATGTCCATCAGGTATGTATATCAAAATGCACGGGGCTTCTTTGCAACTATATGGGCTAAAAAGAAAATAGTCAAAAGCATATTAGAACAAAATTATGTAAATAGCAATTAAAACTAAAATTCTGGATAAAATCAATGTTACAGAGTTAATGTTTGTCAAAGTACAATCTCTTCTTAGAATTCAAATTAATTTAAAACAGTTAAGTAAATGAATAAAAGTTGTCAGCTCTTATTACAAACTCCCAACTTAGGATCATTCCAAGACATAAATCAGCTAATCCCAGGGTAAAAATACATGAACCCTACTTGCTACTAGACACTAGTGAAGCCAGGTGTGGATATCCTGCCTGTAATACAAGCACACTGGAGGCAGGAAGACCAGAGTTTGAAGCCATTCTAGCTAGGCTATTACAAAACCCTACTCCTGCTCCTACATCTGCCACTCCCCCCAAAAAAATAAAACAAGAAACCAAAACAACAAGAACTAAAAACAAAGGTATGGTGAACATGTCACAGCACTGATAAAGGAAACACATTTGTAGATCATACCTAGTGTACGTTACAAGAATTTCTATAATATATTTTATAAAAATCAATTCTAAAGGCTATGATAATTAAAAATAATATACTTGGGCTCAAGATAGCTTAGCGGTTAAGGCACTGACCTGTGAAGCCTAAGGACTCATGTTTGATTTTCCAGGTCCTACATAAACTAGATGCCCAGTGATACAAGTGAGCAAAGTCGCACATGTACATAAGGGGACGCACACATCTGGAGTTCAACTGCAGTGGCTGGAGGTCCTAGCATGCCAATTCCTCCTGCCCCCAACCCCATTAAAAAAAAAAAAGGCCAGAGCTGGGCGTGATGGTGCACGCCTTTAATCCCAGCACTCGGGAGGCAGAGGTAGGAGGATCGCCATGAGTTCGAGGCCACCCTGAATTCCAGGTCAGCCTGGGCTAGAATAAGACCCTACCTTGAAAAACAAAAAAAATAAATAAATCAAAATAAAAGACCAATCACCAGGTGCGGTGGCGCACACCTTTAATCCCAGCACTCAGGAGACAGAGGAAAGAGGAATGCCATGAGTTCGAGGCCAGCCTGAGACTACAT
The DNA here is from genome assembly GCA_036365145.1 of Orientallactaga sibirica. Classification (NCBI taxonomy): domain Eukaryota; kingdom Metazoa; phylum Chordata; class Mammalia; order Rodentia; family Dipodidae; genus Orientallactaga; species Orientallactaga sibirica. Next base: position 2,916,887 of record JAEOAD010000035.1, read on the forward strand.
AGTTAATTCCAGGTCAGCCTGGGCCACAGCGAGAACCTACCTTGAAAACCCAATAAATAAATAAATAAATAAATACATAAATAAATACATAAATTCAATTTAATTTTTAAAAAGGCCAGTCTATTGGACTTGCCTCAAAAAAATAATATACTGCCTTCTAGATTATTCATAAGACTTCTGCAAATTCTATGGTGAAAACTACGAAGTAGAAAGAGAATTAGTAGAAGTCTATGTCTTCCATGTTATTTTTTTGAGATAATTCACATCCAAAGTAATTCCTGGAGCATACACAACTCAGTGACTCTATAAAAATGTACAAACATGGGGCTGAAGAGATGGCTTAGCAGTTAAAGCACTTGCCTATAAGGTCAAGGGACCCAGGTTTGATTCCCCAGGACCCACGTAAAGTCAGATGCACAAGGTGGCGCATGCATCAGAAGTTTGTTTGCAGTGGCTAGAAGCCCTTGTGTGCCCATTCTCTCTCTCTCTCTCTCTAATATGAATAATAAATTACTTTAATAATGCATAAACATGATTATGCAACTTTACAACACTGACATTATACCATTTACCGCTTACCTTCTACCTCTTACTCCATAATCACCCCATTAATGTCTTTTAGTCCCTGGGAACTATTAATCTGCTTTGTTTCTATGGAGTTGTTAATCCTACACATTTTCTGTTACATGGAATTATATGATATGTAATTTGTTAGTATTGGCTTATTTCTTTACCATAATGTTTACAGATTATCCATATTACAGCATTCATTCCTCTTAGAGCTCCATCCTTTGTTGTGTAGGGTACACAACATTTTGTTCATGTACTATGTCAATGATAACTGACATGTGGGTTGTTTCTATTTACAACATTTTGTTCATGTACTATGTCAATGATAACTGACATGTGGGTTGTTTCTATTTTTTGTCAATTACAAATAATGCAGCTCTGAGCATCTGTGTGCAGGGTTCAGTGTGGCATGTTTTATTTTTCTTCGGTGTATTCAGAGGTTCTAAGGGACATTATGCCTTTGGAAAGGCCCAGGCACTCAATGTGAAAAGATCAGAGGTAAACTGCACTGGAGATGGTTTATATGGGCAGAGGTGCTAAAATATGAAAAAAACCTTACATTTCAAACTCAAAACTTGTATTTTACCCCAAAATTAACAAGAACTTTTAAGCTGGTAGCCATGTGAAAAGTGGGCGAGAAAATGACAAAATCAGAAGTGAGGAGACAGTTTAGAAGCTATTAAGCAAGAGCCACATGTTGGAGCTAGGGCTCCAGCTAGCACATGAAAAGAACAGCTGCTCTGACAGCCACTGAAGAAACAATTAGGGCTCAAAACGAAGCAGAGCTGAAGATCCTAAGAGACAGACCTCATAGACAGAACTACCAACAGCACTACTAACTGAAAAAGGAATAAAGGAGTACAAATTCAAGACAGAACCCAGGACCCTAGGTTTGAAAGACATCAATTCAGAAATATCTAAAAGGCAATTAAATTCCTAAGTCTGAAGTTCTACAAAAAGGCAGAGAAAGAACAAGAACTGAAATTGTTTTCTTTATACTTAGATTATATGAATTCTAATATTGTTTGGTTCTAGAAATGAATTTCTATTAACGTCTAAAGTATACGATTGCTTTATTTATTAAAAATTGATTATAGAAGTTTAAAATACTATAAAAAATAGAAATGAGCAGAAATTTATCAGACACAATATTTCAGTCAATGTTCAGTTTTAAAATTATTCACTGTAGCCAGGCATGGTGGCACACGCCTTTAATCCCAGCACTCGGGAGGCAGAGGTAGGAGGATCGCCAAGAGTTCAAGGCCACCCTGAGACTACATAGTTAATTCCAGGTCAGCCTGGACCAGAGTGAGACCCTACCTCGCAAAACCAAAAAAAAAAAAATTATTCACTGTTTGAACTTCAAGCAATTTTTAGCTGTGACACTGATTTACCACATAGGTCGGCTGAGCCCAGGAGCAGAGTGCTTGTCTTTCATAAAGGAGGCCCTGGCTTCCAGCCTCTAAAATGTCAAAGCCAAAGAACAGGACAGAAGCCACTTACCTAACAGGCTCATAAGGCTGATCACATATGAAGAAGCCTCTCCTCTGCAGCTGTATAATGTCTCCTTTTTTCAAGTCCTTAAGGCACGGGTCCCCTAGCATTAGTTCTTCATGCTGTAAAAATGACGTAGATCCAAAACAGGTCTTTTCAAAGTAGAGCACAACAATACCCATAAAATGTAAACCGTTTTTCCAACACCTGAAATATTTTCATTTAAATTGTTTGCATTTGCTATTTAAGTATATACATGCAGCATATGTCACAATAAAGGACAATCTAGTAGCTGTGGGACATGCCTATAGTCAGAACTGTGTTTTTAATTTTGTTTATTTTAAAATATTTTTATTGCTGGGCATGGTGGCACATTCCTTTAATCCCAGCACTGGGGAGGCAGAGGTAGGCGGAGTGCCGTGAGACTACATAGCAAATTCCAGGTCAACATGAGATAGAGTGAGACCCTACATATATATACATGTAATTTTTTTTTTTTGTTAGCTGGACATGGTGCCACACGCCTTTAAATCCCAGCACTCAGAAGGCAGAGGTAGGAGGATCGCCATGAGTTCAAGTCCACCCTGAGAATACAAAGTGAATTCCAGGTCAGCCCGAGCTAAAGCAAGACCCTACCTTGAAAAACCAATATATATATTTCCAAGAAAGAGAGAATGAATGAGAATGGGCACACCAGGGCCTCCAGCTGCTGCAAACAAACTCTAGATGCATGCACAGCTTGTGCATCTGGCTTACATGGGGTCCTGGGAAACTGAACCTGGGTTCTTTGGCTTTAAAGGTAAGCGCCTTAACCACTAAGCCATCTCTCCAGCTCCTGTTTTCATTTGTTAAGATAGCATCTCACTGTGTACCCAAAGCTGGCCTAGAATAGGCAATCCTCCTGCCTCAGATTCACAAATGTTGGGATTACAGGCATGTACCACTATGTCCAACTTCAATTTGTCATTTTAAAAAGTTAACATCTAGGATTGGAGAGATGGCTTAGTGGTTAAGCACTTGCCTGTGAAGCATAAGGACTCCAGTTTGACACTTGATTCCCCAGTAACTACATAAGCCAGATGCACAAAGTGGTGCATGCATCCAAGTTCATTTACAGTGGCTGGAGGCCCTGGTGCGCCCATTCTCTCTCTCTCTCCCTCTCTCTCTCCCTCTCTGCCTCTTTCTCTGTCTCTCTCAAATAAATAAAAATAAATTTAAAAAATTTAAAAAGTAAAAAGTTAACATCTGTAAATACTTTCCCACCCTAATAGTGAAATGCAGCTGAAAGGCACACTAGCACTCAAGGGCTCAGCTCCATAGCCAGGATCCATGGGTTTGAATCCTGCTTTGTCTTCAAAGCGAGTTACTTAATCTCACTGAGTTTCACCTTCTATCATCTATAAAATGGAAACACTGTTCTTTACTTTTTGTTTTGCTTTGTTTTGTTTTGTTTCCATCACAGAGGCTGAACATGTTAGCCAGGTACTCTACTACTGAGTTATACAGCCAGCTCTTAGTGTTTTGAGACAGTTTCTCGAGGTAGCCCAGGCTGGCCTTGGTTTCATGATCTTCTTCCCTTAGCTTCCCAAGTAATGGGACTTTCAGCATGAGCCATCAGGCCTGGCTAACTTTTTTTTTTTTTATTTAAATGAAATCCTACAGGGCTTTTTCATTTTATCTAAGAAACTAAAATATTTTAAATCAACTGCTAAAATGCTAAAGAAACATTTATGTGGCAGGAAAAGAGCCATGGCTTCTTTGAGGCTACCTTACTGTCCTTATTGACATACTGCTTGAAGTCCTCATCCTTTCCTATCACTGGCTTTGTGATCAAGTGCTCATAAGTGACACAGACGGCTGGAACTGGAAGAGCATGACAGGTCTCAGCAAGCCAAGTGATCTTAGTGGTTTTCTTGTAGTCTTTGTTTTCCAAATTCAGTTTTGCATCAAGAGATACAATTTTTCCGTCTGCATTTCTAGATAGAAGAGGGAAAAGTATTCAGAGAGTAAAGCATAATTCCACAAATGCATTATTTTGTTCTACAATTATTGTTTAAAATCAAAAAATAGTTTATCAATTTATTTTATAATATATGGATAAAGAATTTTCTTGGAAGATTTAAAATAAGCATAGTTGAATTTCTAATATGCCTGATCTGTACTGAATGAACACATCACAAACGACGGCCACGATGCTAATGCTCCACTGGCCAACAGCTCTGTAGCCTCTGATGAAGAACATGGACAGACTTGTGATGTGACAACCACTTACAATAAACAAGCACTGGAAGACTTGAAGCACTGCACATAAAAACACTTAACAGAGCTGGGAGTGGTGACGCACGCCTTTAATCTCAGCACTCAGGAGTCAGAGGTAGGAAGATCAGTATGAGTTCAGGCCACCCTGAGAATACATAGTGAATTCCAGATCAGCCTGGACTAGAGTGAAACCTTACCTCAAGGGAAAAAAAATTTAACAGGGCTGAAGAGGATGGTTTAGTGGTTAAGACACTTGCCTGCAAAGCCAAAAGACCCAGGTTCAATTCTCCAGGACCCACATAAGCCAGATGCACAAAGTGGCTAGAGACCTTGACCTGCCCATTCTTTCCCCCCTTTCTCTCAAATGAATAAATTTTTAAAAAAATTTTAAAAACACACATTTAACAATTACTTGTAATCCTATGAAACGACCACACAACTAAAATGCAAGAGGTTACACAAATCTTACACATACATAATCTGAAAACCAAATTAAATGTAGCACAGTATATTAATGAGGAAGAAAAATTAATCATTAACATGAGCCAATCAACTCTGAGATAAAGATTATGTTCCATATATAAATCCCATCCAAAAGATGTTCCCAGGCAACTATTTAACAACATGCTAGAAAAGGGCTCTGAAGCATGGAAACAGTCTTCATACACAAAGATATGAAATCTCAACATCATCACAATAAAAGATAAGCAGATAGCCTATGATTTGTACTGTCTCTATCTGGGCAGATCTACTAGCCAGCAACATGAATGTCAAGGACATTCAGTAGGGTTTGAATTACGTAATGTTTAAAGCAAATAAACAGTCCAAACTTTTCTACCACATTTATCTGAAAATAAATTTCTTACTTGTGTATTTTGGTAATATTGATGTTGCCCCAATTTATAAATGTAACCATCTCGCCCTCTGAGAAAGTCTCTGCATCAGCTCCTTCTATGAACACCTTGGAACTGTACCATACAGGCTTCAAGCCTACATCAGGATTCTGAGTGATTTAAAAAAAGGGAGAAGTCAGATAAAGCTTATTGAGCCTTGAACCCCATAGGCAAATCCAATCATTTATTGTGTTCTTTCTTCTTTTTGTCTGCATGTGTATGTAGGGGCCAGAGGACAACCTTAGATGTTAATCCTCAGGAACATTGTCCATCTTTTTTGAGACCGCCTATTCAGCTAGAATAGCTAGTCAGAAGTTTCTAGAGTTCCTCCTGCCTCTGCTTCCTCAGTGCTGGCATTACAAGCACACACAAATAGCTTTTATATGAGTGCTGGGGGTCAGAAATGAGATCCTCATGCCAGCATAGCAAGCATTTTACCCACTGAGGCCCCTCCCTAGCCCCACAGTGTTTGTTTATATCTTATATGAAAAGTAGATATAGAGCTGGAGAGATGGCTTAGGAGTTAAGGTGTTTGCCTGCAAAGCCAAAGGACCCAGGTTCAATTCCCCAGGACTCAAGTAAGCCAGATGCACAAGGGGCACATGCATCTGGAGTTCATTTGCAGTGGCTAGAGGCCCTGGTGTGCCCATTCTCTCTGTCTGTCTCTCTCTTCTCTCTCTGCTTGCAAATAAATAAATTAAATTAAAAAAAAAAAAAGTTGACATACTCTTTGCTTTCCCTTCCCTGCTTGCAAATAAATATATATATTTTTTAAAGTAGCTATATGGGGCTGAGGAAATGGCTTAGCAGTTAAGGCTTTGCCTGTGAAGCCAAAGGACTCAGGTTCGATACCCAAGGGCACATGCATCTGGAGTTAGTTTGTAGTGGCTGGATGCCCTGGCACACCTATTTTCTCTTTCTCTCTGCCTCCTCCTCCCTCTAGCTCTCAGATAAAACAAATTAAAAATAAAAAAGTATTTATACCCAGGCATAGTGATACATGCCTATAATCCCAGCACTTGGGTAGGATCTGTAAATTTGAGGCTAGCCTGAAACTACAGAATGAGTTCCAGGTTAGCATGGGCTACAGTGAGACCCTACCTCAAAAAAAAAAAAAAAAAAAAAAAAAAGTAGCTCTAGTAATACACAGAAAGACAATCCTATAAGATTATATAATTTAGAATGTTTATGTCTTCACAAAGCACATTACCTTATATATGAGTTTATGAATCTATGAATATAACACAGCTATAAATAAGTCAGTCTATTAGCATTTATTTTATGATAATCATAATATATAATGAATTCATTTTTAAAGAGAGGTACAGAGGAAATTGTATGAAGAGCCTGCATAAGAAGGCAGGAGGGGATAAACCCTACCTAAAAATCCACATTGGGGTCATTTATTCAATGTATTTTTTGAAATATTTTATTTATTTATTTATTTAAGAGAGAGAGACAATAGGCACACCAGGTCCTCTAGCCACTGCAAACAAATTCCAGACACATGTGCCACCATGTGCATATGGCTTTATGTGGGTTCTGGAGAACTGAATCTGGTCTTTAGGCTTTGAAGGCAAGTGCCTTAAGTGCTAAGCCATCTCTCCAGCCCTACAATGAATTTTTAAATAAAGTTATTTATACTCAACTCACAAAGCCTGAAAAGATGACCTTACATTTGTTTCAAAATTCTCCTTCAAGGCAGACATGGTGGAGTATGCCTTTAATCCCAGCACTTGGAGGCAGAGGTAGGAGGATCACTGTGAGTTCAAGGCTACTCAGACTACAGAGTGAATCCAGGTCAGCCTGGGCTAGGGTGAGACCCTCCCTACCTCAACCCCCACGCCCCCCGCAAAATCTCATTCAAGTAACTGAGACCTTCCAAGGTGACACTACTTTGAAAAACCAAAAAAATAAATAAATAAAATAAATCCACACTAAGATTTGTATCAATATGTATCAAATCTTGACAAATATAACATACAAATTTATTACAAAATCACATTAATTCTTTGAAGGATAGAAAATACCAGTAAAGTGTTAGCAGACCTTGGGGTGCTTGGCAACTTCTTTCATCTCCTCCTGTGCTTCAGGGATATTCACAGGAATCACTTCTCGCTTCAACAGTGCAACATATCGGGGAGCCACTGGGTCAATAACCTGCAACAGATAGCAAAGTATTCAGAATCACATTACAGATAAGAAGGTAACAGCAGAGGAATGCTAGCTGGCTTTCTGTGTTACTGCATTTACTAATTATTTTGGTTTAGATGTTGCCTCTTTTAACTATCAGGTTAAAAAGAGAGAGCGAGCTTCACTGTAAACTACAATGACATAAAGAACTGAGTTCTATCTTAAAAATAACTACCAATAGGTGAAAAGAGGCCAAATAAAGTATGTTAGAAATATTTTTAAAATAATCTTTATACCTAGCATTGGCAATGAAGTGAAATTCTACAGGGTCATATATTAAATTCTACAGTGGATATCTAATTAAACCTGACTCTGTATGATTTATGTTTTTGGCGTTACCGTTATTGGATGGTTTTTTTTTTTTTTTTGCTCTTGAGGTAAATGTGACATTCAATTTTACATTGATAAAGAATATAAATATTAGGGCTGGAGAGATGGCTTAGCAGTTAAGGCACTTGTCTTCAAAGCCAAAGGACCCAGGTTCGACTCCCCAGGTCCCACGTAAGCCAGATGCACAAGGGGCACATGCATCTGGAGTTCGTTTGCAGTGGCTAGAGGCCCTGGTGTGCCCATTCCCTCTCTCTCTCTGTCTACCTGCCTATTTCTGTATCTCTCTCTCTCAAATAAATAAAAATAAAATATTTTTTAAAAAGAATATAAATATTAGTGTTTCAGTATGATTTTCTATAATCAGAGTTAGGTACACTAACTCTGTTATCAGACACAGAATGGTGTTAGGTCACTATAATAAGGCAATTCTAGAGATTCAAAATATAAACAAGAAAACTCTCCATCTACATGCCATATTCACATTGAATATCTCTAATCTAGAAGACCAAAATCTGAAACAGTTCTAGTCCCAAGTATTTTGGATAAAGGACACTAATATGGGCCACCATATTCCCAGCACCTGGCAAGTACTTGGTACATACACTTGGACCGGCCTTTGAAGGCTGAAGGCTGTTCCCACTCCTGGTTCTCTTTCTTTTTTTCTTTTTTCTTTTCTTTTCTTTCTTTTTTATTTTTTTTATTTTTTTGGTTTTTTGAGGTAGGGTCTCACTCTGGCCCAGGCTAACGTGGAATTAACTATGTAGTCTCAGGGTGGCCTTGAACTCACGGTGGTCCTCCTACCTCTGCCTCCCGAGTGCTGGGATTAAAGGCATGCGCCACCACGCCCGGCTCTGGTTCTCTTTCTGATTAGCCAGAACGTCCCACTCCAGCAGCCCTATGGCAGAGTCATGTTGTGCTTCTGTACCCCACGCATTTTTTTTCACTGTGACATACTAAACCTCTCTGAAACTGTAAGCCAACACAAACCTTTCTTCCCTGAAACTGTGGTGCTGGGGATTTGGGCACACTGACACAAAAGTAAATAGCACAGGGAGAAAGTGGGGACTGAGACTGGAAAGTAGGGCTCCCAAACTCCTCAGCATACCTCAGCCACAACAGCTCCACTTGTTTTACTTGTTGGATTTACTTTAAAAAAAAAAAAAAAAAAATCAATGGAAAACTTATTTTAGGGATAGTCAGATAAATCTCCTCTGCTTTAATTTATTACCTGAGGCAGATACAAGGCAACTGAAATAAAGCTGGGGAAATGCTACCTAATTTCTGAAATGCTCACACTGTGTTTAAAACTAAAGCAGCCATAAAGGTTGATGGAGACAAATAGCAGTGCTGAAATGAGCACCCAAACTCTACGTGGCTCCTGCCTGGGTGGAGTACATTTTACTATTTTTAAATTTTTTCGTAACATTTTTATTTACTTGTAACAAGCGAGGCAGGGAATGGGCATGCCAGGGTCTCTTGCTACTACCAATGAACTCCACATGCATGTGCCCATTTGTGAATTAGGTTTTACATAGGTACTAGGGAATCAAACCCAGGCCAGCAAGTTTTGCAAGCAAGTACCACTGAGCTATCTCCCCAGCCCCTGAGTTTACATCTTAACAATGAAGTAAACTAAGGAGAAAACTGGCAAGGTTAGTGCACAGAGAGTATCTGAACATTTCCTACCAACATCAAATGTGTCTTTTATGGAACTATTCAAAGCACAGCCTAGTAAGTGATGATACAAAAAATCATGTACTAGTTTCCTGTCATGATGAAAGTTGGGTTGGGGGGAGGATACTAAGATTACCAACCACACCCTCTCTTACTATTGCCACACTGCACAGCCACCTCTCCCCTTTTCTTTAGTATGGACACTCTCCAAAGATGCGTATCAAGAACTCCAGCTTGCCAAGGGCGCTGGTACTCACCTTTAATCCCAGCACTCAGACTCAATAGGCTGAGGTGAGGCAAGCCAGGGCCAGGGGGAGACCCTACCTCAAAAAACTAACAAACAAAAAGGAACTCCAGCTCATTTCTAAACAGAAGCTGCTTTTAAAAGTGTTATTAAGGGCCCAGCATGGTGGTGCATGCCTTTAATCTTAGCACTCAGAAAGCAGAAGTAGAAGGATCAGGAGGCAGAAGTAGGAAGATCACCATGAGTTCAAGGCCACCCTGAGAATACATAGTGAATTTCAGGTCAGCCTGGGCTAGAGTGAGACCATACCTCAAAAATCCAATAAATAAATAAATAAATAAATAAATAAATAAATAAATAAATAAATAAATGCATGTGTTACTAAGGGGCTAGAGAGATAGCTTAGCCCTTAAGACACTTGCTTGTGAAGCCTAAGGACCCAGGTTTAATTCCCCAATACCCATATAAGCCAGATGTACAAGGTGGCACATGCATCTGGACTTCGTCTGCAGTTACCAGAAGGCCTGGTTCACCCATCCTCAAAAAAATATTTAAAAGCTGGGCGTGGTGGCGCACGCCTTTAATCCCAGCACTCGGGAGGCAGAGGTAGGAGGATCGCCGAGAGTTCGAGGCCACCCTGAGACTACATAGTTAATTCCAGGTCAGTATGGACCAGAGTGAGACTCTACCTTGCAAAACCAAAAAAGTATGTGTGTGTGTATATATGTATGTATGTATATTTTGTGTGTGTGTGTGTGTGTGTGTGTGTGTGTGTATTTAAAAGTGTTGTTAGGGGCTACAGAGATGGCTTAGTGGTTAAGGTGCTTGCCTGTAAAGTCTAAGGACCCAGGTTCAGTTTCCCAGTACCCATGTAAGCCAGATGCACAAGCCAGATGCATATGCAGTTTGTTTGCAGTGGCTGGAGGCTCTGTCATGCTCGTTCTCTTTCTGCCTCTCCCTCTTTTCTCTCAAATAAATATTTTTAAAGTATTGTTAATAAAGGCAGAAATTTTCAAAGACTAATGGTTTAGCTCTCTTCTCAATGCCACAGCACTAAATTTAGTTTATTGAGCCTTTTCTTGAAATTTTATCTGCAGATCTTGAAAAGAAAGAAAAGAGCAAGCCAGAAAACAAAGCAGTAGAGCAAAGCAGGATACAGTAGCACACACCAGGATCCTATGAGTTTGAGGCCAGCCGGGAGCTAGAGTGAATTCCAGGTCAGCCTGGGATAGAACAAGACCCTGCCTCAAAAAACAAAACCGAAAAAATGGTAACAAAGCAGTAGAGATTGCAAATGACATGAACTTCAGAGATCCATAACTCAAGGGGTGAGCAGATGGATTTCAGCATAGGAAGACATCATGAAAGCCAGTAATAAAAACAAAATGCACATGATCAGAATGACCTTATTGATACTTCCAATCAAAAATGTAAAACTTAGGCCAGGCATGGTGGCATATGCCTTTAATTCCAGCACTGGGGAGGCAGAGGTAGGAGGATCACCATGAGTTCGAGGCCACCCTGTGACTACATAGTTAATTCCAGATCAACCTGGACCAGAGTGAGACCATACCTCTAAAAACCAAAAAAAAAAAAAAAAAAAAAAAAGAACAAGAAGAAGTAAAATGTAAAGATTACATATCCCACAGAGTAAGATTAACACATCTAACACATTAGCACATCATCTATTTACACACCTTTTCAAATCCTTATAAATAGGAGAGAGGTTTTGTTTAAAGAAAAAACTCAGGCCTTTAGTCCCAGCACTCGGGAGGCTGAGGGAGAAGATTGCTATGAGTATGGGGAGTTTGTCTACAGAGTGAGTTCCTGGTGAGTCTAGACTAGACTGAGACCTTGCCACAAAAAAGAGGAAGAGGAGGCTGGGCCTGATGGCACACATCTTTAATCCCTGCACTTGAGAGGTAGAGGTAGGAAGATAGCCATGAATTTGAGGATACCCTGAAACTACATAGTGAATTCCAGGTAAGCCTGGGCTAAAGCAAGACTCTACCTCAAAAAACTAAAAATAAAGAAGAAGAAACAAATTCAGAATAATTAACAGGATAGCTGAAAAACAGATAAAGCATCCCTCTCTACACTCCAATCCTGTCCTCCATCTCTAGAGTGGTTTACTCTGTGAGCAAGAGGGTCTAGAGCTTGGCCCACACCAAAGGGAGCTAGAGAGGAAGGTACTCCTTTGAAGCCAACAAGAGAAAGTGAATAGAGAGATGAGGCCTGCATTACTTTTAATTTGCTGGGACCACAAACCTAATAAGCAACTTAAGGAAGGAAGGATTTATTTTGGCCCACTGGTTAAGAAGATACAGGATTGCCCCCCACAGGGAAGGATGACAGCTGGAGTCCTGTTTGCGGCAGGAGGAGCTTGCAGCAGCAAAGCTTGTTACATCTAGGTCAGTCAGGAAGCACAAAGAACTCTGGACAGAACCAGGGCCAGGCCTGCCTCCAGAACCTACTTCTTCCAGATAAGGCTTACATCACACAAGTCCTAAACCTCCTCAAACAGCAGCACCAGCTAGGGACCAAGTGCTCAAACACAGAAGCCTAAAAGAGAGATTCCCAGCAGTGTCCCCCCATTTGATTCCAAAGCCCTTGCAGCCAGGCCTTGATATTCAGGGGGTGACTGAAAGAAACTCCTCTGTGAAAAATGCCTGCTTCTTGAGAGTCTGCACTTACGGACATGAAGGTTCTTCAAGTGGACCAGCCAGCCATCCTATAGTGAAGCCTTTCGCCTGAATTTCTATCTCCCTACTAAACATAAGCAGAGACTCAAAGCTCACCATATATCTGAGAAATGCCTCTCACATGACAGAAAGAAACTAAAATAAAAAACCTGGAGGGAAAAGAAGGGGGTGCCAAAGGCACCACTGTTAGTACTATAACTATGAACACTGAGAGAAAGCCATTTTGAAAATTCAGACAAATCCTGGAAATATAATAGTAGAAATGAAACCTCCAACCAGACCATCTCAAAAGTCTAGAAAAGATGTCTCCAGACTCCAGAGAACTCTGAAGTATCTGAACTTCTTAAAAAGAAGGTTAGTAAACTCATAGATTTTAACAATTAGGAAAGTTATCAAATGAAGGGGAAATAAAATAAAACTATCAACTACAAGAAAATAAAGCAGCTATGAGGGAAAAAAACAAAGACCAAAATCTCATTTTCAATCATGGAAAGGTACAGATGACTGCTACAACAAATACTAGAGTGAAGCCCACACACCACCTGTAGGTAGAATAGCAAAGACCACAGAGAATTTAAGAGTGGGTCTCTAGGCAGAGGAAAATAGAAGGAAGACCCTAAAAATTTGAATCAAGTGGAAAACATGTCATATATTCGATGTAAATATGTGTACAGTTTTATTAACACTTAAATCTATAAAAGCTGGATTAATAAAAGTTCAACAGTATTAACTTGCCTATAAAGTCTATTCATATTTGTTATTAGTAACTGCAGCAACAGAAAGAACCAGTTAGTAATTCCTTTATGTACCAAAAAAGTGGCTAAACACAAAATACTAAATAAAGTAAATTCAAGACACATGCAACACAAGCAGCTACTGGAGGCAAGACATGAGCAGTGAGGCAGCGATCTCCACGAGACTCACAGAACACAATCACAGAAGCCGTGCTGCAAAACGTGGCGTTTCTAATGATTTGCCTTATTACAGTGTCCAAGCATCTGCTTCCAATCAGAAATAACAATAGCAATATGCAATATTCCTCATTTGATTTTTCAGTTAAGAAAAGTTTTTTGTACTTTTTTTAAAAGCTGGATTAAGACACAGCAACTGTAGTTGGTGAATGGCTAATGCAACTAAGTAAAATACATAATTTCAGAAGTCCTATGTTCTCTCAGCATAGAAGAGAGCAAGAGAATGAAGTTAACCAAGTCATCCCTTTGCCACAAAGAACAGAGGACATATTCTGTGCAACTGGGAATAATGCATTGTCAACTTGTTTAAGCAAGTTTTTTACAAAAATGTGATTGTGTTTAAAGCTGTGTGACACCTTCGATTATAACAGGTAATGCGCTAAAAGCGATGTTTAGGTAAGGCAAGTAGAAGCAGTAAGTAATACCTTCTTACAGAGAGCTCGCAGCTTGAAAGCAGAAAAATGAAATGCAGAGTGTTCATAAAAGATTTAAGGAAAAGACTATTACCCGTTCCCATAAAACCAGACTTGGTTGCTTCAACTACTGTTACTCTTTGGAGTAGTTCATAGGCTTAGCCTTTTATCTGTTTTAAAAAAGAAAACATTCCATTTTCCTGAAAGACTGCAAAATGACAATAGTGTTCAGATTCTTCCTCTACCATAAGCACACTACAGGAGTTCTACATTATTCAAGAGTTAGGCACAAGATGAAGTCTGAGAGTTAAATATGCACCTTTTTATTAAACGCCCAGATTTTGTCCCATTCCATGTTCACAACAGACCGTGAGGATCCCTAGAAAAACAATAAAATGTAAAAAGAAGTTTTAAGTAGAATATTTTATTTTAAACCAACCATGAAAAACAAAACAATAAGTACTTACAAATCTTTTTCAACTAAAATTTAAAACTTGGTGTGTACCAATTTGTTATCCTTAAGAGTTTCTTGTTGCAGCCCAGTCCACAGGCTGGCCAGAGTCAAGTTATACATTTCACTTTAAAAATATTTCTGCTGCCATTGTCCACCCCTCAATAAGAGTTCAGGACATTTCCAGTCTATTAGTGTTAAACTAATAATAACTATAATATAAAAAATATAATAATAATAATAAATAGCTAGGTGTAGTGGTACATGACTCTGAACCCAGCACTTGGGGTCAGAGGCAGGAGGACCTCTGAAAGTTTAAGGCTAGCATGTGAGAGCCTCCCTAAAAATTTCTATGCTTGCCCAGCACAGTGGGTCACACTTGTAATCACAGCACTCAGGAAGCTAAGGCAGGAAGATCAGGTCAGCATAGGCTATAGAGTGTGACTGCCTCAAAAAGACACTCTCCTCTCCCAATTTGAAAACTGAACCATAAGACACAAAAAAGGAGTAGGAAAAACAAAGATATGAACAAAAAGGGGTATTCATAGAAATATAGAAATGTTTGACATTCAATAGAGAGCTGGAGAAGTAGGCATCACTTACCTGAGCAGCAATGAACTGTTTCAGTCCTTCAACTGTCATCCCTCTCCTCAAAACACCACGAACTGTAGGGAATCGGGGGTCATCCCTGAGAAATATGAGCATTGTTGGAGAAAGTTTTAAAATATACAGTTGAAAAAGAAGATACCTAACGAATAATAAACTGTATTCAGAGTAAGGTGTGGTTGCACAAACCTATAATCCCAGCACCTAGGAGGGTGAGGCAGGAGGAGTACCTCATGTGCCATTATCATGTGAAATGTTTATGCTGTCAAATATTTGGCTAATAGCTAGTTACACTAATTGGAGAGATACCAATTTCAAGAATTTTCAGTTCTTGGAAGAAGAAAACTGCTTTTCCATTAATGACTATAGTAAAATAAATGCACAACTTAGAAAGAGCAAAAGTACATCTGAAAATACATAATTTTTTATTTGATTTTAATCCATTTTTAAGGTATCTATGCTATATACATCTCTGAGAATCAGGGCCTAAGAAGATGGCTCAGCAGTTAGCATTGCTAACAAAAAGTGGCGTATGTGCCTGGTGTTCATTTGCAGGGCAAGAGGCCCTGTTATGCCCATACACACACATACAAGTAAATAAATAAGTTTAAAAAAAAACGGAATCAGGGCTGGAGAAATGGCTCAGAGCTTGCCTGCAAAGCCTACCTACATACGTTCAATTCCCACGACTCAAATTCAATTCCCCAGTATTCATATAAGCCAGATGCACAAAGCAACATGTACATTTGGAGTTTGTTTGCAGTGGCTGGAGGCCCTGAAATGCCCATTCTCTCTCTCTCTGCTTGCAAATAAATAAATAAAATTAAAAAATGAATCAGACAAAAGATGGTATCATGTGTGTTTATGGATATACAGAAAGAATGTATAAATATTCTGCAGGGATTTACAAACCTCAATAAGGCTGCAGTAATACCACAATAATACAATGATACTTTTGTACAGGGTCCAAGATAAACTTTGCCTGTGGTAGTTTGATTCAGGTGTCCCCCATAAACTTAGGTGTTCTGAATAGTAGGTCCCCAGCTAATGGCAATCTGAGAATTAAAGCCTCCTGAAGGCAGTATATTGTTCAGGGCAGGCTTATGGGTGTTATTGCCAGCTTCCTCTTGCCAGTATTTGGCACTCTCTCCTATTGCTGTTGTCTACCTTATGTTGGTCAGGAGGTGACATCCACCCTCTGCTCATGCCTTCATTTTCCCCTGCCATCATGGAATTTCCCCTAGAGTCGGTAAGCCAAATTAAACCTTTTTCCCCCACAAGCTGCTCTTGGTCGGGTGTTTTCTGCCAGCAATGCAAACCTGATGGCAACATTGCCCTTTAGCAAATTCAACTCTGTAACAAACTAATAGAAATATATGCTTAATATATATTTTAATCATTTTTTTTCTTGCCTTTTTGAGAGGCTGGCTTTGAACTCAGGATCCTCATGCCTCAGCCTCCTGAGTAACAGAATTTTAGCTATTTATTTCTGGCCACCATTACATTCATACTAATATAAGCTAATGTATAAATTCTTATTAATTCATGTCAAATTAGTTTTCTTGGAATTATAAGCATGAATATCTATATGAACAGGCATCATTTATATGGACACATGGCTACAAGATTATGTTATTTTTACAAATATCTTCCTTATTTAAAAAATCCCATACACATTATTAATATGCAACAAAAATTTTCAAATTCTTTCTAGGTGCTGAATCCTTTGAGCAAGTGGTCCACAAACAAGGTGGAAACTGAACTCCAAGGCTGTGATTATTTCATCCTCACCTAACCTCAAAGTCATTTTGGCTTTTCTATGCCCCAGCAGAGAAAAATCTCAGAGCCAGAGGGGAAAGACTGGTAACCAAATCTATAAAGGACCAGTTATATCTACTAACCACATCTAACCACAGATGCGCCCTCACATGTGATTTTTCACTTTCTTGTGCCATGGTCCACAGTGCACAATGCATGATCAAAGCACTTAAAACAAGCAGATGAAGCTATGAACAGAATCCAAGCAATCTTACTTCCCACCTAAGGTAGTTAAAAATCAGTGACATACCATGTCCTTATTTCCTATCAATTCTAGGTAACATTGAACATACCATCCATCTACTAGTCCTTCGTTGACAAACCATGTGAGTTTTCTTTTGGACAACACTGTATTGTTGAGATTTAAGCGACTATATTCCCAGATATATGGTTTTCTTATGCCTAAAGCTTCAATAATCCAGTAAAACTGCTCGTCTCTGTCATGGTACTCTGTTGTTCTCAGGGCATGAGTAACACCTTCGATGCTATCAACTATAGGGCAGGCAAAATCATATGTTGGATAAACACTAGAAGAAAAAGAAGAGTATTTTTTAAAATCAACATAACTGTTTTATCCTCCTCATATTAAACAATCTTTAGCAGTAATACTAATTTGCTTTTAATAATACTAACTTACACCCTAATTCTTTACAAGTTAACAGCTGATTTTCTGCTGGACATGGCAGCTCACACCTAGAATCCCAGCACTTGAAAGGCAAAGGCAGCAGCATCACCATAAGATTGGGGCCAGCCTGAGTTCATATCAAGACCCTGTCACAAAGAAACAAACAAATGGGCTGGGGAGATGGCTCAGAGGCTAAAGGTGCCTGTTTGCAAAGCCTGCAGGTCCAGGTTCAATTCCCCACTGTCCACATAAAGCCAGATGCACAAAGTGGCACATGTATCTGGAGTTCATTTGCAAAAGCAAGAGGCCCTAGTGTGGCCATGCATGATTACATGTCCTTCCTTCCTCTCTCTCTTGCAAATAAATAAGTACAAATGTCCTAAGAAAACCTCAAGTAACAAAAAGCTAAAAGTGTTTTATTATTTTTATTTATTAGAGGCAGAGAGAGGGAGAAAGAGAGTGAGAATGGGTATGCCAGGGCCTCCAGCCATTACAAATGAACTTCAGACGCATGTGCCACCATGTGCATCTGGCTTACATGGGACATGGAGAATCAAACCAGGGTCCTTAGACTTTGCAGGCATGCGCCTTAACTGCTAAGCCATCTCTCCAGCCCTAAAAATACTTTGGATTTTTTTTTTTTTTTTTTAGATAGACTCACTGTGTAGTCCAGGCTGGCCTGGTACCTGTATATAACCCAGGCTGGTACTGAACTTGTAGAGATACCCTACCTCCTGAGAATGGGAAGTACCACTCTTCCCAACTCATTATCAGCTCTTTTTTGGTGTGTAGGTATGTGGTGTGCATGCCTATGTACATGTGTGTTCGCCTATGTGTGGGCACACATCAGTGCACGTGTGTGGAGGTCAGAAGTTGACATTGGTTGTCTTCCTCAGGTACTCTCCACCTTTTTTTTTTCAAGATAGGGTCACACTCTATCCTAGGCTGATCTGGAATTCACTATGTAGTTTCAGAGTGGCCATGAACTCACAGCAATCCTCCTACGTCTGCCTCCTGAGTGCTGGGATTAAAGGTGTATACCACCACGCCTGGCTATCTCCACTTTTTTTTTAATGAGGCAGGGTTTCTCACTTGAACCCAGAGCTTCCCAACTTGACACGTCTAGCTAGCTAGCCAGCATACTCTGGGGACTCCATGTCTCCACCTCCCACGTGGCATTATGTGAGTTCTTGGGATCCAAACTCTGGTTCTTACACTTGGGTGACAAGTACTTTATCACTGAGCCACCTCCTCAACCCCAGTTTTATACTCAACAGTCCAACAAATTTTTGCCACTTAATACAATTGGATATTAGTCAACAAGTTCTATAATCACATTTCTATAATGGCCAAAGTCCACTATAGTAGAAATCAATAAATACAATCTTTAGTATCTTTAGCAATCCCTCTAGTCTTAGTAGAGGTAGAGAACAATGCTATAGTTAAATGCACTCAGGAACTGAAGAGGTGGTTCAGCAGTCAAAGGCACTTCCTTGTAAAGCCTGCCAGTCCATTCTCTCTGTCACTCTCAAATAAATAAAATATTTTACATGCACTCAAGAACACAGTGTTGTGCAGTTGTAACCTAGCACTTGGGAGGCTGGGAGAGGATGATCTGGAATAGGAGGATCATCAAGTTTAAGGCCAGCCTGGGATATAGAAGACAGTAAGACTCAAAGTACCACTGTGGAAGAGGTAGCAGGAGGAATGAAAGACGGCTGGAGAGATGGGTCAGCAGTTAAGGTGCTTGCCTGGAAAGCCTAAGGATCCAGGTTCGATTCCCCAGTACCCACGTAAGCCAGATGTACAAGGTGGCGCATACATCTGGAATTCGTTTGCAGCGGCCAGAGGCCCTGGTGCCTCCATTCACTTTCTATATTCTTTCTCTTTCAAATAAAATAAATAAAATAAAATAAATAATAGCTGGGTGTGGTGGCACACACCTTTAATCCCAGTATTCAGGAGGCAGAGGTAGGAGGATCGCAGAGAGTTCGAGGCCACCCTGAGAGTACATAGTGAATTCCAGGTTAGCCTGAGCTAGAGTGAGACCCTATCTCAGAAAACCAAACCAAACCAAACCAAACCAAACCAAACAAACAAAAAAAAAAAAAAAAAAAAAGACTGAAAGAGCCAATGGAAAGGGAGGAATGCTTTACAATATTGTCTTCCAGTGTCCATGGCAGTCATGACCTTCATAGTGGTTGATGCTACCTACACAGGCCTGCATAATAGGAAGAAAAAATTTGATTTTTTTTTTCCCTAAGTAGGGTCTCAAACCAGCCCAGGCTGACCTGGAATTCACTATGTAGTCTCAGGGTAGCCTCAAACTCAAAGTAATCCACCTACCTCTGCCTCCCGAGTGCTGGGATTAAAGGTGTGCGCCACCATGCTCGGCAAAATTTGATTACTTGATGAAGACATCAAAATAGAAGAGGGACTAGTTGAAAAGAAGGGATTCAGTGGAGGGGGAACAGGTGAAGGGGAACACAGGAGGGTGGTAGGAAGGAATTACAATCAAGATATATTACATATATATCTATATATATGGAGGCTGTCAATAAAAGGTTAAAAAAAATGACCCTTGTCTCAAAAAAATGCTTTACTCTCTTATAAGAAAATAAATTAGATTAATAGATTAGATTAATAAATAGATTAGGTTAATTAAACTTCTATATCAAGGCTGAAGAGATGGCTCAAGGATTAAGAGCACTTCCTATGCAATCATGAGGGCCCAAGGAGACCTAAGAGATGGTTTTGAGTTTGATCCCCAAGACCCATATACAACTTGGCAGGGCCATGGATGTCAGTAACTCCAGACCTACAGGGAAGCAGAGACTAGAGAATACCTGGAGCTCTCGTAAAAACAGCAAGCTTCCAGGATCAGTAAAAGACTCTAGCCCACTCTAGCTGGTAAATCCCAAGCCCAGAACTGAGTTGCCCCTCACACTGAGTTGTTGGCCGGAAAAACCAGGAGGACCCCATGACAATATAGACCGTTGCCAAAACACTTGACTACCTACCAGAGCTAAAAGGTAAAAGTTAAGACCTTATTGCTAAAGATACCAGTTACAGGACATAAGAATACCATGCTGACTGGGCGTGGTGGCACACACCTTTAATCCCAGCACTGAGGTAGGAGGATCACCGTGAGTTCAAGGCCACCCTGAGACTACATAGAGTGAGACCCTACCTCGAAAAAACAGAATACCAAGCTGGAACAGAAAGGGAAACTAGCTCCCTCCTGGCTAGCCCTCATAATGCTGGAAAACCCTATGGGAGCTGCTAGGAGACAATAGTCACAAATACCATGAATAAGCAAAAGAAAATAAAAGAATAAGATAAAATATCTGTCAACTTGAAAACCACAAAGAAAAGTAATCAAAACTTGAAAGCACCGGGCATAATCCCAGCACTCGGGAGGCAGAGGTAGGAGGATCCCCATGAGTTCAAGGCCACCCTGAGACTACATAGTTAATTCCAGGTCAGCCTGGAGCACAGTGAGACCCTACCTTGAAAAGCAAAACAAAACAGAAACAAACAAAAAAACTTGAATGCATATTCTCTCTCTCAAATAAACAAATAAAAAATAAAAATAAAAATAAAAATAATTTTTTTTTTTTTTGGTTTTGCAAGGTAGGGCCTCACTCTGGTCCAGGATGACCTGGAATTAACTATGTAGTCTCAGGGTGGCCTTGAACTCATGGCGATCCTCCTACCTCTGCCTCCCGAGTGCTGGGATTAATGGCGTGTGCCACCACGCCCGGCTCAAAAAATAAATTTTTAAAGGGCTGGAGAGATGACTTAGCAGTTAAATGCTTACCTATGAAGCCTAAGGACCCCGGTTCGAGGCTCGATTCCCTAGTACCCACGTAAGCCAGATGCACAAGGTGGCTCATGTATCTGAAGTTTGTCTGCAATGGCTAGAGGCCCTGGTGCATCCATTCTCTCTCTCTCTCTCTCTCTCTCTCTCTCTTTCTCTCTCTCTGTCACTCTCAAATAAATAAATAAATTTTGTAAAAAAAAATAATAAAATAAAATTAAAAGGGCTGGAGAGATGGCTTAGTGGTTAAGGCATTTGCCTGCAAAGCCAAAGGACCTCAGTGATCCCCCAGGACCCACATAAGCCAAATGCACAAGGTGGCGCATGCATTTGAAGTACGTTTGCAGTGGCTGGAGGACCTGGCATGTGCTCACATATACTCTCTCTCTCTCTCTCTCTCTCTCCCTGTCTTTCTCTCTTTCAAATAAACAAATGAAAATTTAAAAATTAAAAAAAAAAAAAAAAAACTTGGAAGTGTCACACGTGTTGGCACATACCTTGAATCCCAGCATTTGGGAGGCAGAGGTAGGAGGAATGCCCTAAGTTTGAGGCCACCTTGAGACTACACAGTGAACTCCAGGTCAGCCTGGGCTAGAATGAGATCCTACCTTGAAAAACCAAAACAAAAGCAAAAAAAAAAAAAGCTTGAAAGCACACATGCTACTTGGTTAGTTTTTATTTCTGTAAATTCTTATACTTTGTTTTTGAGTCAACATACACTAAGAAAAAAATTGAAGTTTTTTTTTTTTTTTTTTTTAAATGTATTTATTTGACAGAGAAAGGGGGGAGAGTGAATGGGTGTGCCAGGGCCTCCAGCCACTATAAACAAACTCCAAACACATGCACCCTCTTGCGTGTCTGGTTAACATGGGTCCTGGGAAATCAAACCTGGGTCCTTTGGCATTGCAGGCAAATGCCTTAACTGGTAAGCCATCCCTCCAGCCCAAAAAATTAAAGTTTATCAGAGGAAGACATGTACCTTAATCTAAAAATTTACAGTACAGTTTATACCTAGTCAATATATAAAAAGTCAGTTTAGGAAGAATCAAGGACTTTTCTACATGGGAATGTTCCTATAAATAACCATTTTAAGAGTCGAGTTAAGTGTCTTTGACAGTCACCCAGCCAGCTCATGTACAGATGCACAAAGATGCAGGCTTTCCCCTGTCCTGTATCCACTCCATGCTTATGGAAAAGCATCTGAGGAAGAGAGAAGCTACCTAGCATACTGAAGAGCTGCACTTACTTGTACGCATTCCCAGTTCTTGGGTGTGGCTGAATTTTGCAGCGGTAAAGGGTCGGGTCCCTCATGCACCCATTGTTGCTACTCATGTCAATTTTTGCTCGCAAACAACATGACTGACCAAACTGGCTCCCTTTCTTCATTTCTTCCCACATTTGTAGATTCTTCTCAACAGCTATAAAATAAATTATATTTTTGGTCATCACATGTAGCACTGATTTGGGTGAATTCAAATTACTTGAGTATTATGACAGACACATTTTATTAAAACACTGCAACAGGGGAGCTGGAGAAATGGCTTAGTGGCTAAGGCGTTTGCCTGCAAAGGCAAAGGACCCTGGTTCGATTCTCCAGGACCTACATAAGCCAGATGCACAAGGGGCACATTCATCTGGAGTTCATTTGCAGTGGCTAGAGGCCCTGGCATGCCCATTCATTCCCTCCCCCCACCTCTCTTCTATCTCTCTCTCTGCTTGCAAATAAATTAAAAAAAAAACACTGCAACAGGACCTGGAGAGATGGTTTAGTGGTTAAGCACTTGCCTGTGAAGCCTAAGGGCCCCGGTTGGAGGCTTGATTCCCCAGAATCAACGTAAGTCAGATGTACAAGGTGGCACTTGCATCTGGAGTTATGTGCAGTGGCTAGAGGCCCTGGCATGCCCATCCTCTCTCTTTCTCTCTAACTGCCTCTTTCTCTCTCTGTCACTCTCAAATAAATAAATAAAAATATAAACAAATAAAAACACTGCAACAGAAGGATATGGTATACACTGGTAGCCAGCAAGCCAGCAATCTCCAGTAATGGGCAGGGTGAGGCAGGAGGATGGACCACTAATTCAACGCCAGCCTATGATACTTAGTGAGAGGCCATCTCAAAAACAGTACAAACACAAAGCCTCGATGCATTCAGGAAAATACCCTACAAAGGCTTTAGAGAAGGTCAAGTCAGGGCAGTCCACTAAAATGGCATCAATTAAGCAAAGAGGAAGGCTGAAGGGCTCCTCTCACACGATGCTTGCTATTTTCCCAACCAGGCACAACTGATTAGCACTTCTGATTCACCCAAGGTTAGCACTGTGCCTTCTCTTCCTGGCTGTCTCATGCCCAGAGGACTTTGGCCTGGCCCTTGGGAACCACAAGCACTGGCACTGTAGGCCTGCCCATGTAAAGAACACAGCTGGAGCTGGGAGCATGAATACATGGGCTCCCTGAAGTTCCTTCAGTCATGTAAAGGACACGGCTGGAGCTGGGAGCATGAATACATGGGCTCCCTGAAGTTCCTTCAGTCAGTCCAGTGCAGGGAATGCTCGGCTCCAAGACAATGAATGGTTAACAGAGCTGACACAGACAGAAAACGACTTTAATCTCAAAGGAAGGACTGCATTCCTGAGTGATTGTGCTTCTGCCCATCAAACACTGAAACCCTGTTCATTATGCTAAGAACTGCTGAACAAAACCTTTGTGTGAAAACTTCTGATGATATAAGGACATATTTCACCTGTACTTGAAATAAACAAGTCTAAAAGTCAAGTTGTTGACTAATTTTGAAAAGTCAGATTTTAAAAAAGGCTTTAATTGGGGCTGGAGATGGCTTAGTGGTTAAGGTGCCTGCCTACAAAGCCTAAGGACCCAGGTTTACTTCTCCAGGTCCCACATAAGCCAGATGCACATGGTGGCACATGTGTCTGGAGTTCGTTTGCAGTGGCTAGAGGCCCTGGCATGCCCATCCTCACTCTCTCTCCCTCTGTCTCTCTTTCTCTGTCTCTAATAAATAAATAAAATCTTTTTTTAAATGGCTTTAATATAACACTCTGAATTTCCTATACTTCCAATTGAGATTTAATAATAGTGTGAAAGTTCTGATTAGGGAATAAGTAATGAATAGGAAAGATGCGCTTAGACTGGTGTGGTGACACACACCTGTGATCCAAGACCATGGGAAGCTGAGGGAAGGCTGAGGTAGGACAGCAAGTTCGAAGTCAGCCTGAGCTATAATAACCTGTTTGCTGTTCTTTGCTTTTTAAAAAGGGTATAGTGAGTTTGCATGCAAAGTGCCCCCTCCCGTAGGGGACATGTGTGAACACCAATCACCAGGTAATGGTACTTTACTAGGACATCAGAAAATCTCTGGTGCAGGAGGCAAGGTTGATGCTAGTGGGAATGGGGGCAGGCATTTGAGGGTTGAGCCCTGCACCATTTCTGGTTCCACTTGCTACTTCCAGACTAACCAACACATAAGTAAACCACACTGTGGCTCCCACCAACAAGAATAACCCACGGCATGCTGCAGCTCCGTCTAAGTGGCTTTTGCCAGGTATGTGGGGACAGCAATGTAAAAGTAACAGCCGTGATCTTTGGTTGGGTGACAGTGCAGACAAGGGGTGTGCTGAGCTATGCATTACAGACACATGTACCCACAGCAGACTTAGGTGCTAACAGCATTATCAAGGCATTTCAGAAGGATTAAATATTGGGCTGGAGGGATGGCTTAGCGGTTAAGGCATTTGCCTGCAAAACCAAAGGACCCTGGTTCAATTACTCTGGACCCACATTAGCCAGATGCACAAGGGAGCACATGTGTCTTGAGTTTATTTGCAGTGGTTGGAGGCCCTGGTGCACCCATTCTTTCTCTCCCCCTTTCTCTGTCAAATAAATAAATTTTTTTGGTGGGGGAGACACAGAGAGAGACAGAGAGAAAAAGAGGAAGACAGATAGAGATGGGCACGCCAACAGCCTCTCAGCTGCTGCAAACGAAATCCAGATGTGTGCGCCCCCTTGTGGTCAAGTGCGGCATTGCACCCTTGCGTCACTTTGCATCTGGCTAAACGTGGGACCTGGAGATTGGAACCACTGGAGATTGGAACCAGCATTCTTAGGCTTAGGAGGCAGGCGCCTTAACCGCTAAGCCATCTCTCCAGCCCAAAAATAAAATATTTTTAAAAAGAAGGGTTAAATATAACATAGTGGGAGGGGATTAACCTGCCTTTTTGTTTGTTTGTTTTTGTTTTTTTAGGCAAACCCAACAGACTGGTCTTTTCCTTTATGTAAAGTGAGACTGAGTGAGAGAGAGAGAACTGGCACACCAGGGCCTCCAGCCACTGCAATGGAACTACAGATGCATGCGCCACCTAGTGTGCATGTGTGACCTTGTGCACTTGCGTCACTGTGTGTCTGGCTTATTTGGGCCTGGAGAGTTGAACGTAAGTCCTTAGACTTCATAGGCAAGCACCTTAAGCACTGAACAATCTCTCCAGCCCTAAGTTAAAAAAAAAAAAAAAAAGCCGGGCGTGGTGGCGCACGCCTTTAATCCCAGCACTCGGGAGGCAGAGGTAGGAGGATCACTGTGAGTTCGAGGCCACTCTGAGACTACATAGTTAATTCCAGGTCAGCCTGGGCCAGAGTGAGACCCTGCCTTGCAAAACCAAAAAAAAAAAAAAAAAAAAATTTTTTTTTTTTTTTTTTTTTTTTTTTTGAGGTAGGGTTTCACTCTAGACCAGGCTGACCTGGAATTCACTATGTAGTCTCAGGATGGCCTTGAACTCACAGTGATCCTCCTACCTCTGCCTCCTATGTGCTGGAATTAAAGGCGTGCGCCACCATGCCCAGCTATTTTTTTTTTTCAAGGTAGGGTCTCACTCTGGCCCAGACTGATCTTGAATTTACTATGTAGTCTCAGGGTGGTCTTGAAATCATGGCAATCCTCCTACCTCTGCCTCCCAAGTGCTGGGATTAAAGGCATGTACCACCATGCCCAGCCCTATTTTTTGGTGTTTTTAAGTAGGGTCTCACTCTGGTCCAGGCTGACTTGGAATTCACTATGTAGTCTCAGGGTGGCCTCTAACTCATGGCAAACCTTTTACATCTGCCTCCTAAGTGCTAGGATTAAAGGCATACACCACCATGCCCGGCTCAAGTAAAATTTTTTAAAGTTTTTTTAATTTAAGCCGGGCATGGTGGCACATGTCTTTAATTCCTGCACTCAGGAGGCAGAGGTAGGAGGATTGCCATGAGTTCCAGGCCACCCTGAGAATACATAGTTAATTCCAGGTCAGCCTGGGCCAGAATGAGACTCAACCTCGAAAAAACAATCAATCAATCAATCAATAAAAAGTTTTTTAATTAAAAAATAATGTCCATAGGGCTAAGAGATGGCTAGGCAGTTAAGGCACTTGCCTGCAAAGCCTTAAAATCCAGGTTTAATTCCCCAGTGCCCACATAAAGGCAGAAACACAAAGTAACATGCCTGCAGTAGCCAGAGGCCCTAGCTCACTCATACTCTGACACATGTGCGTGCCATCTCTCTCTCTCTCTCTCTCTCTCTCTCTCTCCCTTTGCTCTCTCAAATAAGTAAATATAAAAAAAAATTACTATAGCTGGGTAATGTGGCACATGTTTTTAATTCCAGCAGGGGGGATGCTGAGGTAGGAGGATTGCATGAGTTCAATGCCAGCCTGGGGTTACAGAGTGTGTTCCATGTCAGCTAGAGCTAGAATGAGACCCTACCTTGAAGAAAAAAAAAAGGATTATTAAAAGATTATATATTACATATATTCTTTTTCATGAAAAAAAAAAAAAAAAAGGAAAGCATATACATAGGGGTTGGGAAAAGGACTCCAGGTAAGAGTGCTTGACATTCAAGCACAAGGGCCAGAGAAGGCCTGAAAATGTCTGAGATAGATCCTAGCACTAAAAAAAGGATGCAAAAGAAATCTTTCAAATGAAATGCAAAAAGATTACATATAAGAAAAGAAGTAAGAATCTACATGTAGGGAGATCTCACATGAAAGCATAGGACTAAGGGTCAGCTCAGTAGTGGAACACTTATCCCACATGCACAGGCTTTAGGTTAGATTCCCATCATCACAAAAAGAAAAACAATGCAGAGTATGGTGACACATATCTATAATCCCAGCACTTCAGAGGCTGAGGTAGAAGGATCTAAAGTTTGAAGCAACCCTGGGAGACACAGCAAGATTCTGTCTTGAATAAAGCAGTGCTAGAGAAAAAAAATGTCCTTAAATGTTATTTGGTCATTTACTTCTCTTTGAATCTATTGCAAATAACATCTTTCATTTAAAAAAAAAAAAAAAAAAAAAGAGGGCTGGAGAGATGGCTTAGCAGTTAAAGCATTTGCCTGCAAAGCCAGGATCCAGGTTCAATTCTCCAGTACCCACATAAGCCAGATGCACAAGGTGGCACATGCATCTGTGGTTCATTTACAGCAGTCGAAGGCCCTAGCCCGTCCATTCTCCCTCTCTCTCTGTATCTCTCTACTTCTTTCTGTCTCTCTCAAATAAATAAAATAAACTTAAAAAAAGAAAAAGAAAAATCATGCATGCCCTAGACTACATAATCAATTCAGGTCAGCCTGGGCTAGTGTAAGACCCCATCTCATAAAAACAAAAACAAAAAATCATGAACTATTAAAGACACAAGTACATGAATTAAAAATGTGCCTTACAGTTTTGTCTGTGTTTGGATTCTACCCTCTGCTCACGCTCCACTTTCATCTGATCAGCAGGAGTGTCATCCACATATGCTTTTCCTTCTTGAATTAGTTTTTCTGCATATTTCATTATTGTTTCAAAATGATCTGAGGTATAAGTAAACTGATCTGGTTTTATATGCAACATGGCAACATCTTCCAAGATAACCTGCAATAAGAAATTAAAATAATGATCAGCTTATCTTTTTCATTTTCCTGTAGATTTTCATTCCATAACATTGCATTTTGAACAAATGTAAAAAAAGGCTTTAAATATTAAATAGCCTAAAAATGATTATGGATGTTGTATGATGTTACATCAGAGAAGAAAAGATATTCATTCTATCAGCTTCCAAATATCCAGTTGCAAAGCTGATTTGGGGAAAGAGCCTTCCATTTACTCTTGTCATGCTGGCTCATTTGCTACTCTGAACATACAGTAGTCTTTCTGAACAAAGATATGAGGCTAGAATACCATATACCTACATAGTGTTTATTAGTAACTTAAGATTATGAAAAACTACTTCCAGTTAAAGTGATATCCAAAGAAAAATACAGAATTTAAGTAAATTTTAAAACTGGAAAAACTAAACTAAATGAAATTAAGCTTTGTTTTATGGGTGCTCAGTACTTAGCTTAGGACTCATAAGTACATATGAGGGGAAAGCAGCTATGAAACAAAATTTATTTTCATACTTTGAGGGTATAAGGATCACCCTAAAATTTTAATGAACTTTTCTGAAAATAAGGTTGTCACTACACTTTTTTTTTTTTTTTTTTTTTTTTTTTTTTTTTTTCGAGGTAGGGTTTCACTCTAGCCCAGGCTGACCTGGAATTCACTATGGAGTCCCAGGGTGGCCTCGAACTCATAGCGATCCTGCCTCTGCCTCCCGAGTGCTGGGATTAAAGGCGTGCGCCACCACGCCCGGCTATCACTACACTTTTAATTACCTTCTCAAAATCTTCCTTTTCTTTTTCAGGATTTGTGTCATCAAATCTCATGATCAGTTTCCCTCTAAAATTAACCTGGTAGTGCTGGTTCAGAAGAGCAGCTTTGGCGTGTCCAATGTGTAAGTACCTGAAACAAAGCCACGTGTTAACAAACTTAACTAGATCCTTAAATTCAACCTTTTTGCGGGATGAGAACTAAGCAGAATGCCTGATTAAATACTTTCCAGTTATACTTTGCTTTCCAACCAGAAGTACTGTAAAAGAAAATGTGACTCTGACAGAAACAATAGACCAGAATATGTAAGAGAACTCCTTAAATAAATCTCACAAAGGAACACAGTATTTATAGATTACAACCTTAAGGAGAATCTTTTCCCATTTCTTTTTCAAGAGGAAAAGTTCTTCAGGTAGAAGAAATCTGTTTCTGAAACCGTTTCCATTGCAGCTTAGTAGTCCCTATGTAAAACCTGGCTTTGCTGAAGACTGGGCACCTGCCTCATGTCTACCAGAGAGAGGCACCGAGAGTGTCACTGTCACTGTGATGACTGAGTCAGAAAGCACACTGGAAGTAGGAAGCCAAAGAAAAGCTCTCAGTTTTGACTACTTTGCCAGGCTTCTATTTTCTCTAATGCCAATGAAAAGATGACCTAAAAGGTCCAATCTGGTACCAGACTCCACAAACCAGCATCAAATAGTTCTTGTTCTTATGGTCAGCTGACAACAACCTCCTCTGTCAATGCAGTGAGTAAAACATCAGGCTGACCTAGAATTCACTATGTAGTCTCAGGGTCACCTTGAACTCATGGTGATACTACCTCTGCCTCTGGAGTGCTGGGATTAAAGGCATGCACCACCACACTGGGCTTTATGTTTTGTTTTGTTTTTTGGGTTTTTTGTTTTTTTTTTTCGAGATAGGGTTTCACTCTAGCCCAGGCTGACCTGGAATTCATTAGGCAATCTCAGGCTGCCCTCGAACTCACGGCGATCCTCCTATCTCTGCCTCTAGAGTGCTGGGATTAAAGGTATATGCCACCACACATTTTTTAAGTTAATCAAAGAAAAAAACTTTTGTGGTGCCAGGGACTGCACCCAATGGTTTGCACATGCCACGCAAATGCTCTCATTGAGGTACATCTCCAGCCCCAAATCAATCAATGTTTAGACATGTGTACAGCACTCCAGATCCATGGTTAAATTTTATAAGTTTTATGAGTTTATAAGCACAAGTTAATACAAACATTAAGCATTATTCAAAACTTTTAGCATTAAACAAAGAATTATGTGTATAACCCAAATGAGTTTTAAAAAGAAAACAAAAAGAAAAAAGATGAAATCCCCAAATGAATGCAGTTTCGTTCAGAATAATATATCAATATTTGTTCATTAGAGCTGGAGAAATGGCTTAGCAGATAAGGCACTTGCCTGCAAAGCCTAAGGACCCAGGTTTGATCCCACAGGACCCATGTAAGCCAGATGCACAAGGTGGCACATGCAAGTGGAGTTCGTTTGCAGTGACTGGAGACCCTGGACCACCCATTCTCTGTCTCTCACTTTCTGCCTCTCTAATAAATAAATAAGTGAGATTTTTATTTAAAAAAAAAAAAAGAAGAAGAAGAAGCCAGGTGTGGTGGCACACGCCTTTAATCCCAGCACTCAGAGGCAGAGGTAGGAGGATCGCTGTGAGTTCAAGGCCACCCGGAGACTACAAAGTTAATTCCAGGTCAGCCTGGGCCAGAGTAGTGAGACCCTACCTCGAAAAACCAAAAAGAAAAGGAAAGAAAAGCTGGGTGTGGTGGCACACACCTTTAATCACAGCACTCGGGAGGCAGAGGTAGGAGGATCACCATGAGTTCGAGGCTACCCTCACACTATATAGTGAATTCCAGATCAGCCTAGGCTACCTTGAAAAAAAAAAGAAAGAAGAAAGAGAGAGGGAGGGAGGGAGGGAGGGAGGGAAGCCTTCACAACAAAAATAATCATCTCTAGGGCTAGGGAAATGGCTTAGCAGTTAAGGCATTTGCCTGTGAAGCCTAAGCACCCCAGTATGATTCCCCAGGACCCACGTAAGCCAAATGCGCAAGGGGCACATGCGTCTGGAGTTCATTTGCAGTCGCTGGAGGCCCTGGAGCACCCATCCTCTCTTTCTCTCTGCCTCTTCCTCTCTCTCTCTAAAATAAATAAATAAAATATTTTTAAAAATAACAATAATCATCTCTAGAGCCAATCTGTATCAGAATAAATTAAAAATTCATGTTGGGGCTAGAGAGATGCTTTACCAGTTAAGGCACTTGCCTCCAAAGCCTAAGGACCCATGTTTGACTGTCCAGGTACCATATAAGCCAGACATACAAGGTGATGCAAGCAGGCAAGGTCACACATGTGCATAAAGTGGCATACATGTCTGGAGTTCGATTTCACTGGCTGGAGGCCCTGGTGCACCAATTCTCTCTCTCTTGCTCATAAAAAAATTATCAAAAAGAAAAAATCATGTTGCATAATTAGTAGTTATCTGAATTAATTTTCCCCACACATTAGCATGCAGTATCATTTTGGTTACATGAATTCTAGAATGAGATGGCAGAGATCTAATTTTGGCAAGTTATTAATATATGGTATCAATCCATTTCTGAAACCACTTATAAAAGATAACAGTGCCTTATCTATCTTCTGAAGTGTCTGGTAGTTTCTGCACATAATTGGTAGACAACAGCCAAGAATAAATAAAACACTAAGTGTAAGAGCATATGCCTGTAACACCAACACTTGTGAGACTGAGGCAGGATTGTCACA
Source organism: Orientallactaga sibirica (assembly GCA_036365145.1). Classification (NCBI taxonomy): domain Eukaryota; kingdom Metazoa; phylum Chordata; class Mammalia; order Rodentia; family Dipodidae; genus Orientallactaga; species Orientallactaga sibirica. The sequence continues at coordinate 2,948,418 of JAEOAD010000035.1, forward strand.
TGTTTGAGACTAGCCTGATCTGTATAACAAACACCAGATCAGCCAGGGCTTCATCATAAGCCCTTGTCTCAAAACAACAGAAAAAAAAATAAAGTATGCAAAAAACAAACTCAGTCAACCCTCCAGCTTTCACCAACACAGACAAGAAAAATCCTGGAACAACTCTTTTTAAATGTTAAAACAAAACTGGATACTGATTCATACTCCAAATCTTAAACATATCAGAACATGGGCTCAGAATCTGACATGATTTAAAGCAGGTAAACATGTTATACTCTATAAATATATAAACATGAGAATCCCACTATTCTAAGACTTCATAGTAACAAATACAAAAGATTATAAAAGGATAAATGGTGTAGCTAAAAATAGCTTGCACTTTTTTTTTTTTTTTTTTTTTTTTTTTTTTTTTTGAGGAAGAGTCTCAGTCTAGCTCAGGCTGACCTGGAATTCACTAGGTAGTCTTAGAGTGGCTTCGAACTCTCAGCAATCCTCCTACCTCTGCTTCCCGAGTGCTAGGATTAAAGGGGTGCACCACCACCCCTGGCTCTTTTTGTATTTTTTAGAAAGTGGCTTTTACCAAGCCATTAATGTCACTATTCAAAAAGACAACCATAACCTCTTGCATCAAATATACAGAACAGTTTAGGGCACTGAGGTCCTATAACATCAGTGAAAACTGAGCCGTGTAAGCTGTTATTTCTCACAAATTTACTTAGTAAACTACCAATTAGCCACTCAATGATCAAGTCTGAATTTTTCAGTCATTGTTTCTCCGTCTCTTATTCTACCTTCCAGTCAGTTCAAAATATGAACCTGCAAACTTAAAAAAGCCTAAATAAAATGTGGAATTCTGACTGGACATGGTGATGCACTCCTGTGATTCCAGCACTCAGGAAGTGGAGCCTTGCTACGTGTAAAACTTTGAGGACTGTAAGGGCTACAGGAGATGTCTCAATCCCTGCACCTCAAAAATAAAAAGAGGACAGCATTCCAAAAATGATTTTCCTGATGAGATCATCAGTGAAGAACTATTAAGAACAGAACTGCAGGGCGTGGTGGCGCACATCTTTAATCCCAGCACTTGGGAGGCAGAGGGAGGTAGATCACAGTGAGTTCGATGCCACCCTGAGACTACATAGTAAATTCCAGGTCAGCCTGGACTAAGGGGAGACCGTACCTCAAAAAAAAAAAAAAAAAAAAAACAGAATTTATGAAAAAAATTGTTTCCCTCTCTTCTAGTGTCTGTTGTGTACACTTACTACAGAAAGGTAAGAATTTGGCTACAAAATCTGCATTAAAATTGGAAAAAAATCATCACATTTACTTATAGCACAACTTTTTTTGTTGGTTTTCCAAGGTAGGGTCTCACTCTAGCTTAGGCTGACCTGGAATTCACTATGTAGTCTCAGGGTGGCCTCAAACTCATAGCAACCCTCCTACCTCTGCCTCCCGAGTGCTGGGATTAAGGACGTGCACCACCACGCCCGCTCAGCACAACACATTTTTAATGGCTAAGTTTCTTCTAACTGAGGCTAATATAGGAAGATGCAGTTATGTGTAATAATCACTGCAAGGCCTCTATATTGACCAGTGTGCTGAAAGTAGGAATGATATGTGTATCAGAGAGAGACTCTTCTCAGCTTAAGGAATGCTGGACAAGGCCTGACGCAGGCCCAGGCATGTTTCCCTAATGAATTAGTCAAATATTTTTTGTGCCAACTAGTGCAATGGTGGCATGTGTGTTTTGAGGAAAACCAACAATTCTCTGACTGGATTTGAGGCTTGCTCCACAGTAAGGTTATTCCTGCCTGGTACTGAAAATTTAGTCAAAAGCCCTGGGGGGAAGCTACTGCTGTTCTTTGGCTTAATGGATGTACTAGGCCCACCAAAGCATCCTCTCAATATTTGTGATTATGTACATCAATTAATACTGTACTCACTATTCATCAGAGAAATTTCAAATGGAAGTGACCACTGGGGAGACTCAAAACCCATCTAAGTGCTGAGAAAAAGTGACAGCAGAGGGCTAGAGAGATGGCACAGCAGTTATGGTGCTTGCCTATGAAGGCTTAAGGACCCAGGCTTAATTCTCCAGTAACCAAATATGCCAGATGCATATGGCATATGGCAGCACATGCGTCTGGAGTTCATTTGCAGTGGCTGGAGGCCCTGGTGCGCCCATTCTCTCATTCATAAATAAATAAATAAATAAACAAACAAACAAATAAATAAGGTAAGTGAGAGTAGAGTGTTCAGCCCCGAGAGACAACTAAACTCTGTGGTGGCTTGAATGTAAATGCATGGCCCCCAAAGCCACACATATTTTTTTTAATTAAGATTAAGCTTCCAGCCGGGCGTGGTGGTGCTCGCCTTTAATCCCAGCACTCAAGAGACAGAGATAGGAGGATAGTTGTGAGTTCAAGGCCAGCTGACTGGTGAGTCTGGGCTAGGGTGAGACTCTACCTCAAAGAACAAACAAACAAAAAGGATAAATCTTCCTATGTAGTCTTCAGCAGGCAGAGTACTGATGGAAGAGGCATGTCACTGGGGGCGGCTCTTGAGCCCAGCCCTAAAGATGTATACAGAGCCAGCTTGAACTCTGGCTGTTCATAGTTGCTGGTGCTATGGATGAATAATGATGGAGTGAAGCAGCTTCCTACACCATGATGACGTTTCCCTGGAATCTATAAACCTAAACTAAAACCTTTCGTCCCCTAAGCTACTTCTGGTCAGATGTTTGTTCCAGCAATGGAAAGGTAACTGCAACACCCTCCTCCAAAGCTCAGGAAACATTGCAGAAGAGGTGGCAGAAAGAATGTATGACCCAAAGGATAAAGAAGAGTACTGTGCAATACTGTCTTCCAGACATAAAATGGCCATTACATTCATGACCTTACAGTGGCTGACACTACCTGTACAAGGCCTGCATAATAGGAGATAGAGAAATATCACAAAAATAGAAGAGGGCTGGGCATGGTGGCACATGCCTTTAATTCCAGCACTTTGGAGGCAGAAGTAAGAGGAGTGTCATGAGTTCAAGGCCAGGCAGGGACTACAGTGAATTCCAGGTCAGCCTGGACTAAAATGAGACCCTACCTCAAAGAAAAAAAAATTAAAAATATAAATAGGGGCTTGGAGAGGTGGCTCAGCAGTGAAGGCATTTGCCTACAAAGCCTAACAACCCAGGTTCAATTACCTAGTACCCATGTAAAGCCAGATGCACAAAGTGGTACATGTATCTGGAGTCTGTTTGAAGCAGATGGAGGCTGTGGTGGCCCATTTTCCCTGTCTGTCTCTCTTCTATCTTTCTGTACTTGCAAATAAAGAAATAAAAAAAAAAAAAAAAAAAAAAAAACAGACTAGTTGAAAAGGAAAGGTGCAGTGGGAGGAAGATACAAAGGAGGGACAAAGGGTAGTTGGAGGGGATTACAATCAGGGTATATTGTCTATATATAGACATATATATAACCATATCTATCCACTGGTTTTGTTGTTTGTTTGTTTGTTTGTTGTTGTTTTGTTTTTCAAGGTAGAGTCTCTGTCTAGCCCAGGCTGAACTGGAATTCACTCTGTATTCTCAGGGTGGTCTCGAACTCATGGTAATCCTCCCACCTCTGCCTCCTCAGTGCTGGGATTAAAGGCATGCACCACCATGCCTGGCTTATCCATCTGTTTTTTAATAAAAAGTTTACAAATTGTTTAAGAGTAAAAAAAAAAAAACCAACTAAATATTGTGTTTGCTGTGTGTCAAGAGTTAGTAACACGGGGCTGGAGAAATGGCTTAGCAGTTAAGGCATTTGCCTGCAAAGCCAAAGGACTCCGGTTCGATTCTCCAGGACCCACATAAGCCAGATGCATAAGGGGCACATGCATCTGGAGTTCATTTGCAGTGGCTAGAGTCCCTAGTGTGTCCATTCTCTCTCTGTCTGCCTCGCTTCTATCTCTCTCTGCTTGCAAATAAATAAATAAATAAAAATTTTTTAAAAAGTAACAGGTTTGAAAAACCTACTAGTAGAAATAACTAAGTACCTTCCAGTGAGTTGTTGGCTGGGGAGATCACAAATACCCCCAAAACATTATAGGCCATTGCCGAGGCCCTTGGTTTCCCACCAGGAATAGATGGTAAGACCCTATTGCTGAAGACTCCACATACTTGGGCAGCAAGGTCACTGAGAAATCCTGCGGGAGCTGAGCTGCAAGCCTCCTCCGTGTGGACCAGCTGACAGAAAGCTGGAAAAAGCTACGCTGCATGAAGTTCAATGGGAGAGAGAAAATACCAGTGAAGGTACTCAACAGTGAACACTGCAAGCTTTAAATTTGGCCAGCCAGGCCAAATGAGCCAACAGGAACAATAATGGCAAGTCTGTTATGGAGGAAACCAACCGCGCTCTAATTGGACTGGAGGCCTGCTCCATGGGAAGGAATACATCCCTGATAATAAAAGCCTGCGACAGGGGTAGTCATGAGCCCTAGGGGTGTAACGTCTGCTTGTGTCACACTAAATGTATTTACATGCTCACCAAACTGCCCAGTAAGCACTTCTCTTAATGTCCACACCCATGTATTAATGCTACTCTCACTTCTGGTTAGAGAAGCTTCTCTTTTCAGATGGTAGTGACTTGGGATGACTCAGAAGGCACCATGATGCTGAGAAGAAGGGACAGAGGAGTGCTCAGCACTGAAACATCTCAAACCCATCCTCCAAGGCTCAGAGTCCATTGCGGAAGAGGGGATGGAAAGAATGTAAGAGCCAAAGGAAGAGTAGGACTCCTTACAACATGCTCCTCCGGACACAAAATGGCCTGGATATCCATGACCTCACAGTGCCTGACACTACCTACACAAGACCATCATAACAGAAGGAAAAGATCATGACATCAAACTGAAGAGAGAATCTGATTGCGAGGGGGAGGGAACATGATGGAGAGTGAAGTTTCAAAGGGGAAAGGGGGAGGGAAGTACCATGGGATATTGTCTACAATTAAAGAAGTTGTCAATTAAAAAAAAAAAAGAAATAACTAAGTAGGCATGAGTTTTTCAGAACCTTCCTTTTCTTGAGGGGGAAAATAATGTTATAACATTTACTAATAAAGCAGACTGCTTAGGCATAAATACGAATTTTTATTAAAAAATAAATGCTGTAGGAAATCTGAAAATATAAAAGCTTAAGCCTTTCTTTTTTTTGTTTTTGAGGTAGGGTCTCACTCTAGCTCAGGCTGACCTGGAATTCACTATGTCATCTCAGGATGGCCTTGAACTCATAGAGATCCTCCTACCTCTGCTTCCCAAGTGCTGGGATTAAAGGGATGTGCAACCACACCTGGCTAAAGCTTAAGCCTTTCTATTTAGACATTTTCCTGTAAGATTTAAATTTTTCTATTTATCAATTTTTTTATTCATACTTCAAATTCTAAGATAAAATTAAAATTGTCTCTATCCCTTTAACAAACTAATACTACAAAACTACAAATTAACATAACTGTTAATAATGAAGAAACTAGGGTTGAGGATTTGGCTCAATGGTAGAGTACTCGTCTACCATACATGAGGCCCTATGTTCAATCTCCAGTATTACAAGGAAACAAGAAGCTATTACAATGTTTAGAATTTAGAATTTGACCTCCCATAATTAAAATATTAAAAGTAAGCTGGGCATGGTGGCACATGCCTTTAATCCCAGCACTCGGGAGGTAGAGGTAGGAGGATTGCCATGAGTTCAAGGCCACCCTAAGACTACATAGTTAATTCCAGGTCAGCCTGGGCTCAAGTGAGACCCTACTTCAAAAAAAAAAAAAACAACAAAAAAAAGAGAAATATAAATGTGTGTGTGTGTGTGTCATTTAATATTTAAATAAATACTCGCAGTAAAAAAGTATTAAAAATACTGAATAACCACTTTAAAGCTTTTCCACTACACAGGTCCAGTTATAACATGAGCTGTATTTTCTTACCCACTGGCCTCTGGAGGAAATCTGACGGTGACCTTTCCCATCTCTGCACCTGGAAGCTCAATGAATTTCCCAACATCCTGTTTTTTCTCAGGTGCCTAGAAAAGAGAACATCTACAATAAGAAGCTGTATGCTGAATGCCTAAGACTTCTTCATGCAGCAAACACTGGGGATGAGCAAAGCCACGTTAAAAATAACAACAAAAACTTACCACTCTAGCTTTGTTTGCTGAAACATCCCACTTGGTACCTACTGACCGAAAAGCCTGCTGGGCATCAAGAAAACCAAACCACCGTTTTATGTGGACTGGAGTTTTGTTTTGCTTCAATTGTTCCTGCCACACAGCATTTCCTATTAGTGAACATAATTTTTAAAATGCTTATTAAATCTTCAAATTAAAAATAAAGGTCCCAACATAGTCAACTCAAGTAAATGAGATTAAAGTTGTGCTTCTCCACTAAAATTACTACAATCTTGGGCTGGAGAGATGGCTCAGTGGTTAAGGTGCCCGCCTGCCAAGCCTACGAACTCCCGTTCAAATCTCCAGGTCCCACGTTTAGCCAGACACATAAGTGATGCAAGGGCATAATGCCGCACTTGCTCACAAGGGGGCGCATGAGTCTGGACTTTGTTCACAGCAGCTGAGAGGGCACTGGCACACCAATTCTCTCTCTGTCTCTCTCAAAATTAGAAAAAAAATTTACTACAATCTGGTACACTTGAAATGTTTCCAATACCTTAATATATTCTATAGAAGTCACAAAATTGTTAACAATATTTTTTAGATCGAGGCCAGATGTGGTGGTACATACATATACCTATCATCCCAGCACTCAGTAGCCTGAGACAGGAGGGTCAGAAGTTTGAGGCCAGCCTTGGGCTACCTAGTGAGAGCGTGCCTCCCAAAAAGCTTAACTGAATTCACCAATGTTCTCTAATACTAGATTCTTGTCATGTCCCCACCATACACCTAGTGTAAGACCAAGGCTTATTTCACATTTGAGGACAGTTTTAAATAGATCAACTGGAAAAAACAAAAATAATGAAGAAGTAGCCAGGGTGGTGGTACACGCCTTTAATCCCAGTACTCAGGAGGCAGAGGTAGGAGGATCACCATGAGTTCGAGGCCACCCTGAGACCACATAGTGAATTCCAGGTCAGCCTGAGCTAGAGTGAGACCCTACCTCGAAAAAAAAAAAAAAAAAGTGATTCAATTCCTCAGAATAACTTCAAATAGAAGCACTAAAGGACTATTCAGCTCTTTAACATTACAAAGCTACAAATCTTAAGATTGGACAGGAGTATGTTATCTATCGTGAAAATTAAGCAGATGTGATCATAATATATTCTAAGGCTCTGGGGAGGCTGAGCAGGAGGACTATAGTTCCAGCCTAGTGTGGGCTATAAAGTAAGACACTGAAAAGGAAAAAAGATGTCACAAGGCTGTACATAAAAAATGCAGTCTAACATGATTCTATACATAAGTGACCCGAGAACTTCCATCCCAAAACTCTTAAAGGTGATTAGCACCTTCAGCAAAGTAGCAGGATACAAAATCAATGCACAGAAATCAGTAGCCTTTTTGTATGCAAAGGACAAAGAGACAGAAAAAGAAATAACTAACATCGTCCCATTTTCAATTGCAACAAAGAAAATAAAATACCTTGGAATAACATTAACTAAGGAAGTGAAAGACCTATACAATGAAAACATAAAAACTCTCAAAAAAGAAATTGAGGAGGTCCTACAAAAATGGAAAGACCTCCCATGCTCCTGGATTGGTAGAATTAATATTGTGAAAATGGCAATTTTACCAAAAGCACCTTATAGATTCAATGCAATGCCGATAAAAATCCCAACTTCCTTCTTCAATGAGATAGAAAAAACTATCTCAAAATTCATATGGAGGGCTGGAGAGATGGCTTAGCAGTTAAATGCTTGCCTATGAAGCCTAAGGACCCCGGTTCGAGGCTTGCTTCTCCAGGACCCACGTAAGCCAGATGCACAAGGGGGTGCATGCATCTGGAGTTCGTTTGCAGTGGCTGGAGGCCCTGGTGCACCCATTCTCTCTCTCTCTCTCTCTCTTTCTCTACCTGCCTATTTCTGTATCTCTCTCTCAAATAAATAAATAAATAATAAAATAATTTAAAAAAAAATTCATATGGAAAGGCAGAAGGCCTCGGATATCCAAGCTCATCCTCAGCAAAAGAAACACCTCTGGAGGCATCACCATACCTGATCTAAAGCTATACTACAAAGCCATTGTAATAAAAACAACATGGTACTGCATAAAAACAGGAATATAGACCAATGGAACAGAAATGAAGACCCAGACTTTGGGTCAAGAAACTATAGCTACTTGATATTTGACAAAGGCCCTACCAATGCAGAATGGAGAAAAGACAGCATCTTCAACAAATGGTGTTGGACAAACTGGACAACCATATGTAGGAAAATGAAACTTGACCCACACATCTCTCCATGCACAAAAATTAAGTCCAAATGGATAAAAGACCTTAATATAAAACCAGAAACTCTGCTACTACTGGAAGAAAAAATAGGAGGAACCTTCCGCGATATAGGAGTGGGAAAAGATTTCCTGAACAAAACCCCAGCAGCTCAGGAAATTAAACAATCACTCAACCATTGGGATCTCATGAAGCTGAAAAGCTTTTTCACTGACAAAAATATTATAACCAAAGCCAGCAGAATACCCACAGAATGGGAGAAAATTTTCACCAGCTATACAACTGACAAAGGCCTAATTTCTAGAATCTACAAAGAACTCCAAAACCTAAACAATAAATCACCAAACAACCCACTCACAAAGTGGGGCAGAGAACTGCACAGGGAGTTCTCAGAGGAAGAAATACAAATAGCAAACACACATTTAAGAAAATGTTCAACATCCCTAATCATCAGGGAAATGCAAATTAAAACAACTATGAGATTCCACCTTACCCCAGTAAGGATGGCTAACATTAAAAAAAAAACAATGAAAACAAATGCTGGTGAGGCTGCGGAGAAATAGGAACAAGTCTTCACTGTTGGTGGGAAAGTAAAATGGTTCAACCACTATGGACAGCTATATGAAGACTATTGAAAAGGATGACCATAGACCTACCAATGGATCCAGTTATCCAGTTATTCCCTTATTGGGCATTTACCCTAAAGGCCCCAAGCCTAAGACCAGAGACATTTGCTCAACCATGTTTATAGCTGCTCAATTCATAATAGCACAGAGCTGGAATCAAGCCAGGTGTCCATCACTAGATGAATGGATAACAAAGATGTGGTATATCTATACTATGGAATTCTACGTAGCAGTAAGGAAAGATGAAATAAGGAAATTTGAAAAAAAAAAAAAGGTCAAACATGGAACAGATCATTATCAGTGAGCTCACCCAAGCACAAAAAGATAATCGTTGCATGGTCTCATTTATCTGTCACCCCTAACCGGATTCCACGTGAAATGCGGCCAAACCTAATAAACACTCTGAGGACGAGACAAGAAGGAGGGTGGGATGGAGGGAGGGTAAAGGTGGGAGGGAATGAGAGGGTGTGAGGGAGGACAAGGGGGGGATACAAATTGGGACCCAAAAGGAAAAAATACTACAAAACCCTTTACTCTGAACAACAGGCTAAAACAGTGATCCTTCAGCAGGCCTACAGAGGGAATACTCGAACCACAGGAACCTGGAGAGAACATGATGAAGGCCAACTTTAATCTTGTCCTGCTTCTCTTTCTCTTCCCTCTCTCTCTCTCTCTCTCTCTCTCTCTCTCTCTCCCTCTCCCTCTATACTCTCTATACTCACTTTCTCTTTTACATTATCTATCTTTTTCCTCCCTCACCTTCCTAGGTGCAGACCTATAACTCCCAGTGCCAGCAGGGGGTTAACTTCCACAATGAACTGTTGATCTGAAACACCTACAAGGTTTCCCAAAAAAGACAGACTTCGGTCAGAGTTCTTGGTGACCCACCAAAGGTTAATGGTAAGACCCTACTGTCGAAGACAGCACACGTTTGTGAGACCAAACACAGAGAGACCTGGCCAGAATCTGGAAGAAGGTCAGTCCCCAGACAGTTAGCTAGTCTAGTACCAGAGGGTGCTACATGAGCAACTGGGGGAAAATGTCTGACATTGGTCCAAACAACTTGCAGTCTAAGATACCCAGCAGGAAAAAAAGCTGACGTAATGCTCATACAAGTGCAGTAGTGGCAAACAGCCATGGTGGGTAACCAACTGCTCTTGATTTGGCTAATAAATCCACTCAGTGGAATGGAACTCATTGCTGGAACTGGGAAATAAGTCAAAACCATGTACAAAAAATGAGCTCAGTCTCCAAGATCTAGATGCCACTAAATGTGGGCTAGAAGAGAGCCAATGCATATAAAATTCCCTCCAAAACATATATGGTTATCCCCTCTATCTAGTACTAACTTCTCTCTCCGTTGGAGAATTTGCTTATCTTTTTTCAGGTGGACAACGAACCTGAAGGGAGGATCAGCTAACCACACCTCACCAGCTGAAACCATAGAACAACGCAGGGAAAGGGCAAGAATACAGCGTTCAAGGCGATCACAACACCAGAAAAAGGCTGAAGGAGATAAACACAGAGAACATCCAACTCCAACTAAGCCAGATATCCAGAGACACAGAGGCTCCCAAAACCTCATCAAGGAAGCAGAACTAAAATGACCCCAATGTGGCTCAGGGAAACTCGCGGAAGAGGGGGCAGAAAGACTGTCAGAGTCACAAGTTGGGGCATTATGCACAGAGACTGGGGCCTATCCACCAGAACTCTTGAGTAAACTCACAATGCACGACCCACAGTCCCCATTGATGAGGGTCCCTTTGAAAGTGGGAGGACGGGGAGGAGGACAATGGAACCAATACTACGAATGTAAAATCAGAATAATATAAATAATAAAAAAATTTAAAAAAAAAAGGAAATATACTGAGATTATAAAAGAAAAAAAAAATGCAGTCTAAGCCGGGCATGGTGGCGCACGCCTTTAATCCCAGCACTCAAGAGGCAGAGGTAGGAGGATCACTGTGAGTTCAAGGCCACCCTTAGACTGCATAGTGAATTCCAGGTCAGCCTGGACTAGAGTGAGACCCTACCTCGAAAAACCAAAAAAAAAAAAAAAAGCAGTCTAAGTAGAAAAGGCATTCATTTTATATTATTATAACAATTTAATTTAGAGAATAGTTTAAAGCACAAAAATGTAGAGAATATGAAAGTATTTATGTAACTCAGATTTAAAGAGTAAGAAACACTTTGTTTTTAAAACAAGTAACAAAATTCAAGTCTTTTTAAATCTCTCATCAATCCCATTCTCCTCCCTTCCAACTTCTAATTTTCATTTTTGGTTTTTAAAAAAAATATTTTCATTTATTTATTTATTTGCAAGCAAAAAGGAGAGAGACGATAGGCATGACAAGCACTCCAGCCACTGCAAACCAACTCCAGGTGCATGTGCTAGTTTGTGCATCTGGCTTTACATAGGTACTGGGGAACTGAACCCCCGTTGTAAGGCATCACAGGCAAGAACCTTAACCACTGAGCCATTTCTCCAGCCCCTGTTTGTTTGTTTTTTAATTGAACCTATGGCTTCCCCAGTTTTATTATTATTATTAACAAAGTATTTTGTATTTTTTGAGGTAGGGGCTCACTCTAGCCCATGTTGACCTGGAACTCTGCAGTCCCAGGCTGGCCTCTAACTGAGTGATCCTCCGATCTCTGCTTCCCAAGTGCTGGGATTGAAGATGTGTGCCACCATGCCCGGCCTGTAATTTTCTAGTCCCATTTCAACCATGTTGATGAATGTATTCATACTTGTACATAGGTTAATAATTCCCAAACAAATACATGTCCTTGGGCTTCTATTAAATTAAGGCTTCTACATATAAAAATTACATTCTTACAACTAATCAATCTAAGTGAGCCTCAATACCCCATGTTTCTCATATGTTGTAAATGTTTTCAAAATCACAGTTCCTTAGATGCTGTCACCTAAAAATTCTATGGAATCACTTATATAATGAGAACTTGCGTTTCTTGGAATTCCTAATGCTGTCTTTCTAGAGGCCTTATTATTAATATGATCTAATGCCATGAAAGCCAACATAACTTAATCCCAAAATTACTGGCATTGGTCTTTTCCTCCACTTAATGTGAAGTAGTACACAGCTGACTGGGATTTCAATCTTCTTATCACTACCACAAATTTCCCTCTTCTCAGACTCCTGCCTCTCTTAGTTTAGTCAGACTGCTGGGTCTGTTCGAAGATTCTACAACTCTGGGGGATGGTGGCTATATTCATTACCTTGACTATGGTGATAGATTCACAGGTAAAAAATAAATTAAAACTTATAAAATTACACTTTGTAAGTAGTTATTTTGTGTATCAAGTATATCTCATGAAGTTTTTTTTAAGCTAACTGGTTTACCAAGTCAGTAAGAACATCTAAGGGCTTTAAACTAGCTGCAGAAAAGGAAAAGCTATCCACCCAAGAATGACATTCCAAATACTTCACTGAAACATCCTCACAGTCCTACTGAGCAGTAAGTCACATGATGAACTGTGTCTAGACTAGGGTAAAGTAATGGCTGATGAAGAAGTGCTAACATACACAGAAGGACAGTTTCTTCTACAGGAAGTGACAGTTTCAAAGGCTGGGAGAGAAACGACATCCAGGGCCAGAAGAGTATAGGTAACTGCTGATTACATAGGAACAAGAAAACCAGGGCAATCGTTCCTCAGCAAGAAATCCCTAAGTGGCTGCCTCAAAACCCTCCCACCACACACACAAACATAAATCCACATACTTTTCAGCCAGCAAAACATTCAATGATCAAAACAATATTTTAGTTGTGCACAGTAATATAGGACTATAGTCTCAACTGCTTGGGAGACTGAGGCAGGAGGACTGCTTCAGCTCAGGAGTTCAAGGCCAGCCTGTCTCATAAAAACTAAAAGCCCACAGTACCTTAAGAGGAATCACTGATACCTTTTAGAGTGGCCCAAACGCACAAATCAGCTAAGGTCAAAGAGTTTCCAACTAAGTATGTTCTCAGAGACAGGCAGTGATTAAGCTCGTTGATTGCAGAAGTAAATAACTCACATGAAGACAATTTTGTGGCACTAAATTCCAACCAGTGATCAATCTGTGAATAAAAACAGAAAAGAAATACACGTCACAGTTTAGGCTTTAAAAAATGACCATGAGAAAATGCTAGTTAACAAGAGCAACAAAGCACTCTTGGCTTCTCCCCTTAGAACCATACTTTCCTCATCTGGAATCACAAAACCTATCATTGTATGGACTCACCTCTGGTTGCCTGGGACCTAAAATGCCATTTAAATAAATGCCACATTTGGTTGTGATTTTGGTATGTGTTCCTTTTTTTACAAGTGCATGGAGGAACACTTCAGGAAAGAACAACAAAAATACCCAACTGACAATAAAGGACTGACTGACCTGAACCAGCCCAAAGGTTGATACCTAGCCAGAGATTAATCTACTTGAAGAAACTTAAAAATAAAACATTAAAACAGTTTTTGTGAGCTGGAGAGATGGCTTAGTGGTTAAGGTGCCTACCTCCTAAGCCTAAGAACGCTGGTTCCAATCTCCAGGTCCCACGTTTAGCCAGATGCAAAGTGACGCAAGGGTGGAATGCCGCACTTGACCACAAGGGGGAGCACATAACTGGATTTCGTTCACAGCACCCATCTCTATCTGTCTTCCTCTCCCTCTCTCTCTGTCTCTCTCCAAAATAAATAAATAAATAAAATAAAATAAAATAAAATAAAATAAAATAAAATAAAATAAAATAAAATAAAATAAAATAAAATAAAACAAAACAGTTTTGCCAGGTGTGGTGGCACATGCCTACAATCCCAGCACTCAGGAAGCTGAGATAGGAAGATCTCAAGTTTGACACTGTCCTGGGCAATAGAATGAGACCCTACCTTAAAAAACTGAAAAGAATTGTATGAGAGCTGGAAAGATGGCTTAGCAGTTAAGGCGCTTGCCTGCAAAGCCCAAGGTACCATGTTCAACTCCTCAGATCCCACATAAGCCAGATATACAAGATGACACATGCACAAGATTGCACATGTCTGGAATTCAATTGCAGTGGCTGGAGGCCCTGAAGTTCCAACTCTCTCTTGCTCTCTCTCATTAAAATAAAAAAAAAAAAAGTAGTCCATTAGGCTTGCCTCACAATTAAAAAAAGATTTAAGAGATTTATTTTAAAAAATGAGGGTAGCCGGGCGTGGTGGCGCACGCCTTTAATCCCAGCACTCGGGAGGCAGAGGTAGGAGGATCACCATGAGTTCAAGGCCACCCTGAGACTACACAGTGAATTCCAGGTCAGCCCGAGCTAGAGTGAGACCCTACCTCAAAAAAAAAAAAAAAAAAAAAAAAATGAGGGTAAAATACAACAGAAGAAAACAACACTAAAAGAGCAGCACTGAAAGTCACTTTTTATTCTTGTGATTAGGGATTTCCTTAAAGAAAACAAGTTTCAAACTATGTGTTACCCTGGGTGATTCTCTTGTATATTCTAGATCTGCTGCCTTATCTGTATGAAAGTTGAATGGCACGATCTACACAGTATGAAGATCTAGGAACCTAGGAAGATGAAGACAGCACTAAGTGAAGCAAAAGTGCAGTTTGTTTGGGGACAGACATCTAAACATGAGAGCTAAAAACAAGCTTTTCATTCTGCATGTGTTGTATTTGTGTGAGTAGACCAGAGGGCAACCTTGGGTATCGTTCCTCAGATTTGTGTGTGTGTGTGTGTGTGTGTGTGTGTGTGTGTGTGTGTGTGCATGTGTTTAAACCAGAGGGCAAACCCTGGGTGTTGTTCCTCAAATGTATGTATGTGTGTGGAGAACAGAGGGCAACCTCTAGTGCTGGTCCTTGGATGTCATCCACCTTTTGAGACAGGGTCTCTTACTAGCCTGGAACTTAGTTGAGTAGCAAAACTGGCTGCCAGTGAATCCTAGGGATCCACCTGTCTCTACCTCTTTAGCACTGGTATTAAAAGTATGAGCCGTCATACTGAGACGTTTATGTGGGTTCTGGGGATCAAAACAGGTCCTCATGCTTGTGAGGCAAGCACTTTACCAAATAAGCCATCTCCTCAGCTTGCATACATTTTTTTTTATTTTATTTTATTTTATTTTATTTTATTTTATTTTATTTTATTTTATTTTATTTTATTTGTGACGCTGAAGATCTAACCCTGGGCATTGTGCATGTCATGTAAGAAGTCTATCACTGACCTACATTTTCAGCTACAAGATTTTTTTTTCTGAAAATAAAAACACAATGAAGCCTACATGTGGTGGTACACACCTATGATCCCAGTAATGAACAGCCAGAGGCAGAAGGATCACATGTCCAAGGCCAACCTGAGATACATAGGACATTACAGGCTATAATTAGCTAAAGAGATCCTGTGTCTAGTTTTAAAAAACAGGCCTGGAGGGCTGGAGGGCTGGAGAGATGGCTTAGCGGTTAAGGCGCCTGCCAGCTAAGCCTAAGAACGCTGGTTCCAATCTCCAGCAGTTCCAATCTCCAGGACCCACGTTTAGCAAGATGCAAAGTGACGCAAGGGCACAATGCCGAACTTGCCCACAAGGGGGCGCAAACATCTGGATTTCGTTCACAGCAGCTGAGAGACTGCTGGCGCGCCTGATCTCTATCTGTCTCCCTCTCCCTCTGTTTGTCTCTCTCTCTCTCTCTGTGTCTCTCTCCAAAAATAAATATAAATAAATAAATAAATAAAAATAAAAATAACAGGCTGGAGATGGCTCAGTGATTAAGGCGCTTGGCTGCAAAGCCTAAAGACCCAGGTTCAATTTCCCA
Source organism: Orientallactaga sibirica (assembly GCA_036365145.1). NCBI lineage: Eukaryota > Metazoa > Chordata > Mammalia > Rodentia > Dipodidae > Orientallactaga > Orientallactaga sibirica. The sequence continues at coordinate 2,964,255 of JAEOAD010000035.1, forward strand.
GTACTCACCTAAAGCCAGATGCACAAGGTGGCACATGTGTCTGGAGTTCATTTACAATGGCCAAACACTCTCTCTCAAATAAATAAACAATATTTAAAAAAATAAATAGGAGTTGGGTGTGGTGGCACATGCCTTTAATCTCAGCACACAGGAGGATCACTATGAATTCAAGGACAGCGTGGGACTACAGAGTGAGTTCCAGGTGAGATCCTAACTCAAAACATCAAAAAATAATAAAAAAATAAACAAACAAATAAATAATAGAATAAAATAAAAACTAACCAACCACAAACATTCTTTACCCTGGTCCGATGTCCTTAAGTGGACTAACACTACATGGCAATGCACTCTAGCTGATGTAGTCCCCCAAATCAAAAGCATAGAACACAAGCTGGAGAGATGGCTCAGCAGATAAGGTGCCTGCCTGTGAAGCCTAAGGACTCAGGTTCGATTTTCCAGGTCCCATGTAAGCCAGATGCACATGGTGGCGCATGCATCTGGAGTTATTTGTAGTGGCTGGAGGCCCTGACGCACCCATTCTCTCTCTCTCTCTGTCTCTAATAAAAAAAATTTTTTTTATTTTTTAAAAAAGCATAAAACAAAACAGTCAGAATTCCTTGCTCACCTCAGTATTTTCCATCAGGTTAGTCCCATACAGTCCTGCTGAGGTTGCAACTCTAGCCAAGTAGCGCAGTATAGAGTTTATGTCTGTAAACACTACACTTCTGGAAAATAAAATCAAGTAAAACATTAGTTACATTAGCCAATCAGTAAGTCATGAGCCTCATGAAGAAACATGAAATTAAAATTCATATATTTGGGCCAGGTGTGGTGGCATACGCCTTTAATACCAGCACTCAGGAGGCAGAGGTAGGAGGACCGCCATGAGTTCGAGGCCAGCCTGAGACTACATGGTGAATTCCAGGTCAGCCTGAGCTAAAGTGAGACCCTACCTCAAAAAACCCAAAAAATAAAGAAAAGAAAAAAAACTCATATATTTGTGGCTTGAGAGAAGGCTTAGTGGTTAAGGCGCTTGCCTGTGAAACCTAAGGACCCATGTTTGACTCTCCAGATCCCACGTAAGCCAGACACACAAGGTGACATAAGCGTGCAAGGTCACACATGTGCACAAAGAGGCACAAGTATCTGGAGTTTGATTACAGCAGCTGGAGGCCAATCCTCTCTCATAAAGAAATGCCAATCTGTTGGGCTTGCCTCGAAAAAAAATTAATACATTTATCAAATTCTTTTCAACCAGAGAAAAAGACACAGATCTACTAATAGTCTTTACTCTGTTTCTTTTTTAAAAAATACTTTGCATTCATTTATTGGGGGGGGGGAGAGTATGTGCTGAGTGTACAAAGGGCCTCTTGCTTTTGCAGACAAGACACGTGTGCCTCTTTGTGCATCTGATTTTACAGGGGTACTGGAGCATCAAACCTAGGTAGTTAGGCTTTGCAGGCAAATGTGTTAACTGATAAGCCATCTCTCCAGCTCTTGTTTTGTCTTGGGGTTTTTTGTTGTTGTTGCTATATTTAGATAGTGTCACAGTATATATTCTAGGCTAGCCTCAAGCTCACAATCCTCCTGGCACCAGTTATCTTTGGGTGTTAGGGAGAACTAGGGCTAAAGCAATGATTGGTTGAAAGTTAGCACAAGGAAGAATGAACTAAGGATACTGACATCACAGGATCGCCAAATGAACAGTTCAGTCAGAGCACCCTTGAGTAAACTCAGATGACAGACCCAAACCTGAGTTTAAAAGGTATCATCACCTTTAGTCTCCCACTCTAAATCCCAAGGAACCATGAGGATATATCTGACTTTTTATTTTTTTTTTTTTTTTTTGGTTTTGCAAGGGTAGGGTCTCACTCTGGTCCAGGCTGACCTGGGAATTAACTATGTAGTCTCAGGGTGGCCTCGAACTCTCAGCGATCCTCCTACCTCTGCCTCCCCAGTGCTGGGATTAAAGGCGTGCGCCACCACGCCCGGCTCTTATTATTAATTATTATTATTATTATTTTGGTGGCTGTGCTGAGGATGGAGCCCAATGCCTCAAGAAAAACAAGCACTCAGCCGGCTTGGTGGTGCACAGCTTTAATCCTAGCACTTGGGAGGCAGAGGTAGGAGAATCTCCTTGAGTTCAAGGCCCTTGAGACTATAGAGTGAAGTCCAAGTCAGCCTGGACTAGAGTGAACCCTACCTCAAAAACAAACAAACAAACAAACAAACAAACAAACAAACAAACCACAAGGAAGACAAGCACACACTCTTACCACAGAGCTATATCCCCAAACTCTTTTTCTTTTTCTTTTTTGTTTTTGCCTTTACCTTTAAAGATAGTGACGAGACCAGCATGGTAGTGCACGTAGCACATGCCTGTCCATAATCCCAGTATTTGGGATTCAGAGGTAGGAGTACTACTGTGAGTTCAAAGCCAGCAAGGGCTACATAGACAAGACCCTGTCTCAAAACAAACAGGGGGCTGTAGAGATGGATCAGTAGCTAAAGACACCTGCTTGCAAAGCCTACTAGCCCAGGTTTCATTCCCCAATACCCACATAAAGCCAGGTGCACAAAATGGCGCATGCGCCTGGAGTTTGTTTGCAATGGCAAGAGGACCCAGTATTCCCACTCACATTCACCCACATGCACACTCTCACTCAAGTAAGTTAATGAAAATAATAAAAATAAAAAAAATAAAGCCAGACACAATGGTAAATGCAGGCATTCCCAGCACTCAGGAGACTAAGGCAGGAAGATCCTGAGTCCAGGCCAATCTGGGCTACACAACACCCAGTCTCATACAAAATAAAAAATATAGTAACAATAATAAGCCTTGTATCTAAATGTTTCTGTACACTTCTAGTCCCTTTTAAACAGACTGAGTGGGACGGGATTCCCTAGGTAACAAACACACACCTCTGAGCTATCTTTCTGAATGAAGAAGCACAATTCTTTCTAGAACAATCTACCTGGTTAGCAAGTAAAACAAGCTCACAACATGCAACACTGAGTATTTTTTAAATGCTGTTCAGTACTGAGAATAGCTATGGAAAGGCACTTACTCTGAAACACGAAGAAGATTCTCTTTCCCTTCTTCCACAGAAATGCTGACATCACTTTTCACATGCTCAACTGCCAGCAGGGCTCCTAAAATGATAGCATGATGAGATTTCTCTTTAAAAGCAATGGAGTATTTATAACAATATATAGCAATAAGGATGAGTCAACCACCTAAGCACACCCCCCCACAATCTATAAACAAGAAGGCTGATATTTTATCTTAGAGAAACAGCAACTAAGCATCCAACTATTGTTCTATGTGCAATATGCCTCAGAGAAGAAACAGGCTTGGAGGGGTTAAGCTACCAGCCCTGTGTCCCTGGCAGTCAGCAATTTGAAGGTGGGTTCAAACCTTAAATTTTACAACACCTTGTAATAATGCCTGTCAATGTAAAATGAAGTTTGCTAAGTAAATCCACAACTTTTTTGTTCTTAAACTTGGTTAAAATGTGCAATGAATACTGTGCTACACTATAAACAGCAGGAAACATCAATGAATGCTGAATCTGCGAGTTAAGGTGATGAAAGAAAATGTCCGCATGGCCCTCAAGTTCTCTCCAAATGCCTTTAACTAAAAGGAAAAGCTCCGTGGCCATGAAAGCTGGCAGCCAGCATCCTAAATGATTCAGGGTAGAACCATCAGCAATGAGCAATCACGGCGCCATTCCTGTCCAAGACACATAGTCTGAACCTAAGAGCCACAAAGAAAGATCCAGCAACCCAATTAAAGACTACTCAGGTTGAGTGGGTTGTAATCTTCAGAGGTCAAAGCCACTAAAACCGAGAGAAGACTAATAAATCAATCCAACTGCAAGAAACTGGAAAGACAGAAAATGAGGTACAAAGAAAGCGTGGTTCCAGACTGCGGTTCTTGCCTCTGGTGGGGGTCATCAGAGCAATCAGTGTTGATCAATAATGGGGTCTGTACATTAAGTATATCAGTGTGCATTTGCTGACTTTTGATGGCTGTGTAGTAGAGAACCCTTGCTTGCAGGAGACAGGCACTTGGAGTATTCTGGAATGCTGAGGCACTGAATCAGCAGTATGCTCTCAAGTAGTACAGGGAAAAATGTTCTATTCTTGCACTTTTAGGTTTGAAATTATTGTAACAAAAGATGACATTGTGAATTCCAGGTCAGCCTGGGCTAGAGTGAAACCCTACCTCAGAAAACCAAAAATAAATGAATAAATAACATTGTACTGGACATAGAGGTGAATGCCTTTAATGCCAGCACTTGGGAGACAGAGGTAGGAGGGCTGCTGTGAGATGGAGGCCAGCATGGGACTACAGAGTGAGTTTCAGGTTAGCCTGGGCTACAGTAAGACCCTACCTCAAAAAAAAATTGAATATATAAAATTCTCACAATGAAATCCACTTTTACAAATATTTCATCTAAATTAATTTATTTTTATTTTTTGGTTTTTCAAGGTAGGGTCTCACTCTAGCCCAGGCTGACCTGGCATTAACTATGCAGTCTCAGGGTGGCCTCGAACTCACAGTGATCCTTCTACCTCTGCCTCCCAAGTGGTAGGATTAATGATATGCACTACCATGCCCAGCTTCATCTAATTTCATTATATAAAGATAAAATGCAATGATTTAAGAAAAAATAAATGAAAAGAATGCATGTATTGCATAGTCAACATACATTTCAAAATGACAATAAGTTTCTTTAAGACCCTCTTAGGTGGCAAAATGTGGCTCTGAGATCCGGAATTTACTAAGGAAACATCCATCACCTCCCGAGAGACTTCTAAGTATGTAAGTAAAAGAACAGCTATTTACTACACACCAAAATGTGACAGGAACTTATGCTGTGGTCTCACTGAATTCTGACAAACATCACTGTAACAGAAGATGTTATCCCCTCTTCCCTACAATGAAGAAATGCTGACACTGAACCAAGAACCTGTCAAGCTTCCTCAAGTAATAATTAGCAGCCAGGACTGAACTCAGGTCTCCAAAAACTAAATGCTTTCACTCTCAACCAAGAGACCATGTTCTCTAGTGCCTTCCAGCCCAAGACCCAAATCTTTTTTTTTTTTTTTTTTTTTTTTTTTTTTAGAATTCACTGATTTATTGTAAGCACAGTAACTGGAACCAGTGTGCTAAGATTAGTTATTAGTTTTAAACATTTCAAATGGCTATCAAATTGTTTGGTTGGGCACGGTGGTGCACACCTTTAATCCCAGCATTTGGGAGTTAAGTGCTAAGAGGATCACCATGAGTTCGAGGCCACCCTGAGACAATCTAGTGAATTCCAGGTCAGCCTAGGCTAGAACAAGACTGTGCCTCAAAAATAAAAAATTAAATTTAATTTAAAAGGAGGGGTATTTTTAAGGTTGGGAGTGTAACTCTGAGTGTATAAATATATATACAAGCCTCTGGGCTCTAAAATGCACACACCCATCGCAATAGATTCACACCACTACCAAAGTGGCGAATGTAATGAAACTTTTCATCAGTGTCATGTGGCCAACTGTACTTAAAGGTCTGAGCTTCGTGAACACTGCATAGTACGTATGTGTCTGCACTGTAGACAGGCACGATTAAACGGGGACTCGGCACGTCTGTAACGCCAAAGCAGCAGGAATCTCAAAGCAGCGCTTACGAGAGGACTTCCGACACGTGTCGGGACGCGTGGAGAGCGGCCACCCCGAGGCTGGCGCTGACCCTGGCCACGCACCCCGGCGGCGGCCACCTCCTCCCCGAGCAGTGCCAGCGCTCACGCGACCTTCCTTCCCGACTCGACAGGTCGGGACCCGCGGATCCAGGGCCTTTTCTGACACGTGGGGACGCGATGCAGGTCCACCCCGACGAGAACCCGAAGCGAAAGCATCCCGGCTCCCCGCAGCGCAGGCCCGGCGCCCCCCGCCCCGCACCCCGCGGCTGACGCAACCCCGCAGGCCCCGACCTGGCGCTCGGCCCTTACCCAGGGGAGGGTCGCCCGCGTTCACCGTGAGGCACAGCGTCGCCATCTCCCACCCACAGCCAAGCCGGTCCTTCCTGAAACGCGGGGTTCAGCTGAAAGCGACGGGGCTGATGCAACGAGTACGCGCGCCCCACGCCACCTCAGCCTTCGCTCCGCCCACCGCAGCGCAGCCCACCGGCGTCACTGCGCATGTCCTCTGCGTCATCGCGACGCGCCGCCTCCGCCCCTCTGTGCGTCATCATGGTGCGTCCTCGCCTCTCCGCCCGCCGGCAGGCTCAAGGGTCGCAGACCTTCCTAGGCAGCCGGGTGTCAGGACTTACGTGACGTAACTGGTCGCTGTTCGTGGGATTGAAGCGGACGGTGCTTTACGACAGTTCGTAAAGCGACGGAGGCAGGCTCGGAAGACTTGTAGGCAGAGCTCTCTACTTTGTTGTAGGACCCTGTGAGAGAGTAAATAAAAGGAAAAGACCTGGAAGAGCACACACCTAAAGGGCGGGTTACGTTGGAGGTCGGGGAAACTGCTCTAGTGTTTTTTTTTTTTTTCAGAAGGACGTATATTTTCAGATTATTTGGAAGCGGATATGCCTGTAATCACAGCACTTGGAAAGTTGAAGCAAGAATGAGGCAAGATAGAAAGGGAAAATTAGGGCTGGAGAGATGGCTTAGCGGTTAAGGCGCTTGCCTGAAAGCCAAAGGACTCCGGTTCGATTCCCCAGGACCCACATTAGCCACATGGACAAGGGGTCTCACACGTCTGGAGTTCGTTCACAGTGGCACAGTGGCTAGAGGCCCTGGTACGCCCATTCTCCCCCTCTCTCTCTCTCTCTCTGCCTCTTTCTCTCAAATAAATAAGTAAAATACATTAAAAAATTATGGGCGCTGGGCGTGGTGGCTCACGCCTTTAATCCCAACACTTGGGAGGCAGAGGTAGGAGGATTGCCATGAGTTCGAGGCCACCCTGAGACGTACTACATAGTTAATTCCAGGTTAACCTGGACCAGAGTGAAACCCTACCTCGAAAAACCTAAAAAAAAAAAAAAAAATTATGGGGACCACTTCTCCCACTGAGAAAAATTCCAGCACAATGAGTGATATTTGCTATAAAGTTAACCAACCTAAGGAAAATACTTCTTTCATATAGAAATATTTTCAAAGAAGAATATTAAAATATGTACTGGAGAGATGGCTCAGCGGTTAAAGGCACTTGCTTGCTAAACCTGATAAACCATACTTGATTCCCAGTACCCACATAAAGCCATGTGCTCTCGGTGACACACTTGTTTGCAGAGGCAAGAGGCCCTAGTGCATATGCACTCTTGCTCTCTCTCCCTCCCTCTCTGTCTCTCACAAATAAATAAATGAAAATATCATTTAAATATTTATTTAGGGATGGAGAAATGGCTCAGCGGTTAAGGTGCTTGCCTGCAAAGTTTAACAACCCATGTTCTATTCCTCATTACCCACGTAAGCCAGATGCGTAAGGTGGTTCATACATCTGGAGTTCGTTGGCAGTGGCTAGAGGCCCTGGTGTGTCCATTCTCTCCCTCTCCCCCCCCCCGTTTGCAAATAAATAAATAAAAATATTTTAATTAATTAATTTGCAAGCAGAGAGAGGTAGACAAACTGGGCATGCCAGAGCTTCCAGCCACTGTAAATGAACTCCAGATGCATGCATGACCTTGTGCATCTGGCTTTACCTGGGCACTGGGGTATCAAACTCAGGTCAATAGGCATTGCAGGCAAGCACCTTAACTGCTGAGTCATCTCTCCAACCCATGAAAATATTTTTTAAAAAGAATATCAAGCCAGCTGTGGTGGTGCACACCTTTAATCCCAGCACTCAGGAGGCAGAAGTAGGAGGATAGCCATGAGTTTGAGGCTACCCTGAGACTACATAATGAATTCCAGGTCAGCCTGGAGTAGAATGAAACCTTGCTTCGAAAAACCAAAAAAAAAAAAAAAAAAATCCTTTTGTAGGGCTGGAGAGATGGCTTAGCAGTTAAGGCATTTGCCTATAAAGCCAAAGGACCCAGATTTGATTCCCCAGGACCCACATAAGCCACATTGCACAGGACCCACAGGTGCACAAGGTGGTGCATACATCTGAAGTTTGTTTGCAGTGGCTAGATGCCGTGGCAAACACATTCTCGTTCTCTCCCTCCTTCATCCTCTCTGTTTCTTTCTCTCAAATAAATAAATAAAAATTTTAAAACCCTAACTCATTCTCAAGTGGAAGTCTCTAAAGAATAAGGGAATGCCTGGAGCTGCTGCAGGTGACAGTTCTGGTAATTTCTCCTGTTGTACAAAAGCTGATGGAAAAATCAAGAGTTTAATGTCATCCTTGGCTACATACAGAGTTCAAAGCCAGCCTGGGCTACAAGAGAACCTGTTTCAAAAACTAAAAATACTTAAAAAAAATTTTAAGGGCTGGAGAGATGGCTTAGCAGTTAAGCACTTGCCTGTGAAGCCTAAGGACCCTAGTTTGAGGCTTGATTCCCCAGGACCCATGTAAGCCAGGTGCACAAGGTGGCACTTGCATCTGGAGTTCGTTTGCAGTGGCTGGAGTCCCTGACATGCCCATTCTCTCTCTCTCTCTCTCTCTCTCTCTCTCTCTCACTCTCAAATAAGTACAAATAAACAAAAAAAAAAAAAGTAAATTAAGGCCTGGAGAGATGGCTTAGCGGTTAAGGTGTTTGTCTACAAAGCCAAAGGATCCCAGTTCTATTCTCCAGGACCCACGTAAGCCAGATGCACAAAGTAGAGCATGCATCTGGAGTTCATTTTCAGTGACTGGAGGCCCATTCTCTCTCCCTCCCTCCCTCCCTCCTTCCCTCCCTTTTTCTCTTCTTTCTCAAATAAATAAATAAAATATATATTTTTTAAATTAAGTTAAGGGCTGGAGGGATGTCTTAGCGGTTAAGGCATTTGCCTGCAAAGCCAAAGGACCCAGGTTCAATTCCCCAGGACCCACGTTAGCCAGATGCACAAAGGGACACATGCATCTGGAGTTCATTTGCAGTGGCTGGAGGCCCTGGCATGCCCATTCTCATATTCTCTCTCTCTCTCTCTCTCTCTCTCCCCCCTCAAATAAATAAAAGTAAAATAAATGTTTTTAGATAAATTAAGCTGGGCGTGGTGGCGCATGTCTTTAACCCCAGCACTCAGGAAGCAGAGGTAGGAGGATCGCTGTGAGTTCAAGGCCACACTGAGACTACATAGTGAATTTAGGACAGCCAGGATTAGAGTCAAACCCTACCTCAAAAACATTTTTTTAAAGTTATTTGGAGCTAGGAATGTATCCCGATGGTAGAAAGCTTGCCATAGCATCTGTAAAGCTTAGCTTTGACTCCCTGCTTTGCAAAAAAAAAAACCTAAAATCACTTCTGAGCCAGGCCCAATACACCTGTAATCCCAGCACTTGAGAGTCTGGTGCAAGAGGACTGACATGAGTGTGAGGCCAGCCTGGACTACATAATGAAAATCAGGTCAGCTCAAAACAAATCCAGTTGTCAGGCATGGTAATACACGCCTTTAATCCCAGCACTGGGGAGGCAGAGGTAGGAGGAACTCTGTGAGTTCAAGGCCAGCCTGAGACTATAGTGAATTCCAGGTCAGCCTGGGCTACGCTCAGATCATCTTGGGTTATTTTAGCCTCTTTTTTATTTTTGTTACTTATTTGCATGCAGGGAGGGTGGGGGGATGGCATGCCAGGGCTTCCAGCCACTACAAAGGAACACAGATGTATGTGCCCTTTGTGCATCTGGCTTTTTGAGGGTACTGGGGAATCAAACCCCTGGTTGTGAGGCTTGGCAGGCAAGTGCCTGAACTGCCAAACAACCTCTCCAGCCCTATCTTAGCTCCTTTAATGGCCACTTATTCTGTGTTTGGCCTAACATCCTGTGATGATTGAGTAAATTCTCTTTCTTTCCACCTTTCTTTCTTTCTTTCTTTCTTCCTTCCTTCCTTCCTTCCTTCTTCCTTCCTTCCTTCCTTTCTTTCTTTCTTTCTTTCTTTCTTTCTGACTTTATTTATTTCAGAGATAGGGAGAGAAAGAGGCAGAGTGAGAATGGGTGCACCAGGTCCTCTAGTCACTGCAAACAAACTCCAGAAGAGCGCGCCCCCTTGTGTATCTGGCTTACGTGGGACCTGGAGAATCGAACTGGGGTCCTTAGGCTTTGCAGGCATGCGCCTTAACTGCTAAGCCATCTCTCCAGCCCCGGAGTAAATTCTTTTGAGATGCAGACCTTCTAGCTTCCACCAATCTGAAAGCTAAACACGTCATTAGATAGCATGTGAGGCCTATCATAGCCATGTTCCCCACTTTGCTGTAACCCACCCACCTGAAGCTCACACCTATATATTTGAAAAGGACCTTGATTTTTTTAACCTTCTTTTATTCTGTAACTATGCAGATGAGGCTGGTCGTGGTGGCACACATCTCTAATCCCAGCACTAGGGAGTCAGAGGTAGGAGAATCACTGAATTTGAGGCCAGCCTGGAACTACATAGTGAATTAATTCCCCATCAGCCTGGGCTAGAGTGAGGTCCCTATCTCAAGAAAAAAAAAAAAAAAAACACTGGAAGAAGAGAAGCAGTTTGAGACTATTCTGGAAGTAGACTTCGTGGTTTCCTTAGAGATCCCAGAGGAGAAGTGACAGTGAAGCCAGTGGCCCTAGGTTCATTCCTAGATTTCAGCTCTTGACTGGGTGGAAGCTTTTGTCATCAGCTAAGGAGAGAAAACAAGAATCAAAACAGGTCTTGCAAAGTGGCCCCAGACCGACTTTATTGAGATGTTTTCAATGTAACGGCTCTAGTGAGACCAGTGATAATTCCGTCATGCAGCCAGCCACCATTTACATTTCTGACGTATCAGACTGCATCGGAACAAACCGTCCTCCCCTGGTGGGCACCTTGTACCCACCCACACGACTTCCCAGAGGCAGTTTTCTTTTGAGCCTTACGTTGCCCGAGCCCTACTACTTGAACACTAGGTGGCGCTCCGCACCCAGGTTTGTATCAATTCTGCTTTAGAATTGGAGCCAAACAAAATAGTCTTGATAAACTCTTGTAGTTCATCAAAATGAACTCCAATGAGTCATTCTTCGGGCTGTTGTGCAGTACCAGTTTAGGGACAGATGCTAATTTTACATCTTTCCAAAAATGTCACATAAGTTGTCCAGCCTGGCTATGACCTCTTCAGTTCACCACACCCAGTTTTAATTTTTTCCCTAGCGGCTTCGTTGACATGTAATTCACACACCATACAGTTAGCCTGTATAGATGCTACAATTCAGAGTTCAATCAACATCCATTCTAGAACATTTTAAATAGATTTTTATTATTTGTTTATTTGAGAAAGAGAGAAAGAGCCAGAGAGAGAATGGGTGCGCCAGGGCCTCCAGCCACTGCCAACGAACTCCAGATGCATGCGCCGCCTTGAGCATCTGGCTTATGTGGGTCCTGGGGAATTGAACCTTGGTCCTTTGGCTTTGCAGCCAAGTGCCTCAACCACTAAGCAATCTCTCCAGCCCTAGAGCATTTTTATCACCTTTCAAAAAACCCTGGGCATGCTTGCAAAGACTGGCAGCCCAGTACCCATGTAAAGTCCAGATGCACAAAGTGGCTCATGTCTGAAGTTTGTTTGCAGTGACAAAAGGCTCGAGTGTGCCCATTCTCCCTCCCCTTCTTTCTCATCTGATTGCAAATAAACACATAAAAATGTTTTTTAAAAACATCTCTGATGGAGCCGGGCGTGGTGGCGCACGCCTTTAATCCCAGCACTCAGGAGGCAGAGGTAGTAGGATCGCCAAGAGTTCGAGGCCACCCTGAGACTACATAGTTAATTCCAGGTCAGCCTGGACTAGAGTGAAACCCTACCTCAAAAAAACCATAAAAAAAAAAAAAAAAAAACATCTCTGATGGCTTAATGGTTAAGGCACTTGGCTGTGAAGCCAAAGGACCCAGGCTCAATTTCCCAGTATTCCATATAAGCAGATGCACAAGGTAGCACATGCAACTGGAGTTCGTTTGCAGTAGCTAGAGGCCTTGTCATGCCCATTCTATCTCTGTCTGTCTCTCCCCACCCCGCCTCTCTCCTTGCAAATAAATAAAATAAAATTATTTTAAAAGCATCTCTGCTCCATTTTGCAGTTTTTCCACATTTTCCCTTAAGTATTTTTTTTCCAAACAGGGTTTCACCAGATAGCCTGGGCTGGCTTCAGAACAGGTGATCCTTCCACCTTTTTCCAGAGGGCTAGAGTCACATGTGTGTACCATCACACCTGGAAGTTCAGACCCAGGGCCTCTCCTGTACTAGATAAATTTTCTACTTCACTCTTATCCCAACCAACCCTTAAAATATTTTAAGCGGATATATGGGGGGGGGAGAGACACTTGGCTCGTAGTTGCCTCCCCAACTTCTTTTTTGTTGTTTTTGAAACGTGTCAGCTGGGCTTGGTGGTACACGCCTGTAATCCCAGAACTCTGGAGGTAGATGCAGCAGGATCAGATGTTTAAAGTCACCCTTGACTACATAGAGTTCAAGGCCAATCTGGGATACACGAGACCCTGGTGAAGGAGAAGGGAGGGAGAGAAGTAAGGATAAAAGAAGAGAGGGAAGGCTAGAGAAATGGCTTAGTGGTTAAGGCACTTGCCTGAAAAGCCAAAAGACCTAGGTTCAAATCCCCAGGACCCACATAAGCCAAATGCACTAGGTGGAATTCGTTTGCAATGGCTGGAGGTCCTAGTGTGCCCATTCTCTCTCTCTCTCTCTCTCCTCTCTCTCTCCTCACTCTCAAATAAATAAAAATAAAAATATTTTGTGGGGTGTGGTGGCATATGCCTTTAATCCCAGCCCTTGGGAGGCAGAGGTAGGAGGATTACCATGAGTTCAAGGCCACCCTGAGACTGCACAGTGGGTTCCAGGTCAGCCTGAGCTGGAGTGAGACTCTACCTTGAAAAAAAAATTAAAAATAAGGGAGGGAGGGAGGAAATCTATCTCAGCTGAACCTCACTTTCTCTTCTTCATTTCACTTTAGGCTTCCTTCTGCTCTTTCTCTTTCTCTTCTCAGAACTGTGTTGACACTCCCAGAAACTAGAAACCTCAGCTCATAGCAATGCCAAACTCTTTGACGTGTTCTTAGCTCAGGCATCACCTCCCCAGGAAGACAAACTTCTTTCATTTAAAGGAATTCCCTTCCCGCCTAGTTGCTTTCTGGCTCACTTTCCTAATCCATTTCTCTTACCTGTACTCAGTGCTGAGAGAGGATTTGTTGGATAGATGGGTGCAGACGAAGGTAAGAGTAAGCGTGGTGTTGCTGGCGGGCTAGTGGCTGAGCATGGCTTCAGCATTGCAGTGAGAGTTGATGCTGGACAATGAAGATCCCATGACACTGAGCTTCCCACACCATCATAAGAAACTTGAATTTTATCTTTGTTTGTAAAGATTTTAAATTTTTTTTAATTTTTAAAATTTATTTATTAGAGACAAAGAAAGGAGGAGAGAGAGCAAGAGACAGAGAGTGAGAGTGGGCATGCCAGGGCCTCTACACTGCAAACGAACTCCAGGTGCATGCGCCACCATGTGAATCTGACTTACATGGGACCTGGAGAATCGAACCAGGGTCCTTGGGCTTCATAGGCATGTGCCTTAACCTCTAAGCCATCTCTCCAGCCCTTGAATTTTATCTTTAAGGGAAAAAACAAGCCAAAAAAGATTCTGAGTAAGGGAGGTTTGAGTTTTGAAAAATCCCTCTGGAGATGATACTGGTTATGGAAGAGTCATGTTCATAGCCCAGCTTCCCCCTCGCCAGAGCTGAGCGCACTCTGTTGCTGCTTTCCTCAGCTGCTGCTGTGGGAAGAAGTGATGTCCAGCCTCTGCTCTACCATCCTTTCCCTGTCATGCTGAAACTTGCCCTTGAGACTGTAAGTCAAAATAAAATACTTTCCCCCAAGCATCTGCTTTTGTTCACGTGTTTTGTCCCAGCAATGTGAAAGTAACTACAACAGAAAATTGGTACCTGACTGTGTGGCTTTTGATTTTCTTTTACATTTTTTCTTTTTTGGTCTTCCACTCTAGCCCAGGCTGACTTGGACTTCACTCTGTAGTCTCAAGGGCCTCGAATTCATGGAGATTCTCTTACCTTTGCCTCCCAGGTGCTGGGATTAAAGGCGTGCACCACCACGTCCAGCTGGCTTTGGATCTTTTGGAACTGATTCCTCAGGAGTACTGTGGAAGGATTTGAACTTTGGGTTAGGAGATGCCTGGCAGTGCTATAAGCAGAGCTTGATGGACCATTCTCTTGAGAGGGGAAAGCCCTAGGCACAGTCTCAGCCCTAAGCACAGAAGGAACCTTGGACTGTGGAGCTTGGCGTATGAGTGGAGGAAGAGCTTTTCCTGGACTGAACTAGTAGCAGTTTCTGTGAGAGGCAGGCTGTGCTCTTCCCATGTCCTGAGAACTGAAAGGGAATGGCCTGGTGTGTTGGCACAACATAGAAAGATACGAAAGATACACGCTGTCACAGGAAGAAATGAAGGTTTGGGGCCAGAGACAGCAACCTGATTCAGCTACAATTGTTTGAAAGAAATTATCACCATTAGGATTGGGACAGCTGTTCTGCATTTGGACATAGAAGGAATTTTAATGCTCTCTTGGAGGGAGGGAGCTTTAAGGAAGGATGCTGAAAGGGCAACCTGCTCCTCAAAGTTGGCTTTATCCCCCACTAGACTGACACACATTGGCAGCCTTGCCCACCTGGTACTGGTTGTGGCAGTATGACAATCACAGGAAAGAATCATTGGATTTGCAACTTGGGTTTTTGGAGATGGTCTCGAGACAATGTGGAGCAGGGTCACAGTCCCTGCATAGAGACGGTGGCTTGGAGCCTGAGGATGAACTATGGGTTGTAGGATTGTGGAGATGCTGGGACCATGGGCGCGCTGCCATGGAAACCTGCTTATTCTAGCTTGGAGGGATTGAATTCGGACTTTTTTTGTTTGTTTGTTTGTTTGTTTGTTTGTTTGTTTGTTTGTTTGTTCTGTTTTGTTTTTCAAGGTAGGGTCTCGCTCTAGCCCAGGCTGACCTGGAATTCACTATGAAGCCTCAGGATGGCCTCGAACTCATGGCAATCCTCCTATATCTGCCTTCCAAGTGCTGTGATTAAAGGCGTGCACCACCACACCCAGCTTGGCTTTGGACTTTTAAAGTGTTAGGATTGTGTTAGGATTGATAAAAACTATAGGACTTTCTAAAAAATATTTACTTTTCATATTTATTTATTTATTGGAGAGAGAGAGAGAGAGGCAGGTATAGAGAGAATGGGCCCACCAGGGCCTCCAGCCACTGCAAATGAACTCCAGATGCATGCGTCACTTGTGCATCTGGCTTATGTGGGAACTGGGGAATCAAATCTGGGTCCTTAGGCTTTGCAGGCGAGTGCCTTAACTGCTAAGTCATCTCTCCAGCCCAGCTATACGACTTTTAAAGTTGGACTGAATGTATTTTATATATCATGAGGTGATCATGAGTCCATGGAGACCAGACAGATGTGGTGGTTTGAATCAGATGTACCACATAGCTTCACGTGTTTTGATTAGTTGGTCTGTAGCTGGTAGCAATTTGGAAGATGGAGACTTGTTGAAGGAAGTGTGTGGCTGGGAGAGGGCTTAGGGGTGTCACAGCCCAGCTTCCCCCTTGCCAAACTCAGCTCACTCTCTTGCTAGTTTCTGCCAGCTGGTGTGGCAAAAAGTGATGTCCAGCCTCTGTTCTACCAACTTTCCTTGCTATCACTCCAGCCTTATATATATATAATTTATTTATTTGAGAGAGAGAAATTTATTTGAGAGAGGCAGAAAGTGGCCTCAAGTCACTGCAAATGAACTCCAGATGTGTCCGCTCCCTTGTGCATCTGGCTTATGTGGGTCCTGGAGAGTCAAACTGGGATCCTTTGGCTTTGCAGGCAAACGCCTTAACCACTAAGCCATCTCTCCAGCCCAAGCCCAGCTCTTTTAAAAAACAAAATCAAGTTATTCACTGTTCACAGAGTACATTCCTGGAAGGAAGAAATTAGATAGAAGCAAGAAAATAGATTCAGATCAGGATGAACTCAGGGGTTTGGGAAGCAACCTAAGGTCATGTGGGCACGGCAGAAGGGCTGTTTAGAATCAGTAATTCAGAGGTGCCTGTAAGGCATTGCAAGAAAGTTCTGGGTACAGAGGTCTAGTCGGAAAAAGAATCGTTATTATTTTTTTTAAAGGGTTAAGCCAGGTGTGGTGGTCCACACCTTTAATCACAGCACTCAGGTGTAGGAAGATGGCTGTGAGTTTGAGGTCACTCTGAGACTACATAGTGAATTCCTACAGTAAGTCCCTACCTTGAAAACAAAACAAAAAGAAAAAGAAAAATAGGGTTGAGAAGTTGATTTTTTTTGGGGGGGGGGTTTCAAGGTAGGGTCTCATTCTGACCCAGGCTGACCTGGAATTAAGTATGTAGTCTCGAGAAGTTGATTTTTTAATTTAAAAAAAATTTATGTATTTATGTGTGTGAGAGAGAGAGAGAATATGGACACACCAGAGGCTAGTGCAAAAGAACTCCAGACACATGTGCAACTTTGTGCATCTAGCTTTACATGGGTACTGGAAAATTGAACCTAGGTTGGCAGGCTTTGCAGGTGAGTGCCTTTAACCACTGAGCCATCTCCCCAGCCCCAGGCTTTTGTTTGTTTGTTGTGTTTTGAGACAGGGTCTCACCATATAATCCAGCCTGGCCTCAAGCTCTGGAGTGCTGGGACTACAAGGACATAGAGCTTGAGAATCCTAACACAGATACCCATTTTGTGTGTGTAGAGGGAGAGGTAGTTGTTTGAGACAGGCTGGCAAGCTGACCTTGAACTTGGGATAACCCTCCTACCTGAACCTCTCAAGTTCTGGCATTACAGGCCTGGGCCACCAAGATCAAATTCAGATGTACATTTTGGGTTTCTGGCCAAAAGACCTTTCATGAAGCATCAGATAATCTGGTGGAGAAATGGATTGCTGGGGCTGGGGAAATGGCTCAGAAGTTAAAGACACTGTTCTCAAAGCCTGCTGGCGCTGGTTCATTTCGCCAGCAACCACATAGAGCAGAATGCAAAGTAGTGAATGTATCTGTGATCTCCACATACCTGTGACGGTGGGAGGTGGGGCCAGGAGAATGCAGAGCTCACAGGCCAGCTGGCATGATGTTCATTTGCAGTCTGCAAGTTCATTTGCAGCAGCCAGAAACCCTGTCTCAAAGGAAGTAGAGCACAGACACCTTGAAATTGTCCTCTGACCTGCACTCCTGTGCTGTGGCGCGCGCGTACACACACACACACACACTTTTTTTTTTTGGTTTTTCGAGGTAGGGTCTCACTCTAGTTCAGGCTGACCTGGAGTTCGCTCTGTAGTCTCAGGGTGGCCTTGAACTCATGGCAATCCTCCTACTTCTGCCTCCCGAGTGCTGGGATTAAAGGCGTGCACCACCACGCCCGGCTCACATACACATTTAAAAAATTTTTTTGTTCAATTGCCTAGAGCAGAATCTTGGTGAAACTTGAGGGAGGAAGACAAACAGCAAGAAGACTGGGTAAATGTGGTTAGAAGGGAGTAAAAGACCGTCAGAGTGAGAGAGAGAGGAGGGTGTGCTCAACAGTGTCCAAGCTGCAAGCGCATCTTCCTGCTGGACTGTAACATTCTGTGAAATAAAACTGTATTGCTGGGCTGGAGAAATGGCTTAGCGGTTAAGGCATTTGCCTGCAAAGCCAAAGGATTCTGGTTCGATTCTCCAGGACCCACATAAGCCAGATGCATCTGGAGTTTGTTTGCAGTGGCTAGAGGCCCTGGCATGCCCATTCTCTCTCTGTCTGCCTCTCTTCTTGCAAATAAATAAATAAATCACTCTGGTCCAGGCTGACCTGGAATTAACTATGTAGTCTCAGGGTTAACAAAGTGCTGGGATTACTGTACCATGAGGCAAATAATTTTTAACAAAACTGTATTACTGTAATGAGGTCTACACTACAGTGATTATCAAAGATTTAAGAGCAGCATTTTGTTTCTCAAGACAGGGTTGCATGTAACCCAGGCTAGATTCAAACTCACTATGTAGCTGAGGATAACCTCCAACTCCTGAATCTCCTGCCTCCACCCCTGAATAGGATTACACATGTTTCTGGTTTATGTGGAGCTGAGGACTGAATCCATAGCTGGGTAAGCCCCTCTCCTTATTTACTTTTTAATTTTTTTTAGTTTTTCGAGGTAGGGTCTCACTCTGGCCCCAGGCTGACCTGGAATAAACTGTGTAGTCTCAGGGTGGCCTTGAACTCAAGGTGATCCTCCTACCTCTGCCTCCCGAGTGCTGGGATAAAAGGCATGTGCCACTACGCCTGGCTTCCTTATTTATTTTTAAAATATTTATTATTATTATTATTATTATTTTGTTTTTTTGAGGCAGGGTCTCACTCTGTCCCAGGCTGACCTGGAATTAACTATATAGTCTCAGGGTGGCCTACAACTCATGATGATCCTCCTACCTTTGCCTTCTGAGTGTTGGGATTAAAGGCATGAGCCACCATGCCCAGCTTATTTTTATTTTTTTTTTATATGCAAGAAGAGAGAGAAAGAGAGAGAAGAGAAACACACAGACAGAATGGATGCACCAGGGCTTCTAGCCACTGCAAAGGAACTCCAGATGTATGTGCTACTTTGTGCATCTGGCTTTACATGGGTCTTGGAGAATCGAACCCTGGTTATTGGGCTTTGCAGGGAAGTGCCTTATCCATCTCTCCAGCCCTCTATTTGTTTATTGTTTTTTATTTATTTTTATTTATTTATTTATTTATTTTTGGTTTTTGGTCTCATTCTACCTTGACCTGGAAATCACTCAGTCTCAGGGTGTCCTTGAACTATGGGTCTCAGTGCTGGGATTAAAGGCATATGCCACCACACTCAGCTGTATTTATTTATTTATTTATTTATTTATTTATTTATTTATTTATTTATTATTTTGGTTTTGCAAGGTAGGGTCTCACTCTGGTCCAGGCTGACCTGGAACTCAGTCTCAGGGTGGTGACTCTTGGTGATCCTCCTACCTCTGCCTCCTGAGTGCTGGGATTAAAGGCGTGCACCACCACACCCAGCTGTATTTTTTTTTTTTTTAAAGACAAGGGGCTCCCTGTGTTACCTGAACTGGCCTTGAACTCTACTTCCTTCTGTGTTGGCCTCCAGAGGAGCTGCAATGACAGGCACGTGCCACCACACACAGCTCAGAGCAGCTTTCTTAAAACATGCACAATCAAAATGGCTAGGATGGACCCTGCAAATCTGCACTTGAAACAATTCTTCCTGGATCATATTGTATATATGCAAGTAGAAGAACAGGGAGGGGAACAGCCTAAGTGAGGCCAGGGGAAGAGATTAAGAGAAGGGTGGTGGGAGGATCAACCAAAATTCAAGATATTCTGAATAAGACATATGAAAGCCTACTTTTTTGGATAATGGCTCATTCAGAAGCTATATAGATTGCTACTAGAAAGTTTTCAGTGCCAGGGATGGGATACCTTCCAGTGAGTTGTTGGCCAGAGAGTTCCCTGTTCCCTCCAAAACATTACAGGCTATTGCCAAGGCCCTTGGTTTCCCTTGAGAAACAGATGGTGAGACCCTATTGCTGAAGACTTCACATTCCTGGGCAGCAAGGTCACTGAGAAATCAAGCTAGTGCTGAGCTGAAAACCCTCTCCCTATAGACCAGCCAACCGAAAGCTAGAAAAAGCTGCACTGCATGTTGCCCTATGGGAGACAGAAGTCATCAGCAGTGAAAACAGCAGACACTAGAAGCTTCAAGTTTGGCCAGACAGGCCCAATGACTGAACAGGTGCAATAGTGGCATGTCTGCTCTGGGGAAACCAACTTCTCTCTAATTGGACTGGAGGCCAGCTCTTTGGGAGGGAATACATGCCTGGTATTGAAAACCTAATCAAAAGCCTATGGCAGGGGAGGTCATGAGCCTTAGGGTATAAAGCATGCTCTTGTCTGGCTAAATGTAAAAATTATTCTCACCAAACTGCCCTGAAAGCACTACACTTAATGTTCATATTCATATATTTATGCTACTCTCACTTTTCGTTAGAGAACCTTCTCTTTTCAAATGTCGGTGATCAGTGGGATGACCCAAAAGGCAACACAGTGCTGAGAAGTGACAGAGGAGTGTCCAGCACTGAAACATTTCTATCACAACCTCCAAGGCTCAGGGTCCATTGCGGAAGAGGGGGCAGAAAATGTAAGAGCCAAAGGAAGGGTGCGACTCCTTACGATGCAACTGTCCAGACAGAAATTTGCCTCCATATCCAAAACCTCACAGTGCCTAGCAATACCTTCATAAGACCCTCATAATAGAAGAAAAAGATGATGACATCAAATTAAAAGAGAGACTAATGGAGAGAGGGAGGGGCTATTATGGAGAGCGGAGCTATGAAGGGAAAAGTGAGGGAGGTGAAGGAAATATCATCATTTATTGTCTGGTAAGTATAGATGTTGCCAATAAAAAATAAAAAAAAAAATTCTTGGCCAGATGTGGTGGCTCATGCCTTTAATCCCAGCACTCAGGAGGCAGAGGTAGGAGGATTGTCATGAGTTTGAGGCCACCCTGATACTACATAGTTAATTCCAGGTCAGCCTGGGCTAGAATGAGACCCACTTCAAAAAAACAAAACAAAACAAAAAATTCTTCCCAGGTGATTCTGATATGTTTGGACTTAGGAATTATTATCTTTAAATAGTTTGAGAAAGAAAGAGGCAGAGAGAGAGAGAGAGAATGAATGGGCACTCCAGGGCCTCCAGCCACTGCAAAAGAACTCCAGATGCAGGTGCCACCTTGTGCATATGGCTTATGTGGGTTCTGGGTAATTGAACCTGAGACCTTTGGCTTTGCAGGCAAGCACCTTAACCACTAAGCCATCTCTCCAGCCCAGGAATTATTTTTTCTTTTCTTTCTGTTGGTGGGAATTAAATCCAGTACCCTTGGCATGTTAAGCACATATACACCACTGATTTATGTCTACAGTGAGTGTGAGAATAGCCATTTTTTTATATTTTATTTTTGTTTACTTGAGAAAGAAGTAGAGAGAGAGAGAATGGGCACACCAGGGCCTCTAGCCACTGCAAACAAACTCCAGATGCATGTGCCACCATGTGTATCTTGCTTATGTGGGTACTGGGAATTGAACATGAGTCCTTATGCTTCGGAGGCAAGCGCCTTAACCGCTAAGCCATCTCTCCAGCCACAAGAACTGCGATTTAAACCATTTGCTTAACTCAAAGTAGAAATTTAATGAACAGAATGAGTAGAGACCTAAGGAGTAAAATTGTGGGGCTGGAGATAGATAGAGCTCAGCTAGTAGAGCACTGGCCTGGCATGAATGAGATCCTGGGTTCAATCCTTGTGCTGGAGGTGGGAAGGTTAAAAAGTGAAACTCTAGGTAGAACGTCAGAGCATCATAGTGTGTTTGACTTTCCTGCTGCTGTGGCAAGTACCTGAGGGAAGCCATTTATTTTTTATTTTTTATTTTTGGAGAGAGACACAGAGACAGACAGAGAGAGAGGGAGAGGGAGACAGAGAGAGATGGGCGCGCCAGCAGTCTCTCAGCTGCTGTGAACGAAATCCAGATGTGTGTGCCCCCTTGTGGTCAAGTGCAGCATTGTGCCCTTGCGTCACTGCATCTGGCTAAACGTGGTACCTGGCGATTGGAACCGCTGGAGATTGGAACTGGGTTCTTAGGCTTAGCAGGCAGGTGCCTTAACTGCTAAGCCATCTCTCCAGCCCGAGGGAAGCCATTTTAAAGGAGGAAGGGTTGACTGGCTCATGATGCCTGGGACAGTGTGATGGGCTGAGCAATACATCTCATCTCATCATAGCAGCTGGGAAACCGAGAGAAGATGAAGAAGAAAGAGAGACAGAGGCAGAGAAAGAGAGAATGCCTCTGATATCTGGCTTTCTCCTTTCCCCTTTCATTCCTTCCAGCTCCCCAGACAGTTGGATGGTGTCATCCTCCTTAAGGCCTGGTTTTCACAGTCCTTTCTAGAAACACCCTCACAGTGTTGTTTGCTTATCTCCCAGAGGATTCTTTTTTTTTTTTTTTTTTTCCAAGGTAGGGTCTCGTTCCAGTCCAGGCTGACCTAGAACTCACTCTGTAGTCTTGGGGGGGCTCAAACTCATGACAATCCTCCTTCCTCTGCCTCCCGAGGGCTGGGATTAAAGGCGTGCACCACCACACCTGGCAGGATTCTTTCTTTTTAAAATTTATTTTTATTTATTTATTTATTTATTTGAGAGACAGAAAGGGGGGGGGGAGAGAATGGGTGCGCCAGGGCCTCTAGCCACTGCAAATGAACTCCAGACGCATGTGCCACCTTGTGCATCTGTCTTACGTGGGTCCTTGGGAATAAAATCTTTGTCCTTTGGCTTTGCAGCAAGTGCCTTAATGGCTAATGCATCCCTCCAGTCCTCCCAGGGATTCTCAATCCAGCCAAGGAGACAACTAAGGTTAACCATCACAGATAATACATGTCACACACTCTCCCACTGGAAGAAATAAAGACAAATGCCCAATTTTCCAGTTAGGCTTTTTAATGACACACCATAAGAATACATTAATCCTCATGGCAGAGAATTTATAATTTATAAATTATACTTCTGAAAAAAACTGACAAATAGTATAAAGAACTAGGATTAACTACTTTAAAGAAACTTTCCCCATAAATGTACCATCAACATACACAACAACATTATATGTATTTAAATTAGAATAAGACACCATAGAAATGGCTATAAAAACAAGGGTGAAATTCTGGAACGACTTAAGATTCTGTGCCCTGAAGAAATCTGGTTCACAAGACAGGAATGAATGTTGATTATAGCAATGACCTGAAGAGTCAGCTGGACCTGACCCTTTGTGCATTTCTCTGTATGAAAACTAGAAGAAAGTATAAGACATTGAGTTTAAAAATCCTCCAGATGTCAAAAATGATCTGATCAATTACATTTCTTTCTCTCTTTCTTTTTTTGTGACGCAGGATCTCCCTATGTAGCTAAAGCTGGTCTTGAGCTCCTGAATTCAAGTGGTCCTACCTCAACCTCCAGAGCAGCTGTGAGTAGACCCCTGCATCCATGCCTGGCTTCCTTGTTTTCTAAATAGGAACAAGGACATACAACATTTATTACATGCTCAAGGCATGGAGTGTAAGGCTGCAATAAGGTAAAATTCTTCAGTGTATTATTCAAGCAACTACTAATTTAAATCACTGATCAATGATGAATGAAGGTGGAGCTCTACTTCCATTTAATCAGTTCTCAAATGTGCTATGTGCAGAAGCAAGTTCTCCTGGCCGAGCAAGCAGAATGTCCTTCAGGGAATAAGTGCACTTTTGACAGATTCGGGAACCCTGCTGGCATAGTAGTCATAGTTCCTCAGCGTGGCCAGGACTCCTGCCGAGTTCATATGCTTCACGTCCTTGTTGTACTGGAGGGCGTTCCCGTGGATATCCGTCAGCTTGCCTGAGGGAGAAACGGCACATTACTGGCAGGCTGGTTGTGATGCTTCAAGGGGTTTTCTTGTGGGTGGGTGCTGGGATTGAACCCACAGCTCACACTAAGCACATGTCCTACCACGATGCTATGCCCTACCTGACTCTAATCATTTTAAAAAAAATTTTTTGTGGGCTGGAGAGATGGCTCAGTGGTTAAGGCCATGCCTGTGAAGCCTAAGGACCCCAGTTTGATTTCCCAGGTCCCACATAAGCCAGATGCACATGGTGGCACATGTGTCTGGAATTCGTTTGCAATGGCTAGAGGCCCTGTGCACCCATTCTGTCCCTCTCTCTGTCTCTAATACATAAATAAAAATAAAATCTTAAAAATTTTTTTTGTTTTATTTTTTTTTTTTTTTTCGAGGTAGGGTCTCCCTCTAGCCCAGGCTGACCTAGAATTCACTATGTAGTCTCAGTGTGGCCCTGAACTCATGGCGATCCACCTACCTCTGCCTCCCAAGTGCTGGAATTAAAGGCGTGCGCCACCACGCCCAGCTTGTAAGTTTTATTTTATTTATTTATTTGACCGAGAGAGAAAGAGGCAGATAGAGAGAGAGAGAGAATGAATGGGTGGGCCAGGGCTCCAGATGCATGTGCCACCTTGTGCACTTGGCTTTATGTGAGTACTGGTGAATCGAACCTGGGTCCTTTGGCTTTGCAGGCAAGCACTTTAACTGCTGAGCTATCTTTCCAGCCCTGCCTCTAGTCCTTTTAAATTTTTTTCTTTGTTTTAAGTTTTATTTATTTGAGAGAGAGAGAGAGAGAGTTGAGTACATCAGGGCCTCCAGCCGCTGCAAACAAGCTCCAGACACGTGAGCCACCTTGTGTATCTGGCTTGCGTGGGTCTTGGGAGAATTGAACCAGGTCCTTTGGCTTTGCAGGCAAACGCCTTAATCACTAAGCCATCCCTCCAGCTCTCTAGTCCTTTTTAAAAAAAAATTTTTTTATCTATCTATCTATCTATCTATCTATCTATCTATCTATCTATCTATCTATATCTATTTGACAGAGAAAGAGGGAGAGAGAGAGAATGGACACACCAGGGTCTCCAGCCACTGCAAATGAACTCCAGACACATATGCCCCATTGTGCATCTGGCTAACGTGGGTCCTGGGGAATCGAACCTGGGTCCTTTGGCTTTGCAGGCAAACGCCTTAACTGCTAAGCCATCCTTCCAGCCCCTCTAGTCCTTTTTAAAAGACTTTTGTGCCGGGCGTGGTGGTGCACGCCTTTAATCCCAGCACTCGGGAGGCAGAGGTAGGAGGATCGCCGTGAGTTCAAGGCCACCCTGAGACTACACAGTGAATTCCAGGTCAGCCTGAGCTAAAGTGAGACCCTACCACGAAAAACCAAAAAAAAAAAAAAAAAAAAAAGACTTTTGTTTCCATGTCTAATAGTAGTCAATAAATTCTGGCTAAAATAATAAAAGGCCACAAAAGTCAAGCTTTTTTATACTTGATCTTAGACAAGTGGCTGAGGAGTGATGGGTAAAGTTTTCTGGGGATGAAAGGATTTCATGCAAGCTAGAAAAGCACTCTACTATATCCCCAGCTCACTTTTTAGTTTTATTTTCATAATTTTTTAACTAAAAATATTTTATTTATTTGAGAGAGAGAATGATGCAGATATAGAGAGAAAGCATGGGCATGCCAGGGCCTCTAGCCACTGCAAAATGAACTCCAGACACACACGCCACCTGGCTTACATGGGTCCTGGGAATCGAACCTGGGTCCTTAGGCTTTCTAGGCAAGTGCTTTCACTGCTAAGCCATCTCTCCAGCCCTAGTTTTTATTTATTTATTTTAAGATTTATTTACTTTTTTGAGAGAGAAAGATAGAGAGAGAGGAATAGGTAGATAGAAACAGAGAATGAGCGCACCAGGGCCTCCAGCCACTGCAAAGGAACTCCAGATGCATGTACCACCTTGTGCATCTCACTTATGTGGGTCCTGGGGAATTGAACCAGGGTCCTTAGGCTTCGCAGGTAAATGCCTTAACTGCTAAGCCATCTCTCCAGTCTTGCTTATTTATTTATTTTTTTAAAAAGATTTTATTTTCATTTTATTTGCTTATTAGAGACACATACAGAGAGAGAGAGAGAGAGAGAGAATGAGAATGGGCATGCCAGGGCTCTAGCCACTGCAAAGGAACTCCAGATACATGCGCCACCACGTGCATCTGGCTTATGTGGAACCTGGAGAATCAAACCTGGGTCCTTAGGCTTTGCAGGCAAGCGCCTTAACCTTTAAGCCATCTTTCCAGCTCCCTCTTTATTTTTTAAAGATATGATGTCATTATGTAGCCTTGGCTGGCTTAGAGCTCACTATTAGACCAGGGTGGTCTTGAACTTGTAGCAATCCTCCTGCCTGTGCAGTGCTAGATTTACAGGTGTGCACTATCACAGCTGCCCCTGGGTGGTCTTGAACTTGCAATGCTTCTGCCACATCTTCCTTAGGAGTTGGAATTACAGGCCTGAACCAATACCCCTTTCTCCTTCCTCCCTCTCATCTTTGGAGGTAGGAATTGAACTCAGAGCCTCATACTTGCTAAATGGGAGTTTTACCACTGAGCTATAGCTCCATCCTCTCAAGTTGTATTTCTTTCTTTCTTTCTTTCTTTTTTTTTTTTTTGTTTTTTCGAGGTAGGGTCTCACTCTGGCCCAGGCTGACCTGGAATTAACTATGTAGTCTCAGGGTGGCCTTGAACTCACAGTGATCCTCCTACCTCTGCCTCCGGAGGGCTGGGATTAAAGGCATGCGTCACCACGCCCAGCTTCTCAAGTTGTATTTCTTGAAATCAATTAATTTCTCTATTATTAGGTATATTTCTAACTATATCATCCCTTTCTTCTTCCCTCTTTTCCTTCCCTTTTTTCTATCTTGATCCTCCTGCCTCAGCCTTTAGCGGGCTGAGATTATAGGGTATGTACTACCATCCCCAGTTATTTTATTTTTATTAATTTTTAATTTTTATTTTTTTATTCGACAGAGAAAAAGGGAGAGAGAGAGAGAGAGAGAGAGAGAGAGAGAGAGAGCATGCCAGGGCCTCCAGCCAATGAAAACGAACTCCAGATGCATGTGCCCCTTATGCATCTGGCTAACGTGGGTCCTAGGGAATCAAACCTGGGTCCTTTGGCTTTGCAGGCAAACACCTTAACTGCTAAGCCATCCCTCCAGCCCTTATTTTTATTTTTATTTTTAGTGCTGGGGTCCAAACTCAGAACCTTGCACATGCTAGGCAAGTGCTACATCTCCAACTGTTATGACTCTTTAATATGAACACATGGTTTTGTAAGGGTTTAGGTGAGACTGTTCATAAAATGTAATTATATTACATTACAGTGTTATTTCACATTCCGATAAGAACTAACCATGAAGAAGTACAGCTCAACTTCTTTATCATAATAAGTTAGAAAGGTACTGAGATAAAAACAAATTAGAAGCCGGGCATGGTGGCATACACCTTTAATCCCAGCATTCAGGAGGCAGAGGTAGGAGGATCACTGTGAGTTCCGGGCCACCCTGAGACTACATAGTGAATTCCAGGTCAACCTGGACTAGAGTGAGACTCTACCTCGAACAAAACAAAACAAAAACAAACAAACAAACAAACAAACAAAAAAACAAATTAGGAGAGTTGGGCATGATGGCACATGCCTTTAATCCCAGCACTTGGGAGGCAGAGGTAGGAAGATCGTCATGAGTTCAAGGCCACCCCTGAGACTACATAGTGATTTTTAGGTCAGTCTGGGCTAGAGTGAAACCTAGCATCAAAAAGACCAAAAAAAGAGCCAGGCGTGGTGGTGCACACCTTTAATCCCAGCACTTGGAAGGAAGAGGTAGGTGGATTGCCCTGAGTTTGAGGCCACCCTAAGACTACATAGTGAATTCCAGATCAGCCTGAGCTAAAGTGAGATCCTACCTCGAAAAACCAAAAAAGTCAGTCAGTCAATCAATCAATCAATCAATCAATCAATCAATCAAGGGGCTAGACAGATGGCTCAGTTGTTAAGGAGCTTGCCTGCAAAACCTACCAACCCAGGTCTGATTCCCCAGTACCCATGGAAAGCCAGATACACAAGGCGTGGCACATGTATCTGGAGTTTGTTTGCAGTAGCTGGAGGCCCTAGCACATCCATTCTCTCTCTCTGCTTACTAATAAGTAAATAAGAATATATGAGAAAAACACATAAAGCAAATGATAGGATAAAATTCCTATTCACTGTCCTTGTTAATCTGAGAGGGCTTCTGTTTTGGGTGTTGGAGGTTGAACGCAGAGTCTTACACATGTCAGGCTAGTGATCTACCACAGAGCTACACTACCAGCCTTTGAAAAGAATGATGGAAGGCATTCCTTACTAAGCTTGGATGTGTACTGACATCTTTTTGATGGTTTTAGCACTAGTACTGATGGTACTGAGATGGCATGATGTGTATGTGGTGCATGCACATGTGTGTGCAGATGTGTGCACATGTGTGGCTGTCCTCCCCGATCACTCATTCAAATGCTTTCTCGAGACATGGAGTCTTCCACTGAACTCAGAGCTTCTGTTTTTGGTCAGACTGACCAGCGAGCCCCAGTGATTCTCCTGTGTCCACTCCCCAAAGGACTGGGGTTAAGGTGTGCCTGGCTATACATGGGTGCTGGGGACTAGATCTCAGGACACACCAGGCCTTCCCGGGCCTTCATGTTGGAGCAGCTTGCACAGCAAGTGTTCTTGCTCTCTGAGTCACCTCCCAGGCCCACATTTCACTTTTCAAGGAAAAAAAACTAAAGGAATTAAAGCCAGCGAGGCATACATACCTGTAATCCCAATGCTCAGGAGGATGAGACAGGAGGATTGCCATAAATGTGAGGTCAACCTGGGCTACATTATGAATTCTATGCTACCGAGGGCTACACAGTAAGACCCTGTCTCAAAAAACTAAACAACATAACAAAAGTAATTAAAATTATAAGGGTTAAATTAATCATATGCGGATTAATGTTTCCAAAGACTTTTTTTTTTTTGAGGTAGGGTCTCACTCTGGCCCAGGCTGACCTGGAATTAACTATGTAGTCTCAAGGTGGCCTTGAACTCATTGCGATCCTCCTACCTCTGCCTCCCGAGTGCTGGGATTAAAGGCGTGCACCACCACGCCCAGCTTTTGTTTTTGTTTTTTCAAGGTAGGATCTCACTCGAGCTCAGGCTGACCTGGAATTCACTATGTAGTGTCAGGGTGGCCTTGAACTCATGGTGAGCCTCCTACCTTTGTCTCCCAAGTGCTGGGATTAAAGGTATGTGCCACCACGCCCAGCTTCCCCTATTAACTAAAGAAGTCTGCTGAAAATATATTGGCCCATGTATGACACAGAGTTTGGACTGGATAATCTCTAGGTTTCCCTCTAGTCTTTAACATCTCAGGAGTCTAAGCAAAGAAAATGATTGTAATATGATGTCTGAGCATAATGTAAAAGCTATAATTCTCCAAAATAATATGGACTGACCTCCCACAGCATGCAAGATCACTTCAGGGGCACACGTATCCCATTTCTTACATCCAGGGCTTGCAAATACATATGCAGAGGCTTTGCCTTCAATTAGCTGAATTATCTGCAAGGTAAAATAGTGATTATCCTTCTACTGGGAATGACTGAGGAACCAGTAAGAAAAATTGCCTGTTTCCACCAGAGCTATTTCATTAATTCCCTGTCACACTTCTTGAGATGAAAGCCTTTAGCAAGTTAAATGATACCGGTATTAGGAAGAAATAAGATAGATGCTTAATAGCCCATGAAAATCTGAAGGGTGTGTGGAGGGGGTGGGGAGAGCTGGTCAAATAAGCTACAAAGGGACATTTGAACAAGTTCCATAGTCCAAGTTAGATCAGGTTTTCTTAGTACTGTTTTTATCTCTTACTGTAAAAGCAATGCACATCTACTACAGAACAATTACTGTTTTTACACATCTAAAAACTGACCACTATTAAATACAGGATAGAGAAATCTTAAGCAGTAGCATAAGGCACAGTGAGTCCAGCAGGTGTGTAATGTGAGGGAGCTGAACAAGGACTTCCAGAAGCTTCAGCAACCTGTCACTCCTTCCACTACTTACATACGAATGTTTATTACTGTCATTATCACTTTTTTTTTTTTTTGGAGAGAGACACAGAGAGACAGAGAGACAGAGAGAGAGAGAGAGTGAGAGGGAGAGAGAGGGAGAGAGGGAGAGGAAGACAGAGATGGGCACGCCAGCAGTGTCTCAGCTGCTGGGAACGAAATCCAGATGTGTGCACCCCCTTGTGGTCAAGTGCGGCATTGCGCCCTTGCGTCACTTTGCATCTGGCTAAACATGGGACCTGGAGATTGGAACCACCGTTCTTAGGCTTAGGAGGCAGGTGCCTTAACCACTAAGCCATCTCTCCAGCCCAATCACTTGTTTTTTTTGAGATGATGTCTCCTGTAGCTCAGGCTGGCCTCAAACTTGCTACATAGCAGAGAAGGACCTTCAATTTCTGATCCTCCTGCTTCTGCCTCTTAAGTGCTATTATTATGCACATGTGCTACTATGCCTGGCTCTTAAAACAGGACTTTGGAGGAGAAAGGCCAGGAAAGAGTCCACAAGTGTCCTTGACAAAGGCATAGGCTTTATTTTAGATTAAAAAAGAAAAGAAAGACTTGAACCTTAAACTTTTCTTTTTCTGCCATGTAGGACTCTAGCCAGGGACATGTGCATGCTAAGCATGTGCTCTACAACTGGGATAAACTTCCAGCCTTGAACATTAAATTTATTTTGTAAATTTAAATGTGCTTTCACTGGCAAACTATATATTCTTTTTTTTCTCTTTTTTTGGTTTTTCGAGGTAGGGTTTCACTCTAGCCCAGGCTGACCTGGAATTCACTATGTAGTCTCAGGGTGGCCTTGAACTCATGGTGATCCTCCTACCTCTGCTTCCCCAGTGCTGGGATTAAAGGAGTGCACCACCATGCCCGGCAACAGATTACAATCTTTAATCACTTTTCATACTCTTATCTCATTATTCTTTTTCTCTTTCTGTAGCACTGAGGATCGAGCCCAGGGCCTCTCCATTGCTAAGCAAGTGCCCTATCCCTGAGCTATGCCCCCCATGCTAAACAAGCACCCGATCTCTTAGCTATGCCCCAGCCTCCCCAACCCTCTTATTTATTTATTATTTATTCTTTGGTTTTTCAAGGTAGGTTTTCACTCTAGCCCAGGCTGACCTGGAATTCACTATGTAGTCTCAGGCTGGCCTCGAACTCATGGCGATCCTCCAACCTCTGCCTCCCGAGTGCTGGGATTAAAGGTGTGCACCACCATGCCTGGCCCCCCAACCCTCTTTTTTACATTGTATTTTGAGTCATTTTCTCACTGAATTGCCCAGCAGGCCCTGAACTTTTGATCCTCCTGCCTCTGCCTCCTGAGTAGCTGGGATTCCGTGTCTGTGCTAGCAGGTCCTGGCTTTATTTCGCTTTTTTTTTTTTTTTTTTTTTTTTTTTTTTTTTGGTTTTTTGAGGTAGGGTGACCTGGAATTCACTCTGTATTCCCAGAGTGGACTTGAACTCATGGTGATCCTCCTAACTCTGCCTCCCGAGTGTTGGGATTAAAGGCGTGCGCCACCATGCCCAGCTTTTATTTCGCATTTTTACCAAGCTCAGTGTTTCCCTCCCTGACTCCGTGCATGTCAGAACCCTGAACATGTCTCCATACCTTGTTTCCTGCTCCACCCACTCGCAGCACATCATCCGGGTTCATGGCTGAAATACAGTCGGTGACCAGCTTGTTGCTATGAGATCTGGTGGTTGTGATAATGTGCTTCCCAGCGGGGGCTTCTTTCAGCTGAAAGCCAAAGGCACCTAAACCCAACACTGCCCAGATCGTCCTCCCCAGCAGGGCGTCTGGTCCCGCCTGGGCAAAGGAGTGACACAACGAAAGTCAGCATTTGTGGAAAGATGCTAGCTGAACACAGAACACCGCGTTAGTTACATTTAGTCACAGTTTACATATTTAGTTAGGGTAGTTAGTTATTGATGGCAATATGACAAAAATGTTATAAAAACAACAGAAACATCCTTGATGAAGAACTTTCCTTCACAGCGTTCACTGATTCTCCTCCATGATGTTTTGGACAATGGTTTCCAAGGTGATGAGAAAAGTTTTGAGTCCTCAGGAAAAGAAACTTCACACACTGATTACTGTTTCTTTTGGAATCACCCAGTGATCTGTCTGTTATACTGAAAAGAGCCAGTTTCAAAAGGCACAGAAATTGCAGGAGATGAAATACTGGTACTTTGAAGAACAGCAGGCCTGTGTGACTCAGGAGAAGGTGCTCTGCTGCTGGGGAGTCAGCGCTCCTGACCCAGCAGCTGAGGCATGGCTGTGGGTTTTGCAGCCAGGGCTGACACTCCACTGATAACCACCATGAAATGGCAAAGACAGTGCCATCGGGGAACCTATCCTTTCCTTGATGGGACTCAAAACTTTTCAACCATATTGTAACTACATGCAGAAAAATGTCACATATATCAGGGAAAATAAAACTGATGCTAACATAACCAGTCCAAATTCATCAAAATGTGATCTTAATACCCATACTCAATACCAAGAAGGGCCAGACACTAAGTGCTTTATACATGCATTATCTCATTTAATCTTCACCGCCACCCCAGGAAGTAGGAATTATTACTCTTAGAGATGAGAGAAAAATGAGAACTGATGCTAGGGCAGTCATAACCAAATCCAGCTCACCTGTGCTCAAAGCTGTTTTTATTTATTTATTTATTTTTTACTTTTTATTTTATTTTTTTTTTTTTTTTTCCAGGTAGGATCTTACTCTGGCCCAGGCTGATCTGGAATTCACTATGTAGTTTCAGGGTGGCCTTGAACTCATGGCAATCCTCCTACCCTGCCTCCCAAGTGCTGGGATTAAAGGTGTGTGCCACCACAGCCTGCTAGCTGTTTTTATTTTGTGCTTTTGAGATGAGGTCTCACTATGATGTCCTGGTTGGGCTTAGCCACTGGTATTAGGGTGGAGATGCAGCAGTCAGTCAATACCCAGCACAACATAAGCTAAGCTGATGGAACCCTAGCACTTGGGAGGTGGAGATATAAGGAACACAAATTCAAGGTCATTTTCACTTACATAGTGAGCTCAAGGTCAGCCTGGGCTAAAGATCCTGTCCCCCCACACAAAAAAAAAACCCAAAGCTAATGCTAGACTGCTTGCGTTTACTTCGCCAAATGTTTTCACACTCCTCAACGTCTCTGTCCTTGAGCGGTTCACTGGTGCTGCTCCAGTGGACTCTGCTTATGCAGCAGGGCTCCCTAGAAACTGACTCTGAGACGGCGGTGGGGGTAGGAGCAGGTGGGGGACCATTGCTCACAAGTGTATGGGGGATCAACATCTGTGGGTGGAAGCAGGTGCCGGCAGAGGGAGAAAAGAGACAGGAGGTTCGTAAATTCAAGGCAGTGCAGGCCACACAGTAAGTTTTAGGCCAGCATGGCAGGCATAGTGACAGCCTGTCTCAAAACACAAAACAAAACAGACCAAACAAAACAAAACAAAACAGGGCTTAGTGGTTAAGGTGCTTGCCTGCAAAGCCAAAGGACCTTGGTTCAATTGCCCAGGACTCACATAAGCCAGATACACAAGGGGGCACATGTGTCTGGAGTCTGCAGTGGTTAGAGGCCCTGACGTGCTCATTCTCTCTCTACCTGCCTATCTCTGTATCTCTCTCTCTCTCTCTCTCTCTCTCTCAAAGAAATAAATAAAAATAAAATATTAAAAAAAGAAACAAAACAGTGCGAGAGATGGCTCAGTGGTTAAATGTGCTTGCTTAGCAAAGCCTGATGGCCCAGGTTCAATTCCCCAGTACCTATGTAAAGCCAGATGAACAAAGTGTTGTATATGTTTGAAGTTTGTTTTCAGTGGCAAGAGGCCCTGGTGAGCCCATTCTGTCTGTTGCAGATAAACAAATAAATGAAAAAAATAATTTAATTAAACAAAACAAAACAGGGGGCTGGGGTGATTTCTCAGCGGCTAAAGGGGCTTGCTTGCAAACCTTACTGGCCTGAGTTCAGTTCTCCAGCTTTACCTATGTAAAGCCAAACACAAAAGTGGCACATGCATCTAGGATTCAGTGGTAAGAGACCCTGGTGAACTCATACATACATAATACATACATACATACACATATTCATACATACAAAACAAACAACCAAACAATCAAACAAAAAGTCGTACTCCCTCTGTAGCTGACTATGATGGCAAAGAGCTCGGGCCCAGGGATGCTGGTGGTGCAGTCCAGTGTGGTGGCAGCTGCCCTTCCTGGGGGCTCCTGACCTCACTCTCTCCCTCTCTCACTCTCTCCCTACGCTTCGCCTTACACATGATTTAATGTCCCTCCTGCTGGGTAGCAGGCAAGCTTGGACATAACGACACATGGGCTTTCTTTACTCCTTGTTATGTGTTTCGCCCCATTTAATGGTTCAGTCTCTCATCTTGCTCAAGAGAGCAATACAGAGTACGAGTAAGGTTTGCACTTGACTTTGACCCCTGTTCTGCCATTTATCCAGTGGGTAATATTGTTGTAAGTGAAGTGCCTTAGTTTCTGCCTACTCCCTTCCTCCTCTCCTCTTCTTCCTTCTTGTTTGTGATAGAACTCAGGGTTTCAGCTTTGCACATGCCAGGCAGGCATGCCGTCACTGAGCTACATCCCAGCCCTCTTTTTATTTTGAGACAGGACCTCACTAGGTTACCCAGACTGGCCTTGAACTCACTCTGTAGACCAGGTAGGCCTGGAACTTGAACTTCACCTTGTTAGTTTCACAAGCAGCTGAATACAAGCTGTGTTACCATTTTAGCTAGTTTTCTCTCCTTTAAAGATGTATTTTTATTTGTTTACTAGAGACAGAGAGAGGGGGAGAATAGGCATGCCAGGGCCTTTAGCCACTGCAAACGGACTCCAGATGCATGTGCCACCATGTGCATCTGGCTTACATGGGACCTGGAGTATCAAACCTGGGTCCTTAGGCTTCCCAGGCAAGTGCCTTAACTGCTAAGCCATCTCTCCAGCCCTAGTTTTCTCTTCTTTAAACTGAGTGGGACAGTTTCCTTATAGGGCATGGCCAGTATTAGATGAGATAATGTCACGAATCCCTTGCTCCTGGCAGCACAGCAGGCGCGTAAGTCTGGATACATTTCAGCTATTATCTTGATGGCTATAGAAAACCATCTTCAGCCTTGAATACCACCAAGATACCTGGCAACTTCTCTACTTCTGTTTGTTGCAACCAGTTTTAAGACATAAGCATATGGAAAAGAGAGGGTGAAGGGACCCAGCGCAGAAAGAGGCAGGAAGGGGACAAAAGAAACTGAATCAGCGAGGGAGATGGACAGTGACTGCCTGGGGAACACAAGCGCCTGCCTCCTTTCTGCCTAGCGGAGCCCTAGCTACGTTTCTCACCTTTGCTCCATTCCTGTGTTCCCTTAACTTCTGCTTTTCATGGCTCTGTAGAAAATGAATACAATTTTTCTATTCTTAGAAATACGGGATGTGTCACTAGTTCCTAATACTTAGATCTCTTTTGTGATGAAAGGTTCCATGCATTCTGCTTTTTCTATGCATCAAATGACCTTCTTTTAAGTAACAGTGTAAACTTACTGAAGTGCCTGCATGTAATTGTTATTAAAAAAACCAGGCTATATTATAAAATTTAATGAACACTTAAGCAATTTAGTATAACTCTACTAATAACATATAACTTCTTCAGTAAGGCACAAGAAATAAATTTCATTTACAATAATATAAGCGGTAGGTATAAACAAGCTTACATTAGAAATAAATATTAATCCTATTCTAAAATCAAAAATTCAGGAGTAAAAGTCCCCACGCTGATTACTTTGTTTCAAAATTCTATGAAGTTCACACTAATATAACTATTTAAAAAAAATATATATATATATTTTTGGTTTTTCGAGGTAGGGTCTCGCTTTAGCTCAGGCTGACCTGGAATTCACTCTGTAGTCTCAGGGTGGCCTCAAACTCACGGCAATCCTCCTACCTCTGCCTCCCAAGTGCTGGGATTAAAGGCGTGTGCCACCACGCCCGGCTCTATTTAAAATATTTTATTTCAATATTTTCCTTCAAAATGTAATGGAATATTCTGGCTCTGAGATTATACTAGTTTCTTGTTCCTAAGGAAGGCAATTTCTCTGAAGTACAACAGGCATCCAGAGCAGAGCAGATTAAGAGAGACAGAGTGAAAGAAAGAGTCTGAGAGCATCTTTAGTTTGATATTAGTCTTGACCACAATTTAGGCATTGCACAGAATTACAACCTGGCTAGCACCGTTCTTGGCTGACATGGTTCATTTCCTCCAGGTACGTCAAGAGCCACCTGTAAGTCAGGTGTCTTGATGACCAGGCTAATGGGAAACCATATCCTACTTCCCTGCCCTTGAATCATAAATATATAAAAAATGTAATGCAGTGGAGGGAGGGCTTAGTGGTTAAGGCATTTGCCTGCAAAGCCAAAGGACCCAGGTTCGATTCCCCAGTTCCCACATTAGCCAGAAGCACAAGGAGGCACACGTGCCTGAGTTCTTGTGCAGTGGCTGGAGGCCCTGGTGCCTCTCTCTCTCTCTCTCCCCCTCTTTCTCTGTCAAATAAATAAATAAAAATAAAGATATTTTAAATGATGTAATGCACACAGTTTATGTCGATGTACCCACATCTACATATTGACATACTCCTGGGATCAATTCCCCCTGAGGAGTTCATTCAACATGTCAAAACCTGTCTATACTTTGAAAGGTTCCCTAGGTGACTGCGCATGCAACCAAGCTGCCCACCACTGGACTAGGTGGCATCTAGAACCATGACATGACTGTCACCTCTCTAATATTTTGTCTCACTGTACTCATACCTGGTAGTTGTAATATGGCTGGTTGATAATGCCTGCTATGGCTTTTCCTTCATAAGCAATTCCAATAAGAACTGTTACATTGTCGAGGAGACCTGCAAAGGAGAAATGCCAAGTAGGTAACTTTCTCATGTCAATGTCAGTACATCAATTGCCCCAAGTAATTTCTTCAGTAAAGGCAAGGAATGTGCCCTGGTTCATCCATGACCCATCCTACTTATGTAAGATGCACAAACTAAGAGAGGTGGTCAGAGAAAGAACGAAAGATTACGACTAATGTGAGTTGATAACTACTGTCTCACTAGTACAGTTTACAAACAAATTAACAAAATAGCCATAATGCCGCCACCATTATCACTAGAATCCTCTGTACCCCTTCTGCCCCATCCAATTCACTCTGACCTGCTGGGTCAAATCTCTACTCCTGAGTCCTTTCTAGACTTACATTTCAAGCCTCCAGCAGGTTCTCAGAGGAGGGAGTCCTGGGACTCTCTGGTAGTGTGAGAATCAACTGGGATAAATGTTACATACGGAGCTCAGGGTCCTTCCCAGAGCTAGTGACGAACCTGGGGTAGGCGTCAGGCCCTGAATAAGTTCCATGTTCTCATACACAAATTAAGGTCATCAACAGCCTTCCTGTTTCTCAGAGGATTATAGAGATGTTTTCAGTATACACGGTACATATATGTGCACACATAAATAGACGTGCAAGAAATCACTCATTATAGTTCTTTCTCATCCAGTGACCAAGGTTTACTTCTAAAAGTTTTTAAATTTTTTCTTTTAAGCCGGGCATGGTGGCGCATGCCTTTAATCTAAGCACTTGGGGGGCAGAGGTAGAAAGATCACCTAGAGTTCGAGGCCACCCTGAGACTACATAGTGAATTCCAGGTCAGCCTCAGCTACAGTGAGACCCGACCTCGAAAAACAAAAAAAATTTTTTTTTTCTTTTGTTAAGTTGTAAAATTGATGACAAAAATAAGAAAACCTACATACATCATTTATTTATTTATTTTTGGGACAGGTTTTCATGCTGTAGCTCAAGCTGTCCTAGAACTCCCTGAGTAGGCCAAGCTGGTCTCTAATTCACGCTCTTCCTAGTTCAGCCTCCCAAGTGCTTTCCGTAGATCTTTATTTCAAAAATAAAACTCCAGCCGGGCGTGGAAGCACATGCCTTCAATCCCAGAACTCTGGAAGCAGAGGTAGGAGGATCACCATAAGTTCGAGGCTACCCTGAGAATACACAGTGAATTGAGTGAATTGAGACTCTGCCTCAAAAAAACAAAAAATAAAAAATAAAATTAAAAAAAACTCCAGGCTTCTGAAAACATGAAACTCTAGCTCTCAGTAGAGTCCTTTTTGGTTTGCATCGGGTCTCGCTCTAGCCCAAGCTGACCTGGAACTCACTCTGTAGCTGAAGGATGGCCTTGAACCCATGGTACAGCAGAGCATGGGCAGCACAGGGCTGCCTGCTGCTGTTTGTCCCCCAGTAACACTGGGTTTCAGTTTCAGAAATCCCTTTAACAACCTGGGTTTAATATGCTCAGTGTCCTACGTGGAGGAATCAGAACCGTGGGCTGGTAGAGTGCGCGGAGTGGTAGCTTGGGAGAAAAGTTTTTCTCTTGTGTGATGTTAACCACTGTGAACACAGACAGTGTTGGAAAGACGCAGAGCGCAAGGCCAGCAGGTGAAGCAGCAGGGTTCTCATGCCATATCCCAGCATCCTGCTGTGACACTGACCTTCAGTATACTCCTTGGTGCCATCCAAAGGATCAACCCAAACCACAAGCTAAAAACAAAAGTGGAAAAAAAAAAAAAGAGGAAATATTCCAATCAAGTATGCAAAATGCAAAACAGAATTACATAGATTAAAGCCATTCCCGTTTCACATGCTTGAACTTATAGATGGTTTAAGTCAACATCACCAGTTTTGTGACAGTAAAAGAATGTAAGGCTTCATAATCGTGGAATAAGTGCACTTAAATTTAATAAAAAACTGATTAGAGGGCTGGAGAGATGGCTTAGTGGTTAAGGCATGTGTCTGCATAGCCAAAGGACCTGGGTTCAATTCCCCAGTACCCACGTAAGCCAGATGCACAAGGGTCATATGTGTCTGGAGTTCGTTTGCAGTGGCTGGATGCCCTGGCGTGCCCATTCTCTCTCTATCTGTCTCTCTTCTCTTTCTGCTTGCAAATAAGTAAAAATTTTAAAAAGACTGATTAGAGAATTTTATAAAAATTTATATATTATTATTTACAAGCAGGGTAGAGAAAGGCGGAGGGAATGGGAACACCAGGACCTCTTGCCACTGCAAACAAACTCCAGATACATGCACTACTTTGTGCATCTGGCTTTACGTGCATACTGGGGATATATACCTGGGCCATTAGGCTTACAAGCAGGCACTTTAACCACTAAACCATCTCTCTGGATCCTGATTAAATGCTTTTTATTGGGGCTGGAGAGATTTCTCAGTAGTTAAAAGCACTTGTTTGCAAAGCCTGATGACCTGGATTCAGTTTTCCAATATCCATGTAAAGACAGGTGCACAAAGTTGCGCATGTGTCTGGAGTTCATTTGTAGTGGCAAGCAGTCCTAGCATATACAAACTCACCCTCTCTGTCTCTATCAAGTAAATAATTAAATATACCCTTTTACTAGCCGTGGCTGATAAATTTCCACTGCCACTCAGTCCTAAGCACAATGTCATGAACACATGGTGCTCTAGGGGGCGCTACAGGGACGCCTACAGAGGCACCAAAAATGTTTTGAACAAAGTAGGGTTATGCTATATATATATGTGATGATTAAAAAAAAAGTCTGACTACTTTAAGGACACAGAAAATGGAATGGCTCATAAAACTGACAAAAAACTAAAAAGCAAATTCCTGTTTACTATTTATTGATCCAGTGACCACCAAAATATAACACGCTCATTTCTGAGAGCCTATTTCTTTTTCCCTTTCTTTCTTTCTTTCTTTCTTTCTTTCTTTCTTTCTTTCTTTCTTTTTTGGTTTTCTGAGGTAGGGTCTCACTCTAGTCCAGGCTGACCTAGAATTCACTATATAGTCTCAGGGTGGCCTCGAACTCTTGGCGATCTTCCTACCTCTGCCTCCCGAGTGCTGGGATTAAAGGCATATGCCACCACTCCCGGCTTATTTCTTTCTTCTTAAATTAAATTAAATTAAATTAAATTTTTAACTTGAGAGAGACAGATACAGAATGGGCATGCCAGGGCCTCTCAGCCACTGTGAATGAACTTCAGACGCTAGTGTGCCCCCTTGTGCGCATGTGCAACATTGTGTGCTTGCGTCACTTTTACATCTGGCTAAACATGAGACCTGGAGATTCGAACGGGCATTCTTAGGCTTCCCAGGCAGGCACCTTGACCGCTAAGCCATCTCTCCAGTCCTGTTTTTATTTTTTTGTTTTGTTTTTTTCTTCTTTTTTAAAAAAGATTTTATTTTATTTTATTTATTAGAGACAGAGAGTGAGAGAGAGTGTGAGAGAGAGTGAGAATGGGCATGCCAGGGCGTCTAGCCATTGCAAATGAACTCCGGATGCATGTGCCACATCATGTGCATCTGGCTTACGTGGGACCTGGAGAATAGAACCTGGGTCCTTAGGTATCACAGGCATGCGCCTTAACTGCTAAGCCATCTCTCTAGACCAGTGAGA
Organism: Orientallactaga sibirica; assembly: GCA_036365145.1. NCBI lineage: Eukaryota > Metazoa > Chordata > Mammalia > Rodentia > Dipodidae > Orientallactaga > Orientallactaga sibirica. The sequence goes on from JAEOAD010000035.1 coordinate 3,004,450, forward strand.
GTCTGTTTCTGATGTCTCATTTTCTTTTTATTCTCTATACCACAAAATAGCTTCATCCAGAAAGTATTCCATAAATGGTTTAAAATTAGAGAAATATAAGCTGGGAGTGCCTTTAAACCCAGCACTAGGGAGGGAGAGGTAGGAGGATTGCTGAGAGTTTGAGGCCAGCTTAGGACTATAGAGTGAGTTTCAAGTCAGCCTGGGCTAGAGTGAGACCCTACCTCGAAAAAAAACACAAACAAAATTTAGAGAAATATGTTTAAATCTGGAATCACAGATTAATTTAAACAACTCTTGAAAGTGAGATGATTTTTATAGCTTTCAGAAATAGCCCAGTTACCCATAACCAAGTATACTTAGTATAAATGAGATTTTCTTTTTTTTTTTTTTTTTTTGGTTTTTTGAGGTAGGGTCTTGCTCTAGCTCAGGCTGACCTGGAATTCACTCTGTATTCTCAGAGTGGCCTCAAACTCACAGCAATCCTCCTACATCTGCCTCCTGAGTGCTGGGATTAAAGGCGTGCGCCACCACATCCGGCAACAATTTTTTTTAAGAAAGAATATATTTAGGAAGAAAGCCTTATTTATCTAGGCATGATGATGCACGCCTTTAATCCCAGCACTTTGGAGGCAGAGGTAGGATTACCGTGAGTTCAAGGCCACCCTGAGACTACATAGTGAATTCCAGGTCAGCCTGAGCTACAGCGAGACCCTACCTCAAAAAACAAAACAAAACAAAACAAAATTATTTATTTGAGAGAGCAAGAAGTAAGAGAGGGAGAGAGAATGGGAACACCAGGTCCTCCAGCCTCTGCAAATGAATTTCAGACACATGTACTACCCTATGCATCTGGCTTACGTGGGTACTGGGGAATTGAACATGGATCCTTAGGCTTCGTGGGCAAGCACCTTAACCACTGAGCAACCTTTCCAGCCCCCTAAAAGTATTCTTAATACTGGTTTCAGAGCAGAAAGGACATCTCTGGGAGGAGAAAATGAGCTCTAACAGGTCACATCCATTTGGTCATCTGCCACTTCTGTGTTGGTTCTCAAAGATTTCAAGTTCCTAACAGCCTGGATTTTATAAGCACCAGCTTCTCCTTTTACATACGTTATCCCCTTTAAAATGGCAGTCAGTTCAGAGTCACAGAGTACAGAGGATAGGTGGGCCTTACATCTTCCTCCTTGATGGTCCTGTACTGGGACGGGCATGGTTGCTTCAGAACCTCCTCCCACTGACCGTCTTCAATCAGCTCTGGATCCACTTCCCCGGAAGGCAGGTCCTAAAGCAGAGATCACACCCTTCTTGAAGCTGCTGATCCTTCCAGGATGGCCCCCCCCTTTTTTTTTTTCAAGGTAGGGTCTCTCTGTAACCCAGGCTGACCTGGAATTCACTTTATTGTCTCAGGGTTCCTTGAACTCATGGTAATCCTCCTACCTCTGCCTTCTGAGTGCTGGGATTAAGGTATGCACAGGATGCATTTTATTTCACCCCACAACTTTCCCTCCTCCTTCCTACTCACAATTTATGTTTAGAGCTTTTAAAGCAAACCTGGGATATAAACTGAGACCCTGGATTTCTCTAGGACTTCCACCTCAGAGCCTAACGTTGGGGAGGCAGGAGGGGGTTCCCTCTGAGAGAGTCTCACAGTTCTGATAATGCTGGATTCTGACTTTTGTTTAAAACTTGTTTCAGGACCATGTAAGAGGAACTCAAAAATCTTTCCCTCTTTCCAGTTTAGCCGAAATTGGATTTAAGTCCATCTTTCTGCCCCATTTCTTTGGGGGGGGTGTGTGTGTGAAGGATGGAATACAATGTCAGGGGCCTGGAACTTGTCCGATAGGTTAGTGGGGCTGACCAGTGAGTCCCAGGGGTCTGTCTGCTCCACCCCACCCCCCAGCACTGGGAGCACAAGCATGTGCTTTCTTTTCACATGGGTTCCGGAGACTGAAGTCAGGTCCTCACGCTTGTGAGGCAAGCACTTCACCGACTGAGCCATCTCCCCAACCCTCCTTGACCCAATTTTGTTTCCCTTTTTCTTTTGGATTGCTTGGAAATTAAGGCAGTAGGTTATAACCCTGAATGTCTGGTTACACTAGGGCTGAGGAGGTAGTTCAGTGGTACAGAATTCACCAAGCATACACAGGACCCTGGGGTTTTACCTCAGCACTATGAAAGAAAGAAAAAACAAACGAAAGATAAATAACTACTTCCCACCCTCACCCCCAGTGTCAGGACACCAGTAATCCCAGCACTTGAGAGGCTGAGGCAGGAAGAATTCAAGGCCAATCTGGGTTATACAGTGAGATCTTGTCAAACAAACAGAGCTAATTTAAATTTTAAAAAGCTTATTTCTGTTTCAGTCACATGTATGCAAAGTTAGTTTGAAATTGTTTTTATTTATTTGCAAACAGAGAAAGGGAGAGAGAGAGAGAGAGAGAGAATGAGAATGGGTACACCAGGGCCTAGTGCCACTGTAAACAAACTCCAGACACATGCACCACTTTGTGCATCTGGCTCTATGTGGATACTGGGGAACTGAACCCAGGCTGTCAGGCTTTGCCAGCAAGTGCCTTTAACCACTGACTCATCTCTCCAGCTTACAAGTCAATTTTTTTCTAAAGATTTTATTTATTTATTTATTTATTTATTTATTTATTTATTTATTTATTTTAGACACAGAGAAGGAGAGAGAGAGAAAGAGAGAATGGGCACATTTTAGCCACTGCAGACGAACTACAGAAGTTTGTGCCACCATGTGCATCTGGCTTACGTGGGACCTGGAGAATTGAACCTGAATCCATAGGCTTCACAGGCATGCTAAGCCTTCTCTCCAGCCCTACAAGTCGAATTTTTAAAGCAAACAATAAGGTAACTAACAAAACCCATCCAATTTCAAAGTTTCAGAACTTTGCCAATTTTTTATTTTTGAGGCAAGCCCAACAGTCTAGCCTTTAAAAAATTTTTTTCTGGCCGGGCGTGGTGGCGCACGCCTTTAATCCCAGCACTTGGGAGGCAAAAAATTTTCGAGAGTTAAAACTTTTTATCAGCCTTAAGAGTGAGACCCAGCAAAAAAAAAAAAAAAAAAAAAAAAAAAAATTTTTTTCTTAAAATTTTTTATTTAAGAGTGACAGAGAGAGAGAGAGAGAAAATAGGTGTGACAGGGCCTCCAGCCAGTGCAAATGAATTCCAGATGCATGTGCCACCTTATGTATCGGCTTACGTGGGTTCTGGGGAATCAAGCCTTGAACCAGGGTCCTCAGGCTTCACAGGCAAGCGCTTAACCACTAAGCCATTTCTCCAGGCCCACCTTTTTTTTTTTTTTTTTAATGCAAGAGAGTGAGAGTGGGAGCAAGGCGGGGGAGGAGAGAATTGGCACTGGGGCCTCCAGCCACTGCAATTGAACTCCCGACATGTGCACCACCTACTGCACATGTGCAACCTTGCACACTTGTGCCACTTTGCATCTGGCTTATGTGGGACCTGGGAGTTGAACATGGGTCCTTAGGCTTCGAAGGCAAGCACCTTAACTGCTAAGCCATCTCTCTACCCCTGCCAATCTTTTTTTTTTTTTTTTTTTGGTTTTTCGAGGTAGGGTCTCACTCTGGCCCAGGCTGACCTGGAATTAACTCTGTAGTCTCAGGGTGGCCTTGAACTCACTGAAATCCTCCTACCTCTGCCTCCCGAGTGCTGGGATTAAAGGCGTGCGCCACCACGCCCGGCCTGCCAATCTTCTTTAAAAAATATTTTATGTATTTATTTACAAGCAGAGAGAGAGAGAGACAGACAGACATTCTACAGAGAATGGGTGAACCAGGGTCTAGTGCCACTGCAAACTAACTCTAGATGCATGCACCACTTTGTGCATTGGCTTATGTAGGTACTACGGAACTGAAACTGGGTCATTAGGCTTTGTAGGCAAACACCTTAACTGCTGAGCCATCTCTCCAGCCCCAATCTTTTTTTAAAAATGTTTTCTAAATATTTAATTAATTAATTTATTTGAGAGAGAGAGAGAGAGGAAGAGGCAGAATGAATGGGCAAGCCAGGGCCTCCAGCCACTGCAAATGAACTCCAGACGCATGTGCCTCCTTGTGCATATGGCTTACGTGGGTCCTGGAGAATCAAACCAGGGTCTTTGGGCTTCACAGGCAAATGCCTTAACCACTAAGCCATTTCCCTAGCCCTTTAGCCCCAGTCTTATTTATTTATTCTGAGGTAGGGTTTCACTCTAGCCCAGGCTGACCTGGACTTCAATATGTAGTCTCAGGGTGGCTTTGAACTCATGGTGATCCTCCTACCTCTGCCTCTCAAGTGCTGGGATTAAAGGCATGCACCACCATGCTCGGCTAGCCCCAATCTTTTAAACTTCATTTTTGAAGCTGGGATTGAATGTAGGACCTCACCCATGCAAAGCACATGCCCTTCTTAATGTCTCAGCTATGCTCAGAATGTGCTCTCCTACTGAGATCCACCCGCAACCCTCAGCCCACCTTAGAGCGTGTATGCCAAGCATTAACTATGATAGTAACCGCATCTTCTCCAGCTAAGAACTGAGACTTCTGCCCTAGACATGGACCAAAATATTTTCAAATCAGACTATTTCCTCTAAGAGATGCAGGTACTTTGTGTTAAAACACTAGATGCAATACTAACATTTTAACAGTAGTATAAAACCCAATGACATGTCAGTTATAAATCCGTACAGTAGGCAGGAAGTAAAAAATACGATGTTGTTGGTAACTCTTACCTCTTCCCCTATAATTGTCAGCTTGGGGAACTTCCGGGACAGGGAGGTGCAGATGCTCATCTGCACCAGGCGGTCTGCTTTGGTCTGCAGGTCTGTGGCAGAGGTCTGCAACGGAGAGGACAAGCTTTAACAGGGCGAAAATGAAATCAGTAGTCTTCAAATTCCTAAGTGCACACTATCTATATAATTTATATATTATTACACTTCCGGTTTTTAGATTCCTAGAGCTTAACATCAAATGAACCAACTAGTTTCTTGCCTTTCTTCTTTTCACAGAAAAGCAGTTAAAATTCAGAAATAAAGCCAGGTTTAGTGGCACACTCCTTTGGTTCTGACACTAAGGAGGCTGAGGCAGGAGGGTTGTTATGGGTTTGATGCCAGCTTGGGTTACAGGGTGAGACTGTGTCTCAATAAATAAATAAATTTGCAGCCGGGCGTAGTGGCGCACGCCTTTAATCCCAGCACTTGGGAGGCAGAGGTAGGAGGATCGCCTTGAGTTCAAGGCCACCCTGAGACTACATAGTTAATTCCAGGTCAGCCTGGGCCAGAGTGAGACCCTACCTCGAAAAACCAAAAAAATAAAAATAAAAAATAAAATAAAATAAAAATAAAAATAAAAAAATAAATTTGAAGGCTGGGCATGGTGGTACATGCCTTTAATCCCAGCACTCTGGAGGCAGAGGTAGGAGGATCACTGTGAGTTTGAGGCCACCCTGAGACTACATAGTAAATGCAGCCAGGTCAGCCTGGGCCAGAGTGAGACCCTACCTCGAAAAACAAAAACACAAAAAAATAAACAAATAATTAAATTTGAGAAGTGTGTATATGCGTGTGCTGATGGAGATCAGACCAAGGGTTTGCACATGCTAGGCAAGTGCTGTACCACTGAGCTACATCCCCAACCCTATAATGGTTAAAGCTGAGAAAGGCGCTTTTATATATATATATTTTTTCTCCATGTCAGTAATTATTTTGTTAGGTCTTTAGATTTCAACTTTTGGTTCACAAAGCTTATGGGACAGGAAATTACTGGTGTGGTAGCACACATCTGTATTTCCAGCACAAAGAGAAAGAGGCTGGAGGATCCCTGCCAAATTCAATACTATGTTCTACATCTGGCTTGTAACCATAGTCTACCATCGTGAGTTCAAGGCCACCTACATAGGGAAACTGTGTTCCAAAATCAAAAATAATAATAAAAAAAGCCAGGAAATTTATACTTTTCCAAAGCAAAGTTAAATATTATATCATTAATGTTTGCAAAGTTTTTTTTTTTTGGTTTTTCGAGGTAGGGTCTCACTCTAGTTCAGGCTGACCTGGAGTTCACTCTGTAGTCTCAGGGTGGCCTCAAACTCACGGTGATCCTCCTACCTCTGCCTCCTGAGTGCTGGGATTAAAGGCGTGCGCCACCACGCCTCGCCCTGCAAAGTATTTCTTACATAACTCATTCTATAACTTCCCCCTTGAGAGGTCCCAAAGATTACTTATTAATGTATTAGAAAGAATTCTAACCATTCTGGAGAGATGATATTTTTACAGAAGCCAGATGGACACATGTGTCTGGAGTTCATTTTGCAGTGGGGGATTTTTTGGTGGTGGTACTGGGGGGTGGGGGGTTAAGACAGAATCTTATGCAGCTGAAGCTGACCTTGAACTCATAATCCTCCTGCCTCCACTTCCCAAGTGCTGAGATTACAGGCAAGAGCCACCACATCCAGCATAAGAATTCATATTTCTAAAATAAAAGAATTATGGAAATGGGCTGCAGTTAAACTTAACATACAGCTCACCTATGTTACTCAACTCACCCGTTTTAGAGAGTCATGCTAGTGAAAGATAGTAAAAGATTTTGCAAATCTTACCACAACCACAACCACACACACACAACCACAGTCTCCTTTGTTGCTACCTTCAGAGTTTTTTTTTTTTCCCCCAGAGGTAGGGTCTCACTGTAGCTCAGGCTGACCTGGAATTCACTATGTATTCTCAGGGTGGCCTTGAACTCATGGCTATCCTTCTACCTCTGCCTCCCGAGTTCTGGGATTAAAGGCATGCACCACCACACCCTGCTCCCCACCTTGAGAGTTTTATATGTTGAAATTATGTAAGACTGACTAGAAAATTGACACATTATATTATCTAAAAAGCAGAGTTCTTAGAATACTTAACAATGAGATATGGAGTGAGATAAAAACTACCCTTTCATTCCACTCTAAAGTTGCTGGCTATCTCAAGGTAAAGTATTATTTTGCTGAAATGTAAACTTCACAAAGGAGTTTTATTCTTCAATGGATTGTGCCTGACACACAGTAAATGCTCCATAAATATCTGTGAAATGAAAGCTGGGTGTAATGACTCATGTCTTTACTCTCAGCACTTGGGATACTGAGGCAGGAGGATCACTGTCAGTTTGAGGCCAATCTGGGCCACAGAGTGAGCTTAGGTTAGCCTGGGCTAGACTTAGATGCTGACTCAAAAAACAAAAACAAAACAAAACAAAACAAAACAAAACACCACCGAACAGCTACAAAGGTATTTTATACACTTGTTAACTGAAATGCTTAAGTGAGTAGTTGAGCTTGAAGGTTAGCTACCCATCAATCAAAGTTTGGTGGCCTCACTGAGGAGAAAGAGCACCACCACACTGACAGCCCTCATTCAAATACACGAGGCATCTCAACGCTTCCCTTAAGATAAACACTTCTGATCTTTTGTCAACAAAGTACCAGCCTCATAATTTGGGATACCTTGGATGAGAATCTAATTTGTCCCTGTTGCTTTTTTTAAAATTATTATTTTTAGAGAGAGACACAGAGACAGACAGAGAGAGAGGGAGAGGAAGAAAGATACAGATGGGCGCGCCAGCAGTCTCTCAGCTGCTGTGAACGAAATCCAGATGTGTGCGCCCCCTTGTGGACAAGTGAGGCATTGTGCCCTTGCGTCACTGCATCTGGCTAAACGTGGGACCTGGAGATTGGAAATGGTGTTCTTAGGCTTAGGAGGCAGGCGCCTTAACCGCTAAGCCATCTCTCCAGCCCCCTGCTGCTTTTTTGAGCATTTAAACATTTTATCTATTTATTTTGGTGTGTGTGAGATGTATGTGTGGGGTGTGTGTGTTTGTGAAGCCCCTTATGGCTGTTACTGCTGTGAATAAGGAATTTAAATTTCTCATTTAAATGGCAGGTTTTACCAAACATGCGAAATGTCCTAAAGGCAGAATGATTTTGCATGCACTAGAAGACTCTAAGATTGGTCCTGGGGCTGGACATCAGCCAGTGGCAAAGTCACCCAAATAAAGATCGTGAATGAAGTCTCTGAGTTGTCTCCAAGCAGGCACAGAGCCCATTTGAACTACAGATTTTCCAGTCTCAGTCATTTTAACTGTACAAGTCTGTCCAAATTATGACACCCTTCAGCTGCTGTAAGGATAGAAGTCAAGACGGTCTAAAGGAGAGCTGACGTGCAGTACCTTCTGCACTATGCCCAGGTCTCCCTCAGCGATGACGCGCCTGACAATCACCCCGGCCTTCTGAGCAATGGAGTATGCCGAGGCCACCAACCGCATCAGCACTGTGTGACTGGAAGCCATGGTAAGCCCTGAAAGAAAAGCCACGAAATACTTTGTTACTTTAATGACCAAATACTGGGGACTAAAAAGATTGCTCAGTGGTTACAGTCAATTGGTTGTACAGCCCGACGGCCCAGGTTCCCTGCTCAAGCCATTCACATAAGCCAGGCATAAAAAGTGGTGAAAGCAACCAATGTTCACTTGAAGTGGTAAGAAGCCCTGGCACCTGTATATACACACATATACACTTAAATAAATAAATATAAATTTTAAAGCATTTAAAAGATTAAAAAAAAAGCCAGGTGTGTTGGCACACACCTTTGATCCTAGCACTCAGGAGGCTGCAGTTGGAGGATTGCTGTGAGTTCCAGGTCAGCCTGTGCTACACTGAAACCCTGCTCAAAAAAACAAAACACATGGGCTGGGGAGATGGCTTAGCGGCTAAGACACTTGTTTGCAAAGCCAAAGGACCTAGGTTCAATTCCTCAGGACTCGTGTAATCCAGATGCACAATGTGGCACATGAGTCTGGAGATTGTTTGCAGTGGCTAGAGGCCCTGGCGTGCCCATTCTCCATCTGTCTGTTTCTCTCTCAAGTAAATTAAAAAAAAAAAACAAAAACACAGCTGGAGAGATGGCTCAGCAGTTAAGACAGTTATCTGCAAAGCCTAGCAACCCGAGTTAGATTCCCCAGTACCCATGTAAAGCCAGATGTACATAGTGGCTCATGTGTCTGCAGTAGCTAGGAGCCCTGGGCACGCCCGTTCTGTCTGTCTGTCTCTTGTCTATCTTTCTCTGCTTGCAAATAAATAAAAATATTTTTAAAAACCATTCATTTAAAAAAACAAAATGAAGAGCCGGGCGTGGTGGCACATGCCTTTAATCCCAGCACTCAGGAGGCAGAGGTAGGAGGATCACCTTGAGTTTGAGGCCACCTTGAGACTACATAGTGAATTCCAGGTTAGCTTGGGCTAGAGTGTGAGACTCTACCTCAAAAAAAAAAAAAAATAAAAAATAAAAAAAAGAAAAAGAAAAAAAAGAAAATCCAGGTCAAAACCTGCAATTTCAATGGCTGTTCTGGATGCTGGGGTACACCACCTTGGGTCCCTTCTGGGCTGAAGGGCTTACATCCTAAAGTTTGCTCCTAAAGGCTTTCTTTCTTTGAGAAATTATCTGCTGACAAGAGTCACTTTCCCTCAAACTTATCAGGAAGGATTTTTTTCTTTAAAAGTTTTATATATTTATTTGAGAGAGAGAGAAAGAAAGAGAAAGAGAGAATGAAAATGGGTCTGCTAGGGCCTCTTGCTGCTACAAAGGAACTCCAGATGCATGTACCACTTTGTGTATCTGGCTTTACATGGGTACAGGGGAATTGAACCCAGGCTGGCAGGCTTTGCGAGCCTTTGACCCTTGAGCCACAAACCAGGGTCTTTGGCTTCACAGGCAAAATGCCTTAACCACTAAGCCATTTCCCTAGCCCTTTAGCCCCAGTCTTATTTATTTATTCTGAGGTAGGGTTTCACTCTAGCCCAGGCTGACCTGGACTTCAATATGTAGTCTCAGGGTGGCTTTGAACTCATGGTGATCCTCCTACCTCTGCCTCTCAAGTGCTGGGATTAAAGGCATGCACCACCACGCTCGGCTAGCCCCAATCTTTTAAACTTCATTTTTTGAAGCTGGGATTGAATGTAGGCCCTCACCCATGCAAAGCACATGCCCTTCTTAATGTCTCAGCTATGCTCAGAATGTGCTCTCCTACTGAGATCCACCCGCAACCCTCAGCCCACCTTAGAGCGTGTATGCCAAGCATTAACTATGATAGTAACCGCATCTTCTCCAGCTAAGAACTGAGACTTCTGCCCTAGACATGGACCAAAATATATATATATTTTTTTCTTTTTCTTTTTCTTTTTTTTTTCGAGGTAGGGTCTCACTCTGGCTCAGGCTGACCTGGAATTCACTATGTATTCTCAGGGTGGCCTCGAACTCTCGGCGATCCTCCTACCTCTGCCTCCCAAGTGCTGGGATTAAAGGCATGCACCACCACGCCCGGCGGACCAAAATATTTTAAAATCAGACTATTTCCTCCAAGAGATGCAGGTACTTTGTGTTAAAACACTAGATGCAATACTAACATTTTAACAGTAGTATAAAACCCAATGACATGTCAGTTATAAATCCGTACAGTAGGCAGGAAGTAAAAAATACGATGTTGTTGGTAACTCTTACCTCTTCCCCTATAATTGTCAGCTTGGGGAACTTCCGGGACAGGGAGGTGCAGATGCTCATCTGCACCAGGCGGTCTGCTTTGGTCTGCAGGTCTGTGGCAGAGGTCTGCAACGGAGAGAACAAGCTTTAACAGGGCGAAAATGAAATCAGTAGTCTTCAAATTCCTAAGTGCACACTATCTATATAATTTATATATTATTACACTTCCAGTTTTTAGATTCCTAGAGCTTAACATCAAATGAACCAACTAGTTTCTTGCCTTTCTTCTTTTCATAGAAAAGCAGTTAAAATTCAGAAATAAAGACAGGTTTAGTGGCACACTCCTTTGGTTCTGACACTAAGGAAGCTGAGGCAGGAGGGTTGTTATGGGTTTGATGCCAGCTTGGGTTACAGGGTGAGACTGTCTCAATAAATAAATAAATTTGCAGCCAGGCGTGGTGGCGCACGCCTTTAATCCCAGCACTTGGGAGGCAGAGGTAGGAGGATCGCCTTGAGTTCAAGGCCACCCTGAGACTACATAGTTAATTCTAGGTCAGCCTGTGCCAGAGTGAGACCCTACCTCAAAAAACCAAAAAAAAAAAATAAATAAATAAAATATATAAAAATAAATAAATAAATTTGAAGGCTGGGCATGGTGGTACATGCCTTTAATCCCAGCACTCTGGAGGCAGAGGTAGGAGGATCACTGTGAGTTTGAGGCCACCCTGAGACTACATAGTAAATTCAGCCAGGTCAGCCTGGGCCATAGTGAGACCCTACCTCGAAAAACAAAAAAACAAAAAAATAAACAAATAATTAAATTTGAGAAGTGTGTATATGCGTGTGCTGATGGAGATCAGACCAAGGGTTTGCACATGCTAGGCAAGAGCTGTACCACTTAGCTACATCCCCAACCCTATAATGGTTAAAGCTGAGAAAGGCGCTTATATATATATTTTTTTCTCCATGTCAGTAATTATTTTGTTAGGTCTTTAGATTTCAACTTTTGGTTCACAAAGCTTATGGGACAGGAAATTACTGGTATGGTAGCGCACATCTGTATTTCCAGCACAAAGAGAAAGAGGCTGGAGGATCCCTGCCAAATTCAATACTATGTTCTACATCTGGCTTGTAACCATAGTCTACCATCGTGAGTTCAAGGCCACCTACATAGGGAAACTGTGTTCCAAAATAAAAAAAATAATAAAAAAAGCCAGGAAATTTATACTTTTCCAAAGCAAAGTTAAATATTATATCATTAATGTTTGCAAAGTTTTTTTTTTGGTTTTTCGAGGTAGGGTCTCACTCTAGTTCAGGCTGACCTGGAGTTCACTCTGTAGTCTCAGGGTGGCCTCAAACTCACGGTGATCCTCCTACCTCTGCCTCCCGAGTGCTGGAATTAAAGGCGTGCGCCACCACGCCCGGCCCTGCAAAGTATTTCTTACATAACTCATTCTATAACTTCCCCCTTGGGAGGTCCCAAAGATTACTTATTAATGTATTAGAAAGAATTCTAACCAGTGCTATGCTGGAGAGATGGCTTAGTGTGTAAAGTGTTTGCCTACAAAGCCCAAGGTTCAATTCCCCAGTACCTACAGAAGCCAGATGTACAAGGTGACACATGTGTCTGGAGTTCATTTGCAGTGGCAGGGGGCTCTGGCATGCCCATTCTCTATCTGCCTCTTCCTCTCTTTCTCACTCAAATAATAAATAAATAAATAAATAAAATATTAAAAAAAAAAGAATTCTGATATTTTTTGGTGGTGGTACTGGGGGGAGGTGGGGTGGGTTAAGACAGAATCTTATGCAGCTGAAGCTGACCTTGAACTCATAATCCTCCTGCCTCCACTTCCCAAGTGCTGAGATTACAGGCAAGAGCCACCACATCCAGCATAAGAATTCATATTTCTAAAATAAAAAAATTATGAAAATGGGCTGCAGTTAAACTTAACATAGAGCTCACCTATGTTACTCAACTCATCCCTGTTTTAGAGAGTCATGCTAGTGAAAGATAGAAAAAGATTTTGCAAATCTTACCACAACCACAACCACACACAACCACAGTCTCCTTTGTTGCTACCTTGAGAGTTTTTTTTTTTCCCCAGAGGTAGGGTCTCACTGTAGCTCAGGCTGACCTGGAATTCACTATGTATTCTCAGGGTGGCCTTGAACTCATGGCGATCCTTCTACCTCTGCCTCCCAAGTTCTGGGATTAAAGGCATGCACCACCACACCCTGCTCCCCACCTTGAGAGTTTTATATGTTGAAATTATGTAAGACTGACTAGAAAATTGACGCATTATATTATCTAAAAAGCAGAGTTCTTAGAATACTTAACAATGAGATATGGAGTGAGATAAAAACTACCCTTTCATTCCACTCTAAAGTTGCTGGCTATCTCAAGGTAAAGTATTATTTTGCTGAAATGTAAACTTCACAAAGGAGTTTTATTCTTCAATGGATTGTGCCTGACACACAGTAAATGCTCCATAAATATCTGTGAAATGAAAGCTGGGTGTAATGACTCATGTCTTTACTCTCAGCACTTGGGATACTGAGGCAGGAGGATCACTGTGAGTTTGAGGCCAATCTGGGCCACAGAGTGAGCTTAGGTTAGCCTGGGCTAGACTTAGACGCTGACTCAAAAAAACAAAAACAAAAACAAAAAACCACCCAACAGCTACAAAGGTATTTTATACACTTCTTAAATGAAATGCTTAAGTGAGTAGTTGAGCTTGCAGGTTAGCTACCCATCAATCAAAGTTTGGTGGCCTCACTGAGGAGAAAGAGCACCACCACATTGACAGCCCTCATTCAAATACACGAGGCATCTCAATGCTTCCCTTAAGATAAACACTTCTGATCTTTTGTCAACAAAGTACCAGCCTCATAATTTGGGATACCTTGGGTGAGAATCTAATTTGTCCCTGTTGCTTTTTTTTAAAATTATTATTTTTAGAGAGAGACACAGAGACAGACCGAGAGAGAGGGAGAGGAAGAAAGATATAGATGGGCGCGCCAGCAGCCTTTCAGCTGCTGTGAACGAAATCCAGATGTGTGCGCCCCCTTGTGGACAAGTGAGGCATTGCGCCCTTGCGTCACTTTGCATCTGGCTAAACGTGGGACCTGGAGATTGGAAATGGTGTTCTTAGGCTTAGGAGGCAGGCGCCTTAACCGCTAAGCCATCTCTCCAGCCCCCTGCTGCTTTTTTGAGCATTTAAACATTTTATCTATTTATTTTGGTGTGTGTGAGATGTATGTGTGGGGGTGTGTGTTTGTGAAGCCCCTTATGGCTGTTACTGCTGTGAATAAGGAATTTAAATTTCTCATTTAAATGGCAGGTTTTACCAAACATGCGAAATGTCCTAAAGGCAGAATGATGTTGCATGCACTAGAAGACTCTTAAGATTGGTCCTGGGGCTGGACATCAGCCAGTGGCAAAGTCACACAAATAAAGATCGTGAATGAAGTCTCTGAGTTGTCTCCAAGCATGGAGCCCATTTGAACTACAGATTTTCCAGTCTCAGTCATTTTAACTGTACAAGTCTGTCCAAATTATGACACCCTTCAGCTGCTGTAAGGATAGAAGTCAAGACGGTCTAAAGGAGAGCTGACGTGCAGTACCTTCTGCACGATGCCCAGGTCTCCCTCGGCGATGACGCGCCTGACAATCACCCCGGCCTTCTGAGCAATGGAGTATGCCGAGGCCACCAACCGCATCAGCACTGTGTGACTGGAAGCCATGGTAAGCCCTGAAAGAAAAGCCACGAAATACTTTGTTACTTTAATGACCAAATACTGGGGACTAAAAAGATTGCTCAGTGGTTACAGTCAATTGGTTGTACAGCCCGATGGCCCAGGTTCCCTTCTCAAGCCATTCACATAAGCCAGACATAAAAAGTGGTGAAAGCAACCAATGTTCACTTGAAGTGGTAAGAAGCCCTGGCATCTGTATATACACACATATACACTTAAATAAATAAATATAAATTTTAAAGCATTTAAAAGATTAAAAAAAAAGCCAGGTGTGTTGGCACACACCTTTGATCCTAGCACTCAGGAGGCTGCAGTTGGAGGATTGCTGTGAGTTCCAGGTCAGCCTGTGCTACAGTGAAACCCTGCTCAAAAAAACAAAACACATGGGCTGGGGAGATGGCTTAGCGGCTAAGACACTTGTTTGCAAAGCCAAAGGACCTAGGTTCAATTCCTCAGGACTCGTGTAATCCAGATGCACAATGTGGCACATGCGTCTGGAGATTGTTTGCAGTGGCTAGAGGCCCTGGCGTGCCCATTCTCCATCTGTCTGTTTCTCTCTCAAGTAAATTAAAAAAACAACAAAACACAGCTGGAGAGATGGCTCAGCAGTTAAGACAGTTATCTGCAAAGCCTAGCAACCCGAGTTAGATTCCCCAGTACCCATGTAAAGCCAGATGTACATAGTGGCTCATGTGTCTGCAGTAGCTAGGAGCCCTGGGCACGCCCGTTCTGTCTGTCTGTCTCTTGTCTATCTTTCTCTGCTTGCAAATAAATAAAAATATTTTTAAAAACCATTCATTTAAAAAAACAAAATGAAGAGCCGGGCGTGGTGGCACATGCCTTTAATCCCAGCACTCAGGAGGCAGAGGTAGGAGGATCACCTTGAGTTTGAGGCCACCTTGAGACTACATAGTGAATTCCAGGTCAGCTTGGGCTAGAGTGTGAGACCCTACCTCAAAAAAAAAAAAAAAGAAAATCCAGGTCAAAACCTGCAATTTCAATGGCTGTTCTGGATGCTGGGGTACACCACCTTGGGTCCCTTCTGGGCTGAAGGGCTTACATCCTAAAGTTTGCTCCTAAAGGCTTTCTTTCTTTGAGAAATTATCTGCTGACAAGAGTCACTTTCCCTCAAACTTATCAGGAAGGATTTTTTTCTTTAAAAGTTTTATATATTTATTTGAGAGAGAGAGAAAGAAAGAGAAAGAGAGAATGAAAATGGGTCTGCTAGGGCCTCTTGCTGCTACAAAGGAACTCCAGATGCATGTACCACTTTGTGTATCTGGCTTTACATGGGTACAGGGGAATTGAACCCAGGCTGGCAGGCTTTGCGAGCCTTTGACCCTTGAGCCATCTCCCCTGCTTCAGGAAGGTTTTATTGTTTTGTTTTGTTTTGGTTTGGTTTTTGGTTTTTCAAGGTAGGATCTCACTCTAGCCCAGGCTGACCTGGAATTCACTATGTAGTCTCAGGGTGGCCTTGAACTCATGGTGATCCTTCTGCCTCTGCTGGGATTAAAGGTGTGTGCCACCACGCCCAGCTGTTTTGTTTATTGGTCAGTCTTGCTATGTAGCCCAGGCTGGCCTCACACTCATTACGTGGCCTCAAACTAGAAATCCTCATGTCTTAGCTTCCTGAGCCCTGAGATTACAAGTATGTAACCACTATGCCTGGTTTCAACAGGAAGATTTAAAAGCCACTCCCCATGTCAACTGGGCTCCAACAGGCTCTCCCAGTGGGCTCAACTGAGGAGTTGGCTGATACTACAGCCCAGCCCAATATCTTCACCTCCACTTCTTCCCTTTCCTCCCACAAGCAAGCCCTCAACATTTCCTAATAGCTTGCTGTACTCTATCTCCTTTTCAGCGTGTTTATGAGGCACTAGCTTGGGACAAAAACTGGCCAGAGATGGTGAAGGTGAGGGGGAGAGCACTTATTTCACAAGCAGAAGGCCTTGGGTTCAACAGTACAGCAAAAAACCAAAAAGCAAGGCATGGTGGGCCAGACCTATAATCCAGCACCCAGGAAACTGAGGCAGGGGAATCCCAAGTTCAAGGCCAGCCTGGGCTGTTCAGAAAATCCTAGGTCAACCCTGCTAAATAACAAGATCCAATTCCAGAAAGAAACAAAGATAACCCCAAACCAACCAAGTAAGGAAGAAGAGCCCCCCAAACCAAACAAACAGAGCTTTCCCACCTCTAAATCAAACTGGCCAACATGACTTCATTGCACTTTTTCACCCCTTCTATACAGGAATAGACAAAGGACACTTAAACCTCGACTCAGTACCATGGTTCTATCACCCAGTTCTGAATGAACAATTGATTTTATATGATTTGAAATCCTTTCAAATCCTTTCAGAAATGAGAAAGAAAACAAGTGTTCTGAAACTCTTTGGTAGATGTACGTGAAATTGATGTAAGTCATGAACACCACCTTGTGACCCACAACTGCCCGAGGTTAGGCTTATAATAAAACGGGTGTCCATGCAGTATTTTCTTTTCCTATGCCACAACCAGGATGTTACCTGACATACTAGATACGACACATGGAATGAAATACTTATGATCATTACTAGTTCAGGAACGCCACAAAAACAATAGTAACAACCTCTCATGGGCCTTACCATCATTCTCTTCCTATCTGTGAACAGCCATACATCTACCTTACTCTGCACTGGAAAAAAAGTCTCTGGGCAATTTTACACACATGTATACATGCAGGCACAATTTCTTCTCTGTGCTGAGGATGGTGCCTAGGACCTGCTAGGTTTTTTCCTTTTTAAAAAAATTTTATTTATTTATTTATTTATTTATTTATTTACAAGCAGAGAGAGAGAGAGAGAGAGAAGAGAGACAAAGAAAGAATGTGTGTGCCAGGGCCTCTAGCCACTGCAAATGAACTCCAGATGCATGTGCCCCTTGTGCATCTGACTTATGTGGGTCCTGGGGATTGAACCTGGGTCCTTTGGCTTTACAGGCTAATGCCTTAATTGCTAAGCCATTTATTCAGCCCCCCTTTTTAAAAATTTTATTTTTATTTATTTGTTTTAGAGAGACAGACAGAGAAAGAGGCAGAGAGAGAGAGAGAGAGAGAGAGAGAAAAGGCGCATTAGGGCCTCCAGCCACTGCAAATGAACTCCAGATGCATGCACCACCTTGTGCATCTGGCTTATGTGGGTCCTGAGCAATTGAGCCTCAAACCAGGGTCCTTCGGCTTCACAGGCAAGAGCTTAACCACTAAGCCATTTCTCCAGCCCCCACCCTTTTTTCACTAATCTATATCCCTAAGCCTTTATGATACTTAACCACCAAGGCTATGTTAATGTGTTGGCATGCTTATCCAGTTCCCAAGTTATATAAGACTTTTTGGCGACAGGGAGATCATTTTCTCTTACTATATGGTGTTGCTTTAACTTTTCATAGATATCACTTACCTTTGAGCCAATTAAGCAATCATTTGAGCCTTATCAGGCTTTAGGTATGACTAAACCATTTCCTCTTAGGTTTGCCAAGTACACAGTATTTTCTTTTTCTTTTTCTTTTTTTTTTTTTTTTTTTGAGGTAGGGTTTCACTCTAGCTCAGGCCAACCTGGAATTCACTATGGAGTCTTAGGGTGGCCTTGAACTCATGGCGATCCTCCTACCTCTGCCTCCCAAGTGCTAGAATTAAAGGTGTGCACCACCATGCCCAGCTCACAGCGTTTTCTTCTTCCAGTGAAAACCTTCCAGGCTCAGTCTAAGTACTGCTTTCCTTACAACATGTATTCTCTGTTCACAAAGCACAGTTTAAGGAGAATGCTGGTTTATAAGAGATAAAGATAGAAGAGATGAGGTTTCATGTGGAGAAGAATACCGCTTCACAGAGATTCCACAAGTTACTTTTAGTTAGCAAATAAGGAAATGTTTCTGCCTTTTGTTCCTACGGAGGCACAGATTTATGAGTCAGTAATAAAATATTTGTATTTCCAAGCCCTAGCAGTTTTTTGCATATTTTAAAAATTGTATTTATTTATTTATTTTATTTGAAAGGGGGAGAGAGAGAGAGATAATGATGGGTGTGCCAGGAACTTCAGCTGCTGCAAATAATTCCAGATGCATGTGCCACCTTATGCACCTAGCTTATGTGAGTCCTGGGTAATCGAACCTGGGTCCTTTGGCTTTGCAGGTAAATGCCTTAACCACTAAGCCATCTCTCCAGGCCTTTTGCATATTTTGTAATGCATGCACACAATTTTAGATCTTAGTGTACAGGAGATGTTGTTAACCGTATTATCAAAACACAAACTAAGCCGAGTGTGGAAGAAAGAAAAAGAAATACAAACCCTACAAAAGAGAGTCCTGCTAGTCCTGTTCCCTCTTTTGTTTTGGTTTTTTAAGGTAGGGTTTTGCTCTAGCCCACAGTGACCTGGAATTCATTCTGTAGTCTCAGGGTGGCCTTGAACTTACAGTGATCTTCCTACCTCTGCCTCCCTTGTGCTGGGATTAAAGACATGCGCCACCACATCTGGCTTGTTTTGTTTTTGACATAGATCCTCACGCTAGCCCAGGCTGATCTGGTACTCAGTTTGTAGCCCCACACTGGCTTCAAGCTTACCGAGCTCTTCCTACGTCAGCCTCCTGGGTGCTGGAATGAAGTTACAGGTGGAAAAAGAACAAGGCCCAAACTAGCCACAGCTACGTTAACTTCCTTAAAGCAACTCAAATTACACCCATTATACTTCCTTCTCTGAGTCTTGTATTTTCTGGGTCCAAACACACTACCTCTTATGAACATGTTTTTGTAAAATCTGTTAAAAGCAGCATGTGGTTGGGGGCTCTGGGCTAACTGCCTGTGTTCAAATGCTGGCTCTGGTACTCATTGGCTGTGTGACTTTGGGAAAGCCACCTAAATTCTCTATGCTTAAGTGGAAATCATAGCACCTATCAGTTTGGGTTATTGTAATTATTAAATAAGTAGCACACAGACAGCACTTGATCCTGAAGATAAATGTCAAATAACACTGGCTAAACACTCCAATGATCTTATTTCTGGCTATCCAGCAGGAACACAGAGGTGTGCTAAGGGCAAAAATTCTTGCATTTTTTGGAAGGGTATTATAGTTTGTGTGTACCCTACAGACCCATGTATTTGAACACTTGATCCCGGACTGGTGTTTTGCCAGGGTGGGTACCTTTAGGGAGAGCAGGGCTTAGCTGAAGGGTGTATGTTGTTGAGGAATGGGTTTTGGAGAGTTATAGGCCAGCCCTGTTTCCTGCTTAAGATCTCTGTTTCCTGATCTGCCAAGATGAAAGAAATGGCACTGCAAGCTGCCACTGTCATGCCACAGATGGATCCTCAGCTGTCAGGCCTGCCATCACGGTGACTGGATCCCTCAGCTGTCGGGCCTGCCATCACGCTGACTGGATCCCTCAGCTGTCGGGCCTGCCATCATGGCGACTGGATCCCTCAGCTGCTGGGCCTGCCATCATGGTGACTGGATCCCTCAGCTGTCTGGCCTGCCATCACGATGACTGGATCCCTCAGCTGTCAGGCCTGCCCATAACGATGGACTGTGTCCCCTTAAACTGTGATCCAAAATATATCTCTCTTCCCTTAAATGCTTCTGTCAGATACTTTGTAAAAGTGAGGAGGTAAAATTAACTTATACAAAGGGTAGTCTGACCTTAAGGATGTTTTAAATATAATATACTAAATACAATGTAATCACATTATATGACCCAATATCACAGAACAGGTTCTTTTTCCACAATATTTGGACCTGAGGCTTAGAGTAAATAAGAAAAAGGTTGTAAAACAAGGCAATCAACCTAAATTTACAACTCTCAACCAGGCTAATTCTGGAGATTGGAAAATAACACAAATTGGGTGTGGTGGTATAGACCTGTAATCCCAATAGTCAGAAGACTAAGATAGGAGGATTGCTGCAAGTTCAACAAGTTTGAGCTGGCCTGGACTATGTACCAGGCTAGCATGGCTACATAGCTCAAGGCAAAATAAGACAAACAGGAGAAAGAAAGAAAGAAAGAAAGAAAGAAAGGAGAAAGAAAGAAAGGAATAAAGAGGTTTCTTCTCATAGCCTTGAGGAAATTTCTTTAATTCATACAAAGATGATAAGCATGTGAGGATTAGGATCTAAAAATGACTGATGTGTGTTCCCAATCAAAATAGTAAAATAATTGATCTGTGAAACTTGACCAGGTGACACTAAAGTTCAAGGCATCTACACAGATAAAGATGTAAGTATAAGAGAGCAAAATTTGAACAATTAATAGATACTTCTGTTGCTACCTGTAATCCCAGCACTCAGGAGGCTGAGCAAGAGGACTGAGAATTGCGGGCCAAACTGGGCAACCTGCCTATTGAGAAGATCCTGTCTACACACACACACACACACACACACACACACACACACACACACACACACAAAAAAAAAAAAAAAAAAAAACAAAAAACAACCCTCTAGTAATGAAACCAATTTAGCTGAAGAGATAATGGGACAAATAAACCCCAGAAATAAATCCAAGTATTTATTTCAAACAGAGTAAAGCTGACCAGTGTGGTGGCATATGTCTGTAATCCCTAGCACTTTGTTTGAGGCAGGATGATCATGAGCTTGAGGTCAGCCTAGGCTATGTAGCAAGATTTTCCTCATAAAAATACAAAGGGAAAGAAAGAGAAGAAACTCATCTGTGCACAAATGGTGGGACAACTGCTAGACCTTAAAAAAAAAAAAAGTCAGGGGCTGGGGAGATGGCTCAGTGGATAATGCTTACTGTGTAAGCATGAGAACCTGACTGTGGACTCTCAGAACCCAAGTCAGAGCTGAGCACTGTGGCAGGTATCTGCAATCCCAGCGTGCCCACGGGGAGAAGGGAGGCAAAGACAGGAGAAGTTCCTCAAAGCTTGTGGGCAGCTAGCTTGGTGAGGAACACACAAGGCAGTGCCAAGCAGAAGGTGGAGACCAACTCTAGAAGTTATCCTGTGACCACCACACATGCACTGTGGGACACGTGTTCCTGCAATCACACACACACACACACACACACACACACACACACACACACACACACTGTATCCTTCATATTAAAATATGTCCACGTAACCCTGTGTGGAGGCACGCTCCTATAATCCCAGCACTCACGAAACCGAGGCAGAAGAATCTCCAGTTTGAGGCTAGCCTGGGCTACATAGTGTAACCCTGTTTCAAAAATCTATCCTCTGGGCCTGGCATGGTGGCACACACCTTTGATCCCAGCACTTGGGAAACAGAGGTAGGAGGAATGCAGTGAGTTTGAGGCCACCCTGGAGAGACATAGTGTATTCCAGGTCAGCCTGGGCTAGAGGGAGACCCTGCCTTGAAAAACGACAATAGCAAATCTATAATCTACCTACCTTTAGTTAAAAAAATTAAACTATAGTCAGGCACGGTGGCGCACGCCTTTAATTCTGGCACTCGGGAGGCAGAGGTAGGAGGATCTCTGTGAGTTTGAGGCTGCCCTGAGACATAGTGAATTCCAGGTCAGGCTGAGATAGAATGAGACCCTACCTTAAAAAAAACCAAAAAAGAAAAAAAAGAAGAAGAATGAAACTATAACAGTATGAGAATATTTTATAAACTTGTAAAAGCCATTAAGACAAAAAATTAATAACTAATGTATTTATAAATTTACCTAAAAATGAAAATTTCTACACGACCAGAAAGCCATAGGAAAAGTAAATGCATACTTCATAAAAAGAGAGAAAAACCTGTATTTCATACTGAGTAAAGGAGCTATCGGGCAAAGGGTTCTTACATAGCAACATGTAAAAGAGGAATAATCCAATAAAAAGTGATCTAAGCACAGTAACAGCTGAGTCTTAGAAAAAGAAAAGTATTGGCCACTAAATATGTGCAATTCTCAAGTGTACACACCGTGAGAGAAACACAAACTACACAATGAGAAATGATTAAGACTGGCACACATGAGCTTGTCCAGTATGCCAGCTAGAGTGTGAGGGACTGCGCTCCTGGGCACCTTTCCTTAGCTTACAGAGGGTGAAACCTCTTAGGAGGATCCCAAGAGCCTTTAATGAAAAGTAACATGTAAACGTCTTTTGAGCCAATTATTATATTTTAGGGACACTCAAATAAATCACGGTAGGCTACAACTATGTAAAAGCAACAACAGAAAGAACATTTGTTATGATAATGCAATCTGATTTCTTGAGAGTTTCTAAGTGTGGGTTTACTAAGTAAGTAAAGGCTAGTTTTGCTGTGCAGCAAAAAGACCCCGAAGTAGGAAAATAAAAGCTCAGATGAGCAATCAAATGTGGACACTCGAGATTCTGGCTGTGGGGCTGCAACTGAGAGGCGCCGTCACGGGCTTCAAGTTTTTATTATTTTTAAAGCACACAGCCCTTGACTTTCCTCCAGTCTGTGCAGAGGTTGGCGGTCGGCCCGAGGCTCCGTCCTGACATGGTAGGAGAAAGACGCTTACCGTCTCCAGATCTGGAACAGCACCCCAGGGGCCACCGAAACGCCGTTCGCCAGGCACGGGTCCCTCGCCGCGTCCACGGCCGGGGTTCGGCGAGGTCGATAGGTCAGCGGTGGACAGAGGACAAGCCCGGCCGCGGCCCTGAGCATGCGCGGGGGGTGGCGGGGGGGGGGGGGAGGCTCCGCGCACGCGCACTGCGCCCCTGCGGGCGAGCTCCGGCGCCGCGGGCGCTGCAAGCTCCCGGCAGGTGCAGCCGGCTTCCTGAGGCTGTTTCTGGCTCCCGGTGTCCGCTGCCGCTGTGTACAGTTCGAGCCCCTCCTAAAGGATCATTGCTGTTGTTGTTATTGAGTCAGGTTCTATGTAGCTCTGGCTGCCCTCGAATCCGTCATCTTCTTCCTCCTCCTCCGAGTGCTGGGATTTACAGACGTGCGCCACCGCTCCCAGTATGGCTTTGGTTTTGTTTAATTTTTTAAAAATTTTATTTATTTCAGAGAGAGAGCTCTGGGCGCTCCAGGGCCTCTAGCCACTGCAAACAAACTCCAGACGCCTGCGCCACCCTGTGCATCTGGCTTACGTGGGACCTGGAGAATCAAACCGTTCACAGGCAAACGCCTTAACCGCTAAGCCATCTCTCCAGCCATGGCTTTGGTTTTTAAATGATTTGCCTGTATGTGAGTCTTCAGTTTTCATAAAAAACACACCCTTCCATCCTCAAATTCATGGGAGATTATTTTACGAGGTCATGTTTCTGCCGATCTCAAAATTTCATAATCAGAAGCAAACTTTAATTTATATTTTTTATTATTATCCGGGTTATCATTACCTTTTTTTTTTTTTTTCCCTGAGGTAGGATCTCACTCTAGCCCAGGCTGACGTGGAATTCATTATGAAGTCTGAGGGTGGCCCCGAACTCAGAACAATCCTCCTACCTCAGCCTCCCAAGTGTTAGGATTTAAAGGCATGCACCACCACGCCCAATTACACACACACACACACATAATTTTTTTTTTTTTCTTTGAGCTAGGGTCTCTCTCTAGCCCAGACTGACCTGGAATTTACTATGTAGTCTCAGGCTGGCCTTGAACTCATAGTGATCCTCCTACCTCAGCCTCCTGAGTGATGAGATCAGAGAGTTGGGGGCCGCTATGTACAGTTTATTATTATTATTTCGTTTTTCGAGGTAAGCTCTTACCCTAGTCCAGGCTGACCTGGAATCTACTATGTAGTCTCAGGGTGGCCTCGAACTCGTGGCGATCCTCCTACCTCTGCCTCCCGAGTGCTAGGATGAAAGGTGTGTGCCACCACTCCCGGCCAATTTATTATTTTTTTTAAAGTATTTTTTATTTGTTTGCAAGGAGAAAGAGAGTCAGTATGGGTACACCAACTCCTCTTGCCACTGCAAACCCCAGTCGCATGCCCCACTTTGTACTGAGGCATCGAACCCCGGGCATGAGGCGGTGCAAGCAAGCGCCTGGGACAGTCCGCCACATCCGTGTTACTAGTTTTGAGACAGGGTCTCGCTCAGCTGTGCTTCTAACATAATGGTCGGCTCCTCCGGCCCGGTCCTGGTGCCGGCCGGCACTACAGGATCGCGCCCCACGCCGGCTCGCAGGGACCGCTTCGCTGGTTGCACGCCGAGGTGACACCGGAAGTACACACCGATTACAGAGTCACACAGGGCCAGAGTGGGCGGCGAAGACCCGGAGCCTCACAGTCCTCGCCGACCCGGAAGGTCGCACGCCCCTCCACTCCCCCGCCTCTTCCGGTGCCCGGGCGCGTGCGCAGTGCCGTACGGCCGTCGTGTTTTGGGGTCCCTTCGTTTTGAGGCCGGGCAGCAGCCGGGGACTCCGGGGCCGAGCGGTCCGCCCGGGTAGCCCGCCATGCTTCGGGGGCTGCGCCCTCACGGGCCCGGGGCGGCGGCTCTGGCCGCTGCCGGGAGCTTGTGGAGGCTGCCCCGCCTTCCCGATCGCTTGAGGTGGCTCTGGACAACGACGAGGCTCCCGGTGCGCCCCTTCGCCAGCGTCAGTCAGCAGCCGAGCAGCCAGAAGAACAGCAAATACCGGGACTCGGTGCTGCTGCCGAAGACCGACTTCCCCATGAAGCTGCTGGGCCGCCAGCAGCCCGACACGGAGCTGGAGATCCAGCAGGTAGCGGGGCGCCGCGGCCTGGGCACCCCGGCCCGTGGGCGGGAACGCCCCGGAGTCCCGAGCGCCGTGGGTGGGGAGGCGCCTGCTGGGGTGCAAGCCGTGGCCCGTCTTCAGCACAGGCAGACCGACCTTGCACACTTTGCAGGGACTTGTCAACACGTCAGTCAACATGTACTCATGCAATTGAAAATTCATCTACAAGGGGTGAAGGGAACTTGAAACGAAATCGGATGTTTGCTTCCTTAGTTGGAAGTTTGAAGGACAAACTAGGGGCACTTCTAAAGTCCCCTGGGTAGGCTGCGCCTCTGTCGCCTGTATTTGACTGAATTGACTAAGGGTGGAGAGACGCTGCTTCGTTTCTGCACTTCCAGAGTCTTCAAAATATCCCTGACCACCGGGAATATGGATAAACTAACTATGCCTAACCTGAATAGTCCTTGGACAAATACTTAAAATACAAGATCAAAACCCCATTTTGGAGATTTAGTTTTCTCCTTAAAATTTTTTGTTAGTTAGTTAGTTAGTTAATTTGTTTATTTATTTATTTATTTGAGAGCGACAGGCAGAGAGAAAGAGACAGATAGAGAATGGGCTCGCCAGGGCCTCCAGCCACTGCAAATAAACTCCAGATCCAGATGTATGTGCCACCTTTTGCATCTGGCTTACTTGGATCCTGGGGAATTAATCCTCAAACTAGGGTCTTTAGACTTCACAGGCAAAAGCTTAACGGCTAAGCCATCTCTCCAGCCCCTAGCTTTCTTCTTTTGTTACAGGGCATCAAATCCAGGATCTCAAACCTACTGGATCCTGGGGAATTCAAACTGGGCAACACTCCAAAACCATGCAGTTTTAAAAAGTATTTAGTTTATTTATTTATTTATTTATTTATTTAAGACAGGCCATCTCAGCCAGCAGAGTATTGCCTAGCTTTCTTCTTTTGTTACAGGGCATCAAATCCAGGATCTCAAACCTACTAGAGAAGCATTCACTACTGGGCTACACTCCCATCCCAGCCATGCAGTTTTAAAAAAGTATTTAGTTTATATCAAGAAGTGTGACAGTTCCCAATAGTTACCATTTAATCTTCATGCCTACCCTGTAAGATGGCTGCTAGTTTTTTTGTTTTTTGTTAAGATGAAACATCCTTAAACATGCAGTGCCATATAACCAAGGGGGGGCGGGAGTGGAACTGCTGTGTATCTTTCCAGATTTACAGAATGGCAAGTGTTGAGTCCAGAGAATGGCAAGAGTAAGATATGAGTGTGTGTGTGTGTGTGTGTGTGTGTGTGTGTGTGCATGTGTATGTGTGTGTATGTACAGCGCCTTCAGCAGAGCTGGATTGAAGGCTGAGGGGTGGGGAGTGCTGAGAGACCTTTAGGCCTCTGTATCACATAAAGTGTAGACAATCTGGTCTGGGGGAAAAAACTCAAAGATTTAAGAGAATATTCATGTGTTGCATGTATTTCAGAAATGTCACCATTAGTATTTCAGAGCTGAATAGATTGGAATGGATTAAGATATAAGCAAGTCTTGGTAAGAGTCCACAGTGTGTATTTATATGATATTTAACCACTGTTCTTTTAAACAGAAATGTGGATTTTCAGAACTTTATTCCTGGCAAAAGAGAAAGGAAAGTCAAGACAGAGTTCTGTCTTCATGATGGACCTCCTTATGCAAACGGTGACCCTCATATTGGACATGCTTTAAATAAGGTAATTGCATTTTTGATTATGGGAGTTGAAAGGTTTCTGTAAGTACTCTGTACAAAAGTACAGATTCTACCTGTATGATAATTATAAAAATCTACATTGGCACAACCAACTAAACTGCTTTATTTATATACTGGGGTGCTAAGGATCAAACCCCAGGCCTATGTGTGCTAGGCAGGTACTCTACCACTGAGCTACATTTCCAGGTGTCAATTTTTTTTTTTTTGGTTTTGCAAGGTAGGGTCTCACTCTGGTCCAGGCTTCTTTTGTTACAGGGCATCAAATCCAGGATCTCAAACCTACTAGAGAAGCATTCACTACTGGGCTACACTCCCATCCCAGCCATGCAGTTTTAAAAAAGTATTTAGTTTATATCAAGAAGTGTGACAGTTCTCAATAGTTACCATTTAATCTTCATGCCTACCCTGTAAGATGGCTGCTAGTTTTTTTGTTTTTTGTTAAGATGAAACATCCTTAAACATGCAGTGCCATACAACCAAGGGGGGGCGGGAGTGGAACTGCTGTGTATCTTTCCAGATTTACAGAATGGCAAGTGTTGAGTCCAGAGAATGGCAAGAGTAAGATATGAGTGTGTGTGTGTGTGTGTGTGTGTGTGTGTGTGTGTGTGCATGTGTATGTGTGTGTATGTACAGCGCCTTCAGCAGAGCTGGATTGAAGGCTGAGGGGTGGGGAGTGCTGAGAGACCTTTAGGCCTCTGTATCACATAAAGTGTAGACAATCCGGTCTGGGGGAAAAAACTCAAAGATTTAAGAGAATATTCATGTGTTGCATGTATTTCAGAAATGTCACCATTAGTATTTCAGAGCTGAATAGATTGGAATGGATTAAGATATAAGCAAGTCTTGGTAAGAGTCCACAGTGTGTATTTATATGATATTTAACCACTGTTCTTTTTAAACAGAAATGTGGATTTTCAGAACTTTATTCCTGGCAAAGAGAAAGGAAAGTCAAGACAGAGTTCTGTCTTCATGATGGACCTCCTTATGCAAACGGTGACCCTCATATTGGACATGCTTTAAATAAGGTAATTGCATTTTGGATTATGGGAGTTGAAAGGTTTCTGTAAGTACTCTGTACAAAAGTACAGATTCTACCTGTATGATAATTATAAAAATCTACATTGGCACAACCAACTAAACTGCTTTATTTATATACTGGGGTGCTAAGGATCAAACCCCAGGCCTATGTGTGCTAGGCAGGTACTCTACCACTGAGGTACATTTCCAGGTGTCAATTTTTTTTTTTTTTTGGTTTTGCAAGGTAGGGTCTCACTCTGGTCCAGGCTGACCTGGAATTAACTATGTAGTCTCAGGGTGGCCTCGAACTCTTGGCGATCCTCCTACCTCTGCCTCCCGAGTGCTGGGATTAAAGGCGTGCGCCACCACGCCTGGCATCCAGGTGTCAATTTTTGAGTGTGTCTGTGTAGATGGAACCTCACTGTATAGTTTATTAGCAATGAATCGCCTTAACCTTAATATTGCATAAGAAATGAC
This sequence comes from Orientallactaga sibirica, assembly GCA_036365145.1. Lineage (NCBI taxonomy): Eukaryota > Metazoa > Chordata > Mammalia > Rodentia > Dipodidae > Orientallactaga > Orientallactaga sibirica. The sequence goes on from JAEOAD010000035.1 coordinate 3,032,573, forward strand.
ATTACTGGAGTTTCCTTTCAGTTTGTTGTTATTTTATATTACTAAATTCTTTTGAGACAGGGTTGCCAGCTCAGGCTGCCCTCAAACTCAGAAGTTTGACCTTAACTCTTATTTATTTGAGAGATATATGTAGAGAAAGAGGCAAATAGAGAGAGAGAGAGAGAGAGAGAGAGAGAGAGAGAGAGGGGGGAGAGAATGGGTGTGCTAAGGCTTCTAAGGCTTCTAATCACTGCAAAAAACTCCAGGCACATGTGCCACCTTGTGCATCTGGCTTACATGGGTACTGGGGAATTGAACCTGGGTCCTTTGGCTTTGCAGGCAAGCACCTTATCTACTAAGCCATCTCTCCAGCCCATAACCTTAAACTCTTTTCCCCTCCAAAGACTATTTTTTTTTTTTGTTTTTGTTTGTTTTTTTTTTTTGAGGTAGGGTCTCACTCTAGTCCAGGCTGACCTGGAATTCACTATGTAGTCTCAGAGTGGCCTCAAACTCATGGCAATCCTCCTACCTCTGCCTTCTGAGTGCTGGGATTAAAGGCGTGAGCCACCATGTGTTTTTAAAATTTTTTAATTTATTTGAGAGTGACAGAGAGAGAGAGAAAGAGGCAGAAAGAGAGAGAATGGGCGCATCAGGGCCTCCAGCCACTGCAAACTCCAGATGTATGTGCCACCTTGTGCATCTGGCTTATGTGGATACTGGGGAATTGAACCTCAAACTGGGGCCCTTAGGCTTCCTAGGCAAGCGCTTAACTGCTAAGCCATTTCTCCAGTCCATGTTCTTAAACTCTTGATCCTTCTGCTTCCACCTTTCAAGTGCTGGGATTACTGATGTGTGCCACCATTCCTGGTCTTTGTGGTGCTTGAAATTAAAAACAGGGCTTTGTGCATGCTAGACAAGCACTCTACCAATTGAGTTACATCCCCAGCCTCTTGTTTTTCTTCTTATGGTTTCATTTGCTATGTTCTTTCTTTCATTAATATTTGAATACACGTTTTTGCTTTCATTGGCTGTTGTGGTCTGTATTGTTCGTTTAATCTTACTGGTGGTAATTGGTGAATATATACATGAAACTCGTTGCAGTGTCCATGAAGGATGGTCGAAACAGGGTAGATGCACGTATCAGTAAGTGCCGAGGGCAGGCAGGTATAAAAAGTGCTCACCAGCAAGTAGTGCAAGCAGCCAGGCCAAAAGGGGCCTGTGTTCTCTGGGAGCTTCTGTTCTGATACTCCACTACGGGAAGGACTGTCTGCTCTAGAGGAAGGACTTCCTTCTTTACTTAATCCTTCCTAGAGGAGAGGTGTGTCTCTTGATTCCTAATCAAGTTGACAATAGGACTTAACCATAACCATCACACCTTACATTTTTTGTCTTTTTTTTTTTTTTTTTTTTTTTTTTCAAGGTAGGGTCTCACTCTAGCTCAGGTTGACCTGGAATCCACTATGTAGCCTCAGGCTGGCCTCGAACTCATGGCAATCCTCCTACCTCTGCCTCCCGAGTGCTAGGATTAAAGGCATGAGCCACCACGCCTGGCTTTGTCTTTTTTTTTTTCTGTTCTGTTCTGTTACTTTTGTTTCTCAGTCTACTTTTTCTAGCTTGTCTATGGGTTATTTGCACCTTTACTGAAATTTCATTTTGATAGATCTGTAATGTTTTTAGACTTTTTTTTTAAACCTATTTTGGTGGTTGGTATATTTATGTTCATAGCCCAAGATGTATTTTGAAACTTGAAAAGTTAATTTTCTTTTCCTGTTTATAAAGATGGCTTTTGAAAGTAAAGGAAGATTGAGAAAAGGAAATTAAAATTACCTTAATCCTGTGAGCAAGGTATTAATGCTGTTAGCATGTGAAGGAATTTCCTTGGTATTTGAATCCTAACAAAATAACAAAGCTAAACATGTACTTATCCCAGCACTTGGTGGCTGAACCCAGGAATTGAAGATCAACCTGGGAAACATAGCAAGGCCCTGTCTTAAAAAACAGCAGGGCTGGAGAGATGGCTTAGTGGTTAAGGCATTTGCCTGCAAAGCCAAAGGACCCAGGTTCGATTCCCCAGAACTTATGTAAGCCAGATGCACAGGGTGGCCCATGCAGCTGGAGTTTATTTGCTGTGGCTAGAGGCCCTGGCATGCCCCATTTTCTCTTTCTCTCAAATAAATAATTTTTTTTAATGTACAAAAAAGCCTGGTGTGGTGGTGCACATCTTTAATCCCAGCACTTGGGAGGCAGAGGTAGAAGGATTGGTATGAGTTCGAGACCACCCTGAGACTACTAGTGAATTCCAGGTCAGCCTGAAGCTAGAGCCAGACACTATCTCAACCCCCCAAAAAAAAAAAAAAAGTAAAAAACAAAACAAAACTTGGTGGCTGAGGTCAGAGAGTCATTTGAACCCAGGAATTGAAGACCATCCTGGGAAACATAGCCCCGGTCTTAAAAAACAACAGGGCTAGAGAGATGGCTCAGTGGTTAGGTGCTTGCCTGCAAAGCCTGATGACTCACATTTGATTCCCCAGTTCTCACATAAAGCTAGATGCACAAAGTGCCATATGTGTCTGGAGTTGTTTTACGGTGGCGTGCCCAATCTCTCTTTTCTCTTCTCTCTCTCCTCTCTCTCTCTCTCTCTCTTTCCCTGTGTCTGTCTCTCTCTGCTTGAAAATAAATTAAAACAAACAAACAAACAAACAGACCCAAACAAGGGTATCAAGGAATCCTTAGGGCTAAGATGTTTTTCTGTAGATTAAAACCTTTTTTCCTTTAGTGCCGAGAATGGAACACTTTAGCATGCTGGGAAGATGCTTAATTCTAGGCTCCATCCCCAGCACTGTCACTTCCTAGACTATCCCAGACTTGATCGTCTTGACTTAGGCTCATAAAACAGGAATATTATTGCTTGTCTTAAATAGCCTAAGCAAATCTTGGTAATGAAGTATCATATAACCATAAGAGAGGCGACAACTATGTACACCAACACGAAAGATGTGCACATTCTGTTAATTAAGGATAAACAAGTTTTAAGGCCATATTATACTTGGGGAACTGAGGCAGGAGGATTGCAAGTTTGAGTTGAGCGCATCAAATATCTGTCCACCAACCAAGGAAATACACGAATATTGAGATATCAAAATGAAAGGAATAAATGAGAGAGATGACTTAAAAGTAGCCAGCTGTGGTGGTACATGCCTGTAATTTTAGCCCTTGGGAAGCTGAGGCAGAAGGATTGCAAGTTCAAGGCCAGCCAAGGCTATATATCAAGACCCTGTCTCAACAAAAACTAAAAAACTTAAAAAAAACATTTTTTTTTAAGTGTGAAACTGGGAATGATAGCTCATGCCTATAATCTCAGCACTTGGGAGACTGAGGTTGGAGGATTATTGTGAGTTCAAGACTAGCCTGGATACAGGGGGAGTTCTAGGATATCTTGGGTCACAGTGAGACCCTGTTTCACAAAAACAAAGTATTGAAATGCCATTAAAAATGACAGGAAAAAATGGTCAAAAGTGAAAACTAGGCTGGAGGGATGGCTTAGCAGTTAAGGCATTTGCCTGCAAAGCCAAAGAACCCAGGTTCAATTCCCCAGGACCCACACTAGCCAGATGCAGAAGGGGGCACATGTGTCTGGAGTTTGTTTGCAGTGGCTGAAGGCCCTGGTACACCCATTCTCTCTCTCTCTGTCTCTCTCTCTCTCTCTCCTCCCTCTTTCTCTGTCAAATAAATAAATAAAAATAAAAAATTTAAAAAAAGTGAAAATTGAGTTCATTTACTTTTATTATCTATTACTTGAGGAAACAAAAGAATAGACCGACTCTTGGGGAGGAGGATGTTTGACACCACGAAGTTGGTCAAGGGTGCTAGTGTGATTACATTTAAGAATCCTTATTAAGTACTTAAAAATATTTTTTTATTTATTTATTTATTTGAGAGAGAAAGAGGCAGATAGAGAAAGTGAGAGAATGGGTGTACCAGGGCCTCTAGCCACTGCAAACAAATTCTAGATGCATGCACCACTTTGTACATCTGGTTTTACATGGGTCCTGGGGGATTGAACCCTGGTCCTTTGGCTTTGTAGGCCAGTGCCTCAACCACTAAGCCATCTCTCCAGCCCCTTATTAGGTACTCTTAATTTTTAGCTCAGGTGATTGGTGTCATGTGACTGGTGCTTGAGAGTACCACTACGCCATTAGAGGTATAATATAAGCCAGAAATGTGATTAACCTAGATAACTTAATTTTATAGAAGCCACACACACACACACACAAAATAAAGCGAATTTTAATGTTATATTTAACTCAAACACGTTTAAATTATTTCAACATTTAGTTGGTAGAAAAACTTTTTAGCTTTCATTTCATTTTGTAATAAGTATTTGGAACCTGGTATTTATTTTATACTTCTAGCTTATCTCAATGTAGACTTAAACCAGAAGTTGCATCTGATTAGTGCTATTATGTAAGACATCAGAGCCTGGAATATATATATACATTTATTTCTTTGATAAACATTTACAGGGTAGTGCCAGATATCAGTGTGAGTGTTGGGACTCACCAGTGGACAGGATAGATGGGATCTCTGATTCATGGTCATAAAGAAAGGACAGATAATAAAACAGTGTTCAGTAGGAATGGGAAGGTTATTTATATATTGATTGATATAAATAATAAACCCAAAGCATAAATCCTCATGTATATGTAACAGCCAAATTTTCTTTTTTTATATAATATCTTTAAATATTTATTTATTTGCAAGCAGAGAGAGAGAAGAGAGGCAGACAGAGAGAGAATGGGCACACCAGGGCCTCCAGCCACTGCAAATGAACTTCAGCTACATGTGCCCCCTTGTGCATCTGACTTATGTGGGTCCTGGAGAATTAATCTGGGATCCTTTGGTTTCGCAGGCAAACGCCTTAACCACTAAGCCATTTCTCTAGTCCAACAGCCAAATTTTCTGTATGGATCACAAGGCTCCTCCAGTTCTTTGGTAAGAAGTTTGAAAAGTAGAGTTTTGAAGGTGGAAGGAGCAGAAGGAATGTGTGAAAGCTTTTCTACTTCTAATAGGTGGGAAGGAGGAAATCATTTTCTGGACTTCTGGGCTAGTGTCAGACCTCTCTCCTCTCAGGAAGAAGGAGGCTGAACCTGGCGCTAATCTGCCCTTGCCTTTGAGCCTCCATTCTGTAGTGGTAATATATATGTGTGCTTGCTCTCTCTTTCTCTCTCTCTCTCTCTCTCTCTCTCTCTCTTTTTTTCCCCAGAACCGGGGATTGAACCTAGGACATTGTGCATGCTAGACAAGTGCTCTACTGCTGATTTATCCCCAGCCTTCATGTTTACTTTTCAGTTTGAGAAGGGTCTCACTAAGCTGCCCAGGCTGACCTTGAACCCCCTCTGTTACCCAGGCAGGTTTTGAACTTGTAGTATAGATTGCAGGCCTGTGCCACTAGGCCTGTCTGGGACTACACTTTTTAAAAAGCTTCCTGACCTCCTGTATCTAAAATCAGCTACGAAAAGAAATCAGATGTAGAGCCCTACCGATGGATGGGACCTGTCACTGCACTGAGGATTTTGTTAGCGTCCAAGCTGAGCACACTGTCAGTTCTGCAGCACTTCTTTATTAGCCAAACACAAGCAATTCAGTATTGTGTTAATAAGAGTAATGAAAGTTTCCAATTGACCTGTTTATATTTTGGTTTTTCAGAGGTCAAAAGTACTTCTGTAAAAGTAGTATTAGCTGGTTTTTCTCCCATATTCCAACTTTAAAAATGAGTCATTAATTTGAGGTGTAATGCTTATCATTTAAAATCTTGAATTTTTTGTCTAAGTAGAATTAATAGTATTTTAAAAATCCAAATATATATGTACACACACACATATGTAAAACTTCCTTGTGTAGAGAATGAATTTTTAATATTTTAATAGTTTTTAATATTTAAAAGGTTATTTTATATAAACTCTTTTTTTTTTTTTTTTTTTTTTTTGGTTTTTTGAGGTAGGGTCTCACTCTGGCCCAGGCTGACCTGGAATTAACTATGTAGTCTCAGGGTGGCCTTGAACTCACGGTGCTCCTCCTACCTCTGCCTCCCAAGTGCTGGGATTAAAGGCGTGCACCACGACGCCCGGCATAAACTCTTTTAAACTGAGCTCTGTGTTTTAAAATGGTATTGTATTTAAAAGACTTACATTATGGACCATGTGTTTTACATGTGGATGATGGTTGTCCTTTCCTCCTTGCAGATCCTAAAAGACATAGCCAATCGATTCCATATGATGAGAGGTTCCAAAGTACACTTTGTGCCTGGCTGGGATTGTCACGGGTTGCCCATTGAAACGAAAGTATTGTCAGAACTTGGGGGAAAAGCTCAGTCTCTTTCAGCCATGGAAATTAGAGAGAAAGGTAAATGTCTTCTGTTTCTGTTTCAAAATAACAGCGTGAGCACTTAGGTTCTTTGGGAAAGGCAGACCTTTACCCAACGAACTTATGTTTTCTATGGGTTATAATGAGATGTATTGTGAACTACTTTTTCTGTCAGAAAATTCAGAGTTTTTTGTTTTTGAGACAGTGTCTATTAGTTCCTGTCCTTGTTGCTGTGACAGAATACCTGGCAAGAAACAACTTTAGGGGAGGACAGGTTTATAGTTTGAGGGAATACAGGCCATCCTGGCAGGGAAGTCATGGCAGCAGGAGCAGAGGGCAGCTTATCACATCTAGTCTGCTATCAGGAAGCAGAGAGAGATGAATGCTGATGATAGCTCGCTTTCTTCTTTATTTAAATTTATTTATTTGAGAGAGAGAGAGAGACATGATAGATAGATGATAGATAGATAGATATAGATGATAGAAAGAAAGAAAATATGGGTGTGCCATGGCCTCTACCCATTGCAAAGAAACTCCAGACACATGTGCCACCTTGTGCATCTGGCTTAATTGAATACTAGGGAATCGAACCTGCATCTTCAGGCTTTGCAGGCAAGTGCCTTTACTCCTAGGCAATCTCTCCAGCCCAGCTTTCTCCTTTTTATTCAATCTGAGACCCCCACCCATAGAATGGTGCCACCTACAGTTAGGGCAGTTCTTCCCTCTCAGTTAACCTTAGAAATTCACAGACATGCCCAGAGATTTGTGTCCTAGATTGTTCTAGATCTTGTTGACACTTGAGATTGACCATCATAGTCTTTAGATGTCTCCCTAACTTGCCTTCCCTCTCTCAGTCCTCCAGGCTCAGCCTTCCAAGTGCTGGCACTATAGGCATGTACCACCCTGGTGGATCAGATTTTGTTTGATTTTTATGAGAATTTCTGCTTAAAGAGTGAAGGAAGATTTTTGGAGTATATCCAGTTGCATTCTTCAGTTTAGTGTTCATTTTTCTCATGTCACTATTTTGAATAATTTTTTAAATTTATTATTTGACAGAGAAAGCATGAACTCCAGACACATGTGCCACCTTGTGCATCTGGCTAAGATGGGACCTGGGGAATTGAACCTGGTCCTTTGGCTTTGCAGGCAAATGCCTTAACCACTAAGCCATCCCTCCAGCCCTCATATTGCTATTTTGGTTGATTGTTTTTCCTCTACTGGATAGAGCTTGTTGACTTATATCAGTTATAAAAGCAAAGTCAATTCTGGAGTGCATGTATTTTAAATCTGGTAGCATATGCCTATACCTCAGAACTTGGGAGGCTGAGGCAGAAGAAACACTAGTTTGAAGTCAGCTTGAATTACATTTCAATACCCTGGTTTTAAAAACAGTAACTGAATAAACCCCCCAAATGACAACAACAAACCACAATTTCTTTTTGTTTTTTTGAGATGGGTCTTGCTTTAGCCCACACTGACCTGGAATTCACTATGTAGTCTCAGGGTGGTCTTGAACTCACAGTGATCCTCCTACCTCTGCCTCCCAAGTGCTGGGATTAAAAGCATGTGCCACCATGCCTGGCTTTAAAAAAATTTTTTTTTTTAAATTTTTATTCATTTGCAAGAGAGAGAGAGAGGGAGGGAGGGAGAGATGAGATAGAGAGTGGGCATGCCAGGGCCTCCAGCCACTGCAAATGAACTCCAGATGCATTCTCCCCCTGTGCATCTAGCTTACGTGGGTACTGGGAATTGAACCTGGGTCCTTTGGTTTTGTAGGCAAGTGTCTTAACCGCTAAACCATCTCTCCAGCCCTTCAGCTTATTATTATTATTTTTTTGGTTTTTCGAGGTAGGGTCTCACTCTGGCCCAGGCTGACCTGGAATTTACTATGTAGTGTCAGGGTGGCCTCGAACTCACAGCGATCCTCCTACCTCTGCCTCCCAAGTGCTGGGATTAAAGGCGCGCGCCACCACGCCCGGCTTCTTCAGCTTATTTTTAAATGAGTCTTCTCCAGAAGGTGTGACCACAGGAGTCTCCTTTCCTTGTAAATATACAATTATGTATTTGGATATGATTGTGAAGATGTTTTTACTTCCTTCTAAAACACTGACTAAGATTTGGTGTACTGAATAATTTGCAAGGGGGTGGGGGTAATGAAATGAAAAGAGAATCATTCTCTGACCTTTTCTTAAATTAATAATGAGGAATATTTTTCTAGTTTATTTTTCTACATATGAGGTTATGTGTAGTTTCAAAGATACTGAAGACAGCAATAAAATCTCTCAGCTTCTGAATTTCTAGTTAACTTTAAAATATTTTTGATTTATTCCTTTAAAGATTTGTAAGTGGACTCTCATAATGTAGTCCATAAGTTAATTAATTGAATAGGACAGGGAGGATAACAAGTCAGTTGGCCATTTTCTGTCACTGGCTGTTTTGGCCATGGTGTTGAGCCCTTGCAAAATTTTGATAGCCGGGGAATCCTACCCATCACCTCCTGAGAACTTTGAATTTGCAGTGCCAAGCAGTCTACATTGATTTTGAAACCTCCAGATACACTGTATTGTCCAAGGGTACAGGGTAAGAAAAGAAAATTATGCTACTTAAAAAAAATAAGAATGCACCTAGGGTTGCCACTATCAGGGCACTTCCAGTTTTCTGAATATCTGGCTTGAAGGGCACAGGGAAAGAGGATGGGAAGGCAATCCTGGAGTTTGTGGTTAAGTAGTAATTGAACAGGACGGGCGCTAAGACACAGCCGCTAACCAGTAAGCTCAGGCTCCCTGAAAGGACAAATGGATTGCAGGTGATGCTCTCCAGTCTTCCCATATGCACATTCCTAAGTGCCAAAATGGTCGAGGCTTTCGCAAACAGTCCAAGAATGCTGGCGGCCAGCAGCAGGTGTTGAGAAACCCGAATATCCAATGGGAGCCAGGTGTCCCGGTAGGTGTATGGGTGGCACCACTCCACTGGGCTGGAATTGCTGGCGTGGTGGTAAAAGCAGACTCTCCACATTCCCACGAAGGCAGTGCTCTGGTAAGAGAGCAAGGGTCTGTCCACGTACCACACTCGCCACTGCACGAGGCCCATGGACGTGCTGGAAAGGATCCATGCCATGGTGGCCAGAAGGAAACCTGACATTTGGAGGTCGACATCTTTGGCCAGCCAGATCATGGAAGCAGCAAGCACAGGAGAACACGCCCCAAAGCGCGCCACTCAGGACTGTGGGAACGCGTTCACCAGGAGGCAGAGTTTTCTGTCCTAGTTCAAGATTGGTGGATGACCACAGTTCTTTGTAGAGCTAGATGAGAACAGCGAGGGAGCCCCATGATGCGTGGTTTGCTGGGTGGATCAGGGCACTGGGAAGCTCAATTGTCAGGGGCACCCGGGGAGCCTGCTCGCCGCTGGCACTCAACGGCTGCCCACGGCCTGTGCTGCTTCCTGGGTCAGCACTGGGGCGCGCGCGCGCGCGCGCGGAGGCCACACCCGCACCCCACCGAGCTGGGCGACCTCTGATCCTCCCAATGGCCCGAGATCTTGCCAGCGTTGCCCCTCCCCCCAGTGGCCTGAGATCCTGCCAGTGCTGCCCCCTTTCCAGTGACCTGAGTCCCTGCCAGTGCTGCCCCTCCCCCCAGTGGCCTGAGTCCCAGCCAGCATTGCCTGCTCCTCCCAATGACTCAAATCCCTGTGGGTGGAATTTATGGCCCTAAGTCAGAGATGGAGCTCTTCTACTTCATTTAAACACACACAACCCCACCCACCCAACCCCCAAAAAACTACATAGTCAATTCCAGGTCCGTTAGCCTGGGCTAGAGGGAGACCCTACCGCAAGAAACAAAACAGCTGGGGCGTGGTGGCGCACGCCTTTAATCCCAGCACTCTGGAGGCAGCCTAGGAGACTTGCATGAGTTCAAGGCCACCCCGAGATTACACAGTGAATTCCAGATCAGCCTGAGCTAGAGCAAGACTCTACCTCGAAAATCCAAAAGAAGAGGAAAACACCTTTTGTGAACACTTTTTCAAATAACCATCCTATTAAGAATTTTTCTAGGGATGGAGTGTGGCTCAGATTTTGTCTACCACACATGAGGTTCTGGCTTCAATTCTTAGCACCACATAAACCAGGTGTGGTAGCACACACCTATAATCTCAATGCTTAGGAGGTGGACACAAGGCCTGGGCAACAAGAGTTCCCCCGCCCTGCATCCCCCAAAATATTTTTTCTAGTTTAAGCTATGTAAAACAACTGCATCTGGGAGTTACATGCAAACATGTTTAAATATTTCAAAGTCTGGGGCTTGAGGATTGCTGAGTTTGGACTAGCCTCAATTATACAGATGCATTCTTAAGAAAAGAAATTGAACTTACTAGCTTTCAAAAGCTTTTTTTCTTTTCACTTATGTATTTTTTAGAGAGAGAGAAAGAGAGAGAGGGAGAGAGAGAAAGAGAACAGGCACACCAGGGCCTCTAGCCACTGCAAATGAACTAAAGATGCATGTGCCACCATGTTCATCTGGCTTACGTGGGTTCTGGGGAGTTGAACCTAGGTCTTTAGGCTTTACAGGTTTACAGGCTTTACCTTAACTGCTTAGCATCTCTCCAGCCTTCAAAAGCTTTTTCCTTCCCTGTCTTGTACAGCAAGATCATTTGCTAAGGCAGCTATTGAAAGACAGAAGTCTGCCTTTGTTCGTTGGGGAGTGATGGCAGACTGGAACAACTGCTACCACACATTTGATGGAAAGTATGAGGCCAACCAATTAAGAATTTTTTATCAGATGTATGACAAGGTAATAAAATACTTCTTTGGCTTTCAGTGTATTAAGGTATATGTCACAGAACTTCAGCTTGAATAAAATATCTTTGTCTTTTATAGGGCTTGGTTTATCGGTCTTACAAACCAGTGTATTGGTCTCCCTCATCAAGGTATGCATGGTAAATAAAGGGGAGACATTTGTGAAGCATCCAAATACTTAGGTTTAATATTTTCAAACCTTAGGACAGCCTTGGCTGAAGCAGAACTTGACTATAACCCTGAGCACGTCAGTCGGTCAGTATATGTGAAGTTTCCCCTCATGGAACCTCCCCCGAAGTTGGCCTCTCTCACAGGTAAGTTTTGTTCATTGCTGGAGTTGATAAAAACCGTGGAGTCTTAACTTGTGCTAACATATTTCCAACATTCTTTCTCCAGATGGCTCATCTCCTATTAGCATTTTAGTCTGGACCACGCAGCCTTGGACAATTCCAGCCAATCAGGCTGTTTGCTATATGCCAGAGTCAAAGTAGGTACTCCATTGCATCAGCTGTTTTCCCCACAAATGGGAGTCATGTCATATGTATATCATTGCCCCTTTAAAGTTTAGCTTAGGCTAGTTCTTATGTTTATGTAGATTTGTACTTATTTTTACTTACCTTTAATATTTTTACTTATTTGAGGAGGAGGGGAGAGAAGGAATGTCACTGTAAACCAATTCCATGTGCATGTACCACATTGTACATCGGGCTTTATGTGGGTGCCAAGGAATCAAACCTGGGCTGGGAGGCTTTTCAAACAAGCATCTTTAACCATGGAGCCATCTCCCAGCCCTAGATTTTTACTGTTTCCTTTTAAGATCTTATTTCACTTTTTTTTTGTTTTGTTTTTGGAAAATGAAGCATGTCAAGCATGTCCAGGCTGACCTGGAATTAACTATGTAGTCTCAGGGTGGCCTTGAACTCATGGCGATCCTCCTACCTCTGCTTCCCAAGTGCTGGGATTAAAGGCGTGCGCCTCCACGCCCGGCTGCATGGAATGTTTTGAAGGTAGTATTTTCTCATCTAGTGTGTGTGTGTGTGTGTGTGTGTGTGTGTGTGTGCGCGTGCGTGCGTGAATGAGTACAGGCACACTCGTGGTCAGAGGACAACTTTTTGGTTCAGCCTTTGTCTCTACAACTAATTTGAAGCAGCGTTTCTGTCTCTGGATCTGTCTGCTTCTGTTCTTTGCTGTCTTAGCTGTGAGCGTCCAGGAAGTTCTCCTGTCTCTACCTTCCATCAGCATGCTGGGTTGATAGAAGCCTGCCATGGCTTTATTTGGGGTCAGGGGATGAAACCCAAGTACTAAGGTTGAGTGGCAAGTGCTTTACCTGTGGAGCCATCTCTCCAGCCCTGTTATGTTCTGATCTTGATGTTAGTTTTCCTTTTTAATATATTTTTATTTGTTCATTTGAGAGAAATAGGGAAAGAAGCATGGGCATGCCAAGGCCTCCTGCCACTGTAGACGAACTCTAGATGCATGTACCACTTTGTGCATCTGGCTTTATATGGGTACTGGGGAATCAAATCTGGGCTGTCAAGCTTTACAGAATGTCTTTAACCAGTGAACCATCTCTCCAGCCTAACGTTAGTTTTTCTAAAATGATGTCAGAAACTAAAATATTAGTTAACCGTGGTTTTTCTTTTCTTTAAAAAAAGTATTTAGGGCTGGGCGTGGTGGTGCACGCCTTTAATCCCAGCACTCAGGAGGCAGAGGTAGGAGGATCGCCATGAGTTCGAGGCCACCCTGAGACTACATAGTGAATTCCAGGTCAGCCTGAGCTAGAGTGAGACCCTACCTTGAAAAACCAAAAAAAAAAAAAAAAAAAAAAAAAATTTTAGGGGCTGGAGAGATGACATAGCGGTTAAAATGAATGCCTGTGAAGCCTAAGGACCCCGGTTTGATTCTCCAGGTACCACGTAAGCCAGATGCACAAGGGTCACATGCATCTGGAGTTCGTTTGCAGTGGCTAGAGGCCCTGGTGTGCCCATTCTCCCTCTCCCTCTCTTTCCCTCTCTCTTTCTCTAATAAATATGAAAATAAAAAATATTTTAAAAAATATTTAAAAATTTTATTTAGTACATGTAGTCTCAGGGTAGCCTCGAACTCACGGTGATACTCCTACCTCTGCCTCCCAAGTGCTGGGATTAAAGGCATGCGCCACCACTCCCGGCTTAATATTTATTTATTTATTTATTTATTTATTTATTTATTTATTTATTTATTTGAGGGATACAGAGAGTGAACATCAGGGCTCCCAGACAAACTCCAGACACATGCACCACTTTGTATGTCTGGCTTTACATGAGTACTGGGGAATTGAACCCAGGCCATTAGGCTTTGCAAGCAAGTGCTTTTGACTACTAAGCTATCCTTCCAGCCCCTTCTTTTATAATTACAAATTTTCTCTTAAAATCCAATGTCAGGTATGCTGTTGTGAAGTGTTCAACCTCTGGAGCCCTCTACGTGCTGGGTGCAGATAAAGCAGCAACAGTTGCCTCTGCTTTGGACACAACCTTTGAGATTCTTTCAACATTTTCAGGTGACGATTTACAGATACTCCAGCCACCAGTCATTAAGTAGTATAAATGGTATGCTGGTATTCCCCAGCTTGAATTTATTTATTTGAGAAAGGAGAGCATAGGCACTCAAGAGTCTCTTGCTGGTACAACTGAGCTCCATTTACTTTGACCACTTTTGCATTTTGTGGGAACTGGGAAATTGAACGCAGGCTGGCAGGCACCTTTAACCACTGAGCCATCTCCGTAGCCGCTTCCCACCCCCGACATGACTTGACCTCTGTCTTTCTAGAGCGTCCATTACGCATTATTATATGTTGCTTTCGGAATGAAAACATTAATTAAACATGGTAAGAGCTTAGGAACATGTGAACTATGTTCTGTTGCTAAGCTTTTAAAAAGATAGAATTGAGCCGGGCATGGTGGCGCATGCCTTTAATCCCAGCACTCGGGAGGCAGAGGTAGGAGGATCTCCATGAGTTCGAGGCCACCCTGAGACTATATAGCGAATTCCAGGTCAGCCTGGGCTAGAGTGAAACCCTGCCTCGGAAAAAAAAAAAAAGATAGAATTGGGGGCGGGGAAGAAGGTAGAATTGAAGCTGGGAAGATGGCCAGTGGTTAGAAGTGCTTGCTTACCGGGTTTGATTCCCCAGTACCCATGTTAAATTAGATGCACTAAGTGACAGAAGTGTCTGGAGTTTGTTTGTAGCAACAAGAGGCCCTTGCATGCCCAATTTTCTCTTCTGTTTGCAAATAAGTAAATGTTTCTTTTTAAAAAAAGGTGAAATTGTCATGCAGCAATTCTTAATTCTCTACTTTCCCCATAGGTGTGGATTTGGAAAATGGTACTTGTAGTCATCCTTTAGTTCCCAGTAAAGTGTCTCCTCTTTTACCTGCAACTCATGTGACCATGGCCAAAGGAACAGGATTGGTTCACACAGCCCCTGCTCATGGTATGGAAGATTACAGCGTAGCATCTCAGCACAACCTGCCTGTGGTACTGTTCTTCTATTTCCTTTTTAATTGCTAATCTTGCAGAATGAAACTGATTCATCCTAGCTAACACTTTTATTTCTTGGTTATAATATTTTTTGTCCTATAAATGAATTACAGAATACCTATATTTGTGTATTACCCTAAAGCTTCATTAATTCATATTAGTTGAGAAAAATTTCCTCCAAATCAGCACAAAATCCAACCTGTGGCATGTATATTCATGAGGGCACTTTAAAAAAATATATATTTATTTGATAGAAAGAGAGAGGGAGAGAATGGGCACGCCAGGGCCTCCAGCCACTGCAAACGAATTCTAGATGTATGCACCCCCTTGTGCGTCTGGCTGACATGGGTCCTGGAGAATCGAACCAGGATCCTTTGGCTTTGCAGGCAAACACCTTAACCACTAAGCTACCTCTCCCCTTGTGAGGGCACTTTTGAAAACACAAAGCCTGTGTTGTATTGTGCTTCACTTTCTGGCACTTCATACCCATGCAGGTTTTTTTTTTGTTGTTGTTGTTTTTGTTTTTTGTTTTTCAAGGTAGGGTCTCTCTGTAGCTCAGGCTGACCTGGAATTCACTATGTAGTCTCAGGGTGGCCTTGAACTCATGGCGATGCTCCTACCTCTGCCTCCCGAGTGCTGGGATTAAAGGCGTGCACCACCACGCCCAGCTTCCCATGCAGGTTTTAAAATCCAAGGTTGTTGCAAACTTGTGTTAAGCAAGTCGAACACAATTTTTCCAACAGCTCATATGATCCTTAGCATTTTTTAGCAATAAAATATTTTGTAACTAAGTTATGTACACTCTTTAAAAACTAATGTAGGCAAGCTGGGCGTGATGGCCTACGCTTTTAAACACAGCACTCGGGAGGCAGAGATAGGAGGATCACTGCGAGTTCGAGGCCACCCTGAGACTACATAGTGAATTCCAGGTCAGCCTGGACCAGAGTGAGACCCTACCTCGAAAAACCAAAAAAAAAAAAAATCATAGTTAATAGTCTGTGCTGTAATGTAAACCTTAGTTTAAAAAAAATTTTGTAGCTGGGTGTGGTGGCACACACCTTTAATCCCAGCATTCTGAAGGCAAAGGTAGGGGATTGCCATGAGTTTGAGGCCACCCTGAGATTACATAGCAAATTTCAGGTCAGCCTGGGTTAGAGTGAGACCCTATCTTGAAAACCAGAAAAATGAAAAAAATTAAAAAAAAAATTGTATATGTTTATTTACTTATTTGAGAGAAAGAGAGAGAGAGAGAGAATGAATTGAATGAATGTTGAATGGGTGCATCAGGGCCTCCGTGCACTGCAAACAAACTCTAGACTCATGTGCCACCATGTGCATCTGGCTTATGTGGGCATTGGGGAATTGAACCTAGGATCGTCTTCACAGGCAGGCGCCTTAACTGTTAAGCCATCTCTCCAGCCCCAAACCTTACTTTGCATGCATTGCAAAACCAAAACGTTCACGTGACTTGCTTTTCTTGCACTGTTGGCTTTACTGCGATACTCCCTTCGCTGCAGTGTTAGAGCCAGCACGCAGTGTATCTGAGGGTGCCTGCGCCTCCTTTTAAGCATTAATCAGTGGGCAAGTTACTTCAAGGTTCCCCCCACACACCACCCAAGAATAATGGCAAATAGACTTTATTAAACACTTGAAAAGGACGGTGAGGTTCTATCCTGCCCCAATAGTCTCCCCTTAAGTTCATTTTACATAGTTACTTAGCACATTTTCACTAGTTATGAGGTAGATCTCAGAGCAAAGAACTGTGTACATTGCCAGTGATCTATATACATACATTGTAGACACTAGCTAAGGGTCCTTCTGTGTTTTATTACTTTTTGCTCTTAAACTTTAGGTATTTCTGGGTGTGGTGGCGCACGCCTTTAATCCCAGCACTTGGGAGGCAGAGGTAGGTGGACTGCCATGAGTTCGAGGCCACCCTGAGAATACAGAGTGAATTCCAAGTCAGCCTGGGCTAGAGTAAAACCTTATCTTGAAAAACCAAGAAAAAACAAAAAACAAACAAACAAAAAAACCCTTTAGATATGTGCGTTAATAAAATCATCTTTGGTGATTTAAACATATAAAGTTCAAAAATGGGGCTGGAGAAATGGCTTAGCAGTTAAGGCATTTTTGTCTGTGAAGCCAAAGGATCCTGGTTCGATTCTCCAGGGCCCATGTAAGCCAAATACACAAGGGGCGCATGCATCTGGAGTTCATTTGTAATGGCTAGAGGCCCTGGCATGCCCATTCTCTCTCTGTCTGTCTCTCATGAAATAAAGTGTCTTGATTCTTTAATTGTTTGTAGGACTGTTTGGTGGATGAAAGTGGGATGTTCACAAGTGCTGCGGGCCCTGAACTTCAAAACAAGGCTGTCCTTGAAGAGGGGACTGATGTGGGTGAGTACTGTGTCTGTTAATAACTGCATGTTCTCCTTAATGCTCTTACCAGAACAAAAAGTGCAATGATTTTGTTTAGCCACATGATTTAAAACAGAGTTCAGGACTTTACTGTCTTTTGTTTTAAATCTGTTCTAACTATGTATGCAAATCAAGACATTCAACAGGAAGTGTGATAATAATCATCAATTTTACGTTTGTATAATAATGAGAATCAGTTTGGGGTAGGTGCTTACTGTGAGTTAGCATTCCTCACTGTTTTTGTAAACTCTGCAGGTAACTGATTCATGTAACATAGTAGATGTGATAGGTAGGAGGATCATCTTGAATTTGAGGCCAGCCTGGGCTACAGTGAGACGGCCTCGAAAAAACTATCATGATGTGATAGTTTATTACTTGGAATTTCAAATCTAGAATTCTAGATATATTTGAAATGAAGAGCTATAGGGCTGGCATAATTTGAAGTCTGCCAGGAGATATCTACTCTGATACTAGAAAATGGCAACTCTTACTGGCACCTTTGGTCCAGACTCAGTACTTCCTGCTAGCCTAGATAGTAATTTTTTCATAGGACTTTTAAATTATGACTAATGAAAAAAATTTTAAGTTATAAAGATGCTTCAGACTGCGAAGAATTTGTTGAAAGAGGAAAAGTTGGTGCACAGCTATCCATATGACTGGAGGACCAAGACGCCTGTGGTCATTCGTGCCAGCAAGCAGTGGTTCCTAAACATCGCCAGTGTCAAGGCGACAGCGAAGGTACGCAAGGCTCCCTACCCTAAGGCGCGCCACGGTGCACAAGGTTGAGGTGAGGTGGTAAGATTTATTTTCCTAAAGTTGTCTATTTTTAGATGTGAAAGGACTTTCTGCTTTATTCTTTCATTATACCTGTGTGGGAAATGCAGCTTGAAGAGGTAAAATGATTCATCTAATGAATTCTGTGCCCGATATAGTAAAAAGAGCATACACAGAATTGGGCTAGAACTGTGTTTATCTAGTTATTTAGCCTTAGTTCTGTAACCTCTTCAGTGTCTGGCTCATAAGAGGCATTTGCTGAAACTATTCATGACCTTGGTTTTCTTAAGCTTGAAACTGCAAAGGTGGAAAAACAAAAAAAAAAAAGTTGAAGTTTCATTTGATTTAAAAAGTTGTTTTGAATTAACAAATATAATTTTATAACTGGTGTTCTAAATATTTAGTTTTTAATTATTTTTTGGTTTTTCGAGGTAGTGTCTCTAGCTCAGGCTGTCTCAGAATTCACTATGTAGTCTCAGGGTGGCCTTGAACTCACAGCAATCCTCCTGCCTCTGCCTCTGCCTCTGCAGCGCTGGGATTAAAGGAGTGCGCCACCACACCCGTCCTAAATATTTATTATTTGAGCTTTTTCATTTAGTATATGTATCAGTGTAAGTATTTTTATATGTGAATACATATTCCAAAAATAACTTGAGTCTATTCATGTTTTTTTTTTCTCTTTTCTTTTTTTTATTTTGGTTTTTTGAGGTAGGGTCTCACGGTACAGTTTGTATTTTCTTTTTTTAAAAGATTTTATTTTAATTTTTATTTACTTATTAGAGACAGAGAGAGGGAGAGAGCGAGAATGGGCGTGCCAGGACTGTAGCCACTGCAAACGAACTCCAGATGCATGAGCCACCAGACTTACCTGGGACCTAGAGAATCGAACCTGGATCCTTGGGCTTCACAGGCATGTGCCTTAACCACTAAGCCCCCAATTCGTATTTTTTTTTTTTTTTTTTTGGTTTTTTGAGGTAGGGTTTCACTCTGGTCCAGGCTGACCTGGAATTAACTATGTAGTCTCAGGGTGGCCTTGAACTCATGACATCCATCTACTTCTGCCTCCCAAGTGCTGGGATTAAAGGCATGTGCCACCACGCCTGGCTCAGTTCGTATTTTCTATGCATGTGTGATGGGGTATTTTTTGTTTTTCATTTCTGCAGTGGCTGTCTTTCTTACTTGTGTTAACATTTGTTACTTCGGCTCTTCACAGATGAGCCACAGAACATCTGAGTTGCTAGAATATATTAATCCAGTGCTTTTGTTTTCTATTTTCCTGTAGACTGTTTTCCATTGTTTTTTGTAGTAGCTCAACTATGCCACATACTTATAATCCTAGCACTTGGGGAGAGAAGCTGAGGTGGCAAGCAGGATTGTAGAAAGTTCAGAGACAGGCCATGTTACACACCATGTTCCAGGACAGCCTGGGCTACATAGTGAGACTCTGGGTCAAGCAAGCTGAAAAAAAGTAGCAAGAATAGGATAATTTGTTACCATTTTCCATTACCCAGAATCAACAATATCCAGTTTATGGGCCATTTTTCAAATCTCTTACCCCTACCAGCACCCACCCTTTATCCCCTAATCATTGGATTGTTTTGTAGCAAGCATTGTTTCTTCCATATTATAGTTCTTCCAGGCAGTATTTTAGCATGTATGTCTGAAAAATAAGGACTCTCTTTGTGTGTGTATGTTTTGTTTCTTCAAGTACTGGAGGTTGATAGGTCCTTACGTTGCTAGGCCAGCACTAGTACTGAGCTATAATCCCAGCCCCTGACACTTCTTTTTGAGGCAGGGTTTTACTGTGCAGCCCAGGTTGTCCTTAAACCTGTGATTCTCTTGCCTCAGCCTTCTAAGTACCCAGATGCCTGGCAGATAAAAATTTTAAAGCACAATCCAATGCTGTCATTATCTTGCTTCCCTAACCTAGAGCTAGGGATGTGGCTCCTCTGTAGAGTCCATGCAGGAGGCCCTGCTCCAGCCCCAGCACAGCATCGGCTGTGTGTGGTGGCACAGGCCTGCAGTTCCAGAGCTCAGGAAGTAGAAGCAGCAGGATCTGGAATTCAAGGTCATCCTTGGCTACATAAAATCCTGTTTCAAAAATGATTTTAGGGATTGGGAAGATGGCTCAACAATGAAAGGAGTTTGCCTGCAAAGTCAGCCAACTAGGGTTCAGTTCCCAAGTACTCATGTAAAGCTGGACACAGGAAGTGGCACATATATCTGGCATTCATTTGTAGGGGTAAGAGACCCTGTCATGCCCATACTCTCTTTCTTTCTCTCACACACAAATTTGTTAAATATTTTAAAAGATCAAATAAACTAGTCATCTGGCCATTATTGAGTGTTTAAAGCAAGTATTGACTGAAGGGCAGAAGTGCTGCCATTCTGACAGTCGGTGATGCTTTGCAATAGGGTGTCAGTGAAGTGAGGGCATCAGATTTCAGCTTTCTCTCAAAATAGGAAAACACTGATGGATAGGGAGTTTTT
This sequence comes from Orientallactaga sibirica, assembly GCA_036365145.1. Taxonomy (NCBI): domain Eukaryota; kingdom Metazoa; phylum Chordata; class Mammalia; order Rodentia; family Dipodidae; genus Orientallactaga; species Orientallactaga sibirica. The sequence continues at coordinate 3,052,904 of JAEOAD010000035.1, forward strand.
ATTCTTTTTATTTTTAATAGAAGCATATTTAATAACATATTTAAAAGATAGCATATTTTGGCCTGTTTTGGAGATTGTTATCAATGGTGTGGTATAATTCATCCATTAGTAAGTGATAATGAAATGAAAACAAGTGTTACAGACATTCAAAATGAAGACCTGTGTTAGGAAAAACAATGGCAGTACTTTAAAGTCTGTCCTGCTTTCTCTCATGTGGCTGTGGATGGATCACAGGAGTTGTTGAAAACAGTGAAGTTTATCCCTGGAGCAGTGCTGAATGGCATGGTGGACATGATGGACAGGCGGCCATACTGGTGTATATCAAGACAAAGAGTTTGGGGTGTTCCAATTCCTGTGTTTCATCATAAGACAAAAGATGAATACTTGATCAACAGGTAAAAGTTTTTCTAAACCTTTTCATTGTTTAAGATGAGTTGTGTTTTCTTTTTTCTTTTTCTTTTTTTGGTTTTTCAAGGTAGAGTCTCACTCTAGCTCAAGCTGTCCTGGAATTCACTCTGTATTATCAGGGTGGACTCAAACTCTCAGCAATCTCCCAAGTGCTGGGATTAAAGGCGTGTGCCCACCACGCCTGGCTGAGTTGTGTTTTCTTAAAAACTGAAAAAATAATGCAGGGGATGTAGCTTAGTTGATAGAGTATTTGTCTAGTATGAGAAGCACTGGCTTCCATTCCCAGGACTGAATATATTGGGCATAGTGGTGCGCACCTGTCATCGCAGAATTTGGGAGGTAGAGGCAGGAGGACCAGGAGCTCAAAGTCATCCTTGCTTATATAGCAAGTTTGAGGCCAGCTTGGGCTACATAATACCCTGTCTCAAAAAACAAAATAGCCTGTACTATTAAGAACTACTGTCAGACATGGTGGTGCACACCCTTAATTCCAGCACTCGGGCGGCAGATAGGAGGATAGTCATGAGTTCAAGGCCACCCTGAGACTACATGGTAAATTCTAGGTTAGTCTGGGCTACAGTGAGACCCCACCACCTTGAAACCCCCAAAAAAAATTACTTATGTTACTTATTTACTTTTTTTTTTTTTTGAGATGTTCTTTCATGTGTTGTCCAAGTTAGCCACAAATTCCTGGGCTGACAATTGTCCTTCCTCAGTCTTCTATGTAGTTGGGATTATAGGTGTGTGCCACCATGCCCTTGCTGTCTGTATTTTTAATTTCTGTGTGTGTCTTTTTACATTTATTACTTATTTATTTTGATCTTTTTATATGGTTAGGGTCTTACCATATATTTCTGGCTCGCCTAGTACTTACTTTGTAGCCCAGGGTGGCCTCAAACTCACAGCAGTCCTCTTGTCTTAGCCTCTCAAAGGGCATGCACCCCCTCACAGGCACTATTCATCCTCAGTTAAGAAACATTGTTCCCAGGTGGATCTGCCAATAAATCCAGGGCTGTGGGAGACTGGGGCCAGAGGATCACAAACTCAGGATCAGGCCCAGAACAGAAACCCTACAGAGAGAGAGAGACAGACAGACGTGGGAGACAGACGTGGACAGTCATGTAGTCAGCCAGACCGATGTGATTCCTGATGGTAATGACATAGTAGTCTAGCTTCTAGTAACCTAGCTTTTAGGAATACCAGGTCATTGCCATTATGTTTCGTGTGTGTGTGTCCATGTCCAGAGCTGTGCTTTCAGCCTTGGGCCTTGTTCTGTGTACATGTAGGAAAGTGCTCTGTGATACTTGCACTGTGCTACACCCCAGCCCCTGTTGCGGCGGGGGATGGGGAGGGAGAGAATGAATGAGTGCACTGGGGCTTCTTGATGCTGCAAACAAATTCCAGATGCATGCATTACTTTGTGTTTGGCTTTATGTGGGAACTGGGGGATCAAATCTGGGTTGGTAGGCTTTGCAAGCAAGAGCTTTTAACTGTTGAGCCATTTCCCTGTGTTTTTTTAAAAATTATTTATTTGCAAGCAGAGATGGAGGAGGCTGAGTTAGGAAGATCACCTTGAGACACAAATGTGCATAGGTTAGGTGGTCATTCAGGTAGATGAAACAAATGTGAGCTTGTCACAAACACACAAATGTTTATTAGAATCATCTGCTCATTAGTATTTTATTTCTTCAGCACAATTTCCTGGTTGGATTACAGATTCTTTTCTGCTGTCCCGTTGTAGTGTTGCTTGCACAGTATCAGTTGATTTCTGGGTTTGAAGGAGCAGACATACAGGATATTGGCCTACAGAAATGACAGACACTCAGCCACATTGTCTGTCAGTTCATAGGTCATTTTCCTATACACCATTGCTCAGTGACGACTCTACCTTTTCTGTTGTTGGGCCCTTCTTGTGACATAACACTTGAATTTAAGAAAATTTATATTCTTTCTTAATAACTTGTCAATTTTAGAAACAGAATGAAAGATAATCATTTTTCCCTCTTGAATCAAATGACAATCAAGCTATCATGGTTTTCTGTCTTATTAAAATATTTTATTAATTTGAGAAAGAGTGCTGGGATTAGAATGAACCACGCCCGGCTTATTAAAATATTTTATTAATTTGAGAAAGAGAGAGAATGAAGTAGAGAGAGGGAGAGAATGGGCGTGCCAGCACCTCCAGCCACTACAAACAAACTCCAGACGCATGTGACACCTTGTGTATCTGGCTTATGTGGGTGCTGGGGAATCGAACCTGAGTCTCTAAGCTTCATAGGCAAATGCCTTAACCGCTAAGTCATCTCTCCAGCCCAGTTTTCTTTCTTTTTAAAAGTTTGTACTGTAGCATGTTGGTGACATCAGAAGTAACAGCGTCTCCACTGGAAATTGGTACACAGTCCACATGGAGTTGCTGTTACATTTGATGACATCATTCCATTTGTCAGAAAATTCCTTTCACTTTGAAAAATTACTGTGTGTGCGCACACGCATGCGTGCGCTCCTGTATATACATGTGAATGTAATTCTGGGGATTGTACCTGGAGCTTGGCACATGCTACCCAAAGCTCCATCACAGACCCCAGCCCTCCTTTTTTTTTTTTTTTTTTTTTTTTTGAGGTAAGGTCGCACTGTAGCCCAGGCTGACCTGGAATTCACTCTTTAGTTGCAGAGTGGCCACGAACTCACAGCAATCCTCCTACTTCTGCCTCCCCAGTTGCTGGGATTAAAGGAATGCACCACCATGCCTGGCCTCCCCCCCTTTTTTTCCTATTGTCATTCTGGAAAAGGGTGAAACTGGGTATCTGACCTGAAACTCGCAGTTGTGTTGCCAGGCCCAGCTCTTCTGCTTTCCTTGTTGTTTTTTTGTTTTTGTTTTTTTGTCCTCGCCCCCCGGCCCCCCAAAGCAAGGTAGGATCTCACTCTAGCTCTAACTCTAGCTGGAATTCACTATGTAGTTTCAAGTTTCAGGCGGCCTTGAACTCATGTCAATCCTCCTACCTCTGTCTTTCAAGTGCTGGGATTAAAGGTGTGCGCCACCACACCCAGTTTTTTTTTTTAATATTTTATTTATTTAACAGAGAGAAAGAGGGAGGGAGAGAGAGAGAGAGAAAGAGAGAGGGAGAGAATGGGTGCTCCAGGGCCTCCAGCTACTGCACACGAACTCCAGAAGCATGCACCACCTTGTGCATCTGGCTAACGTGGGTCCTGGGGAATCGAACCTGGGTCCTTTGGCTTTAGAGGCAAAGGCCTTAACCACCAAGTCATCCCTTCATCCTTTTTTTTTTTTTTTTTTGGTTTTTGCGAGGTAGGGTCTCACTCTGGTCCAGGCTGACCTGGAATTCACTATGTAGTCTCAGGGTGGCCTCGAACTCTCAGCAATCCTCCTACCTCTGCCTCCCAAGTGCTGGGATTAAAGGCATGCACCACCATGCCTGGCCCCCTTCATCCTTCTTTTGCTTTCTTGATGAAAATCTGTGTGCCATCTCTAAGTCCACTTGTTTCACAGAAGAAATTCATCATTTGTCATGTCCTAAATAAGTTTTGAACTGGTTGATTTCAAACTCTGTATTTTAATTCTGATTTTATCACTAGTTTATGTTAATTTGTATTTTCCCAGGAAATAATTCCACATTTAATATGAATATGATCATTTTCTGAATCTATATCATAATGCCATTAAAATTTAGGCTGTAATCTATTCTCTTGTTAGTAAAAACAAAATAAATAAATTTAAACATAAAAATGGGTAAGTGTAGAAATACTGTCCTCCTAGGGAAAAAAAAGAAGTAATTAATTAGATTTTTCTGATGATGCTGGTCATCAGTTGAACATTGTAGCAGTCATTAACATGCATTTAGAAAATTCACATCAGTGAACTACTTTATAGTCATTGGATAAAAACATTTCCAAAATTATTTCCTGTCACCTTTAAAACTTATGTATAGCATTAAATTAGAATTCATTCTCCCCAAATTTCATTGTGTTCTTGAATTAAACTCAGTAAACAAATGGGAAACATTTAGTCTCTTACCTTGTTCTTTTTCCAGAATCTTCTGGAAAAAAAATTGTCCTATATTCCTTCTTTTGCTTATGAAGGCAAAACACAGGCAAGCATGGGATGGCAGTGTCTGTCTGTTCAGGACCCAGAGTCTGCTCTAGGGTAGCAGCTAAATACACCCCGATCCCAGTGATAGCACAGTGTGTGCTGATTGGCCAGAGGTGGCAGCTCTGCTGGGTCCCCAGATGGAGGGCAAGGAGGAACACGGAAAGCACGTGCTTAGATAAGCCTTGGAGTAAAGTGCAAGGTTTGATTATGTCTCACTTATTGCTTTATGAAACGCTGCATTCATATGGAAGCATATAGATGACCTAGTGATAAGTGGTCTTACCCACTTCTATCAGTGGTAATTTATACTGAGCTATAGTTTGTAAGTTAATTGTGCATTTAAACAGAGGGTGCTACTAATAAAATCAAAAGAACACCTGAGTTTCCAAAGACAGATTTAGACTTTTTTTTTTTTTTTTTAACTCCTGAAGAACATCTCACAGGAAATACTTTGAAAATTCTCTTCAAAAAATTTTAAAGTACAATCTCGGTTATTTTATAAAAATATTCCATTTCTAAGTATTTGTAATTAAGAAATAGTAATTATGAATATCCTTTGTGAAATGTACATGTAAGATGTTGGTGTACTTGTTTGTAAAGAAACATAATGTTATAAAAAAAGAAGAGCAGGACATAGTGGTGCACACCTTTAATCCCACCACTCGGGAGGCAGAGGTAGGAGGATTGCTGTGAGTTTGAGGCCACCCTAAGACTACATAATTATTCCAGGTCAGCCTGGGCCAGAGTGAGAACCTACTTTGAAAAACAAAAAAAAAGAAGAAGAAGAAGAAGATACATGGAGCTCCATGGAGGAACAATCTGCCTAGCACACCTAAGGACTAGGCTACTCCCAGCACTGGAAAAAAATTAAATAAATGAACAAAGCAAGATTATATTTCTTACTCTGTTAAGACATTGCAATGTACCATGTATATGAGTGATTATTAATATCTTTTTTTTGGTTTTTCATAGTCTAGCCCAGGCTGACCTGGAATTAATTCACTATGTAGTCTCAAGGTAGCCTCGAACTCACAGTGATCCTACTACCTCTGTCTTGAAAGTACTATGATTAAAGGTGTGCACCACCATGCCCAGCTGATTAATATCTTTTTTTTTTTTTTTTTTTTTTTTTGGTTTTTCAAGGTAGGGTCTCACTCTGACCCAGGCTGACCTGGAATTCACTATAGTCTCAGGATGGCCTCGAACTCACAGCGATCCTCCTACCTCTGCCTCCCAAGTGCTGGGATTAAAGGTGTGTGCCACCACACCCAGCTAAATAGCTTTCTTTTATTTTTATTTATTTATTTATTTTTTTGGTTTTTCGAGGTAGGGTCTCTGTGTAGCCTAGGCTGACCTGGAATTCACTATGTAGTCTGAGGGTGGCCTTGAACTCACAGCGATCCTCCTACCTCTGCCTCCCGAGTGCTGGGATTAAAGGTGTACACCACCATGCCCGGCTGATTAATATCTTAATAAGAAAAGTTAACAGTGAAAATGAACTTTATTCAGACTTGAGATGTGTAAATGAACTTAGGATTTTTGTAGTCGACTTAATAATGAATAATTATATCCACATAAATACTTGAAGTACACTTTTAAAGTGTTACTGATTTAAAAATAAGAGAAAAGATTCACAGAAGTTGAGTCATGTTCTGAGATGGATGTCTGTGTAAGGCTACATGTTTTTTTTGGCTATTAAAACTGAAGCTCAAAAAAATGCCATTCTTTATCCCTGTCCTTAGCCAGCCAGCCCTAGGTAGAGTGTGGTCTTTGGACTTAGTGCTTGCTCTGTCAACACACTAGTCCCTGAGGACCCCCGCCTTGTCTCTCGCTCAATCCTTCTGCCTGGGCAATAAGAGCCCTATGCCATTGCTCAGCAATTCCAGAGAATGGGAATATGAGCTCTGCCACGATTGTCGTTACAGAGGCAGGACAGAGATTCGAAAACAGCTCTGAGCCATGATTTTGGTGTGACTTGTAAATCATGGTTGAAAGAAACCCAAAGCACAGAACAGTCAGTGGTTCTACAATACTGTTATGTACATGAGTTCTTTAAATTCAATTAGAGAGTGTTTGTGAAGTGCTACGTAATGTGCTTACAAATGCTTTTGATTAAGAGACTGTCCCTTGTATCTCTACCTTATTTATGAAATGTGAACAGTTTACTTTATCCCTATATTATTTTTATAAGTATATTTCAACACATTTATACTTTTTAAAAAAGATTTTATTTATTTATTTGAGAGAGAGAAAGAGGGAGAGTGAGAATGGGTGCACTAGGGCCTCTAGCCACTGCAGACATGCGTGCACCAGATGCGTGCACCCCCTTGTGCATCTGGCTTATGTGGGACCTAGAGAATTGAACTGGGGTCCTTAGGCTTTGCAGGCATGTGCCTTAACTGCTAAGCCATCTCTCCAGCCCCTTTCCAACATATTTAATAAAGCTTTTTATTGTTTGCTCAAAATTGCTAATCTAATAATAACATGAAAAAAAAACAGCCAAAAGACACTTATTTGGATCATTCATTTTATTTTATTTTATTTTATTTTAATTATTTTTTTTGGTTTTGCAAGGTAGGGTCTCACTCTGGTCCAGGCTAACCTGGAATTAACTATGTAGTCTCAGGGTGGCCTCAAACTCTTGGCGATCCTCCTACCTCTGCCTCCCGAGTGCTGGGATTAAAGGCGTGCGCCACCACGCCCGGCTCAGATCATTCATTTTAAATAAAAAACACATAATTGTTATGAACAGCTTATGGATGTATTTTGCTAATACATGTATTTTTGTATTGGATTTATTCAGATTTTTCCATGATAGCATATTACTATTTTCTTAACTGATAAAATGTTCTGTGTGAGCTATATAAGAGTAATGTGTAACCAGATATTACTATCTTACAACTTGGTACTTACTGCAGAAAGTTTTTATGGTCTCATAAGGAAAGTTTATCTTCACTGGTAAAGTCCATCTAAAGTAAGTGGCTGTCATTGTGATATGGACTTGTGCCCATATAAATTCTCTCTCTCTCTCTTTTTTTTTTTTTTTTTTTCAAGGTAGGGTTTCACTCTAGCTCAGGCTGACCTGGAATTCACTCTGTGGTCTCAGGGTGGCCTCGAACTCATGGCGATCATCCTATCTCTGCCTCCCGAGTGCTGGGATTCAAGGCGTGTGCCACCACACCCGGCTCCGTATAAATTCTTATGATTACCTGCTGGTATTGTATATTTTTCAACCTATTTTTTATTTATTTTTATTTGAGGAAGAGAGAAAGAGGCAGATAGAGAGAATTAGCACACCAGTGCCTCTAGTCACCACATACAAATTCCAGATGCATGCATCACTTTGTGCATCTAGCTTTACATGGGTACTAGGAAATCGAACCCAGGTCCTTAGGCTTTGCGGGCAAGTACCTTAACTGCTGAGCCATCTTTCCAGCCCTCAATCTATCTCTTATAAAATACCAACTTAAGGTCCTTTGTTAAATATTTCATATTTCAGTTTGTAGAGTATACTAATTTATATTACCCATTTAGGTTTTGCTTCCCAAATTAATTTTGGTAAACAAATGTGCATTATCAGACCTAGAGAATCTAAGTGATTTGTTTTGCATGGTCATGATTAGTTGGGTGCAGTGCATGCAGGTTAAGAACTGAATGCTGGCTGGAGATAGGGTTCAGCAGTCAAAGGCACTTGCTTTCGAAGCCCTATGATCTGGGATCTGTTCCTGAGATTCACGTAAAGCCAGGTTACATGCATCTGCACTTTGCAGTGGCAAGAGGCCCTGATGTGTCCATAGTCCCCCCCCCGTGTGTGTGTGTGTGTGTGTGTGTGTGTGTGTGCTTCATTTTCTCCGTCTCTTTCTCTCTTAAGTAAATTAACATCTCAGTTTGATCCCCTGCACCACAAAAAATATAAATAAATAAAATAACCAAGTTACATTAGAGCAGGGGTCTCATTTGTTTTATTAGCTGCTATATCTGTAGGGCCTAGAATGATGCTGAAGACATTGGAGCTTATTTTCTTTAAGAGAGGGAATAGCCAAGTTGTAGAGATGTTTTAGTCATATAATTGGTGCATGGTCATATAATTTGTGATAGGGTCAGAGCTGGAGCCCATGTGTCTGTGCTCAAAGCCTGCTCCAGTGCAGCTCTGCCTCCTACCTGGCGGTCTTGGACTTGGTCCTGCAGCCAGCAAGGGAGCCCCTGAAAGTCTGAGAAGAAAATTCCTGTGGCAAAAGCAGTTTTAGCGATGCACCTATGCCAAGGTCTTTGTGTCTTGCATAGCTTTGGTATTGAGGCAAGTTGGATGGATGATGGACCTCCTGTGGGAAACCATTGTTTTTAATGCAGAACTGACAGAATATGTGGTTTACTCTGCAGGCATTGGCCGAGGGAAGCTAACTAGAAGGTTGAGCCTTCTTCCTGGGTTTAAAGTGAGCTGATGGAAACAGGGGTGTCATTAACTGAAGTAGGAGGTCAAGAAGCAAGTGTTTTCTCTTTCTTTAAGGGTGCTTGTAATCAATTTGAAGTTATTCATCCTGAATTACAATGATGGTGACAGCCAAGCAAGCAATTAACTTTTTATCCCAGTTAGAAGATAGAAAAAGATATCATTGTGTTTTAATTTTTTTGTTTGTTTGTTTTTGTTTTTCGAGGTAGGGTCTCACTCTAGCTCAGGCTGACCTGGAATTCACTATGTAGTCTCAGGGTGGCCTTGAACTCATGGCGATCCTCCTACCTCTGCCTCCCGAGTGCTGGGATTAAAGGCGTGTGCCACCACGCCTGACTTTGTGTTTTAATTTTAGTCTTTGTTGATGAACACAATATTAAATTGAATAATCCTGCTCCTTTCCTCCTATAACAGCCAGACTGTGGAGCATCTTGTGAACTTAGTGGAGCAACATGGCAGTGACATCTGGTGGACTCTTCCCCCTGAGCAACTGCTTCCACAAGAAGTCTTATCTCAGGTAAATGTGCATTTGTTTTTCACAGCCTTTTGGTGAATCACATGCCTTCATCAAAGTGTGAAGGATTCTTGGCTCAGTGGATACAGCATTTTCTGCACAAGTATTAGGATCAGAGTGCAGATCCCCAGATCCCACCTACTGCCAGTTAAGAGGTGGAGGCAAGAGACTTTTGAAAACTCAGAGGAATCCCAGAAGCTACAGTCCAGCCAGCCTAGTGCATGGTGGAGAACTGCAGAGAGACCTGCCTCAGAGAAGGGAGAAGGCAAGGACCGGCACCCAGAGTTGACCTCTGACCTTCACAGCACACGCATATTGTATCGTACACACTCACGCTCACATTCTCACACATACAACGAAATAAAAACGTGATTACAATATAACATTCATGAATGTACTCACTGTAATGAGAATTTAAGGTCAAAAAAGCAGTGGGCTATAATTTAGTTAACACAGAACTGGAACAAGAGGAGCATTTGTTATCTCTTTGGGGACCAGGATCCATTTGGTCATCTTAATTGACTTGGTTGACTTGGTGGCTTTGTGACCTCACATTGGTATACCAAGACAGTGCTGGATCTGATACGGCATTCACTGACAGTTCTTAATACCCTGGGAAATGGGTAATTAAGTGTCCATAATCACTTACATGCCATTGGAGGGAGTTGAATTAAAATGTAAAATGCATTTGAAGGTTTTAAATTTTTATTTAAAAGGGTGAAGGTAGTGGTTGTATTACATTTTTCTAAAACTTCTTTTTTTTTTTTTTTTTTGGTTTTGCAAGGTAGGGTTTCACTCTGGTCCACGCTGACCTGGAATTAACAATGTAGTCTCAGGGTGGCCTTGAAGTCTCGGCGATCCTCCTACCTCTGCCTCCCGAGTGCTGGGATTAAAGGTGTGCGCCACCACGCCCGGCTTTTCTAAAACTTCTGTAGCATGTCCTGTGCCTGGAATGGCTGTGTGTAAATAGAGTGCTTTTGCATTTCTCATAGGTTGGTGGTCCAGATGCCTTGGAATATGTGCCGGGTCAGGACATTTTGGACATCTGGTTTGACAGTGGAACTTCATGGTCCTATGTTCTTCCAGGTAATTTCTAAAGATAGACTATGATCCACTTGCTGTGTTTTAAAAATGTTCCTTAGAGGAGATCTGTAATCAAGCTTTTTTTTGTTTCTATTTTATTTGGAAGAAGGAAGATCTGCCTTTTATAATCTCATACCTAGAAAGAACCTTGGAGATCATTTAATCCATTGATTTGCCAACTTCTTAAAAATTTTATTTATTTTTTTTATTGACAACTTCTTAAATTGTAGACAATATCCCATGTTAATTTGCCAACTTTTTAAAAAAACTGTTTTTTTACTTATCTGCAAGTGCATGTGTGCATGTGCACGTACACCCAAGCACAAACTGCAGGGCCTCCTGCTCCTGCAGACCCACTCGAGATGCATGCGCCAATTTGCATCTGTCTTTACGTAGTGCTGGGGAATTGAACCCCAGGCGAGCAGGCTTTGTAAGCAAGCACCTTTAACCACTGAGCCATTTCCCTAACTCTCCCAACCTCTTGTTTTCCAAGATGAAATTTTATTTAGAACCATAATATATAAAATAGATTAGAATATTGATTTTTTTTTTTTTTTTTTAGCCTATAATCCCAATACTCAGGAGCTGCAGCAGGGGGATCACAAGTTTGAAACTAGCCTGGGCTGACTAGTGAGACCAAAGAGAAGAGAGTCAGGCAGTTCTCTATTTTAACGTTTGTGCTGCTTGGCATCTCTGAGGTACCAGTTTGGAGATCACCGACATAAGCTGACCCCATCATTTTCACAAGAGATTGAATTAGAGCCAAGAGGTGACCTTGGTCATGTAGTTTAATAATGTCAGGTTGGAATGCAGGCACTTGGAGTTCCTCTTTCTTCTATGCTGGCATATGTTCATGGCTGACCCCATGTCTATAGAAATTTTCCACTTATTCTAACTCCCTGGACAGGAGTTAAAAGGGACCAGTAGGAGGTGGTGCCAGTAGAGGCTACCGTTGATCTGTTAGAAAAATGTCCTTCCAGATCCCGAGTGAAAGTCTAGACAAGGGCTAAAGGACAAGGCTGGTCAGCACTGTGACATTGAAGCCAGGGTGAGGAGCCGGGCGTGGTAATGAGCAGACACATGTGCTTCCTGGAAATGCCAGCTGTGGCCCAAGGAGCCATTGCTTTCCAGAATGAGGGCATGTGGGGAAAGTGGTGCGTCTGCACAGCTGGCCACTACAGGCATTGTCTAAATGGGCTTCAGATTCTGGGCCTCCTTTTGGAAACATTAAGCAGTAGGATTTCTAGTAAGTTAAATGTTTCCTTTTTTTGGACCTTTCTTTCAGCTTAGGAAATTTGAAAATCAAAGTATAAGTAAACCCATGCTTGCTCTCTTTACAGCTAAAATGTCCAATGGCTAAATATATGTTATTTTTATTTCTTATTATTTTTCTATAGTAATTTTCAGGTTTTTTTTTGGAGGTGGGCAGGGCCTCACTGTAGCCCTAAGCTGGCCTTGAATTCACAGCGGTACTCCTACCTCATCCTGGGACTAAAGGTGTGTGACACCACACCCAGTTTCAATTTTTTATATTATTATCTCTTAGTTATGTTTCTCCAAGCATAGTAGATAATATTGCAAGTTTAGGCACTTTGTTTTCATAAATTATATGGGAAATGGAGACAGGCAGCACTGCTTATGGGTTATGGTGGGAGAGAGGTTTCCAGCTGGCACACTTGGGACAGCATCCTGAGTATCAGATCCGAGGGTGCCAAACTTGAAGCAGTGCCCTGGGGTGTGGTGGAGTTCATGTACTGCTTTGACCTTGATGAGAAGTACTGCTAGCATTCTTGTTCTTTAACGATGGATATGGTTTTGTGCTATCAAGTTCAGTAAGTGTGACTCATACTTGGAGCCATTAGCTGGCTAAACTACATGAAAGCTCACGGCGATCCTCCTACCTCTGCCTCCCGAGTGCTGGGATTAAAGGTGTGCGCCACCATGCCCAGTTTGTCTCGACATTTTGATATGTACTTGTTTTATTTCCCCATTTAACTAACTTTGGTGTTGGTGTGATTTTTTTTCAGGTACTGAGCAAAGAGCAGATGTGTACTTGGAAGGAAAAGACCAGCTTGGGGGCTGGTTTCAGTCTTCCTTGTTAACTAGTGTAGCAGCAAGGAAAAAGGCCCCTTTCAAGTGAGTACACCTGGGCTGGTGCACGAGCCAGCCCGCCTCTTCCGCTTCCCCGAGTCCCTGCCTACGTGTGAAGCACATTTGCGTGGCGCCAGCCAGCCTGGAGCTGTACTCTACCTGCTTCTGAACTTAAGACTTACACATCAGTGTTGTCAAAAAAGATGAGGCACGTTTTGCTTGGGCCTGCAAAGCCGAATGAACATGGAATCACATTATGTAAGAAAGCACCACTGTCTTCTCTCTCAGTAGAGAAATAAGAATTTAAGGCCTGGCACAGTGGAACATGCCTGTAATCCCAGTGCTCTGGAGACAGAGATGGGAGGGTCTCGAGTTTAAGACCAGCGTGAGCTATGTGGAGTGACCCTGTCACTAACTCCCTACCCCACCAGCCAAACCAAACCAACCCAACAAAGAATTTAAAGGGAGGGAAAAGTAGGAAGACAACAGAGATAGCAGCGTGTGGTGGAGTCTTGTCACTGGTGCAGGCTGTACCGTCTAGAAGAGAAGATTAGCACTGGGGCCAGCAGCTGGGCCGACTCAGAGCTCCGCTGGGCTGAGATCACAGGGAGATGAGGAAGGGTAGTCTGGGGTGCAGGGCTGTGAGTGTGAGGAAGTTCCCATTGTGGTTCCACAGTGAGTTAGGAGCTGAAGCATTGCTGGGGATTTACTAAGTTAGGGATTCTTGTTTAGTATAGATAATTATACCTGCTCATTCATTCAGAAAGATTCTTTAACATTTGCTTATATTTTTTTTTTTTTTTTTTTTTTTTTTTAGTAGGGTCTCACTGTGGTCCAGGCTGACCTGGAATTAGCTATGTAATCTCAGGGTGGCCTCAAATGCTCGGCGATCCTCCTACCTCTGCCTCCCAAGTGCTGGGATTAAAGGCATGCACCACCACACCCGGCTTGCTTATAATTTTTGCCATCTCACAGAACTGATCCATCTGAAGTCAACCAGACTAGAGGGCAGTGTTGTGCTTACATGGTCTTTTTGAGGTGGTCTTTTTGAGGTGGTCATTCACTCTTTTTAAGTCAACCTTGTTTTTACTTATTCAGTGATCAAAATCAGTACATAAGAGGTCAGGAAATAATTTGTTTGCTATATAAAAACCACCTAGCATTTTGGTGTTAAGTAGAGCATAAGTTGCTGGGAATTTGACTTGCAAAAAAAGCTTTTGTCTATAGTCTGTCAAGAAAACCTCGTTTGTATCCGAGTAAGATGCTCTTTGAAGATAGTACGTCTCCCTTTAGATAAATGTCATTGTGTTCATCACTAAATTAGCTGATTTGTCTTCTTAGGACAGTGATCGTTCATGGCTTTACCCTTGGAGAAAAAGGAGAAAAGATGTCCAAGTCTCTGGGAAATGTCATTAATCCCGATGTTGTCATCAATGGAGGACAGGCAGGTGTCTCCCTGACATTCATTTTATTTATTTATTTCTATTTCTATTTTATTTTATTTATTTATTTTTTTTTTGAGGTAGGTCTCACTCTGGCCCAGGCTGACCTGGAATTCACTATGTATTCTCAGGCTGGCCTCAAACTCACAGCCATCCTCCTACCTCTGCCTCCTGAGTGCTGGGATTAAAGGCATGCGCCACCATGCCTGGCTTTTAAAAAAAAAATTTTTTTTATTTATTCATTTGTGAGAGAGAAAGAGAGAGAGAGAGAGAGAGAGAGAAAATGGGTGTACCAGGTCCTCCAGCCACTGCAAGCGAACTCCAGATGCATATACCACCTTGTGCATCTGGCTTACATGGGTGCTGGAGAATAGAACCAGGATCCTTTGACTTTGCAGGCAAACACCTTAACCGCTAAGTCATCTCTCCAGCCTCATTTTATTTTTTAAAGCTCTTAAGTTACAACCAAAACTTTTAGTACACCTCAAGCACCAGATGGAAGGCTGCTGATGATTTGGTGGTGGGGGGATGGTAGAGGTTGTTTTCCTGAGAGAAACCTCTGAGGTGTGATCTTGTTCCTGTGGCTCCTCTCCCCCTTTTCACATATGAGACTTTTAGTTGCTAGGAGACAGTGGAAGGGAGAGCAGCTCTTCACCTCCCTCCCTCCCCAGCACAGGGTCATTCCGTCCTGGCCTTGCGCCTGTGCCACTAGCTCTACCAGCTATACTGCAGGGTCGGGACCAGCCTGGGAAGGGCCTGAATAAGTCTGCAGGAGAGACTTCCCTTTTTCCGTGTTCAGATGCAGCCTAATTAGAGATCGTATGCCTCTTTCAGTACAGGGCTGGCCACCATTTACCTAGTCCCCCACAGTTTTGAAGGGAACTTTGGTTAAAGTACTTGTCTAGCTAAATGAAAGCCATTCTGCTTACATGCTGTTTCTCAATGAAAGGATCAAAGCAAAGAGCCTCCGTACGGTGTGGATGTCCTTCGCTGGTGGGTAGCTGAATCCAACGTGTTTGCCGAGGTGACTGTCGGCCCATCTGTACTCTCTGCTGCCCGAGACGACATCAGCAAGGTTAGAACCGTCGTTCCTCCCAGTTGAGAACGAGGCTGTTGTGAAGTCCTTGTCGTCAAGGATTTGGTTGGCGCTGCAAAGCGGAATGAAAATGAGTTCTCGAGTTGTGAACATGTTTAAATGTCCCATGTTAACTTGTTTAAAAATTGTAGTAGTGATATTAAGAATTTTATATGTGCCTTTATATTTTATTAATATACAGAATCTAATATAGTCAGATGTAAAATTATATTCATTTTATGTTTTTCATATACTCATTTCACATTTATAACATTTATCTTTATTTTCACCTATAAATCAGGTGAAATAACATATTTTCATCTAGACATATGAATAAACCAGATTATTGAAAGATGGTTTACCCTGAGGTTATAAAGACATGTAATGATAATTCAGGCTTCAGGCATAAAATTCAGTAGTTGTTTCTATATATAATTGGGCTATTGAAACAAGAGCTTGCTTGTATGGCTAGTCTTACTTAGGAATGATAGGATTACAAAGTGATCTTAAGAAAATAGCAAAATTTGTATAAAACTTGCAGTTATAAAATAACAGGTGAAAATTGATGGCCTCATGAAGTCTCTAACTGTGCTTTTTCCCATCACGGGTAGCTTAGGAACACACTCCGCTTTCTTTTGGGAAATGTGGCCGGTTTCAACCCAGAGACAGATTCTGTTCCTGTGAAAAATATGTATGTCATAGACCAGTATATGTTACATTTGCTACAGGATTTCGCAACCAAGGTATGTATGCAACAATGTGCTTTTGGAAAATAGAAACAGTAGCACCTCTGAGTGTTAACTGTTAGTGGAACCAGCGGGTAGAAATCTAGACTAGAGCACTGGAGAGAAAGGTTTCACTTGCTCAGTTTACACAGTCATAGGTGCCCTTAGGATTATGGGTACACCTTGACTGCTCTCTCAGCTTCTTAAGAAACTAGAGGAGGACTTGGGGGACATACTAGACCTGGAGGCTTCCCCCGAAACTAGACTTTTCTCTCAAGATCAACTGTTTGTCCAAGAAGAAGGAATAGAATTACCTTCTTTTTGACAGATGTCCCATCAGAGTATGTAAGTGATAGGAATATTCCTACGTCCAATAAGATATTTGCTTCTTGAAATATTTTATTAGTTATTTAGGCTTTGTAGCTTCATGCAGTGGCCTTTTAGAGCCTCCGTGCAAGAAATGCAGCCCTGCCCCACTCTGCCTGGCCTTAGGCTTTCTGGAACCGTGGTGAAAGCCTCTGCGACCCTGTCGCTCTTAACACTTGATGTACTTGCCAAATTCCGCTGTTAGCTGCAGATGTAGTCTGGTTCCCTCTGCCACATCTGCAGTGACTGGTATGTGCCTGGGTGGTAGAACTTGGAAAAACACTTCCAAAGCTATTGTTTTTGAGCAGGGAACACTTTTGGCAGCATTTTTAGTTCAGACTCTCTCAAATGAACTTACAGTTTTACAAGTTCGAGCCTTCAGTGGGTGGGTTTATACCCTCAGGACCCTTTTCTCATTGTCTCAGTGAAGGCATGAGATTTCTCTAATGGAACTGATCTCTTTTTAAGAATCACACCTGCCTATCTCCATTAAAACAACATAAAACCGTTCTCAGGCTCCTTCACCAAACTGCAGATTTTTCATATCTTCTTGCTCTCATAACCTAATTAAGTGGGCAGTAGCCATGCCACAGCCTTGATGTTATATATGCCGTTTTGGAATTTCCTCTGCCAAACAATTTAGTCCATCACTTAAAAAAATTATTAATTAATTAATTAATTTTTGAGAGCGACAGACAGAGAGAGAAAGAAGCAGATAGAGAATGGGCATGACAGGTCCTCCAGCCACTACAAATGAACTCCAGATGCATGCGCTACCTTGTGCATCTGGGTTACGTGGGTCCTGGGGAATCAGCCTCCAACGGGGGTCCTTAGGCTTCACAGGCAAGCGCTTAACTGCTAAGTCATCTCTCCAGGCCACCATCACTGTTTTTTTTTTTTTTTTTTGGTTTTTCAAGGTAGGGTCTCATTCTAGCCCAGGCTGACCTGGAATTCACTCTGTAGTCTCAGGGTGGCCTCAAACTCATGGCAATCCTCCTACCTCTGCCTCCCAAGTGCTGGGATTAAAGGCGTGAGCCACCATGCCCTGGCTGTTTTACTCTTTTTAGTTAACCTTTTTAAAAATTTTATTTATTTATTTGCAAGCAGAGAGAGAGAGAGAAAAGAGGCAGGCAGAGAGAGAATGGGCACGTCAGGGCCTCTAGCCACTGCAAACGAACTCCAGATGCATGTGCCCCTTGTGCATATGGCTTATGTGGGTCCTGGAGAATGAAACCGGGATCCTTTGGTTTCATAGGTAAACGCCTTAACCGCTAAGCCATTTCTCCAGTCCTAATTAAACTTAAAAAAATATATTTAATTTTAATTTATTTATTTGAGAGAGAGGGGGAGGAGGAAAAAGGAAGAGAGAGAGAGAGAATAAGTGCACCAGGGTCTTCAGCTGCTACAAATGAACTCTAGATGCATGCACCACCTGTGCATCTGGCTTACATGAGTCCTGGGGAATTGAACCTGAGTTTTTTAGCTTTGCAGGCAAATGCCTTAACTGCTAAGCCATCTCTCCAGCCCGAGTCTGCTGTTTTAAAATGGTGTGATTCTGTCACTTAGGATTTATAGGCTGGGGTGCAGATCAGTGGTAGAGTGCCTTCCTAGAATGCACACGGCTCTGGGTTCCCCCTCAGAATTGCAAATTTACAAACAGATGACACCAGACAAAAGCCTTTGACCCTTTCCTTCCTTGTTGTGTAATCCGGAGGTTCTTGGAGTGGAATAGTATTCTCAGTGTAGCTGAGTTCATCTCTGGAGTGACATGTAAGAGATTCTTTGGTGTTCTTGCACTATTGCTTGTTTTTTGTCTATTTTTGAAGCATTTTTGAAAGGAACATCTATTTCTTGTGTAACCTTCATTTTCCACGTGCTTAACCCACTATTTGAATTTGTTTTGACTTTGCTCTATAGGTCACCAACTCATACAAACAGTATGATTTTGGAAAAGTTGTTCGATTGTTAAAATCATTTTATACCAGAGAACTCTCCAACTTTTATTTCAGCATAATCAAGGACAGGTATGTCTGACTAACTCGTGGTAGTTAGCAGGTGCTTCTAGAGTGTGTGCTCTGCTTGGTGGGGTTGGAGAGACAGTGATCCAGGTAGCCACGCTTGGGTTGGAGTCAAGCCTACGAATCACTTGTTCCCTGCCAGTGGCTACCTTTGCACTTTTTGGCCACTTTCAGTATAATCTTGGTTTCTTCAGCGTCAAGGTGGGGAAGATACCTCCCTGCAAGTGGTTCTGAGAATAAGACGAGAATGTAGGTAATGTGCTTAGTGGTTTGTTGGTAGGTGAAGGCCACTAACAGTAGATGGTGAAACACTTCTTGTCCTCTCCGTTGGCACACCTCCAGGAGAGATGGGAGAGAACTAGGGGAGTGCTTCTGTGATAACATCCGGTAACTTCCACTGTGTTCCTTAGAAGAGAGCTCAGTGCTGCCTGTGTGTTGCTTGGGTGTGCAGGAACTAGTCCAGAGTGAGCTGCCAACCACAGCCCATCGGTGCAGATCCTTAGAGGTCTTCTCATTCCTGTCCTTAAACCCTAAGGCCATTGTTGGGATGGGAACTGCCTTGAAAAGCTTTTGGGTAACATTAGCTCTATAAGAATTAGATATAGCGTATGTTTTTTGAGCAGGTGGGTATATCTGGAGAGAGTAAAATGATAGGGTTGATAAATGATCAGAAAAATTTGGGACAAGATGTTTTGTTTCTTGATTGGACAGTCACCGGAAGTG
This sequence comes from Orientallactaga sibirica, assembly GCA_036365145.1. Taxonomy (NCBI): domain Eukaryota; kingdom Metazoa; phylum Chordata; class Mammalia; order Rodentia; family Dipodidae; genus Orientallactaga; species Orientallactaga sibirica. Next base: position 3,071,907 of record JAEOAD010000035.1, read on the forward strand.
TGAGGTAGGCGCTGTCAGGAAGGAGTCGCGGAGGGGGCGCCCCTTCGTGAGTCGAGGGGGTGTGGGGCGAGTACAGCGCTGAGTGTGGTGTCCTTACTCAGGCTGTACTGTGAGAGTGAGAAGGACCCCAAGCGACGCTCCTGTCAGACGGCACTAGTGGAGATTCTGGATGTGTTGGTTCGTTCCTTTGCCCCCATTCTTCCTCACTTGGCAGAAGAGGTATTCCAGCATATTCCTTATGTTAAAGGTAAGGATAACTTGTTCTCTAAATGAGAAAGATCCTGGCAAAGGCTCAACTTCGAGGTTTTTTTGTTTGTTGTTTTTGTTTTTTTCAGCTAGGGTCTCACTCTAGCCTGGGCTGACCTGGAATTCACTATGTCATCTCAGGGTGGCCTCGAACTCAGGGCCATCCTCCCACCTCTTACCTCCCAAGTGCTGGGATTCAAGGCGTGTGCCACTATGCCCGGTGTACTTAGTCACCTGCAGTGACGATGTGTCCTGGTCATTTAGTGGTCTTAGCACTTCTCTCAGAGGACAAGTCTGGAAGGTCTATGAGGTTCTGTCTCATGCTTTCTGAATGACAGTATTGGGAAGTCACTTTTACTTACATGTGTATACATGCACCCAAATATATTGTAGGTTTTGTAAAAACAAAATGTAGTGCTTTTTAGTGAATACTTTTTTTTTTTTTTTTTTTTTTTGGTTTTTCGAGGTAGGGTCTCACCACTCTGGCCCAGGCTGACCTGGAATTAACTTTGTAGTCTCAGGGTGGCCTCAAACTCACAACGATCCTCCTACCTCTGCCTCCCAAGTGCTGGGATTAAAGGCATGCGCCACCACGCCCGGCATGAATACTTAAAAATTTTTTTATTATTATTTTATTTATTTTTGGAGAGAGACACAGAGAGAGACAGACAGAGAGGGAGAGACAGAGAATAGGCATGCCAGAAGCCTCTCAGCTGTTGTGAACGAACTCCAGATGCGTGCGCCCCTTTGTGGTCAAGTGCATCATTGCGTTCTTGTGTCACTGCATCTGGCTAAATGTGGGACCTGGAGATTGGAACCGCTGGAGATTGGAACCAGCGTTCTTAGGCTTAGGAGGCAGGCACCTTAACCACTAAGCCATCTCTCCAGCCCTTTAGTGAATACTTTTTGCTCCTGATTGTATTTTCATGGAAAATTAGGAACTGAAGTGCACGGGGGAGGGGTAAAGGGTGGGAGTATTCACTCTATGGTTCTTTTTATTTCTTGAATTTTAATTTTATTATGTATTTGTGTGTCCTGTGTGAGTACAGGTAATGACATGAGCATGCTAAAATTACAGAAACCTGTTACAGCTTCTGGATTTTATGTAGTCTGGAGCTTGAACTCTGGTCCTTTAGCTTGATCTGTGGGCATTTATCCACTGATCTTCTCCCCAGCCCCAACACTGTGGTTCTTACAGCATAGAGAGTAGCTGTTAATATTGGCAAATGTTTTTTTCTTTTCAAGATAGGGTCTTACTTTTTTTTTTTTTAGCTCATGCTGCCCTGGAACTTACTCTGTAGCCCCAGTCTGGCCTTGAACTCACAAGTGATCCTCCTACCTCAGCCTACTAAGTTCTGGGAATAAAGATGTATGCCATCATGCTGGGCTAAACCTAATGGTAAACTTTCTGGAATTTTTGAAATTTTTATTTATTTGAGAAAGAGACACAAAGAGGCAGACAGACAGAAAGAGTAAATATGAGCACACCAGGACCTCTTTCTTGTACTTCAAATGAATTCCAGATGCATTTGCTTCTTTGTGTTTCTGGCTGGATGTGGGCACTGGGGAGTTGAACCTGGGCTGTCAGGCTTTGCAAGCAAGTGCCTTTAACTGATGAGCCATCTCTCCAGCCCCTAATGTAACCTGGAACTCACTATGTAGTCTCAGGGTGGCCTTGAACTCATGGCAATCCTCCTACCTCTGCCTTCCAAGTGCTAGGATTAAAGGCGTGCGCCACCACGCCCAGCTTAATGTGAATTTTTTAAAATGTATTTTATTAGCCGGGCGTAGGCAAAGGTAGGAGGATCGCCGTGAGTGCAAGGCCACCCTGAGATTGCATAGTTAATTCCAGGTCAGCCTGGGCCAGAGTGAGACCCTACCTTGAAAACAAACAAACAAAAAAAAATGTATTTTATTTATTTGAGAGAGAGAGAGAGAGAGAGAGAGAGAGAGAGAGAGAGGGAATGAATGGGCACACCAGGGCCTTCAGCCACTGCAAACAAACTCCAGATGCATGTGCCCCCTTGTGCATCTGGCTTATGTGGGTCCTGGAGAACTGAGATCCTTTGGCTTTGCAGGCAAATGCCTTAATGGCTAAGCCATCTCTCCAGCCAACCCCCCCCACCCCCACCCCGCCATCCCAGTATAAATTTTTAATGGTTAAAGCTTCTGTGCAGTTTACGCTACTGGTAACAGTTTTTTCTTTTTCTTTCCTTCTTTCCTTCTTTTCCTTCCTTCCCTCCCTCCCTCCCTCCTTCCCTCCTGCCCTCCTTCCTTCCCTCCCTCCCTTCTTTCCCTTCCTTCCTTCCTTCCTTCCTTCCTTCCTTCCTTCCTTCCTTCCTTCCTTCCTTCCTTCCTTCCTTCCTTCCTTCCTTCCCTTCCTTCCCTCCTTCCCTCCCTCCTCCTTTTCTTTCTTTCTTTCTTTCTTTCTTTCTTTCTTTCTTTCTTTCTTTCTTTCTTTCTTTCTTTCTTCTTTCTTTCTTTTTTGGTGTGTATGTGTTTTAAAGAACCCCAAAGTGTTTTTCGCACTGGGTGGATTAAAACCAGTTCTATCTGGAAGAAGCCTGGGCTGGAGGAGGCAGTGGAGAGTGTGTGTGCAATGCGAGATTCCTTTCTTGGAAGTATTCCTGGCAGACCTGCCACCGAGTACGAGGTGACCATGGTGATAGAGCCGGGGCTGCTTTTTGAGATGATGGAGGTAAGCAGCGGTTCGTACTTCTGAAATGTATCACCTTTGTATAGCATACCCAAAACTTGCCATTTTTACACGTGTCTAAAAAAAGTCTTGTGTTCATAATCCTAATGTCACTGATTGTTCCTGATACCTCTTCAAATACTCTGAACGTATAACATGTGCATGGAAGGTGTAATAAGACATGTTAGTTGAAAACACTCAGGGTTGTAAGAAGATAAGAGACATAAACATATGCTTTCTTATTAGAATGCATAAACTGGGAGTTTTGGCTGGGCAGGCATGGTGGCACACACCTTTAATCCCCACACTCGGGAGGCAGAGGTAGGAAGATTTCTGTGAGTTTGAGGCCAGTCTGGGACTAAAGAGTTTACATTCTAGGTCAGCCTGGGCTCCAGTGAGACCCTACCTTGAAAAAAACAAAACAGAACCCTGGAGTTGTGTACTAAGGGCTTGGGGTTTTGACTGTCTATCGATTTGGATCTGACGCAGACAAATCCAAAGACCAGTTCCATCTTTAATTTCATGAGATTGGGAGAAAGTTTGTTCAGCGAATCATCACATACATCTCTAAACTCCATCGTGACTTTCTGTTCAGAAAGTCCATCAGCATGTTTTCTTAGGAGTGAATTAGTAGGTTAGAGTATGTTAACCTAACACTTTGACTTGAGGTTTGTCTCTAGCTTAAATGCTCAAGAAAAGGATTGGCAGTCAATGGTCTTGAAGTGTTACTGGTACCCATTTTCTAAGAAAGTAACTAGCTCAATTTTGTTGGTATGTTCAATTTCAGTGATAACATAACAAAATGATCAAGATTTGATGCTTAAAATAGCTGGTATGTATAAAACTGTTGGTAATAAGAATAGATATTGCTGGGCGTGGTGGTGCATGTCTTTAATCCCAGCACTTGGGAGGCAGAGGTAGAAGGATGGCTGTGGGTTCGAGGCTACCCTGAGACTATATAGTGAATTCAAGATCAGCCTGGGCTACAGTGAGACCCTATCTTGAAAGAAAAAAAAGACGTTAATATTCAACTCAGAAGTTGAGAATTGACTTATTAATTTTGCATCACAAGAAAGGGCATTGGCATTGTGATCTAGCCAAGTCTACAAAGCCTAGTCCTGGGCTCCCCTCCCCATGCAGTTTCTTTTGGCTTTAAATGTTGTAAATTATGTAAAAAGAACACAGCTTGTTTAAGCTCCTTATATTGGAAAAATAAAAACATTTTCCTTTGGAATCACAGCAATTAGCTGTCAGATGGGATTTCTGCTTCTATCAAGTATGAATTGAATGAACTTGTTAAAACCAAAATAATTTGGGTCTCATTTTTTTTTTTTTTTTTTTAGGGTCTCACTCTAGCCAGGCTGACATGGAACTCACCATGTATTCTCAAGGTGGCCTTGAACTCAAGGCGATCCTCCTACCCCTGCCTCCCAAGTGCTGGGATTAAAGGCATTCACCACCATGCCTGGCTTGGGTCTCGTGTTTTTCATGAGCCTTTATAAAAAAGGAACATCTGTATTTCTTAGCACACAAACTCATTTTGAAGATTGAAATTAAAGAAATCTGTGCCTTATTCAGATTGCCACCAGGGGCCGTTGTTTACATCCAGTTTCATGATCCCTCTCTCAATATGGGAAGCCTGATACAGGGTAAGGTGTGTGGGCTTTGGGTCTGAAGACCTGGGCTTGAGCTGCAAGCTTGAGAAGCATGCACATTACCTCTGTTCCCTCACCTGTAAAATGTGGACAGTGAGCACCATCTGGACACTGTGTGTGTAACAGCATCTAACACAGTGAAGGAAAGTGTATACTCCAGAAAATAACCTGTTCATGGTGTAACCTTCACATGCTCTCCAGATGCTGCAAGCTGAGGAGACCTCCAGCACCTCTCAATTGAATGAGCTCATGATGGCTTCTCAGTCAACGCTTCTGGCTCAGGAACCACGAGAGAGAACTGCAGATGGCATTGAGCTTACAGGGACATTCCTCATCAACTTGGAAGGTGAGCAGTGGGTGAGAGGAGCAAGTGGGATGTGGAGCACTGACGTTCCCAGTGGCCTGGTCCTGTTCTCAAGGTGGATGTGCACTTGGGTTACATCTCCCCACGGAAACAGGGTAAACAACTGCCAACTGTGTAAGCTGCCTGTAAAGTAGCTGTGACCTTAGGAACTAAAACTAAGGGTAGATTTACTTCTTGTCCTTGAACTTCCGGATTCCCCTTTGTGTTTCTCTCCTTGATTTGTAGTAACCTAGTATGCAAAACCCTGCCCACCCTCCCTGTGTTGACTTAAAAATTTTTTCTTACACTAATATCCCAAACTATCTAACCATTCCCCCTGCCCCCGCCCACTCTAGCCCCGGTTGACCTGGAATTCACTATGTGGTCTCAGACTGGCCTCAAACTCATAGAGATCTCCTCCCTCTGCCTCCCGAGTGCTGGGATTACAGGTGTGCACCACCACGCCCGGCTATTTAGCTGTTCTTGCTGAGGGGTCTGTAAGATGAACTGAACTCATTCTCATGCCGTGTCTTAGAGACACTTTTTTTAAATTTATTTTTTATTTTATTTGTTTATTATTTTTTTATTTTTTGGAGAGAGACAGAGACAGACAGAGAGGGAAAGGAAGACAGATAGAGATGGGCACGCCAGCAGTCTCTCAGCTGCTGTAAATGAAATCCAGATGTGTGTGCCCCCTTGTGGGCAAGTGCAGCATTGAACCCTTGCGTCACTTTGCATCTGGCTAAACGTGGGACCTGGAGGGTTCTTAGGCTTAGCAGGCAGGTGCCTTAACCACTAAGCCATCTCTCCAGCCCAAGACGCTTTTGTTTTTTTTGGTTTTTTGAGGTAGGGTTTCACTCTGGTCCAGGCTGACCTGGAATTCACTATGTAGTCTCAGGGTGGCCTCGAACTCTCGGCAATCCTCCTATCTCTGCCTCCCGAGTGCTGGGATTAAAGGCATGCGCCACCACGCCCAGCTCAAGACGCTTTTTAAGTATCTCATTTCCACTACTGCAAACCGAGGTAGATAGGTAGGTAGGATCTGTAGAGAATGCTATTTGGGGAAAGATGATGGGATGCTCCTGTGTTTGGGATGGGAGCTTTCAGGTACCAGGAGGTGGAAGGCTAATAGATAACATTTAAAGTTGAGGCTTGCAATGCTGTTCTTCATTCTGGCTTAGTATGTTCTTGAAAATATTAATGTGAATTCTTTGCACAATGACTAGAAAATAACTTATCTACACTTTTTGTCAGTCTATGAGCTAAGAGTTTCCATAGTGGACAGTTTTTTGTTTCCTTTTTCCTAAACAGCAGTTCTGAGCCGTGGCACTGCTGCTCTCACTGTAATTTGGTGTTACAAAATCCTTTGTCAAGTCAGCCTGAGCTAGAGTGAGAGCCTACCTCGGAAACCACCCCTGCAATAAAAAATCCTGAGTCAAGCACAGTACAGAGGGAGGAGCCGAGGACTGGGGGGGGAGTGGGGGAGGCTTCCTGAGTTGCACAGATCTCAGCAGAGAGTGGTCCGACGTCTGTCCTGTCTTTATATTGTGGGTCCTGTTACATCCGCTGCTTATGTACTGGGGCAGAACCTGAAGAGCCTTACCAAGGGAAGGAGGAAGCTTTGGAAAAGCACCTTATAGCAACTGAGTAGATCAGGTTGAAGGACTGTCAGAAATGCTCTGTGCATTCTTTTGTTAGGTGGTGATATTCGTGAAGAGTCTTCCTACAAAGTAATTGTCGTGCCAACTACCAAAGCAAAGTGCCCTCGATGCTGGAAGCACACAGCTGAGTCTTCGGATACATTGTGTCCACGGTGTGCAGAGGTTGTTGGTGGGAAATAGTATTCTGGTGTTAACAGCTTTTTGACCAAGAACCCTCCTGACAGTAGTGACCTGGAGTTTAGATGGATTATTTATAATACTGAAAAGAAAGGAAGAATAGTAACTGAAGGGTGCGGGTCAAATTCGAATTATAAAAGGTGTATTTCCTGTAACTATACAAAGAATAATGTATATATGTAGACATATGTATACAGGGCATATGTGTATACATATATGTGGAGTAGTGAGGATCTAAGTGTGTGCAAGCACACACACACAAATCCATAATGGATTTATTCAGGACACTGAATATGCTTGTCTTCAAACGTGGCAGGAGCAGAATGTTTTATATTTTATATTATCTTTTTGACTCAGTATTTAAATTCTGTGATGTCTGAAAATAAAGGCATTCTGGAAAACAACTGGCTCATGTTGGTGCAGATGCTGTGAATGAGCAACAGTGCAGTGTGTGTGGCTCTGCAGGGGAGGGGCAGAGGCGGAGTTGGGACCCCCTATGAAGTGCCCACTAGTAAACCCCAGGCATCCAAAGTAGCAAGTCTTCTGCAATATATTGCAAAGAAAACATCACCAAATTTATTAGTGAAGAGGGGAAGAACCCTCTTAATTCTTACACCTGTGGGTGTAAAGGAAGTGTGAAAGCTGGCATCTAGTTCACTAATATACATAGGTTCCCAGTAATGAACAGACACAGAAGACAAGGCATACAGAGTTCCACTACTTACAGTACATTACAGTAGATAAATAACAGAGTATTTACAAACAATCCAGTCATGGATTAAAATCTTCCTAAGGATGGCTAATCTATTAAGCAGAAATGTAACTGCCCAGCAAACCAGTTCCTGTCAGGGAAGAGAGGGTTTTCACTGCTGCTGTAGTGAACTGTAAACTTATCTGTCTCTCATAAATCAGATGGACCCCAATTTCTAAGTTAACATTTATAATCTTATTACTAAATCTTAGGCTTCTGTGGCTTCCTTAGATGAATTTTTCTAACAAAGGTAAAGCTCTTCTTGCAAAAGTGTGAAGCAGTGAGAAGCCTGGTGCTGTACAGCACGTTACCTATGTTTCTCTTGGCCCCTCTAGTTCTACATCTAAACACAAACAACAGGAGTACTTAGGGCTAGGTGCATTTTTGTACTTCTTTAACAAAGTAAAAAGAGTAGCATCAGGAAAGAGGGTGTGTGTCTATGAAACACTATTGGCAACTGGCACTGAGGGCCGCAGGCCTATTTGCTTTAGGGACCATTTGTCCAGTGTCACATTGCATTCTTTTATTTGTGGCACTTAGTTGCTACAGAATGTGTCCTTAGGTGTTCTTTCTTGTTATCAGGTTTATTTTTTTTTTTTTTTTTTTTTTTTTTTTCAGGTTTACTCTGGCTCAGGCTGACCTGGAATTCACAATGTAGTCTCAGGGTGGCCTTAACTTAATCCTACCTCTGCCTAAAATTAAAGGCGTGCGCCACCACGCCCGGCTATCAGGTTTATTTTTAAAGCCCTTAATTAAAATAGTAAAATATTTTTGTTGCTTTTGTTAACCCTAAAACTCAATACTTAATTTTTAAATTCCAGTATGTTATTTTTTCTGATGATAAATCTAACTGGAGACTAAAATGATTTGTACTGTGGGTCTCTGAACCATAATTCATCTTATTATTGCCAGGCATCCCCAGATCTGACTATGTGACCTACCACAGTAAGCTTAGCCAGTTTTATGATTTAACATATAAGCAGCCCCCTCCTGAAAAGTAACTAAGGAATTGGAGAGTAAAATATAATCTTTAATAATGCCTGGATTTCAGATTGCCTTGACTAGCCTCCTAAATTTATACTACTTCTGCAATACTGTGAAAAACCCATCCTTAAGAACACATAAACAGGTTCATACAAAGTGAGGCTTGCTTACAGGAATTACAAGGGTGCAGCTGGCTGGGGTCGCCTGGGAGGCTGGACTAGTTATGTCTTCTCCACACAATGCATCACTCAACCAGCCCCGCCCAGCTACCCAAGCAACAACTGAAACGTTTTTCTTTCAAAAATTGCAATATGTCAGACAGTAATTAATTTAAGCCAGTTAGAATCTTACTCAGAACTGAATTTTTTTGGTGAAAAAGAATTCAAATTTGAATATTCTCAGATGCCAGACTTTTTGCTTTATATCCCTGAAGGACATCCTCCTCAAGTCTGCAGAATGCTGCAGCTGGCTTCTGTATCACCGGGAATCACTGTGAAACAATCGTGATCCACAACTGATGCCTCTGACTGCGGGCCACACCCCACAGATACACCATAATAAATCTTGGTGATTTGTAGTGCAAAGCACTTTTTACAGACTTTTGGTTAGTTTTGTTTTAATCAATAAACACTTTTGTTTAGCACTTGGACTGCTCTAGGCACTATAGGGTACAAAATTAGTTGTGTTTTCTCCTCAAGCTGTCTATGAGGTAGGTTTACTAAAACTGTATCACTCTGCACTTTCTCCAGCACTGTTCCCATGACCGATGACATCACCACATCCAGAAGCAGACAGTTCTAAACACTTGTAGGAAAAAATAAAGTTGGACTTAAATATCTTAGGATCTTTACCTTTTTCTTTTTTTTTTACATAAGTTTTACAAGATAATACATGTTGTTTGTTTACAATTACCTGATGTGGATACAACTTTGCAAGCTAGCAAAAAAAAAAAAAGTCATAATTTACAGTATAGTTCATTTTCTTGTGTTGTTCACATCTCAGACTCTCATTCTGGCAGGTGCAACAGGCCGAGCTTCTATCTAGTGTTCTTTCTGGCATCTAGAAGCCAGTCCTGCAATGGTGGCATCAGCCCCTCTGGAAAGGACCCTGTCAGCACCCAGAACTGCAGGTGGCACCCGTAACGGGGCCAAGCATACAGCTTCTCAGCACGTTTTAAAGGGAAGTGGATGAGACTGTATAAGCAGACTGAAATTTAATCCTGACAGAAACAGTTTGGATTGTGAAATAAAGAATTATATATACAATAAGAACATAATTTGTAAATTATAACCAATTTCAAACACCAGCATTTAACATTTCAAGCTGCTTATGTGTGAATTAAAAATAAACAATAAAATATCTATATTATAGCATAGTTAATGTTTACATTTTATCTCCAGTCTCAACTGAAGGAGTGGAATTTAATCAGGATTGCACTGTTTGAAAGTAATATATATTTATTTGTTATACAAAAAATACTCCATAAAATTCCAGGTCTTAACTATGTAAAATGACCATGCAATAATTCATGTCGTGGTCACGCCATTTTAGGCTGGTGTCAGTAGGTAAGTGTCATAAGGTCGATATGGCTTCCACTGCTTCAATGAGGTGCAGGGCGAGATTGTACTGCCCGTGTTTTTCTGGTAAGAGCTCCATTACTTTAGTCACTAGTTTAGCTGTAGTTGCAAGTGGCACTTCAGTGTTTTGAAGATCCTGGGGGTTCTGCAAATGAGACATAAAAATAACCCATTATTATTATTTTGTTTTTTCGAGGTAGGGTTTCACTGTAGCCCAGGCTGACCTGGAGTTCACTATGTAGTCTCAGGGTGGCCTTGAACTCATGGCGATCCTCCTACCTCTATCTCCCAAGTGCTGGGATTAAAGGTGTGCGCCACCATGCCCGGCTAATAACCCATTATTTTGACACAACCAAATATAACTTAACTAGCTTGAGATTTAACACAGTAGTTATCTAACCTGGAATTCACTCTGCAGTCTCAGGGTGGCCTTAAATTCAAGGTGATTCCTACCGCTGGGATTAAAGGGTATGCCACCACGCCCAGCTTTTTTTTTTTGGAGGTAGGGTCTCACTCTAGCTGAGGTGATTCTCCTACCTCTGCCTCCCGAGTGCTGGGATTATGAGGTAAATTAATCTCAGACCTCTTAGCAAGAGGGGAGGGGAGGTAGAAACAGGAGAAGGCAGCAGTGAACAAAATAAGAGACCCAGCTTCAACCTCCAACAAGACAGGAGGAAAAGACAGATCCTAAGTTGTTTTCTAACCTCTATACACAAACCATGGCACGTGTGCAACCACTCACAAAGATTGTCTTTTAAAAGGATGGAGGAGATGGCTCAGCAGCTAATAGCACTTCCTCGCAAAGCCTTCAGGGTTCAATTCCCCAGCACCTATTGTAAAGCCACTCAGGCCAGACTTGCCTATTTGCAGTGGCAAAAAACCTTGTCTCAAAAAAGGTGAAGCACAGGCAACTCCAACATCCGTATGAACACTGGCACAGGGGTGACACAGACAAATACATATGCAGACATATAAATAAAAACTTTTTTTTTCCTCAAGGAGAAAAGGTTTATTTTGGCTTATAGATTTGAGGGGAAACTCCATGATGGCAGTGGAAAATGTGACATGAGCAGAGGCTGGACATCACCTCCTGGCCAACATCAGGTGGACAACAACAGCAGGAGAGGGCGCCAAACACTGCCTAGAACATCTAGGAGCCCGTCCGCCCCAACACACCTCCTCCATTAGGTTCCAATTCCAAACTGCCATCAGCTGGGGACACAGCATTTAGAAAACAAGAGTTTATAGGGGACACATAGTTCTCACCACCACTGAGCCATCTGAAATATTTTCTGAATAAAGCATTTTCACCTGTCAGTCACTGTAGACAGAGACGGCGCTAATGCCACTCTACTGGACTCACCATTGCCTTCAGCCAAGTGCAGAGTGTGGGTGGGAGCCTGGCCAGCAGCTCCATCCCTTCTTTCGTCTGGGTGTGGAGAAGGGCGTGAGCCAGCCGTTGTCCTGTCAGCACCAGCAGCTGAGAGGCCAGGACCTCTTTGTCATGGACCTGCAGAATGGCCTGAGGAGAACACGGAGAAGTAACGCAGTGAACACGCATCAGTTTTTATTCTAGGCAAGGGTGGCCATTTAGGAGACTCAAGCTCATTTTGAGCTTGGCCACGTATAATCAAAGTAAAATCCAAATCTGATTTACTATTTAAACTTGAATTTCTGCTGTCACCTAAATTTATAATGCTTGATTTTCATGTGTTTAGCAAAGAAAACAGAAGGATAATTAGATCATGTGGTGGGTGACCTCATACTCAAACAACCATGGGCTTGGTGACTGCTCTGCTCTGGTCCCAGCAGGTCTCCCAGCATCAGGCTGCCTCGCTTCTGCTTAGATCTGGCAACCTCACTGGCTTTCTGTCCTGGATCTGGCCAAGCTCCTTGGTGCTCCTGTTTGGTCTTGAGCACTGTTTGCAGGTTTCTGAGTGAATTTGGTTTACGTATCATTTTTCTGCCATCACCCCTAAGGTAATACCTCCTATTTATTCACGTAACCTGTTTATTTTCTTTGTAGCACTTGGCTCTTGACACAAAATTTTGCATGGTTCTCTGCCCCTCCAGCAGATTATCAATACCATAAGGAGGAGCTGTACCTGTTTTGCTTACTATCATACCCTAAGCAAGTCTTGCACACTGCAGGAATTAAATGATTACAAGTTTCTATTTTAATGGTCTTTTAAACAATTGTTTAGCTTGTTTGTTTAATTTATTTTCAACCAGGACTTCAGGCTGCTCAGGCTGACCTCAGATTAACTATGTAGCTGAGGATGACCATGAACTGATTCTCCTGGTTCGACCTCCCAAATGCTGCTGGCATTACAGGTACATGAGTAATCTACAGCCAGTTAGCCTAATATTTAATTCCAGGTTTTGTGCCTCAAAATCTTAAGAAAGAACAAAAAGCTTTACTGCAGATGTTAGCATTCTGGGGACGGGGGGAGGGGTTAGAATTAGGGTGACTGGACCCCTGAAGGTAAAAAGGGCAGAAAATTTTTTATCTCTTGCCTAATTCCAAAGAACTCTTTTTCCACAAATAGTCAGAACCCCTCCTGGGAGGGAGGTGTTTCATAGGATTTAAACATTGTGGTTGGTCAAGTTCAGCTCCTGGAACTTGGTGTAAGAAATAATCTCTTCCTGAGATAGTCCCTAGCCCTAACCAACCAGCTGGCCCTCTGGCTCACCTGGGCCTAGAGACAGCCCACCACCCTTTGCAAGGGCAGGCTTTCTCTCTGATCACTTGGGAACTTCCAGCTGTGGGTGAGTTTTTCCCTCTGCTGGGCCTAGGTTGCTGGCTTGGCCCAGGCCCAGATGGGAGGGCCCCCTAGCCCTTACTCTCTCATGTTTTTTTTTTTTTTCTCATTGGGAGAGAGACACAGAGAGAGAGGGAAAGGAAGACAGAGATGGGTGCGCCAGCAGCCTCTCAGTTGCTGCGAATGAAATCCAGATGCATGCACCCCCTTGTGGTCAAGTGTGGTATTGTGCCCTTGTGCCCCTTTGCATCTGGCTAAACGTGGGTCCTGGAGATTGGAACCAGCATTCTTAGGCTTAGGAGGCAGGCGTCTTAACCGCTAAGCCATCTCTCCAGCCCTCTCATGGGTTTTTTAATCCCCTCCAGCTTCCTACATGGCAGGAGCTCCTTGAACTTTCTTTCCTCTTTCTTTCCATGCTTTTTCCCCCACATCCCTGTCTGGTCACATGGACTCCTGAGCTACACATGGCCCACATGGTCTTTTGGGCTCCACATGGTGTACTTCTCCCCACTTCACCTCCCCTTACTTCCCAGCCTTCCCCTTTCTGCACTCCTTTGTAAAATCTGAATAAAATGCTGTATTTTTTTAAATATATATATTTATTTATTTGAGAGAGAAAGAGGCAGAGGGAGAGAGGGAGGGAGGGAGGGAGAGAATGGGCACATCAGGGCCTCCAGCTGCTGCAAACGAACTCCAAATACATGTGCCCCCTTGTGCATGTGGCTTACGTGGGTCCTGGAGAACTGAACCAGGATCCTTTGGCTTTGCAGGCAGATACCTTAACTGCTAAGCCATCTCTCCAGCCCAAACATATTAAAAAAAAAAAAAGATTTTATTTAATTACAGACAGAGGGAGAGAGAGAGAGAAAGAGAGAAAGAGAGGAGAGGGGAAGAGTGAGAATGGGTGCACCAGGGCCTCCAGCCAGTGCAAATGAACTCCAGATGCATGTGCCACCATGTGCATCTGGCTTACATGGGTCCTGGAGAATTTAGCCAGGGTCCTTAGGCTTGCAGACATGTGCCTTAACTGCTAAGCCATTCCTCCAGCCCTAAAATGTGGTATTTTAAAAATCATTCTCTTGAATGTAAAATTGACAATTTGGATATTTTACAGATATGAACTCAAGGCTTGGGGTTCCAAGAAACACCCCAGAACCCCAATTTTCCCATTATAATTCTTTTCTCTACCTGCCAGTCGGCACTCACCTCTTCTCCTAAGAGGTCTGCTCCATAGTTGTAGAGCTCTCCCTACGTAATGCCTTGAACAACATCTTCATTCACTTGAAGGTGATGGGCCAGATCCACAGCTAGATTTGGCCAGTCTTGGTCCTTCAAGGAGTGGTTGCTTCCTCTTCGGAGATGGGTTTGTCCTTGGTGACAGAATGCTGGGCCTGGACAGCTGCACTGACAACTTTCAATAAGAACTTGAAAACAGAGAAAGACAGAGCAGTGTCTTCTTAGTATACGTGGCCCCCAGTATATTCAGTGTTTTATTACAGTTTGTAATTTAGATCTGCAGCCAACTGGCTGGAGGAGGTGGATCTTAGGGTCCAGCCCTCAGGTGTGGTGGTAGATTTGAGATTCCAATCTAAAGATATGCAAAGTACCTAGTTCCTCCTGGAGTTCCTGAAGTATGCTGTGCAGCTTTTAGCTTGTGGCTTTTTCTCTCTGCTTGGACCTGTGAAAGCAGGGCCAGCTTCTTCTGCCATTATGGAATTTCCCTGATCTGTAAGCTTCAATAATTATCCCTTCCTCCATCACTGTGCCTCGTCTGGAAGTTCATCTCAGTGAAGCTGAAACTGTCTGCTACAGTATGCTTCTTTGGAAATATCACAAGTCTGTTAACCAGAGTGACTACCATTAAAATTATTTTAGATTGCCAGGCGTGGTGATGCACACCTTTAATCCCAGTACTCGGGAGGCAGAGGTAGGAGGATCACCAAGAGTTCAAGGCCACTCTGAGACTACAAAGTGAGTTCCAGGACAGCCTAGGATAGAGCAAGACCCTACACCTTGAAAAACGAGAACAACAACAACAACAATTGTTTTAGATGACAAAAGAACACATACTTTAAAAGGGAACCAGAGAGTAGTAATTCTTTCAAAGGACAGCTACATTTTTGTTTTCTCTGCTCCCCCATCCTTCCTCAAGAAAGAAGAATGAAGTCTAGTAACTACAACTTACCTGCTGTCGTACAGAGACAAAATTTGGATCCATTTCTCCACTAGGTAATAACTGAATTGAAGTTAAGTCTTTGAAAAATGCATTTTCCCCTAAAGAGAGATCAAGAAAACTGACTGAGTCTGGATTATTAGGGAAGAACAGAAAGATTTTAGAAACTCAATCATTTAATTCATGGTTAATTTCTACTTTCTCTTTAAAACAGTAAGATGTTCCAACTCCATTCATTTAACATTGTATAACAATTGTCTAGTATGTGGTAGGCAGCCTTTAAGAAAGTCTGTAGTGATCTCCTCTCCATGTTCAATTCCGGTGGCTGCGAACTCACTGCTAGAAAATGGGGGGGGGAGAGAACACACACACATACATATCCCCTCAGGCTGGGTTACTAAAGGACTGGCTTCTGCCTTGGGTGCTCATGTTCACTTCCTCTGAGGACCTGGTGGCCACATGTGGTGCCCCACAGAGAGGCACGTGTAGCAGAGAACCATTCACACTTGGATGTGGAGCATGCTCCAGGCACAGCTGAGCCCATAGATGAGGCATCCCCAGTCAACACCAACCACAGCCTCGGGAGGCTCTATGCCGGAGGCACCTGTAAGTATGGTGTCGACAAGCCTATAATCCTAGGGGCAGGCAAGGAAGAGCTCGAGTTCAAGGCTAGTCTGGGCTATTTAAGAAAGATCTTAAAACTACCAAGGGATGGGATGTAGTTAATGATACAGCATTTGCCTGGCATGTGCGAGGCTCTGGGTTATATTCCCAGCACTGCAAACAATCAACAACAAAACTCCCAAAATCTGAGATGTTTGTTTTTAGCCAGTAAGTCTTGGGATCGTTTGTTAGGCAGTTAGGTAGTTTGAATAGATGCCCCAATATATTCAGTGTTTTATTAGTTTATAGTTTGCATCTGCAGCCACCTGGCTGGAGGCAGTGTCACTGGGCAGATCTTAAGGTGTGGTGGTGGGTTTGAGATTTCAATCTAAAGATATGCAAAGGGTGCCTAGTGGAAGTTCCTTCAGTGTGCTGTGCTGTGTGGCTTTTGGCTTGTGGTTTTCTCTCTTTCTGCCTGGTCCTGTAAGAGCAGGCCAGCTTCCTCTGCCATTATAGAACTTCCCTGGATCTGTAAACTTCAATAAATCCCTTCCTCCATAACTGTACCTGGTCTGGAAGTTCATCTCAGCAAACCTGAAGCTGTCTGCTACAGCAAAGAGAGGAGAGGGGAAGAGTGAGAATGGGTGCACCAGGGCCTCCAGCCAGTGCAAATGAACTCCAGATGCATGTGCCACCATGTGCATCTGGCTTACATGGGTCCTGGAGAATTTAGCCAGGGTCCTTAGGCTTGCAGACATGTGCCTTAACTGCTAAGCCATTCCTCCAGCCCTAAAATGTGGTATTTTAAAAATCATTCTCTTGAATGTAAAATTGACAATTTGGATATTTTACAGATATGAACTCAAGGCTTGGGGTTCCAAGAAACACCCCAGAACCCCAATTTTCCCATTATAATTCTTTTCTCTACCTGCCAGTCGGCACTCACCTCTTCTCCTAAGAGGTCTGCTCCATAGTTGTAGAGCTCTCCTACGTAATGCCTTCGAACAACATCTTCATTCACTTGAAGGTGATGGGCCAGATCCACAGCTAGATTTGGCCAGTCTTGGTCCTTCCAAGGAGTGGTTGCTGCCTCTTCGGAGATGGGTTTGTCCTTGGTGACAGAATGCTGGGCCTGGACAGCTGCACTGACAACTTTCAATAAGAACTTGAAAACAGAGAAAGACAGAGCAGTGTCTTCTTAGTATACGTGGCCCCCAGTATATTCAGTGTTTTATTACAGTTTGTAATTTAGATCTGCAGCCAACTGGCTGGAGGAGGTGGATCTTAGGGTCCAGCCCTCAGGTGTGGTGGTAGATTTGAGATTCCAATCTAAAGATATGCAAAGTACCTAGTTCCTCCTGGAGTTCCTGAAGTATGCTGTGCAGCTTTTAGCTTGTGGCTTTTCTCTCTCTGCTTGGACCTGTGAAAGCAGGGCCAGCTTCTTCTGCCATTATGGAATTTCCCCTGATCTGTAAGCTTCAATAATTATCCCTTCCTCCATCACTGTGCCTCGTCTGGAAGTTCATCTCAGTGAAGCTGAAACTGTCTGCTACAGTATGCTTCTTTGGAAATATCACAAGTCTGTCAACCAGAGTGACTACCATTAAAATTATTTTAGATTGCCAGGCGTGGTGATGCACACCTTTAATCCCAGTACTCGGGAGGCAGAGGTAGGAGGATCACCAAGAGTTCAAGGCCACTCTGAGACTACAAAGTGAGTTCCAGGACAGCCTAGGATAGAGCAAGACCCTACCTTGAAAAACCAGAACAACAACAACAACAATTGTTTTAGATGACAAAAGAACACATACTTTAAAAGGGAACCAGAGAGTAGTAATTCTTTCAAAGGACAGCTACATTTTTGTTTTCTCTGCTCCCCCATCCTTCCTCAAGAAAGAAGAATGAAGTCTAGTAACTACAACTTACCTGCTGTCGTACAGAGACAAAATTTGGATCCATTTCTCCACTAGGTAATAACTGAATTGAAGTTAAGTCTTTGAAAAATGCATTTTTCCCCTAAAGAGAGATCAAGAAAACTGACTGAGTCTGGATTATTAGGGAAGAACAGAAAGATTTTAGAAACTCAATCATTTAATTCATGGTTAATTTCTACTTTCTCTTTAAAACAGTAAGATGTTCCAACTCCATTCATTTAACATTGTATAACAATTGTCTAGTATGTGGTAGGCAGCCTTTAAGAAAGTCTGTAGTGATCTCCTCTCCATGTTCAATTCCGGTGGCTGCGAACTCACTGCTAGAAAATGGGGGGGAGAACACACACACATACATATCCCCTCAGGCTGGGTTACTAAAGGACTGGCTTCTGCCTTGGGTGCTCGTGTTCACTTCCTCTGAGGACCTGGTGGCCACGTGTGGTGCCCCACAGAGAGGCACGTGTAGCAGAGAACCATTCACACTTGGATGTGGAGCATGCTCCAGGCACAGCTGAGCCCATAGATGAGGCATCCCCAGTCAACACCAACCACAGCCTCGGGAGGCTCTATGCCGGAGGCACCTGTAAGTATGGTGTCGACAAGCCTATAATCCTAGGGGCAGGCAAGGAAGAGCTCGAGTTCAAGGCTAGTCTGGGCTATTTAAGAAAGATCTTAAAACTACCAAGGGATGGGATGTAGTTAATGATACAGCATTTGCCTGGCATGTGCGAGGCTCTGGGTTATATTCCCAGCACTGCAAACAATCAACAACAAAACTCCCCAAATCTGAGATGTTTGTTTTTAGCCAGTAAGTTTTGGGATCGTTTGTTAGGCAGTTAGGTAGTTTGAATAGATGCCCCAATATATTCAGTGTTTTATTAGTTTATAGTTTGCATCTGCAGCCACCTGGCTGGAGGCAGTGTCACTGGGCAGATCTTAAGGTGTGGTGGTGGGTTTGAGATTTCAATCTAAAGATATGCAAAGGGTGCCTAGTGGAAGTTCCTTCAGTGTGCTGTGCTGTGTGGCTTTTGGCTTGTGGTTTTCTCTCTTTCTGCCTGGTCCTGTAAGAGCAGGCCAGCTTCCTCTGCCATTATAGAACTTCCCTGGATCTGTAAACTTCAATAAATCCCTTCCTCCATAACTGTACCTGGTCTGGAAGTTCATCTCAGCAAACCTGAAGCTGTCTGCTACAGCAGTAATAGACAACTATGACTCTGAAGCCTTAAAAAAAAAAAAAACAACTTTCCAGTTATGAAAATCACCTTGTTTATAAGAACAGAAAAGTCAAAAGAGAACACCAGACAACAACGGGGCATTAGACATCCTTGGCATGAAGTGGAGCATAGAGCCAAGAGCACTGGCTTTGAAGTCAGAAGACCCAGGCTCTTGGCCAGCCTATGACTTCTAAACACACTACCTTGGGTTACTGTTTTGTGTGCAAACAAATCATCCAAGATCTTCTCTACAGTATGTCACAATGAACTGTCTGATTCTAGGCTATGTAGTATGACTTCCCAGTAGGTTACAGCTACATACCCATGGGCTGGGGATATGGGTCAGTGGCAGTGTGTGTGCCTGGGATGTTATGAGGCCCTGGCTTAGAGCCTTGTTACCATATCCACAAAACAGGACAACCTATTACATTATGGTCATTGGTGTTGCATGGTTTTTCCACACACAACCTGATACTATATGGTTCCCACTTGGCAGACACTGGTAAGTATTTGATGTTGAATCTACCTGTTAATTTTTATAAATGTGAGGAAGGCACTAGGATCACCTCTACCGGTAGTTCTCATCAGCAAATGGCAGCATTAGCAACCACACCAAACTGCCTGTTAGTCCACTGAGTCACACAGGTGTCTCAGCTCACATGATGTGGGTTGAGACCAACAGCATCCCTGTGTTTGTCTGATTCTGCCTGCATCTGGTTTTACATTTCTTTTTGAGAGGAGTACTTGGTACTTGGTATTTTCTTCTCTCTCTGCCCCTTATTTAAGTATCCTTTCTTTTTACAATTTCCTACAGCATCAGGGACCTAAGGGAAACCTTTCTTGAGTGAAGTCTCTGATACTACAATTGATCTCCACCCCAAGGTCAAGATGTGATAATAAAACACACTCAATTTCCCGCAAACGCAAGCCATGTTCTCTAATCCAGCAAAAAGCTAAGTATTAAAGTAGGTGTGTTTATCTCCTCCTCCTGGAACATTGTCTCTTGTGGCACTGACGCTCAGAAGTTAAGGCCTTATCCACAGCAGCTAAAATCAGTAAAATTTCTCCATGTTCAACAAACAAGTGTGGAGAGTGAGACCCTACCTCGGAAAACCAAAAAATAAAAATAAAATAAAAACAAGTAAGTGCAGACTTCACTTTGGAAGTCAGAAAGTGTAAGGACCAATCTACTTTGGGAAGAATCACTTCCTAATGGAAGGGAGGGGACTATTGTCACATCCAGGAAGAGGATAAGGCCTGAGCTGAGGGGAGGGCAGGATAATGAAGTGCAAAGGATAAGCAAGAGTTTTTGAAAAATTTTTAAAGCATATTTTTATTTACTTATTTGCAAGCAGAAAGAGTTGAGAGAGAGTGAGCACGAGCACACACGCCGGGGCCTCTAGCCACTGTAAGTGCCACTTTGCGCATCCAGATTTACATGGGTGCTGCTCATTAGGCTTTGCAGGTAAGCACCTTAGCCACTAAGCCATCTTCCCAGCCCTAAAAAATATTTTATTTGCAAGCAGGGGAGGGAGGGAGAGAGGGGCTGAGAAAGAGAGAGACTGGGCACGCCAGGGCCTCCCGCCGCATGTGCCACTTGGTGCATCTGGCTTTATGGGTCCTGGGGAACTGACCCAACTGTTAGGCTTTCCAAGAAGTCCTTAACCAAGGAGCCATTTCTTCAGTCCTTAATCTTCTTTTCTTGCCAGCTCAAATAGGCCTGACACTTACTATATAGCCCAAGTGGCCTTATAACTGCTGGGACTACAGGCTTGAGCCATCATACCCAGCTATGGATTTACGGCAAAAATGCACACACAACGGTTCCACAGTCTACTCCTCACACGGGTTCAGGAGGAAAAGCAGGGTCCAGAAGGGGCAAAATGGGGTGAGGGCCTGCAGATGAATATCAGATGTGACATGCAAAGTGATGTTCAAAAGAAGCCCAGATAGCAAACGTGAACATAGATCAGGCCTATAGATAAACAAGAGAGGAAACTGGTTTGTCCAGAAAGAATGTTCACGATGAGAAGGGCAGACAATGGAGGGCAGAACTCCAAAGGACACCAACATATGCAGTAAATCAGAAGGTCGGAGTTAGGTAGGAATAAGGACCTGAAAGCCCACAATGGGCTCAGTGAAGAACTGGACAAGTACTGTGCAGTGAGAAACGTCTGTGCCACGACCTGCACTGCTGACATGCTGGGGGGGAGCTCACCTTGCTATCGAAAAGGGCGAGTGGCTTCACACTCTTCAGGGAGAAGTGCATAGCTGCGTACAGGATGGAACACAGCACGGAATGGTGCTCCACCAGTGGGTAGTGGATGGGCTTCTGCTCTAGGGCCAATTCTACTATGGAGGTGGGGCCTTCCACGGACAGCCAGGCATCCTCAGTATCCAGGACAGGCACTTGCATTTCATCCCTGCTCACGTCTGCCTGCAGGGGTCAAGAACACAGGAGGGTGAAGATCCAAAGAAATAACAGCTGCTGATACCCTAATGAGTTTATAGGCAGCAAAGTGCAAACCCATACTCTGTACCCCCATTTATTATAATAAAAAAAACCCAAGGTATAATTCTAATAAGAATGAGAAATATCAGGGATAGAGAGATGGCTCAGTGGTTAAAGGCACTTGCTTGCAAAGCCTGCCAGCCCAGATTCTATTCCCTAGTACCCATATAACACCATATGCAAGGTGGTACATGCATCTGGAATTTGTTTGCAGTGGCAAGAGGCCCTCCTAGTATATCCTCCACAAACCCCCTGCAAATAAATAAAAATACTTTTAAAAAAATGACAGGCTAGAGGGATGGCTTAGTGGTTAAGGCATTTGCCTGTAAAGCCAAAGGGCCCAGGTTCAATTCCCCAGGACCCACGTAAGCCAGATGCACAAGAGGGGGGGAGACATGCATCTGGAGTTCGTTTTCAGTGGCTGGAGGCCCTGGCACACCCATTCTCTCTGTCAAATAAATAAATAAAAATAATTTTAAAAAAGAGAGAGGCTTCACATTCTTAGGCTTAACTGAAATCGAACAAATAAATAAATGAAAAATAATTTCATTTTATTAGTCATTTCCTAAGTCCAATGATTTTCACAGTACTTAATATATTAGGAGCTACTCAGAATAAGCACATTTCAGGCTGGAGGGATGGCTTAGTGGTGCAGGCAAATGCCTGCAAAGCCAAACGACCCAGGTTCCATTCTCCAAGACCCACATTAGCCAGATGCACAAGGGGGCACACGCATCTGAAGTTCGTGGGCAGTGGCTAGAGGCCCTGGCACGCCCTTTCTCTCTCTCTGCCTCTTTCTCTGTCAAACAAACAAACAAACAAACAAATAAATAAATATTTGAAAAAAAAGAATAAGCACATTTCCATTTCTCTCTTTAAAAAAGTCATTTATTTATTTTTATTTATTTGAGAGCAACAGACAGAGAAAGAGGCAGAGAGAGAGAGAGAGAGAGAGAGAGAGAGAATGTGTTCACCAGGGCCTCCAGTCACTGCAAATGAACTCCAGATGCATGCATCACCTTGCACATCTGGCTTACATGGGTCCTGGGGAATAAAGCCTTGAACCAGGATCCTTAGGCTTCACAGCAAGCACTTAACCACTAAGCCATCTCTCTAGCCCATCTTTTTTTATTTTTTGAGGTAGGGCCTCACTCTAGCCCAGGCTGACCTGGAATGCACTATGTCGTCTCAGGGTGGCCTCGAACTCATGGTGGTCCTTCTACCTCTGCCTCCCGAGTGCTGGAATTAAAGACGTGCATCACCACACCTGGCCCATTTCTCTCTTTCTGTGTGTGTATAGCCTAAGTTTATCTTGAGTTTCACAACCCTCCTGCCTCAGCCTCTTAAGTGCTGGGATTATAGCAGTGTACTGCCACAGCTAGCTAGAGTGCACTTGTTTTACCTGCATTAAAGTCTGAAGAAGATCCAAGCAGGAACCCAGGAACGATGTCATTGCTGTGTCGCTCATCCCCACATCCTGTTTCCAAAGGGAACATAATGACACCCAGCAGCAAAACTGTTCTTAGCTACTGTGAGAAAAGCCAGGGCTCGGCATGTCCGTCTGCCTGGCTTTCCACACCACACACACATGAAAGAACCTCAAGTTATTCAATATGCCTTCCTGTAGATTCTATAGAGTAAATCTGAATATTAGGCTTTAAAAAAGCTACACTATGGAGCTGGAAGTGGTGGCACACACCTTTAATCCCAGCACTTGGGAGGCAGAGATAGGAGGATCGCAGTGAGTTCAAGGCCACTCTGAGACTACAAAGTGAAGTCCAGGTCACCCTGAGCTAGAGTGACTCTACCTCGGAAAAACAAACAAACAAACAAAAGCTACACTATCAACTAACTTAAAAAAATTCGTGTTCTGGGGTGTGGGAGTGGCTCAGTGGTGGGGTGTATAACTAGCATATACAAGGCCCTGGGTTCAACCCCAGGCAAATGTTGGGGGATATAAAATACAGTGCTATTTGTATACTGTAAAGAGTCTGTTCGCTTGCTAACTATGGGACATGGTAAGACACGTACTTGAAAGTTTAACCAGTAATGTTCAAAGAAACACCTGGACTGTTTTCAGTGCATCTTGTAGGCTCTGAACTGAATCTGATGAACAAAACTAGAATGAGAACTAAATACTACCTTCATGCTATGGACAACAATTCCCACTGACTTGCTTAACAGGCCTGTCTGTGCAAGGGGCCACTGCATTTGTGTACAGCCTTTTAAAACCAGCTACCTATCAACTCACATCCTTAAAGTATGTAATCCAGACACATGCAAACATAAATATGTAATTGTCTTCACACAACCACTCTAAAAAACACATCAGGAAGATCTTCAACAATGGTGATTTGGGGGGAAAGAAGGCCTGTAACAGCTAGATTTCTTTGTCCCAACATTCTTTATGACACTGGCAATAAGAGCTGCACTTTTTAGTCCTCCGCTTTGTTATCTGTGGACTAGAAGCTTGTTTTTAAACCAGTGTGGTATTTACAATGATTCTCAGACACAGGAGAATGAAATTCACTCTCATAAGAATCTGTTGTGATTTGATGTTGGATTTTTCTAAAGTAGAACAAAAGTTAGGAAGAAATGGTAGCACGTTATCTTCCTATCCACAGGACTAAGCTGAACACATCTTATGAAAACTTAAACATGTTTAATCCCAGCACATGGGAGGCAGAGGTAGGCGGATCAATGAGTTCAAGGCCAGCCTGGCACTACAGCATGAGCTCCAGGTCAGCTTGGGCTAAACCGAAACACTACCTCAGAAAAAGCAAACCAAAAAAAACTTAAACATGTGCTAACAATCTAGAAAGGTGAGCTATGCTCACCCTACAATACAGTACTGCAGGGATTAAGAGCTGTGCTCACCCCACGATACAGTACTGCAGGGATTAAGAGCTGTGCTCACCCCACGATACAGTACTGCAGGGATTAAGAGCTGTGCTCACCCCACGATACAGTACTGCAGGGATTAACAGCTATGCTCACCCTATAATACAGTACTGCAGGGATTAACAGCTATGCTCACCCTATAATACAGTACTGCAGGGATTAAGAGCTATGCTCGCCCTACAATATGGTACGGCATGGGGTAACTACAGTGCTTGTGGCTAAGATACCCACCCTTCGGCATAAACGATCTTTTGGAGATTTTCCAACCTGAAACAAGGACAGAAAGCATTGTCATATTTAATAATTTAAGATAAAATACATTAGAATGGTACAGACAATGAAAAGTAACCAAAAATGCAGCTATAAATAAATGTGTCAACAATTAGCTGTTGGGTAACAACAGTGGGAGCATTAATTCTGTGGTGGAACTCTAAAACATAAAAAATAATAATTCATAATTACCACTTTCAAACAAATCCTGTATCACTTCCTAGCAGATTACATAATTCAGAACTATTATAATAAGCTCTTGTTAGGGGGCTGGAGAGATGGCTTAGTGGTTAAGCACTTGCCTATGAAGCCTAAGGACCCTGGTTTGAGGCTCAATTCCCCAGTACCCATGTAAGCCAGATGCACAAGGTGGTACATGCATCTGGAGTTCGTTTGCAGTGGTTGGAGGCCCTGGTGTGCCCATTCTCTCTCTGTCAGTTGCTCTCAAATTAAATATATAAAATAAAATAAAATGAATAGAAAAAAAAAGCTCTGGTTAGTCACAGTAGCATGGGACACCCCGAAATCTGTGTGCTTGAGAGGCTGGTACAGGACCTCAAGTTTGAGGCCAGCCTATGCTACATAGTGAAACCCTGCTCCAAAAAGGAAGGTGAGCTGAGACAATAGCTCTCTAAACTCCAGCTCTCTGTCACATAACTACTATCTTTAAAATCCACAACCATCTTCACAGCTACCAGTAAAGAGCACCTAAGAACTGTGTTTGTTGATACAGACAGTAGTTTTACATGGTCAGACAGAAGACAATACTAAGATTCAATATTCTACTTCCCTGTGAGATTATTGGTATAACAGACTTTGGACAGCCAAACTCAGCCCAACCCAACTCTATGGCTTTTCCCAATGTTGCTAGTCATCTTTTAAAATGTAAGTCTGAGCATACAATTTCTCTGCTTAAAACTGTCCAATGTCTTCAATATTGAGTAACAACTTCCATTTCCTGAGCCCTTCTACATGCTGAACAGACCCACGCTAAGTTTACACACTAGAAAATCCACACTCACTGCCCACAGTCTTCCTCTAGCCACATAACAGCTACTATACTAGTGATTCTCTTGATATTCACCTAACTGATGCCAGACGAACCCACCCTCCTGACTGGCCTGTGACATACTATCTAGCTTCTCTGGCCACTTGAAGCTGTGAAGCATCTCTCCACATTGTGACCAGAGTCTAGTCCCACTTACTGGTGAGTTCTATGCTTCCAGGCTACATTTGTTCAAATCTACTCGCATGCCACTATAACTTAATTAAAGAATTGTGATTCAGTTAAATAACTGATGAAATATGAAGGAGAAAAAATAGGAACCATTTACACAAATGCAATGTTGAAGTCCTTAGATTGGTTGTTTGTGGGTTAGATACAAAAAAACAACTATAGTGATTAGAGGATAAATTATAGTTTAATATTTTGCAGCCTGGTGTGATGGTACACATCTATAACCCAAGCCCTTGGGAGGCTAAGGCAGGAGGACTGCTGTGCATTCAAGGCCAGCCTGGGCTACATAGTGACTGAGACTCTTGACTAAAATAAAAAACTTAACAAAAAAGAAAAAGAGAGCCAGGCATGGTGGTGCACGCCTTTAATCCCAGCACTTGGGAGGCAGAGGTAGGAGGATCGCCTTGAGTTCAAGGCCACCCTGAGACTACATAGTTAATTCCAGGTCAGCTTGGGCCAGAGTGAAACCCTACCTCGAAAAACCAAAAAAAAAAAAAAAAAAAAAAAAAAGACAAAGACAAACCTTTACGATTTTTGCACTTCACACAACACCACAGTGCCCTATGGATAAAGTTTATGCCCCAAAACCCACCAGAATGGCAACCAGTGCTGCGCAAAGGATTGTCATGGCTCTAAATTCTAAGATGGCCAACGTATAACCATTTGCCTTAAAGTAAGAGTGTGTTCATTCCCTGCTTGACTCAGACACCTATCCTAATGGTTTGTATGAAACACTAAAACTTACTCTATGTGAGGACTCATTCTTTGGATGTCATTAAAATGTCAGTACATTTAGCAGAGCACAAGTAAAATGTAATGTCAAACAAAAAACTGACAAGTCCCAGTGTAAATAACCTTTCCAATATTAATTAAACTAAGTAAGAAGCCAGTATATAAAGTTAAACCACTCACCTTATCCATCAAGTAGGTAGCAGCAGAAAACCTCTTAACCAGGAATGTGTTCCACATCATCAGTGCGATTCCTGGACAGCAAGGGAAGTCAGTCAAGTCACACTGAAGGCTTTGACATATTATCGCCTTCATCAACACATTACTCCCTTTATCTTATCAGCCTATGCATTTCATATTTAGATATCATGTCTTATGCCTTATTTTTAATATAAGAACTACACAGCAAGAAGATGTATCAAAACAGGATGAGAAGCAATAAGAAAAACATAAAATCTTAACAGCATGAGACAACACCAGAAACGCTTACAATGTTCATTTGGCTATTTTTGCCATGTTGGGGATCCAGAACAGGCTCAGAGGTGCTAAGCAGGACATGCTGCTGCTATGCCATCTTTGGAGAGAGTGGACTGAGTAGAGCACACACTGTGCTGGTGGACAGCAGTCTACCACAAACTGTCTTACCCAGCACTTCTACCATGAGACAGTAACAGCAAAAGACAGGTACAAGAATAGTGAGAAAAGCTGCATTCATATATAAAGCATTAAAAAACATGGAACAGGGGAGAGGGAGCAAAAGAGTATAATTTATTAAACAATAAATAAATAAAAATTGCCCGGCATGGTGGCTCACACCTGTAACCCCAGTCCCCAGGATACTGAGGCAGGACAGGCGGATTTGACACCAGTGTCAGCTACAAAAAGCACCAACCACCTGGGCTTTGTTTCCATTCACCAAGCTCAAGCTCATGCCATGGCAGTAAGACCAAAGCCTCTTCTAAGATACCCAGCAGGAAACAACTTGACGTAATGCTCATACAAGTGCAGTAGTGGCACACAGCCATGGTGGGTAACCAACTGCTCTTGATTTGGCTAATAGATCCACTCAGTGGAATGGAACTCATTGCTGGAACTGGGAAATAAGTCAAAACCAGGTACAAAAAATGAGCTCAGTCTCCAAGATCAAGATACCACCAAATGTGGGCTAGAAGAGAGCCAACGCATATAAAATTCCCTCCAAAACATATATGGTCATCCCTTCTATCTAGTACTAACTTTTCTCTCTGATGGAGAATTTGCTTATCTTTTTTCAGGTGGACATCGAACCTGAAGGGAGGATCAGCTAACCACACCTCACCAGGGCCCCAGCTGAAACCATAGAACAACGCAGGGGAAGGGCAAGAGTTCAGTATTCATGGCGATCATGACACCAGCAAAAGGCCGAAGGAGATAAACACAGAGAACATCCAACTCCAACTAAGCCAGAGATCCAGAGACACAGAGGCTCCCGAAACCGCATCACTGAAGCAGAACTAAAATGACCCCAATGTGGCTCAGGGAAACTTGCGGAAGAGAGGGCGGAAAGATTGTTAGAGTCATAGTTGGGGCATTATGCACAGAGACTGGGGTCAACCCCCCAGAACTCTTAACTAACCTCACAATGCTTGACCCACATTCCCCATTGACAAGGGTCCCTTTGAAAGAAGGAG